>BMAU01021206.1:0-656406 GCA_019973935.1 Trichonephila clavipes | reverse complement strand
GACTCTTTATCAAAGAGATGGTGACTCTTTATCAAAGAGATAGTGACTCTTTATCAAAGAGATAGTGACTCTTTATCAAAGAGATAGTGACTCTTTATCAAAGAGATAGTGACTCTTTATCAAAGAGATAGTGACTCTTTATCGGAGATAGTGACTCTTCGTGATTTTTGTCTATAGCTTCACCTTAAAAGACTTCAAAAGTTATTGTGAAAAATTTTGACTTTCAATAAAATAGTTTACCTCATTTTTCAGTATCTGTTATATTATTCAGGAAAAGAAATAATTTTGTTTTTAGTATAGTAATTTTCAGTAGATTTATATAAAACATTTTAATTAATATAAGATATCGCAGTTTATTGTTTTTGATTATTAAATAGGTGCAAGAAAATAAAAATCAAATCTTTACAACATTTGAAAAAAAATCAGAAGAAATTTTGACGATTTTTCGAAGTAAAAACATTAGTAAGGGAATATTCGATATTTTATAAGAAATATTAACAAAATACGTTTAAATGAAAAGTTAAACATCATCCATTATAAGGAAAATATAAAATTTTTAAGATTGGATTAAAATTCATAGGTGAAATTTAAAAAATTATGTATAATTTCTTTCAATAAATAAAAATAGAAAGTTTTAATAAAAATATGATTTAACCTTGTCCACCTCCATCCACGATCATTCAGAGTAGGAGAGGAAATAAACCCGATTCAGGTGAGATCGTTGCTGAAGATATCATATCAGAATTATTGTGATTAAGAATTTATTAGGAGGAAGTTATAAAGTGACGATTGTTCACAGAGAATAAATTGATATTAGATTAAATTGGATGATAGGTTATAGATCTTTTATAAAGTAAGGATCGAGTTTGATAGTCTCCTAATCATTCGTGTATTACCGTAGTTGTTCCACTTTCGCGGTTAGCATCGAGAAATTCTCTTAATATTATTAATTGGATTTGTGTCTTTTCATTGTGTGATAAATAAATATATTGATTGAATCATGTCGAGTGTTTCTTCCCTACTTTCCCAAGAGAGAGGTGTTAACCTCTCACAACCTGTGACAAATTATGTTCTCTATTTTATTTAATTAAACTTAAAAACACTAATTGTAAGGATAATGTAGTGAATGAGGCGATTTTTTTAAGAAAATAATATTTATTCGTAATCTATTGTTAGTTGTGTTGTTGCATTAAATTTTTGAATAGAATCTTTTGCCTGGTCTTTTAAAGTAAGGTTACAATGAATGCATC
Organism: Trichonephila clavipes; assembly: GCA_019973935.1. NCBI lineage: Eukaryota > Metazoa > Arthropoda > Arachnida > Araneae > Nephilidae > Trichonephila > Trichonephila clavipes. The sequence continues at coordinate 655,156 of BMAU01021206.1, read as the reverse complement.
GATTTTGATAAAACACACAAAGTCTAAATAAATCCAAGAATGAGCAAATAATTCTGTAATTTCTTGTAATTGTCTTTAAGTTGATCTGGAGAAACATTTTCTTTTCATAAAGACAAAAAGAAAATTTGTTTGTTTAACATTTTCCCAAAAAGTAAGGGTAACGGAAATACGCGAGGTGTGGAAATCAATCAAATGTATAATGTGTTGATATACACGGAGGTATAACTAAAATCCAGAATAGCTTTCAAGCCCAAGAGAAGATTTCTTTGCGTACTAAGTTGCTCAAATAATAGAAAATAGTTGCTCAAATTAGAACAGTTGTAAGCCCTATATCTATATATTTACAATAATAATTCCATAAAAATTTGATAAGTTCATTAAATAATAAAATCAGCATTACTTAATACATTTTTTAAAATATTAAAGTGTTCAAAGATAAATACTAACTTAAGTGTACACAGTAAAATCTGATTTGTACATTAAAATGTGCTGCTTTCTATATTTCAATATTGGCTGTTAATAATTATTACTACCACCTTCAGTAAATTGTCACCTAAAATGTAAATAACGTTAATACAATAAGAGTGTCTTTTTTGCAATAAATGTTAAATATTTTAGAGAAAAGGAAGAGTGTGATGAACAGGGTGCGTTAGGAAGCGATTCGAACTTTAACTCACTGATTTTGGTCATGGCAATAATGGATGTGTGAACTGGTGCATTGTCTTGAAGAAACAAAGTTCCGTTTTCGCCAAATGCAGCCGTTTTTAATACGTTTTTATTAGCTTCACCTGTATGTAACGGAATCTTTGAACTCGATTTTTAACAACTTTAAAGGTCAGATTGATTCGAAATTTTTCACACTTGTCAAGGACCGATGACAATACCGATACTTTGTCAGAGTTTGCTTTTTCCATTTTTTTCTTTTCCCTTTCTTCCGCCCAGCGTTGCGCACGGGCTTTTTCAAGTATAAAACTCTTTTTTGCCCGGAATAAGATCTTTTTTTCCAAATTTCCATTTTCGATTAATAATTTACAAAGCTAATCCAGTTTTATTCACAAGAAAACAGACAATCTAAGAATTTCTTATTAAATAATTATTTTTGTAATTAATAATTAAAAACAATACAGCTTTAATATTTAGAAAAAAATATTAATCTATATTCCTTTTTGTTAAATAATGAATCAGAAAATTATTTCAGTTAGCTATTGAAACGACTGCTTATTTTTGGATAAGTGTTCTTAAATTCATACGTAAGCAAACGTATCTATTTATATAAGGATATCTTCGCAAAGCAAAAAAACGCCTCAGATACCGAAAGATGGGAAATGATCCGAGGAATACATTTTGACCATTTAATTTCTTAAATTGCAATTATTTGAAAATATATTAATTAAAAACAATAAAATGCACAATTCGTCTGCATTGTTGTAACAATGAAGGCCTGGTTTGGTCAATTTGGCTGAAAATCAATTATTGACGCCAACTTTTGTCATTGTTGTAACAATAACATTCTTACAACAACGCAAACAAATAAAAACTGGCACCCAAAACCAGTTTCTTAATGTTTTTAATTAATACCTTTTTGGCTTATTACAATATCGAAATCTAAATAGTCCAAACAACTCTCTTCCTCGGATTATTCCCAATCTTTTGGTACCTTTGGAGAGATTCTACGTGGTGCGGTTCGTGAGAAGATAGACATAGATAGATAGATAGATAGATAGATAGATAGATAGATAGATAGATAGATACATTTGTTTACCCACGAATTTTAATTGTGTAGACAACAAACAAGAAAAGTGTGTGTGTGTGTGTTTTTATGTGAAAAACGGAAGGTTGCGCGCGTTAGCAATTTTTTACCACAATATAAACAATTGTCCACTTTTTCTGAAAACGGAAATAAAAAAAAACTCGAGCATGAGGAAAAAAAATATTTTAAGTTCTAATTACTTGAAACCCAGGCATAAAGTCTGTTTTTCTAAATTCTCTTGTCGGATCTGAGGAATAAAACATCATTCATTGCTTCATTTTACCAAAACAGCTGGGAACTGATTTAGAAGTCACTGGATAAAAAATAATTTCTCACATGGGTATTCCAGATTCTAAGAAAATTGCACATTTAAGATTATTCATCAATGAATAAATGGTAGTTTAAAAAACTAAAAAAACACTCTTTTACTGTAGATAGAATTGAAGAATAAATAATAGATTAAAAAATTAAAAACACGCTTTCATAGTTTAATTGAACTAAAAGATAAAAAATAATTCTTAATATAAGAATAAAATGATTAACGAGAAAATCATAATGTCAATGGGATAAGAGCTTGGGGTGCTTTGTATTTCGTTTTTACTCTAACTCAGTCTTTTGGAATAGAACTAGTAAGAAATTATAACAATTGATATAAAACACCCCCACGCTTTTACCACAATGACATTAATTTTCTCTTTAATCATTTTATTCTTATATTAAGAATTATTTTTTACTTTTTAGTTCAATTAAAAAAAAATTGTGTGTTTTTCAGTGTTTTGAAAGTGTGTTTTTCAGTTTTTTTAAACTATAATTTATTTTTATTTCATCACACAAGCTATGCAATGAATTCACATAACACTCTCGGTCAGTGGTACACACAAGGGGGAGGGTCCGGAACACCCCATAGCCCTTCATTTTTTTCGATTGGTTATAATCCTATGTATTTAAAACGTAAAATTTAAGTAAATATTTGTTATTAATAATTAATTTTATTAATTAATGCTAATTATTCATTAAATAATTAATTTTATTGGGATTTTTTTTGTTCCCGAAAACCTATAAAATCAAAAAAAAATGTTGGGCGGCGTATTGGAGCACGATACCAAAATGGTGGGCTTTCAACCCTAGACCCCCCCTGACATCGAAAAATTTTTGTGTGCGTTACTGCTCACGGTTGACCGTTTTTTGCATTTTATTATTTTTTTCATTTTGAAAATAATCAATGAAATTTATCTCATGCGTATCTCTAAATGCTGACCACATCACTTTCTGAAATACCTACCATGTCTACTAGCTCGCGCAGTTTCAGTTTACGGTATTCCAAAGCCATTTTGTGGATCTTTTTCACAATTTCCAGCGTTATCTTATGTGAATGACCCCTGCGATGCTCGTTAGGCAGTTCGTGGGGCCGCGTTTAAACTCTGGCACCTAATATTTACGGTTGTAAACGAAGGAGCAGACTCCTCCAGAATGGAACGTAACTCTGCTTTGATGCTGATTGACTAAGGCTAAGTAAAAGTATTTATGCAATAATAATGACCAATTTTCCCATGTTTGCAAATTCAATAAGAGCTTTCATTATTAATGACTGCCACACAAATACGAAAAATCATCTATACTAGAATAAGAATTGCTCAGAAAAAAAATTTTTTTAGATTTAAGAAATGAGTTTTCTTTGATCTTAGCCTTCATTATATCTCATATGTGGTAATAGTGTAATATGAGAGTTTTGCTAATATTTATATAGTTTTGTGAGTATATATAGATTGTGTTAAAATTATTTTTATACACAAATGATGGACGCCATGGAATGAAAATAGCACGAAATTTAAAACTAATATTTTGTCATGTTCTCTGTCGCTTGCAATTTTATCAAAAATAAGAAGTTTAAGTAGCTAATAGTAACTTGCTAAATTATAAAAATAAGCAAAAAAAATTTAGGTGCAGATAACGTTTCTTCAACATTAAAACCTTCGAAGTGATATTAAAAAAATGTAATTGAAATCAATGATTTAGAGTAACTTCAAAATGCTCAGTAAGTGTAACAAGTGGATTCATATAACAGCTCTTTTAAAAATGTTAACACTATCTCAAATATATAAATCATATAGAAGTAATAATCAGGATTATCGCATATCCTCTAAGTGAAGTGAATTGACTATTTATGATTATCAGAGTTCTTTTTTTTTTTTGTGATTGAAGCTGTATTTTCAATCGAAGTTTTATGTAACATTGAAACAGTGTGAATCATCTACTATACTTATATATATAGCAATATTACCCCGTAATGAAAAATTACTATTATTATAATTCCTTACTTTGTTTTTTTTATGTTTTTGTTTTTGTTCCTACCCCCGTGTGGTGTTGTGATCTTCTGTAACCCTGCATTGGAAATAAAAAAATAATAATAAAAAGAAACGATATTAATAATTAACTTCAATTTTATTTTGTTTACATTTAAACTTTTCTTTTTTTTTTGGTGATATTGTGGATTTGAAATATTTTTGATATTTTTTTTAAAGTTTTGAAAAGTTCAGAATATGTCAGGATTTGAACGCATCTGTTTGAAAACAACAACAGAAAAAGGAAACAAAATATTTTTTTATAAAATTTAAAAAATATTATCAATGAAATAAAACGTTTCTAATATCAAAAACTTGAATAACTGAGAAAATAACAAAAAAGTAGAAAACGAGAAAACTATCAACTAAGGAAAATTAAGAAATTGATTTTAGCTCAGAAGGGCATCTCTGCAAATTTCAATAGTCACTGGATCAAAAAAAACATTTGGGATTTTTTTAAAAATATTTTCAATAATATAGCATAGAAAATAAAAAAAAACTATTTTGACACTGGATTATTTTGAACTTTTGAAATAACATTTTTGCATCCTGCCAGACATTACAGCTTTATTAGTGGTGATGCCCGTGATGATGTCCATGATGGTGGCCATGGTGATGATGATGACCATAATGGTATCCCTGGTGATGATGGTGCCCATGGTGGTGATGATGTCCATGGTGGTGATGGTGGCCATGATGATGAGATGGTGATGGTGACCGTGGTGATGATGATGTCCATGATGATGATGGTGTCCGTGATGATGGTGATGACCATGGTGGTGGGCATGATGATGACCATGGTGATGATAATGCCCTGCCCCTACATTCGAAAGAGGTTCTCCTTGGGTATAAGTGCAGAGAACGATGAGGCAAACAGCAACGAAAACCAGAAGACTCAGTTTCTGAAAGGCAAAGATAATAATCGACACAATTTAGCAAAAAGATTTGCTTTTTTTATAATATTTATTTACTTATTTTGCAGCTAACCACTTAAATATTTATAGCTTTTTGCAGTTTTCAATGATCAATTTATTTCAATAATTTAAAAGTATATAAGTAACATTATCTAATGGTAAATCAAAAGATATGTTTATAACTACATGTACCTGTACCCATTTTACAATTATATTTAGGTAGATATTAAAATATTATTGAAAAGCATTTAGATATAAAATATCTATGAGTCTTGAAATAAAATCATCAATAAAAGTTGTGAATTTTTTCCCTGAAATTTTTACTTTTTACGCATAAAAGAAAATTCGTCGCATAAAATATTTAGTTTAAGACGCAATTTTATTTTATACTAATGCATTATTCACGAATTAACATAGCTCTCAGAATTTTAAATACCTAATAATGATAAATTTCGAATTTTTCAAGAGAATGTTTATTGAATTCCATTGGGAATTAATTCTCACTTTATTGAAGTCTAAAAAAGGAATTTTTTTTTGCTAAAAATAAAAAAAGTTCTCGAAATGATGTTTTGAAGAGTAAAAATAACTATCACATTGTAATTTAATAGTTTTATAGTGTAATATTATGTTTCTCATAACACGAAATAGATAGCGTTTAGATGGTTTCATGATTTAGAACCTTTAAGTAGAAAAATATGAACGTTAAACAATAGAGTATTCACGACTTTTTTAAATAAATTTGAATTAATACAATTATTTTATTTCGCAGTTTTAACCACTTTTTTAAAGTAGTCGGGAAAGAGTATAGATTATTTTTTGAAAAGTAAAATTAATGACAAGCAATTCGGTATTTCTTCTGAATTCAAATTCTACAAAATTTCTAATGAAAATACTACATATTCAAAATATTAGCATTCATTATTTCCTCACCTAGTTAGCGAGCATAATGCCCTGAAAAATAAGGTTTCGCACTAAGGCTATCGAAGAGCAAAAGTTTGGAGAGCTCGATATAAAGCTGCAGCAGATTTTGCGTCATTCAGGATGCACCACAAGTAGACAAGCTACGTAACACATTTGGTGACCCGGATTTGATTTGAATACGCAACTTTTTCCTTTCGAATAGCCATCGCAAAGTGTCCTTCTAGTGGGTGCCCTTCCAGTGTGGTATCGAAGGAAACGTGAAAGCAAACAATTTGGCATAAAAGAGTTGCAGTGTTACTCAGAATTTAATTATAAAGCTGCCATTCCATTGATCAAAACTACAAATAGTCTTCAAACAATCCTTTAGTACAGCAGCTATCAATTCTTCAAGAGATACGACCTGAAATATTCTCAGCAGTGGTCACTATTGTGTTCAGGACGCTGCACGTTCAGCTGCAATTGCCCCTTTTAGACTTTTGACTGGGCTTGACTACCTTAGTGCTTATCATTTCCCTTTTAAAGTTGTCCATATACCTATTTGTATTTTATGTTCCACTGGACAAGAAAAGATTGCTAACCGCATTGATGAATGCCCTGTATAATGTTATTGTAAATCTACTAAATATTGGACAGCTAGAAGCCTGATGACCTAATAGTGAATAGACTGACATTTGTCAAATAAATAAATTTTTGCACAGTGGACCTCTATTTAACGAAGTCTCTGAATCCCGAAAAAAGATTATGTCGAAAATTCGTTAGATAGAGATTCATCTTTTAATGTACTTTAGAAACCATATAAAATAAAATTAAAATTAACACCATATATTATTTAAAAAGTAATTATTCACACTTTTTTTGTAATTTAATATCTATTTATTTTATATATCTTACCCATCAAAAAGGAATTTGCGAGGAAAACAGGGGGGAACATTCTCCAGAATTACACTGCATTTCCAACTTTAAAAAGTAATATTATATTAACATTAATTAATTTTAAGGACATTTTCTAATTTTAAGTATACAAGTAATTTTAAACATATATTATTTAATAAGCAGTAATTTTTTAAGCATACATTACGTCATGGGCCCCTAAATTTAATTACTGATAAAATCTATTCAATTTATTTAAGTTTTATTTTTTTTAATAACGGCAATTTTATTTAAACCAGTTTAAGGCCATTTATAACTATAAAATGTGTTGAAAGACAGAATAACTTGAAATGTCCAGAAATATTTTAAGAATACGGTGGGAAAAAATAGAATCACAAAAAAAAAAGTTCCTTCAATAGAAAATGCACTTCGCTATTTGGAGGTTGTTTTACGATGAAAATAGGAAAATGTTCTTGGTTCCAGGAAAAAGTTCTCAAAATAGAAAAATTCACTGAATAGAGGTTCGTAAAATGGAGGCCCCACAGTATCCGTATATAACAAATAATATATAAATTAAAATTAAAGAATATTCCAAAATAATTTTCACAAAATACAGAAAGGGTAAAAAGTTATTTTACCATTTTGTTTATAAGCTTTTAGATCCGTAGACCCGTTCTGTATTAAAGAAACCACTATAGATGATAATCTTGAAATTTCTGATGTCTATATTTCGGTTTGCTTGTCTATTTATATTGTCATCTGCGTCTCAATTTCTGATACACATTAATTCTTCAAAGCAAACGTATAAGGCATTGATTCGATCAACAGTACAACAGTTTTAATTATAAAGTTCATGATATAGTAATGGTTCAATCAAAGAATGCATATAATAAGGGAACATCTTATGCGAAACTATAGAAAGTAGGGTCACTTTTTTATTCACTTCTTTGCTATCTCAAGCAAGAGATGTTCGATTTTTTTCACTCTCCCTTTCGACACAAGTAAAAAGTGAAAGAAAAAATTAATTTAGTTTTCCCTCTAACATATTTTAAAAAAAAGAACGCAGTTTTCTCCTTCCGATTATATATATTTTGGCAATGCTTTCAAATAATAGATATTTTAAGTATAAGTTATTTTTGAGAAATAAATACTTTAAGGAAATTACATATACTTTTAAGTAATAGAAAAGTATTATGTTGCTTTTTTCTTTCCTAATTTTTAAATTGGAACAAATAAAAACAGAAGTGTAACGTGTATTTTCTTATGTCAGAATGTATTTTGTTTTGTTTCCTTTAAGTAAATTTTTATAATTTTTTAAAATAATTTTTTATTCTCGACTTTTTGATATGCTCGTGCCCCCCTCGTTGAGTTATCACGCCCCCTAAGGGGGCGTGCCCCACAGTTTGAGAAACACTGTCTTAGCATAATTTTCGTAAAATTCCTTACTTTCATTTTCAAAACTAAAAAAGTACTTATGAGGGACTTGAGGAGTTATCAAATTACTTATTAACACAGAACATAATCCGTCTTTATAAATTCAAAATACAATTATAGCAATGTTTCACACTATGCTTTCAAATTTGTAAACTTTTTATATATATGGAGGTTCAATTTAGGCAAGGGATGGTTAACCAATGGCATGCGTGCCATTGATGGCACGCGACACAAAAATTTGGGCACACTGCCGACAAAACGGTTTGCGTTTTAGTTCAAAATAACGAAGTTCACTATAAAATATTAGGAACAAACGTGAATGATCAGTCAAGGTGAGCAGCCGATGCCAACAACCAAATTTTCGAATTTTGGATCGATTCCAGACATATTTAATAGTTTTAAAAGAAGCTGAATCATATTGTGACAAATCTATACGGAACTTTATCACTAACCTTCTGAGTCGTCCTTTTTAGGGAAATTTAATTCTCTACCTATTTCCAATCAACTCCAAAAAGCGGACAGGATTCCTTGTTATATGCAGATTAGATAAAGTATTTAAGTCAAACGGAATAGTAGAGCAGTAGGAGATAGAGATTGAAGCAGAAAGTTATATTGAAGTTAAATTGAAGATTTCTTGTTGGAGATAATTTAATCTCAAGAAGAGTTGAGATTCCGTTTGGTAAATATTGAATTATAATTAAAGTCTCATTAAAGTTTTAGGAGTGAGATTAAAGTTAAATGTTCAATAGGAACAATATAAAATATCAATCTGGGATCTCTTATCGTGGTAATCTCTGCGTGATCGTTATTTAATTGTTAATTAATTGGATCATTAATTAAGTTAATTTAAAGGATATTACCTTTAAAACCTCATAATACTAGTTAGATATATTTGTTAAAAAGTCTTTGATTCTATTTGGATAAGATAACCAAATAAAGAAAGTTGTTTATAAAAATGGCTACTGGTTCTTATCTGAATCCTATTTATTCTCGTTCTCAAAGTGAGGTCCAAGGAGACCTTCACAATATTATTTGACTCATACGTTCATTTACTTATGACGGCGAGTCATTATATTCAGAGTTGAATAACATCAAAGACTCGCATAAAACCGTTTGGCAGATGACTCCAATTCAGCTTACATTTTGCTAAAAGTTACAACTTATAATTCTTAATATAAGTTATTTATCATGTAATCTGCAGCAACCAAAGTCATACCATTGTTACTTTAATTTGAACTACATGTATAACTAAAACATTTGCTACTATACAGCAAAATGTATTTGTTCGTAGAAGATAAGGAGTTTTGAGTTGTTATTATTTAGTTTTATTATTTTCCCAATAAACACAAGTCAAAACTATCTGAAAGCACATTAACATCTATACCTCACTAAGCATTTCCTTAGAATAAATGGCAGGCTGATCCATAAAGTTTCGCCACCCCTGATCTAGGTCCTTAATAGGAAATTAAAAAATACTAAAATTAAACACTTTGAATTATTTTCGATAAAAAACTCACGCGCATTTTTTTATTTTATTGAATAGAGAAATCGTTTGGCAAAAGCAGACATTTAAGATGTTTAAGATCTATCATGGCGATAACGCAAAAAGTTATAAAAGTATTATGAAACTTTTTGAACCGGATATTTATACTATTTTCTTGTAAATGTATTAAAATAATTCTTACTGTAGGAATATTTTTGATTTATGGCCTCTTATTTCAATAATAGCCTCATAAAAATATTATCGTTGTGTAGCCTCATAAAAATGTTTCTTATAGTATTTATTCGATCAGATCTAAATTTTTAAATTTTTTTAATAAAGCATCCAAATTTTATTACAGTGCCTAGATAAATGTACGTAATTTATTTTACCTATACTTTTATTGGTATCAATCTCTGTTACATTTTCTTTAACTACCTTAAAAAAATTTTAAGAAATTGCTAAAATTTTACTAACAATTAGGATTTTTGTAAAATTTAGAATGTTTATCTTAAGTATTTCTGGTTAAGTACTAATATTTATTTGTATTGATCCCTAAAAAAGTATTTATATAGTATAGTTTATATTTTTTTAGAAATGCCATTTTTAAAAAAATATTCTAAATTTGTTCCTTAATTATAAACCTTAAATTTTTAATGCAAAGATTTTTTTACGGAATTACACTAATTGTTATGAGAGATTATTTGAGAGATCTTTACAAAAGTAAAATGCACCTACTATTTTTATTATATTGGGAAAAAATTAAAAAGGCTATACATATTTATATTTTATGCAATATTTTGAATTCAAACTGAGGGGAAAGGAATTCAAAATTTAACGAAACACGAAACATATCTTGCAGGTACAGTTGAACCTCTATTTTACGAAGGACGGTATTAAAAGGGATTTCACTATAGCCCGAAAAAAGTTCGTTACATGGAAATTCGTTTATATAACGAACTTTTTTAACGTTCAACTTTCAACATACTTTTTAAGCCACATAAAGCAAATTTTAATTTCATAAGCACTATATATTTAAAAAAGTAATTATTCACACTTTTTTGTAAATTAATATCTATTTATTTGATATACCTTACCCATCCATAAAAAAAGAAAGAAAGAAAGAAAAACTGCAAGATAAAGAATAAAAATGTATGTCGAAGACTATACAGTATTTTGAAGATTAAGAAAATATTTTTGTACTAAAGTTAATGAGCCATCCATAGCTACCTAGAAATTGGCCGTATCCCAGTGCCTTCGCAAATTGAAAAGTAAATATATAATTGTGTATTTCACTTCCTGTTTGATCTAAGTTATTTGAATATATGGAACCATAAATAGTTCTGAAAATGTTAACAGGATGTCAAAAATATATATCATACAAAAATAATTATTAGGGTCGTCACGTATCCTCTAAATGAAAAGAACTGATTGCTAATGACCATCAAAGTCCTATTTGTTATTGAATATGGCAACATATTGTAATTTAATCTGTATTTTTACTCGGTCTTTTTGGTAACATTGAACCACAGAATCGTTCATCGCTCTATATAACACTTAAATTGCCTTTATTTAAATTTGTATATACATTAATATTGACCACATATAAGAAATTATTATTAACATAAAAGGAAATTAGATTAATTTCCTTTATTTTTCTTGTTTTATTTTCAGCAAATTTAGTCTATTGCTTTACTTGCATAATCCTCTTAATTTGTTTTTTTTTTAAAAATTGGCTTCCATACTTTTTTTGGTGAAATTCTGGATTTGAAATATTTATGCTGGTAGTTTAAGATTTGAGAAGTTTTGTTCGAGATTGGTCTTAGTGGGTTTTTTAAACTTCGGCCTTATTTATAAAACTGCCTAGCCGTTGCTATTTTCCATAGTTATAATTGCAGTTAATAACACATAATAGTTGTTCACGAAGCTTTTTCTTGATCTTATGAAATACCTTCAGTCAGAAGTCAAAGGAAATTAAAATAAATTTATTTTTGTTTGATAATTATGATCTATTCATTTCAATCAATACTGTTTTTTAAGATTTCTTCTAATACTCTGAACTAATGTAATTGAATAAACTTATTTAGGCATCTTTCTTTATTGTTGTGCTGCCTTAATTTGTCTGAGGGTTCCTCGTCGCTTCCCATATTTACTTTGCATGTACCATAAAATACGGCGTATAACGAGCACCGCCGTATCCCACGCACCTATACTTTCAAGCTGCAACTTTTAATTTTTAAGTGTATTCACCGTATATCACGCACCCCCTTTTTAACGGAGGGGCCTGAAATGTACGCGCACAATGCTCTTATGTTTTGAAATCATTTTTACGAAGTATTATTCTAAGTTTTAGGAAAAAAAATCGAATACTTCTAGAACTACAATCCTTTAAGTGCATAAGGTATGCCATTTCTTTTGAATTAACAGTATTTCGATATATGCAGAAGTCCAATTTTCTTCTATGCTCAATTTCTCTTTTTTTAAAGCTCTCATTTTTATACCCGGCGTATAACGCGCACCCGTAAATATCAATCGTATTTTTTGTGTTAAAAATGCGCCTTGAACGTTGGATATCTTTATAAGCAGGAAAAATTCCGCCTTGAAACAGAGGATTTTCTTAATGGACTTTCATTTCTCAGTTTAAACCACAAGATCGAATAGAAAAAAATGGAAGGGGTAATCTCTTTTCCCCTTGTATGCCATATATATGCATTATCTAACACTTTTGTGATAATGTATTTTTTTTAAATATAATATTGTGTATGCCAGTATCATTTTGTGTGAAATTACAGAAATTAATTTCGTTTGACGTAAACAATAAGCTTGAGTATGTACTGCGTATAAAATGCATTTGGTCTGTACTTAAGCTTAACATTTTCTTCAATTTACATACATTGATTTGACACTGAAAATGCAATTCCAAGAAGGAGTGATCAGAAAATTATACAAATTTCAGGTACGCGTAACTCGTCAAAATGCGCAATTCTCCAGCATGTGTTGAGTAAGGCGTATGGAAAGGAATCTGTGAAATAGACAATCAGAAATATAATAAGTTTGCATTTGTAAAAATTGCATTAATTTTTAAATATTGAAAAATATGACATATTTTTCATCGGTTATTGTCAAAAAAAACATTATTTTTACGCTCTAGAGGCAAATCAAAACTCGCAGGGATTACTTAAATCGAAAGAAATTTAGGTAACTTAAAAACTAAGAATTAGGGAAGTTTGCAATATCACTGGTGTAGCTAGTACTGAGTGAGAACTGTTTCAAAATTCCTTGGAGGCTTCTAAAATGGGTCTCTAAGGAATTTGAATGCAGTCCCTAAGGAATTTAACATTTTACGCTTACACATGAAGGAGCCTCTGTTGCTTGGAGGTCCCGTATCATTGATAGGGTGGTAACTACGCCCCTGGTTTGTGTTTATATATATGAAAAGATTACCTTTTAATGCTTCTTAAGAAGGCCAGTATCCACTCGGGGCTTTCGAAAAATATTTTTCTCAAATTTATATTGAAATGCTTTGGTAGACTTTGGGAGAAAACAACTGAATTAAATTAAAAATGTACTCTTGATTTTATCTTTTATTCATGTATAACTTTTCGTATTAATGTAATAGATTTAATATATAAATATATATTTTTATTTTTAAAAAATAATAAATACTTCATCATTGTTTGGTAAATTAAATAATTTATTTTCATTCCACAGAATACATAAAATGCTACAGAATATATGTCAGGATTTCAACGCATCAGTTTGAAAACAACAACAGAAAAAGAAATCAAGGTATTTTTTTATAAAATTTAAAAAAGATTATCAATGAAATAAAACGTTTCTAATATCACAAACTTGAATAACTGAAAAAATAACCAAAAAGGAAAAAAATGAGAGAAATATCAATTAAGGAAAATTTAGAAATTGATTTTAGCTCAGAAAAGCATCTCTGCAAATTTCAATAGTCGCTGGATCAAAAAAAAACATTTTGGACTTTTTGAAAGAAATATTTTTAATAATATAGCATAGAAAATAAAAAAACTACTTTGACACTGGATTATTTTGAACTTTTGAAATAACATTTTTGCATCCTGCCAGACATTACAGCTTTATTAGTGGTGATGCCCGTGATGATGTCCATGATGGTGGCCATGGTGATGATGATGACCATGATGATGTCCATGGTGATGATGGTGCCCATGGTGGTGATGATGTCCATGGTGGTGGTGATGGCCATGATGGTGATGGTGCCCATGGTGATGATGGTGATGGTGACCGTGGTGATGATGATGTCCATGATGATGATGGTGTCCGTGATGATGGTGATGGCCATGGTGGTGGCCATGATGATGACCATGGTGATGGTGATGCCTTGCCTCTGCATCAGAAAGTGGTTCTCCTTGGGTATAGGTACAGAGAACGATGAGGCAAACAGCAACGAAAATCAGAAGACTAAATTTCTGAAAGACAAGGATAATAATCAAGAAAACAAATCTGTAATTATTTTCTAATAATTATTTATTTTCTAAATATCACTGAAAGATTTATAATTTTTGCAGTTTTCCTACAAAATATTCTATTTAATTCGACATTTTTTTAAAATATATAAGTAACAATATTCAATGGCAAATAAAAAACTATGTACCCCCTTTGCTCATTTTACAATTAGATTTATGGAGGTATTTGGATACTGTAGAAAACCATTTTCATATAAAGTATGTGTGTGTATCTTGAAAGTAACATCAATAAAAAAAAAACTATGATGATTTTCCATGAAATCTTTGAATTTGACATCATGAAAATTTGACATCTAAAAAGAAGATTCAACGACTAAAATATTTAGCTTAAGCCATAATTTATTTTGAATCAGTAAAATAATCGCAATCTTGTTTTGTTCTCTAAATTTTAAAAATTAAATCGAATTTACTTTTCAAATTTACCATGTGAATGTCTATTACAGAATAAAATAAAAATTTAGCATTTAATTTACATTATTTCGCTGTAGTCTCAAAGAAAATCTCTTTAAAATTCGAAACGTTATCTGAAAAGTAAAAATATCTCTTTCATTATAATTCGTTTTCTGTGATGAAATATTCTGTCTCATTTTCTCATATGACTTATATAGATACTATTTAGATAATTTCATGATTAAGAAGTTTTAACTAAATAGACATGAATAAATAATCTTCCAAATAAATAATTAACTCAAAATTGTGCACGTTTTTTTAAAAAAACAGAGATTAATCAATATAATTATTTTGTTTCTATAAATTTAATCTCGTTATTTAAAGTTGTTGGCGAAGAGTATAAAATATTTTCTAAAAACAGTAATTATATATAATGAAACTTTAGCGTTTCTAAGCACTAAACTCAAATCTTATAAAGAAAATACTTGAGACTCTGAGATATTTAAAATGACAATTTTCTCAACTAGTTAACAAATAAAAAGCTCGGAATAATAAAGTTTTTCACGTTACACCTCTATAAAAAAATTGCGGTACTTTTAAAATATCTATCTTATCTCCTCTCTCGCACTCTCTTTCCCTCTGTATATACATAAAATTATAATTAAAAATATGTGAATTAAAATTAAAAAGCATTCTGAAGTAATAATAGCAAAATGCTGAAAGGGTAAAGCATTATATTACCATTTTGAATGTAAGCGTGTAGATCCGTAGATCCGTTCTGTATTCAAGACAACTACAGATGTTTATCTACAAAGTTCTGATGCCTATATTTCGGTTTGCTTGCCTATTTATATTCTGATCTTCGTCCCAGTTTTTCTTACACCATAATTCCCCAAAGCAAATGTGCATGGCATTGACTGGATCAACAATCCTAATTATCAAGTTCATGTCATAGGAATGGTTTTATCAATGGATGCATAAAATAAGGGGAAATTTCATACGTAACAATAGGAAGTCGGGTCATTTTTTTACTCTCTTCTTTGCTTACTCAAGCAAGAGATGTGTTCAATTTTAGTTTTTTTTCTCACTCTCCCTTTCGATATAAGTAGTCAATGATAGAAAAAAACTAATGTTTTAATCTTATTTAAAAGAAAAAAATAACACAGTTTTCTGTTTCTTATTATACGTATTTCGGTAATGTTTTATTTTTGAATGTAGGTGACCAAATTATTTTCTGATTCGTTCTAATTGAATTTATCAGAGATATATATCATGGGGAAATTTTAAGGGCTCTTTCTTTTTCCAAAAAATTAGCTTGCTTTTAAAGAATTTCTTTGCTTCCATTTTAAAAAAAATTAAAAATAGATGAGATACATGAAGAATTGTCAAATTACAAGTAAACACAGAGCAAAATCTGGTTTCATAAATTAAAAGATGTAATAAACAGTATCTTACACACAAATATGCTTTAATTTGGAAACTTTTTATCTATACATATAAATTATACTTGAATTGAAACAAATACTGCTAAACTAAAGTTAGGGGAGCAGCAGGCCCTAGAGGGTCAAGGCCTACTGTACCCATCTCATTTTTTCGTGACCTTGGCCACAGAGATGCATGAGCAGATGTTCCGATCAGGTGGTCAGTCTGACGTGAAATCCCAATGTTTACAGTTCCCAAGCAAGCTTGATATTCATTTATTGAACCACTGAAGAGATGAAAGGCTGAATCAACCTTGCCGAGCACGGGGTTTGAACGCCGGACCTGTGGCGTGGAAGCGCGATACACTACTCGGCTTTTTGAATTTCAACAAATATAGGTAAGGTTTTAAATTCTCATCGGAATCTTAACACTATTTATAAAAAGAGAGAGGAATATGAAGCTTTTAATTTTTATGTAATGATTTCTTCACGTGATTACATTTATTTGTTCTAGAAACCTTTTGAAAATCATTTAATGTTTAGAATGGGAAAAGAAATATGACGAAGGCTACGCATTTTGAAATGTACGCAATATTTTGCTTTTATACTGAGTTCAAATGAATTCAAAATTTCATGAAAACGAAACAAATCTCACAAGTAACCACATTTCCTTCTAACAGCAAGTTAAAATTTAATTCCAAATCATACTGCTGATTAAATTTAATTCTAACAGCTTTTTCAAATGTCAAAATTTGAAGATAAAGTCAATGAGCAAATATTTTATTATTATTCTTGTAAGTTCCACTAAATTTCATAACGTTGCTGAATATCACTTTTAATTAGTTCAATCGGAAATCCAATATATATATTCGTAGAAATGACAAAATCTGAGAAGCCAATGAAACTTATGGAGTTATTCCTTCCAAATCTATTCTAGAAGATAATATTTTTAAATATAAATTTTTAAAAAAAGTTATAATTTTTTTTGTTTTACGTTTGGGTTTTTTTTTTTTTTTTTTTTTTTTTTTTTACAAAAATTGTTTTGTCTTTTTAAATTTGTATTTGTTAAGACCTCGTGTCAGTAACTGACATATGACGAATAAGAGCTTGTGTCAACCAATGACAAATTGTTTTGTAATTTTGAAATAAACTCTTATTACTATTTGATTTCTACGAAGTCCTGAAACTCATTGTTTTAAATAAAAAATAGAATAAAATTAGATTTAAGTTTAATAAAAAATTTTAATTAATTTCTAATTTTAATAAAAATTAAATTTAAATTTGAAATATATCGCTGAATGAGCGATACTTTTCCTGAAATTTAGAGACGTAATAATTTTTATATTTTTTTTCTACTATCTTTTTTGACTCTCTTTTCAAAAATCGAATGAGTTTAAACATAAAAACATAAGTTCAGATACACATTTTAAAGCTTGATTGCTTCAAATTGTTCATGTTTTTTAAAGTTTGTGGAGTAGTGCTGTGTGTGTGTGTGTGTGTGTGTGTGTGTGTGAACGCCGGACAATTTTGTTTATTCCTTTGGTTACTATCAAAAATTAAATTTAAATTTTAAAATGGCGTATCTTGGCGAAGGTCGACGTGAAGATTTATTTGTATTTGTCTTGTCTTGGTAGTGAAAATTATGACGAAGAACTGACCAAAAACATACATTCAACGATTGTTGAGGATCGCAAAGCCAGGGAGAAAAAGCAAGAAGAGCAAAAAGAAAAATTACGCATTGAAGAACGAGAAGAAAAATTACGCATCGAACGATTGAGATTAGATGAGCAAAAACGCAAAGCTGAGTTTGAGTTGGAAAAATTAAGGATCCAAACACAATCCAAGTTAGGCGCTGATACATCCAAAGAAAGTGATACTAAATTTCTCGTCAAAGAAGTTTCAAAGTTTATACATCGTTTCGATTGGAAAGAAAACATCAGTCTTCATCTAAAATTATTTGAACGTCAAGCGCAGAGATTAAATATTAATCAAGAAAACTGGGTTTCTCATCTGTTAGGCTTATTATCGACGGAAGTATCTCACATCATAGCGAGAGAGCCTGACGATAAAGCCAACTCTTACGAACACGTTAAAGATTTACTGCTGAAACGCTTTAAACTAACTCGAGAAAAGTTTCGACAACTATTTGTCACTCACCAAAAAGCACCTGAAAGAACATGGATTGATTTTACCATGAGTTAAACACTTACTTCAACGGATGGATAGATACTTTCGACAAATTATCAGATCTAATCATAAAAGATCAACTAAAACGAAAAACGCCTTTTGAATTTAAGGAATTTTATCTTGATGAATGGGCAAATATGAACTCCCCTGTTCCATTAGCAGAAAAACTAGAAGAATTCGAAGACTTTAAGAGGACTCTGAAACAAAAATCTAGCAGTCCATTTGTGAGGAAACAAGAATTCAAATCCACAGAAAAGAATCGCAGATATGAAGCACCAGGAAAACTCGAGTATAACAGGAAAGATAAGAAGTTTCCAGCGTCAACAAAGTACAACAAACATTACGAAGCCCCTGTTACCAAGTATGAATCTGTTCAACGATATCAAGACAGCGCGCAGAAAGGGTATTACAACAAAAATTACGAAAAACACTCAAATCACAATGCTTCCAAGCATGCTCAGACGAACTATTCAAGATCACAGAAATTCAAAGAACCTCCAAAAGAAACTTGCACACTCATCGTTAAGGAAGGTTTACGTACTAAAGAGATATTTTTTGGAAAGGTGAAAATCACGGTGCTCATAGACAGTGATAGTACCGTAAGTTTGCTACGAGAAAACACACGAGCAGGAGAATAATGGATCCAACAAAATTATCGAAGAACAAGATGCTTCTCACAGATATTGGTGAAGCCCAAGTGACAACTATCGGTTCCTTTGAACATGAGTTCGAAATAGATAATGAAAATTGCTTGTTAACTTGGCATGTTGTACCTGCTGATAAATCAAAATTCGAAGCAGTTATTGGATCAGATCTTTTGGAACAAGCATCGATAAGTTTCACTAAAGAAGAAGTTAAATTCAACAAATATGAGAATCATGCACAGATTATGCAAATATCAGCTGAAAATCTTCAACAAGAACTGACTTGCGTCATGCTGAAAATCGTCAAATCAAGAAGGAACTTGAAAAGTTAATTCATGACTACAAGCCAGAAAAAACAGCATCTACCGACGTCACAATGAGAATTATTCTAAAACACAAAGAACCTGTCTGTCAACCCCCTCGTCGACTAGCTTTCACAGAAAGACAAGAAGTAAACAAACAGATAGAAGAATAGCTCAACGAAGGCATTATACGTCCGAGTTCTTCGGAATATGCAAGTCCAATCGTAATGGTAAAAAAGAAAGATGGATCTTCGAGAATGTGCATTGACAACAGAAAATTGAATCAGAAGCTTGTGAAAGATAAATTTCCGTTACCTCTCATCGAAGATGTTTTGGACACTTTGCAAGAAGCAAAGGTATATTCTACATTAGATTTGCGCAATGGTTTCTTTCACGTCAATGTTGACGAAGATTGCAGAAAGTATACATCCTTTATCGTCCCAGACGGACAATTTGAATTCAACAAAGTTCCTTTTGGACTAAGCACAAGTCCAGGAGTTTTCCAACGCTACGTATCAAGTATATTTAGAGATCTTACTCGGAAAGGAATTGTTATCAGTTATTTAGATGATCTCGTCATTCCAGGGAAAAACGAACAGGAAGATCTAGAAAAACTTAAAATTATTTTCGAAGTCGCAAAGAAATACGGATTAGAAATTAAGTTCAAGAAGTGCCAATTCTTAAAAAAGAAAATTGAATTTCTAGGTCACATTGTAGAAAGCGGAACTATTAAACCATCTCCCACGAAGACACTAGCTGTCCGAAAATTTCCAGAACCAACAACAATAAAACAAGTACAAAGCTTTCTTGGCTTAACTGGGTATTTCCGCAAGTACATCAAAGTTATTCAAAGATAGCTAAACCACTTAGCGATTTAACAAGAAAAGAAAATCTCTTTTTTTGGGGGGACTCAACAAAAAGAAGCATTTGAAAAATTGAAGAAAATCCTGTCTGAAGGCCCAATCTTGCACCTTTACAAGTATGGAAGAAAAACAGAACTGCATACAGACGCATGTAAACAAAGGTACGGCGCAATTTTGTTACAAGAAGCAGAAGATGGAAAGTTACACCCCGTTTACTACATGTCGAAAAAGACAAATACAGCAGAAGAAAAGTATGACAGCTACAAACTAGAGGTACTAGCAATTATCAACGCATTAAAGAAGTTTCGTGTTTATCTTTTAGGACAACACTTTAAAATAGTAACTGACTGTTCAGCATTTCAGAAGAATATGCAAAAAAAGGATCTAATTACTCGCATAGCCAAATGGGCGCTTCAATTAGAAGAATTCGATTATGAAATAGAGCACAGAGCTGGAAGTTGACAACATCCAAACATTGAAATCACTACTAGAGAAGCAAGAATCAGAAGAATTTTTTGAGCGAAACGGTATACTCTACAAATACTTAAATGGTCGAGTAGTGCTGTGTGTGCGTGCGCGTGCGTGCGTGCGTGCATGTGTGTGTGTGTGTGTGCAGTGGGGCTGCTGCAGCTTAAATCTTTAAAATCCACAACCTTCACGTTAATGTAAAGTGGAAATTTGAATATAGGAGTACCACAGCTAAAGTTTTGTCTACGTCACTTGATCGAGATTCAAATTACGAGTTCAGTCACCATCAAACCCAGGGACATCTGAAGGCATGGGCCAACTAGACCCGGGTCCAGAGCCTCGGCTGCAATGGGGGTCTCATCTCGTGCTCAACACAGCCTTAATAATATCATAATTTGAATAAATTCAAAGAGGTTAAAATGTTATTTCCAGTTGTATTCTCCGAAAATCTGGAAATTTCAGATGATATACCTACTGGCTACATGTGATGACCTTCGCTCACGTTCAAGCCAAGGCCTACCACCATACACTGTCATTACTCATTCAGCCAAAAAGTGGCAGTCGGTCGCTCCGTTTGTGTGATTGTAAATCAGGCACATTTATTTGTTTCGGGTTATTGTTTGCACGAGTATTTTACAACGTATGCTACGTTCTGTCTACTTTTAAGGTTTATAGGAGGAGACAACATTTGTATGGAGGTCCATGGCCTATATATATATATACTTTTAGATAGAATATCAGCGCTTTAAATTCTTAAGACGCCCCTGATCAGACCTCGCGTTTCCTTGGAGGGAGATGTTAAAGTATCCGACTACGTTCGGAACCGTGATTTTGCAAAAGCGCATAAATGGATGATTTTCATGATATTTAGTGTCACTTAGATTAAAAAATATGCATAAAATTGTTTTAAGGACATTTTGACAAAAAAAATTTGTTTAAATACAATATTTTGGCAAAAAATTGAGTTAAAATAATCTTTTTTCCAAATGTTCTCCTTTTGTGAAAAATACTTCTATTATAATAATATTTTGCCTGTATATATCCCAGACCTCTCTACAGAGGTTCAAACAGAATTTTTGAAATATATAACTTAGAAGTGGGTTTATTCATATTTTACGACAACAGAGGGGAGAAATTTAAAAAAAGCCGATAATTATCTCAACTGGTGGTAACTCTGAAAATAATGTGAATTTTTCAAAAATTCTAGTTGAGAATCTGTAGAGAGGTCTGAGCTATATACAGGCAAAATATTATTATAATAGAACCATTTCTCACAAAAAAAGAACGTTTGAAAAAAAGATTATTTGCCAAATTATTATATTTAAATAAATTTTTTTGTTAAATGTCCTTAAAACAATTTTATGCATGTCTTCCAATCTGAGTGACATTAAATATCATGAAAATTATCCATTTATGCGCTTTTTTAAAATCACGGTTTTGAACGTAGTCAGATACCTTAATTAAAAAACAATCATCTAATAAAAGCATTTAATGATCTAGGAAACAATTTCTCTTTCTGTCTCTGAAAATCAGAAAATAATGAGTCTCATTAAGAAATTTTCTTGGATGCATGTTTTTATAAGGAAAAAGATTCAATTTTAATCTAAATCTATTGAAAGTTCTTTCAGAATTTTATGTAGACATCGTTCTATTCATTTCTTTGTTTAAATAGGGTTGCATCGTAAATTTAAATATATTAATGTTCAAATGAACTAATAATGACAAACACAAGTTTCTCTTGAATTAAATAATTTATTTATCAATGCAGGCACGAGAAAAACGAAAAAAATAATATAAGCATACATATTTCCTTTTTAAATTCTCCCTGTTTCGAAAGCAACCACATCAATGACAATTGTTTAAAAATGTTTCTCTAAAAATATCTAAATCAAATAAATTACTAGAATTAAAAATTATATAAATGAATTTGTGTTTCAATATGAAACCATCTGCATTTCCTTAAAAATCAAAGCTTGAAGACAACATTAAAAAAATTCTGCAAAAAAAATTTCTTCACAAAAGCGCCAGTTTTCAAAACGACATAACAAAATCTTTCGGTTGTGAGACATTTCTCCTCTTCAATTCATAAAATTTCTCTCATTTTCTTCAATTATAATGTGAGCTCTCTACTACTTTTCACCCATAACAATAAATAACTTTCCTGAAACATTTCCTGTTTAGTGCCCCCAAACATTTAAAATTATCAAATGCAAAGTAATTGCTTTTATTAGTGGTGATGTCCGTGATGATGGCCATGATGATGACCGTGATGGTGGCCGTGATGGTGACCATGGTGATGATGATGTCCATGATGGTGCCCATGATGATGGTGATGGCCATGATGGTGATGATGTCCATGGTGATGATGGTGCCCGTGGTGATGATGGTGTCCATGATGATGGTGGTGCCCATGGTGATGATGGTGGCCATGATGATGGTGGTGTCCATGATGATGACCATGATGATGGTGATGACCATGGTGATGGCCATGATGGTGGCCATGATGATGATGATGACGTGCCTCTACATCAGTGAGGGGTTCTCCTTGCGTCATGGTGCAAAGCACGATGAGGCAAACAGCAGCCGATACTAAAACCAGAAGACTGAGTTTCTGAAAAAAAGATGGTTTTGGATGCTTTTAACAGAATCGAATAGCTTAAGATATGTATAGCTTTAATTAAAAGTCATAATAATTTCAAATTTATTAAAAATTTAATTTCTATAGTAATAACATTATCCTGAAAACTATGCCTGAGTCATATTATGTATTCAAATTTTAACAACATTTTCAATCCAGAATCGGGTCCTTTCTGTACAACAATCTTTAAAGTCTCGTTTTTAATACATTGAAGAAGAATCACGGAAATGGATTCCCTCAAGCATGAATTTAAATTTCATAGTACTTTTCGAAATTAATATTTAATCAATGTATCGAAGTTAGCCGATGTATTTATCATCATTCAGAAAGAAATTTTGTAAATATTTTATCAGATAAAAGTTTTTTTTATCAAAAACAAAAAAAAACTTTGAGTTTATAAGAAAAACTTTATATACTTTAAAATTGCTTTTAAAGTTGAAATACATCAAAACTCGCCTGAAGTATAACATGAAAACTGTTGAAAAACAAAACATTGTCTTACCATCTTTAATATCTCTTCTGTTCGTGGAAATCCTAACAACCACAGATTTTATTCCAAAATGCTTTGATATTCTAACTAATACTGCTCGCCTATATATACTGAAATCCAAATTTTAATTTTTTATTTAAATCAATCGAAATTGTTTTACGTACATGCCAACGTCTGGTTCTGCGTTCTTAATTATCAAGTTCATGTCAAACCAGATAAATACTCTCTACGGGTATCTTTTAATAAAGAATAAAAAGTGAGGATACGTTTTTTCAGAACTTTGCTTACTCAAGCAAAATGTCCAATTTCTTTTATTTTGTGTATTTCTTCGTAATTACTCTCACTATAGAAATGTTCGAATATTATGTCAAAAGAAAGAAATTGATACAATATTTTTTATTTTTCAATGGCCAATATGCTTTACTTCCGGGGATAGTAATAATTAGTAAAATCAGTATTATTTAATACATTTTTTCAATACTGAAGGGTTCAAATGTACTTATAAACTAAAATGTACACAGTAAAATCTGATTTGTACATTAAAATATGCTGCTTTCTATACTTCAATATTGGCTGTTAATAATTATTACTACCACCTTCTGTAAATTATCGCCTAGAATGTAAATAACGTTAATAAAATAATAGTGTCTTTTTTCAATGAATGTTAAATATTTTAGAAAAAAGGAAAAAATTCAAAAATGCGTCAACATTGGGAAACATTTATGTTTTCTTAAATTTCTTTATAATGAATGCTAGTAATAAAATATCAGAAAATGTTTTATAGTAAAATCTGACGAACGATTTTAAAAAATGAAAGGAGAATTCATAAATGACATTTCACAATATATTTCGAAGCAATTAAAACAGTTTTTCTAAAACGTAACTTTTTGTAACGTTTTATCCTTGAAGTTGCTCCCCCTCCGTCTGGCCTACCTATGGGTTAAGCAGTAATAAAAGCAGAACCAGAAACTTCCGTTATAACAATTATTTATTTTATTTTACTCAAATACACTAATCAAAAACAGTTTAATTTCTAAGTGAATGTCCTAGGAGTGATAGAGAGAAAGCAATAAACATTGAGCGAACAAGCGAAAGTAACCAATTTAACTTAACCCCTAACCTATCGTTGATTACAAGCCCCCAATCCACTAATTTAATACAGTAGCCAACACCGCTCTTAATCTTAAGCTGCGTAACTTACTCTAACTCACCTGCGTCGCGAATGTAACAGCTTCTCGGTTCCTTCTTTATTATTATATAAACTCAGACTTTATATAGTCGAACTAATCTACATATTAATATTTCTTCTTGAGAGGGATGGATGTGAATTAAACATGAATGCTAGCCCAAAGATTCCCCAAGAGGATTAGTGTGAAGGTCGCGTAAAGAGGAAAAACATTCTTAGCCAGTTTCAAACTGTCTGTAAATTCCTCTTATTTAAGGTCATTTTTTTATTTATGTTGAAATATAGTTAGGGGTAATATGAACTAATATATGAATGTTTAAGCATTAATAATTATTAACATGAGTCTCTCTTCCACTTCCCACAACTTTAAAAGAAATATTGTTTTAAAATGAACGGTTCCTACCTTTGCATGTTACGAAACGTTAGAAACTAATTACTAAACTAATATTCGAGTTCCTCAAATTAACTATAATATGCAGATTAACAAATCTTTTACTACCGAGAATTTTGTTTTCTCTTTTTGAAACAGAAAATAATATGGGAGGGCTAAATGTGATAAACAGGGTACGTTAGAAAAATATTTGAACTTTTAACTCATTGTATTTAAAGAAACAGACTTCCTTTTTCGCCAAATGCAACCGTTTTTTTATTGTTATTATTTCATCACACAAGCGCTGTAATGAATTCACATAATACTCACGGTTGAGGGTTTTTTTATTTTGAAAATGATCAATGAAAATTATCCCATGCGCATTGCTAAATACTGTCGTTAACTGAGTATGCCTTCTTAGAAGCTGATTCTCTCCTTTCCAACATATCTACCAAAAAAGAACAGCTATTCTTTCCTCATGCCTAGAGCGAAAACATATGTGAGCTGATTCGAAAAATAGCTTTGATGTTGCCCCACCTTTTCTTTAGCTTTTTTTTTTCAGATGATCTTATTCTTAATATAAGAATAAAATGATTAACGAGAAAATTATAATGTCATTAGGGTAAAAGTGAAGGGTGCTCTCTATTTATTGTTATAATTTCTTATTAGTTCGAATACGAAATGCTGAGTTAGTGTAACAATCAGTGGGGCACACAAGGGGAGGGGTCCTGGGGGTCCGCCCCCCCAAAGCCTTTGATTTGTTTTCGATTGATTTTAATTCTAAGTATACAGTACGTAAAATTTAATTAAGTATTTATTATTAATGATTAATTTTATTAATTAATGCTAATTATTTATTCAATAATTAGTTTTTTAGTGTGGTTTGTTTCCCCAAATCGACAAAATCAAAAGGAGCATGATACAAGAATGGCGAACTGTCGATCCCGGACTCTCCCTCCCCCTTGAAAAATTCCTGTGTGCGCTACTGGTAACAATGTAGTACAAAGCACCCCACGCTTTTACCACAATGACATTAATTTTCTCGTTAATCATTTTATTCTTATATTAAGAATTATTTGTTTACTTTTTAGTTCGATTCACACTAAAAAAGCGTGTTTTTTAGTATTATATATATACACTGGTGTGCAAAAATTAAGGACGAAGTCGAAAAATTAGCATATCAGCTGAACGAAGAGGCAGAGCGGACAGAAAGACCAATCAGGAGATTAAGTAAGGTGATGTACGGTAGCACAAGCGCAGATATATGCAGGTAGACGTAATGGGGGAGTGTCTGAGTAGTATAAAGCATGTTGTCGGTGTAAGATCAATATTTCTGGCAAAGAGATTGCACGCCGTATAGCAGTTAAAATCACACCGAGTTGCTGCCTCAGCGAGAAATGGCGAATAATCGATCTGTTAGACGACATCTGGATGCTTTTACCCGAGGTCGAATCATTGGGAAGTTGGAGGAAGGCCGCAGTGTGACAAGTGTGGCTGCAGAGTTCGGAATTGCTCACAGCATCGTTTCACGACTTTGCAGACAATTTCAAACTACAGGAACAGCTATCCGGGGGTTCAGTAGTGGTCGTCCAAGAGGAACCACACCCGCAGATGACCGGTACATTATCTTACAGGCCAGAAGAAACAGGCGGCAGACAGCGGGAGAAATCGCTAGACACACGACACAGGCGACTGGACGACCGATATCGCGTTTTACCGTGGCCAGAAGACTGCACGGTGGTGGTCTGTTTGCACGATGCCCTGTACGGTGTGTACCTTTAACGCCTGCCCATCGGAGAAGGCGTTCTCTGTGGTGCCGGGAACACCGGAATTGGAGAGACAATGAATGGGGACGAGTACTCTTTACAGATGAGAGCAGATTCAGTTTGAGTAGCGAT
Source organism: Trichonephila clavipes (assembly GCA_019973935.1). NCBI lineage: Eukaryota > Metazoa > Arthropoda > Arachnida > Araneae > Nephilidae > Trichonephila > Trichonephila clavipes. The sequence goes on along the minus strand of BMAU01021206.1, from coordinate 628,074 downwards.
TCTCATCGCATACTCATCTGGAGAGAGCGGGGAAGCCGCAATCATCCCTCGAACATCATTGAAAGGGACAGGTATGGAGGTCGCTGTGTTCTCGTTTGGGGAGGCATCATGCTTGGTAGTCGTACAGACCTTCACATCTTCGACGCAGGTTCAATCAACGGGACCCGTTATTGTAACGAGATTCTTCTTCCATATGTGCGTCTTTTTAGAGGCGCTATGAGTCTGCAGTTCCTTTTCATGGACGACAATGCACCATGTCATCGCACAGTAGCTGCCGAACAGCTCTTAGAGAGTGAGGATATTGAACGTATGGATTGGCCGGCACGATCTCCGGATCTCAATCCCATCAAGCATGTATGGGATTTTCTAGACAGACGCTTGGCAGCTCGTACCTTACCACCAGTAACGATTCGGGAGCTTCGATTGGCGCTGCAAGACGAATGGGCAGCAATGCCTCAACAACTCATTGACACCCTCATTCTCAGCATGGGCAGACGCTGTGAAACCTGCCTAGCAGTCAGGGGAGATCATATCCCCTACTAAAGACCGGATGTTTCTTGCTGGACACCCATCACAGGGATGTTTCGGCCTACAGTCGCATTGCGCTCCATGCTACTTTTTTAATAAAGCTTCTTTTTATCCCTCTGATTTCTCTTTTAGTAAGTGTTGCTTACATATTACACATGTCCTTACGTATTGGGGATCTTACGTTATTAAATGTGTTGATTTGGAAAGCTTTTGTACAAAGTTATATTGAAAAAACCGTCTCGTCCTTAATTTTTGCACACCAGTGTATATATATATATATATAAACTACAATTTACTTTTCATTTTTTAGTTCAATCTACAATAAAAGCCTGTTTTTTTTTTTTTTTAGTTTTTAAAACTATCCTTTATATTTTATTGAATTTAACCTTGACTTTGATATCTGGAGATGGAATTACATGGCTGCTAGAATTCGTCTCCCTCTTCAATGGATATTAATTAACGAGTCTGCAGGGTATATATTCTCTCCGCTTACGGGACCTCGGATGAGTCCCATATCGTCATATTTCAAAGATTCCGTCTCTATAGATACAGGTCTAACTAATAAAAGTGTGTTAAGTAGAAATATTAAATTTTAATCGTACTATCACCTTTTAAACGTATTGCTATAATGTTAATTCGTATCACTTCCAAACGTATTGCTTTATCAAAATAAAAAAAATATTTAACAGTTACAACATGCATTTATCACCTTTTAAACGTATTGCTATAATGTTAATTCGTACATCACTTCTGAACGTATATTGCTTTACAAAAATGAAAAATATTTAGAAGTTAGAACATAAAATATTTTTTTCACATACATGAATCTTTTTTATTTCCATTTTCAGAAAAACTACTCTTATATTATGGTAAGAAATTGCTAGCTTACCCCCTAACCTTTCTCACATAAAGAATACTTTTTTGTTTTATTTGTATTAACCACAAGTCTATTTGCGGTTTTAGGGTTGCACGTTAACTTTTTAGTCTAAATTCAAAAGTAGTCGTCAAATCTGTAAATGGTTTATGCAATACGTCGCCAAATCTGGAAATGGTTTATGCAATAAGTCACCAAATCTGGAAGTGGTATACGGAATTAGTCGTCAAATCTGTACATCATATTCCTAATTATCCTAATCAGGACGATGGAACAAAATTATGAAATTATTGTATTGTCATCAGTCGTTGACATGTGTGCAAAATTTCGAATTTATCTGACCTTTTAAAGTGGGTAAAAATGGAGTTCAAAGTTTCCATTACATACAAGTGAAACATAAAATCGTATTAAAAATACACTCATTCTTTTTTTTAATTTTATTTTACAGAAGAGAGAGCTCTTTTAGCTCTGCAATGCCCGTATTCTGTTTTTGCGTTACACAGAGAACAAGTTACAACAAATTGTAAAGGGTGTTTTTTTAAGAGGTATAGAACTTTAAATTGCAATAAAACAACGATGTATTATTCGATTGACATGAATTTTTTTTATTCGAAAGATAATCTTGTGGCATTACATTTTAAATAGGATTTCTGGCATAGGACTACCACGGCTGGCTCGGATGTAGTCCAATCTGGACGTCCAATTTTCGATGACTTTTTCCAACATTTGTGGCCGTATATCGGCAATAACACGGCGAATGTTGTCTTCCAAATGGTCAAGCGTTTGTGGCTTATCCGCATAGACCAATGATTTTACATAGCCCCGCAGAAAATAGTCTAGCGGTGTTAAATCTCAAGATCTTGGAGGCCAATTCACAGGTCCAAAACGTGAAATTAGGCGGTCACCCAACGTGTCTTTCAATAAATCGATTGTGGCACGAACTGTGTGACATGTTACGCCGTCTTGTTGGAACCACAGCTCCTGGACATCATGATTGTTCAATTCAGGAATGAAAAAGTTAGTAATCATGGCTCTATACCGATCACCATTGACTGTAACGTTGTGGCCTTCATCGTTTTTGAAGAAGGATTCCACCAGCCCATAAAGCGCACCAAACAGTCAGTTTTTCTGGATGTAACGGTGTTTCGACATACACTTGTGGATTAGCTTCACTCCAAATGCAGCAGTTTTGTTTGTTGACGTACCATTCAACCAGAAGTGCGCTTCATCGCTAAACAAAATTCGCTTATGAAAATCGGGAACATCGGCAATCTCGTTTTGGGCCCATTCGACGAACTTGATGATCGTTTTGATGAATTGCCAAACCAAACTGTGAATAAATCACTTGACAGCTGTTAAATCGGTCGCCATCTTGGAAAGTAATGCCAACTGAAATTTCTATACCTGGAAAAAAAACACTCTTTATAAGCTTAGAAAAACAAGTGGTGGAACCCGATAGTTATATATTATTCTCTTGGGAATGTATTAAAATAATTCTTACTGTGAAGAATATTTTTTTATTTATGGCCTCTTATTCCAATAATAGCTTCATAAAAATGTAATACTTCTTGTAACATTTGTTCGATCATCTCTAAAATTTTTAATTTTTTATAAAACATCCAAATTTTATTACAGATCTTAGAAATGTTTTTAGTTTATTTTAGTAATGCGTTTCTTGAAATCAGTCAATTACTTTTTCTTTGACTACTTTAAAGTAATTCTTAAGAAAGTATTTGTGTGCTAAAATTTTATTATTATTGCTAATTATGTATCTTAAATATTTCTCTGTGTGTAAGCTTAAGTATTAATATTTATTGAAATTGATCCCTCAAACAGTATTTATAATGTTTTTGTGTGCTATTTTTAAAAAAATACTGGGAACATGTGCCTTTCCGTTAAACACGCACTTTTAACACACAAAAATAAGATCGAAATTTACGAGTGCACGTTATACACCGGGTATAAAAATGGGAGCTTTAAAAATAAAAAAAAAGATATTATGCTCCTACATACATCGAAGTACTGTTTATGAAAAAAGAAATTACATTCATTATGAACTTAAAAGGCTGTAGTTCTAGAAGTATACTATGTTTTTTTAAAAAAATCTTGGTACAATATATCTCCCCAAACTATGACTTCAAAATATAATAACATCCCTCAGGTACATTTCAGGCTTCTTCGTAGGAAAGGGGCTGCGCGTTATCCGGCGAATATGACTAAAAATTAAAAATTGCAACTTGGAAGTCTAGGTGCGCGTGATACGCCGGATTTTACTTAACATTGTTTTGCACTGCATAGCACTGAAAATGCAATACCAAGAAGGAGTGATCAGAAAACTATACAAATTTCAGGGTAAGCGTAACTCGCCAGAAATGCGCAATTCTCCAGCATGTGTTGAGTAAGGTGTATGGAAAGGAATGTGCGAAACGGACAACCAGAAATATGTAAATAAATATAAGTTTATGCTTATAAAAACTACATTAATTTTATAAATATAGAAAAATATGAAATATTTTCCATAGGGTATTATCATAACAGAGGTAAATCAAAACTCAGATGGATTATTTGCATCGAAAGAAGTTTAGATAACTTAAGAATTAAGGAAGTTTGTAATATTTATGTGGGTATCACTGGTGTTGATAGCCTGAGTTGGCCCTGGATCAAAATTCCTTGGGGCCCAAAAAAGAGAGTCAAAAGAATTTTGATGCAGGACAACATTTTACGCTTACACATGCTGGGGCCCCTGCAGCTTAGGGGCCTGTATCATTGATATGGCAGTAGCTACATCCCTGATGTGTGTATGTTTATACATAAAAATTAACTTGGAGCACTTCTTAAGTAGGCCAGTATCGCCTCGGAGTCATCCAAGAATATTCTTCTTAAATTTATATTGAAATGCTTTGGCAGACTTTGGAAAGAAAATTAAATTAAAAATTCACTCTGGAATTTATTTTTTATTCATGTATTCATGTATAGCCTTTCGTATTAATGTAATGGATTTAATATATGTATGCACATTTTTATGTTTTTAAGAAAATAAATACTCCATTATTGTTTGGTAAATCAAATAATATATTTTCTTTCCTCAGAATATGTGAAATGCTACAGAATATGTCAGAATTCCAACGCATCAGTATGAAAATTACAAGAGAAAAAGAAACAAGATACTTTTTTAGAACATTTAAAAAAAATTAGTAATGAAATAAATCGTTTTAGATATAAAAAAAATCTTGAATAATTGAGGGGAAAAAAAGGAGCAAAATGAGAAAACTATCATTTGTGTGAGGAACACACTGATTTTAGCTCAAAATGGCATCTCTGCATAGTTCATTAGACATTGGATCAAAAATAAATTTGTGGTATTTTTTTCAAAGAATAATGTAGCATTTTGTAATAAATATAGCATAGAAAATAAAAAAAAAACTATTTTGACGCTGGATTATTTTGAACTTTTGAAATAACATTTTTGCATCCTGCCAGACAATACAGCTTTATTAGTGGTGATGCCCGTGATGATGTCCATGATGGTGGCCATGGTGATGATGATGACCATGATGGTGTCCATGGTCATGATGGTGCCCATGGTGGTGATGATGTCCATGGTGGTGGTGGTGGCCATGATGGTGATGGTGCCCATGGTGATGATGGTGATGGTGACCGTGGTGATGATGATGTCCATGATGATGATGGTGTCCGTGATGATGGTGATGGCCATGGTGGTGGCCATGATGATGACCATGGTGATGGTGATGCCTTGCCTCTGCATCAGAAAGTGGTTCTCCTTGGGTATAGGTACAGAGAACGATGAGGCAAACAGCAACGAAAATCAGAAGACTAAATTTCTGAAAGACAAGGATAATAATCAAGAAAACAAATCTGTAATTAATTTCTAATAATTATTTATTTTCCAAATATCACTGACAGATTAATAATCATTGCAGTTTTCCTAGAATATATTCGATTTAATTCAATGTTTTTTAAGTATATATATAACAATATTCAAAGGCAAATAAAAAATTATGTACATTAATCTCCCGTGCCTATTTTACAGTTAGATGTATGGAAATATTTGAATACTACAGAAACACATTTTCATATAAAATATGTGTATGTGTCTTGAAAGTAACATAAATAAAAAATTTTGATGATTTGCTGAGAAATCTTTGAATTTTTGACATTTAACGGCTTAAGCTAAAATATTAAGCTTAAGTCGTAATTTATTTTAAATCATTAAAATATTTGCAAACTTAAATTGTTCTTTAATTTTTAAACACCAAATCGAATTTACTTTTCAAATTTGTCATGTGAATGTCTATATTACAGAATGAAATAAAAATTTAGCATTTAATTCACGTTACTCCGATGAAGTCTCAATAAAAAACCTCTTTTAAATTATTAACGTTCTCTGAAAAGTAAAAATATCCATTTCCTTGTAATTCATTTTCTGTGATGAAATATTATGACTTATTTTTCTCATATGACTTCTATAGATACCATTTAGATAGTTACAAGGTTAAGAAATTTTAACTGAAAGAACATGAATAAATAATCTTTTACAAGAACATCGAACTTAAAAGTGTTCACGTTTTTTTTAAAAAAAAACAGAAATTAATCAATATAATTATTTTACTTCTCACGTTTAACGTGTTATTGAAAGTTGTCGGTGAAGAGTATGGAACACTTATTAAAAACATAAATTAATGAAAAATTGGCGTTTCTTAGCACTCTACAAATTTTACAAAGAAAATACTTGAGACTCTAGGATATTTATTTAGACTATTTCCTCAACTAGTTAAAAAACAAAATGCTCGGAATAATAAAATTTTGCACATTACACCTGTATAAAAAAATTGTGGTATTTTTAAAATATGTATCTTATCTCCTCTCTCGCGCTCTCTTTCCCTCTGTATGTATGTATATATATATATATATATATATATATATATATATATATATATATATATATATATATATATAAAATTATAATTAATAATATATAACCTAAAATAAAAGAGCATTCTGAAGTAATAATAACAAAATGCTGAAAGGGTAAAGAATTATATTACCATTTTGAATGTAAGCTTGTAGATCCGTAGATCCGCTCTGTATTAAAGACAACTAAAAAAAGTTATGATGCCTGTATTTCGGTTTGCTTGCCTATTTATATTCTGATCTTCGTCCCAGTTTTTCTTACAACATAATTCTCCAAAGCAAATGTGCATGGCATTGACTGGATCAACAATCCTAATTATCAAGTTCGTGTCATAGGAATGGTTTAATTAACGGATGCCTAAAATAAGGGGACATTTTATACGTAACAATAGAAAGTAGGGTCACTTTTTTACTCACTTCTTTGCTTACTCAAGCAAGATATGTTCGGTTTTAGGTTTCTTTTTTTCACTCTCCCTTTCGATATAAGTGGTCAATGATAGAAAAAAAACTAAAGTTTAAATCTTTTTTTAAAAAGAAAATGACACAGTTTTCTGTTTCTTATTATACGTACATCGGTATTGTTTTATTTTTGAATGTAGGTGACCAAATTATTCTCTGATTCATTTTCCTTAAATTTATCAGAGACATCAGGGGGAAAATGTCAATGTTTCTTCTTTTTTCCAAAAAAATTTAGCATGCCTCTTCTTTGCTTTCATTTAAAAAAAATTTTTAAAAATTAGATATGAGATACATGAAGGAATTGTTAAATTACAAATAAACACAGAGAAAAATATGTTTTCATAAATGAAAAGATGCAAAAAACAGTATTTTACACACAAATATGCTTTAATTTGGAAACTTTTTATCTATACAAAATTATACTTGAAATAAAACAAATACTGCTAAACTAAACTCAGTGGGCAACATCCCCTAGAGTATCAAGGCCTGCTGTACCCATCTCAGTTTTCATGACCTTGGCCGCAGAGATGCATGAGCAGATGTTCCAATCAGGTGGTCGGTTTGACGCGAAACCTCCAATGTTTAGTTCCCAAGCAAGCTTGGTATTCATTTATCGACCCACTGAAGAGTTTATTAACGTCGCACTATAAAGGTTCACGTGGGTTATTGGTGGCAGATTTCGTACTTTTGAGTTGCAATCGAGTGACAAGGACGACACCTGAGCCCACGCCCCCCTCTCCTAACTTTCACAACTCGCTAACGTGATGACTTTCAGCCAAGACAAACTTGACATAGATCAGCCTTTTTACTCCCCGGGTCTTCAGTGCCTCTGGGGCTTGAATTTGAAAAGCCCTGAGTTCGTGACCATGACCATTAGGCTACCGTGGCTACGCTGAAATTTGAAATATGGAGAAATATAATCAAAATGCATGGAAAATTAATTTGTACTGAACTAAAATATTATTATTACAGCATAACTGATAACAGAATCAGTACTTTTATCTTCAGTGCATGATAAAGTTTGTTGGGATGGCTTATAACTTCTTAAGCTCTTGCTAAGATTTTCAGTAGTTTTTAACATTATTTCGAAGTTAAAAATTCGGAACTCGATTCTATATGATATTTTCCAGTTAAATAATTGAAAACGTAATTTGTTAAATTTTAAGGGTCATCACGAGTTATATATTGTTGTCTGTAGATTTGAATAATAAAATTCTAACTAACATCTCAGTCACTGAGATTCAAACTTTCCATATCCACAAGTAGTTTATTCTGTAATTCGGATACGCTAACATAAGTAATAAGTAAAAATAAATTTTTAAATGTTCTTCCCTTTCTTTTTATTTTGCTTCACAAATTATTTTTAAAAAGTAACCAACAATGGAATAAGAGTATGTCATTATTTTTTAGTGTAAAAGGTACGTTTTCTTTAATCTCAAGCTTCAACTTGTCTCAGAAGCATTGATTGTGTTATATAAGAGTTTTGATCATATTATAATTTTGAGGTAATATATTTTACATTAAAATTATTTTTAGATTCATGATGTACATCACCTTAACTAAATAAATAGCAGAATTGGAAACGATCATATTTTATCTTGTTTCTTGTTGTTTGTAATTTTATCATTGGTAATATGATAAGACATGATAAATTATAAAGATAAGGAAAAAAAGTACTTTAGGTACATATAATGTATCTTCAACATTAAAAACTTTTCAGTGATTTAAGGTATCCAACTATATATACGTTCGGAACCGTGATTTTAAAAATGCGCATAAATGGATAATTTTCAGGATATTTAATGTCACTCAGATTAGAATACATGCATAAAATTTTTTAAGGACATTTTAAAAAATTTATTTAAATATAGTATTTTGGCAAAAAATTAACTTAGAATAATCTTTTTTCCAAATGTTCTTCTTTTGTGAAAAATGCTTCTATTATAACAATATTTTGCCTGTATATAACTCAGACCTCTCTAAAGAGTCTCAACTAGAATTTTTGAAAAATTCACATTATTTTCAGAGTTACTACCAATTGAAGTAATTGTTCGCGTTTTTCTCTTAAAATTGCTCCCCTCTGTTGTCGTAAAATATGAATAAACCCACTTCTAAGTAATAAATTTCAAAAATTCTAGTTGAGCCTCTGAACAGAGGTCTGAGCTATAAACAGGCAAAATATTATTCTAATAGAAGCATTTTTCACAGAAGGAGAACATTTGGAAAAAAGATTATTCTCAGTTAATGTTTTGCTAAAATATTGCATTTTAATAAATTTTTGTGTCAAAATGTCTTTAAAAACATACTTATGCATATATTCTAATCTAAGTTATACTAAATATCATTAAAATTATCCATTTATGCGATTTTGAAAATCCTTGTTCCGAACGTAGTCGGATACCTTAAAAAAACATTAATTGAAAACAATTACTTTGAAATTTTTAAAAATATGTTCAGAAATGTATATTTAGCAATACTTTTAAGTTCCAAGAAAAACTTATTTTTAAAAAGGATGATTTTTTTAAAATTCAAGTTATCAAGGAACATCACTATCTCATAAATTATCAAAAAGTAATCATTGTTTTAATTTTTATCGTCAAATGTATTTTATACGATTTCTTTCTAGAATTGTGTATTTAATTTTTCTGGTTGGATCAAAGTTATAAAATACGAAAATTCAAAAAGTTCTTCCGAAATGCTAATAGAATTTCGATGTATATACATATTGTGTAAAAATAATAATCATTATCTTCTCGTTTCCTGGAAGTGAAATTAATTGACTACTAATAACTATCAATATTCTTTTTTTCTGACTGAATCTGGTAACATTTTGTTATTAAACCTGTATTTTTAATCAAACTTTAAGGAAACATATAGAACTGGTGAATCAATCATCATTCTTTAAACCTCCCAATACTTTTATTCAAATAGAAATAGAAAAAACTAACCACACAACAGTAAATTACTATTACTATTAATGGGAAGTACATTAATTAACTTTGTTTCCTTTGTTTTATTTTCAGCATACTTAGTGTTTTAATTCACCTCTCGGTTTTCTTTTTCTTTTAGATTTTGGGTTCATACTATTCTTTTGGTGAAATTGTGGACTTGAAATATTTTTATTGTTAATTTAAGTTTTGAGAAGTTTTGTTCGAATTTGCATTTGCATCCACGAGTCTTTTAGGTTTCAGCCTTATTTATAAAAAGACCCAGCTGCTACTATTTTTCAAAATCAAAGTTACTATTAAATCCACATACTATTTGTTCAGGAAGCTATTTCTTGAGCTCTCGAAGTACCACCAGTTTGAAGCCAAAGAAATTCGAAATAATTTTATTTTTAATATTTTTATCTATAAATTTTAAATCAATATTTTGTTCTTTTATTCATCAATATTCTGTACTAATATCTTTTTCCTTTACTATTCGAAATAAATGTACTTCAATAAACTTATTTAGGTTTTCGTTATTAGTGTGCTGCCTGAACTTGTTGTAACGTTTGAGAGACCATTATCTTTTCCCTTACCTACTTAACATTAGCATCTTTGTAAGCATGCATACAAGTTCCGTCTAGTATCGGTTGACTTTGATTTTCCAGTTGAAAACACTGAATGCTCACCATATTAAGGGTCTGATGCACGTTAAATTTTAGAACTCACATCCTTCACGCTAATGTAAAGTGGAAATGTGAAGATAGGAGTACCAGCTAAAGTTTTGTCTTCGTCATTTAATCTTTTATCTTAATCTTAATCTTTAATCAGAGATTCGAAATTACGATTTCATCCGCATTCAGACTAAGGGACGTCTAAGGACATGGACCAATTGGACCTGTGGGTCCAGGGCCTCGGCCGTAATGTAGGTCTCGTCTCGTGCTCAACTCAGCTTTAATAATATCATAATTCGAATAATTTCAACGGTCAAAAGTTATTTCGGGTTGTATTCTCCGAAAAACTGGGAATTTCGGATTATATGCCAACTGGCTACATGTGATGACTGTCATCCACGATCGGGCTAAGGCCGACCACCATATACTGCCACTAGCCGTTACCCACCAGCTTCACTGGGTATTTCACGATGTTGTATAAATGTATACTGTTAACATATATATGAATTAATGATATCTAGCATTAAGAATTCGATTGTATTGAAAAATATATTTATAGCTGTAACTCTCGCCTCTTGATACAAAAAGGACATAAATTATAATATCTAAGTTCTATCTATATCTAAAATAGAAGTAGAAAGATTTTTTTGCGCTCACTTAACCTAATAATCAAGTGGATTTCCACCAAAGCAACTTTCAGTGGATCTCTACTCCATAAAATAAGCATGCGTGCTAAATTTCAAGTCTAAATCTAACAGGGCGAAATTGGAATTTTTATCATCAATACCTCGTTGAGAGCATTCTTAGTGGATTCCAATTCAACAAAAGAAGCATGCAAACAAAGTTTTATTATTATAGTCTTAGCAGTTCGAAAACGGGAATTTTGTCTATCAATACGCCCCAATAACTCTCCCCGCTTTCCCCTGGAGTTGATTTCCGTAAAATCCATTCTTAGTGGAACTCTTTTCAACTAAAGAAACGTGCTCAACAAATTTCAGGTAAATGGGTTAAATTCAAAAACAGGAATTTTTCTATAACACGCCTTAATCCCTCACAACTCCAATTCTTTGGGGGTCCGTTTTCGCAAAACTCTTTGGTATAAGAACTCTATTCCATGAACGGAACACACCTTCTAATTTTCAAGCAGGTGGGTCTATTAGTTGAAAAGCGGAAATATTTATCTATTACACCCCTTTATCCCCCTCAGTGAACCTTGGGGATCAATTTTCCCTAAAACTATTTTATAGCGTATCTCTACACCATGAGAGGAATCCGCTTATCAAATTTCAAGATTGTACGTCTAATAGTTTAAAAAAGGAAATAATTATCTATAACGACCCTTAATTCTCTACAACGCCACTTGGGAGTCGATTTTGACAAAACCCATGTTGTAGCGGATCTCTACTCTATGAAAGGAAATCGCTTATACCAGATTTCAAGACTGTACGTCTAATAGTTTAAAAATGGAAATAATTATGCACAACGCCCCTTGGAGGTCGATTTTAGTAAAAATCACTATGTAAGGAATCTCTACTTTATGAAAGAAATCTGTGTACCAAGTTTCAAGACTGTACATCTAATAGTTTAATAATGGAAATAATTATCTATAATTCCCCTTAAACCTCCGTAACGCCCCAGGGGGTTCGATTTTGGCAAAATCCGTTCTCAGCTGATGTCTACTCCATAAAGGGAACCTATCTACCAAATTTCAAATCTGTAGGTTTAATAGTTCCGGAGATATCGTGATTAGTCAGTGAGTGAGTCGCTTTTCTCCTTTATATAAATATATTTAGATTACTCATTCAGCCAAAAGGCGACAGTCGGTCGAACCGGTGTGTACGATGGTAAGTCAGGTACATTTATATGTTTCGGGTTATTGTTTGTACGAGTATTTGACAACGTATGCTCTATAGTATCTACTCTTAAGGGTTATGGGTAGATTCAGCATTTGTGTGGAGGCTCAGGGCCTACTTTTGAGAAGAATCCCAGGGCTTCAAAAAGTCCTAAGACATTTCTGATCAGGCCTCGCATTTAATAAAAGCCTTTAATGATCTAGGAAACGATTTCTCTTTCTGTCTCTGACAATCAGGAAATAATGAGTCTCATTAAGAAATTTTCTTGAATGCATGTTTAAATAAGGAAAAAGATTCAATTTTAGTCTAAATCTATTGAAAGTTCTTTCATAATTTTATGTAGACATCGTTCTATTCATTTCTATTTTTAAATACAAATGCATCGCAAATTTAAATATATTAATGTTCAACTGAAATAATGACACAAACACAAGTTTTTTCTTGAATTAAATAATTTATTTATCAATGTGGGCACGAGAAAAATGAATAAAATATATAATATAAGCATACATATTTCCTCTTTTAATCCTCCCTGTTTAGAAAGCAACCCCGTAAATGACAATTTTTTTAAAAATGTTCCTCTAAAAATATCTAAATCAAATAAATTACTAAAATTAAAATTAAATAACTTAATATGTGTTTCAATATAAAACCATCGGCATTTCCTTAAAAATTAAAACTTGAAGACAACATTAAAAATTCTGTAAAATAATGTTTCTCTTCACAAAAGCAAAAGTTTTCAAAACGACATAACAAAATTTTTCAGCTGTGAGACATTTCTCCACTTAAATTCATAAAATTTCTCTCATTTTCTTCAATTATAATGTGAGCTCTCTACTACTTTTCAACCATAACAATAAATAATTTTCCTGGCATATTTCCCATTTAGTACCCCAAAACATTTAACATTAACAAATGCAAAATAATTGCTTTTATTAGTGGTGATGTCCGTGATGATGGCCATGATGGTGACCATGATGATGACCGTGATGGTGACCGTGATGGTGACCGTGATGGTGACCATGATGATGATGATGTCCATGATGGTGTCCATGATGATGGTGATGGCCATGATGGTGATGGTGCCCGTGGTGATGATGGTGGCCATGGTGATGATGGTGTCCATGATGATGACCATGATGATGGTGATGACCATGGTGATGTCCATGATGGTGTCCATGATGATGGCCATGATGATGATGATGACGTGCCTCTACATCAGTGAGGGGTTCTCCTTGCGTCATGGTGCAAAGCACGATGAGGCAAACAGCAGCTGAGACCAAAACCAGAAGACTGAGTTTCTGAAAATAAATAAAGATGGTTTTGAATACTTTTAACAGAATTAAATAGTTTAAGATAAGTATATCTTCAATTTAAATTCATAATAATTTCAAATTTATTAAAAATTTAATTTCTAAAGTAATAACATTAATCTGAAAACTATGCCTGAGTCATATTATGTATTCAAATTTTAACCACATTGTCAATCCAGAATCGGGTCCTTTCTGTACAACATTCTTTAAAATCTAGTTTTGAATACATTAAAGAGGAATCATGAGAATGCATTTCCTCAAGCATGAATTTAAATTTCATAGTACTTTTCGAAATTAATATTTAATCAATGTACAAAATTAGCCATTGTATCTATCATCATCCAGAATGAAGTTTTGTAAATATTTTGTCTGACATATATATATATATATATATATATATATATAATAGTACTTTTTATCAAAAACAAAAAATTTTGAGTTTATAAGAAAAACTTTATATACTTTAAAATTGGTTTTAAAATTGAAGTACATCAAAACTCGCCTGAAGTATAACATGAAAGTTGTTAAAATACAAAACATTGTCTTACCATCTTTAATATCTCTTCTGTTCGTATAAATCCAAACAACTACTATTCCAAAATGCTTTGATGTTCTAACCAATACTGCATGCCTATATATACTGAAATCTTAATTTTAATTTTTTATTTAAATCAATCGAAATTGTTTTACGTACATGCCAACGTCTGGTTCTGCGTTCTTAATTATCAAGTTCATGTCAAACCAGATAAATACTCTCTGCGGGTATCTTTTAATAAAGAATAGAAAGTGAGGATACGTTTTTTCAGAACTTTGCTTACTCAAGCAAAATGTCCAATTTTTTTTATTTTGAGTACTTCTTCATAATTACTCACCAGAAATGTTCGAATATTATGTCAAAAGAAAGAAATTGATTTTCTGCTGTTTCATTGGATAAAATGCTTTACTTCCGGGGACAGATATTTTAGTATTATTTCGTTTTAAAATGAGGATTTTTATTTTAAATTCATTTACTCTAATGGGAATTCTTTGTGATATCGCGATAAAATTTTAAACATTTTTTTATTTGCCTGTGGTTTTACATTTTATTACATTTTACTTTTAGTTTCCTGACTACAAAACATACAAATTTTGTTATTCATTAAAGTAATTTAAATGGGAAGAGGCGTCCTGACGAAAGAACTTTATGCCCTGTAAGGATTTACAATTTAGTTGCTACTTATCATTTCATTGAAACTAAAGTTTTAAACTTGATTTAAATTTAGTAAATGACTGATAAAGAATTTAAGTTTAATTTTAAGAAATTGCAGAATATAATATGTTGTTCATACATCACGATTGAGCATTAGAAAAAATTATACTTTTGCGTTGTGATGCATTTTTTTAGTATTTGATTAAGGTATCCGACTATACGTTCGGAACCGTGATTTTAAAAAAGCGCATAAATGGATAATTTTCATGATATTTAGTGTCACTTAGATTAGAATGCATGTATACAATTGTTTTAAGAACATTTTGACAAAAAAAATTATTTAAATACAATATTTCGGGAAAAAATAAACATATAATGAACTTTTTTCAAAATGTTCTCCTTTTATAAAAAAAGCTTCTAAAATAATAATATTTTGCTTGTATATAGCGCAGACCTCTGTACAGAGGCTCAACTATAAATTTGAAAAATTCACATTATTTTCAGAGTTACCACCCATTGAAATAATTATCGGCGTTTTTTTCTTAAAATTTCTGCCCTCTGTTGTCGTAAAACATGGAGAACCCCACTTCTATGTAATGTATTTCAAAAATTCCAGTTGAGTCTCTGTATAGAGGACTGAGCTATATACAGGCAAAATATTATTATAATAGAAGCATTTTTTACAAAAAGAGAATATTTTGAAAATGGGTTATTCCATGTTCATTTTTGTCAAAATATTGTACTTAAATAATTTTTTATTTTAATACTATTCTTATAACAATTTTATATACATTTTCTAATCTAAGTGATACTAAATATAAATATTATCCATTTATACGCTTTTACAAAATCATTGTTCCCAACGTAGTCGGATACCTTAAAATGAATTTTATGCCCCCTCAACCTTACAGGATTTAAGCAACAAAACAATATGTTTCATACTACGTTAATCTTTAAATTAAAGTATTTTATCTTCTAATTTTTAAAAACATAAGTCTTATGAAATGAGTTTGATTCGATTCCATCAAAGATGACAGTAATCAGAACAATAACTCCCTTGGAACTAATATGTTAAGTCTTTTTATCTTAAATACTTAAAAAGATATGTTGACTTCAAAATTTAAATAGGAATAATAAATCAAACATAAATATAGAAAAAAATTAAGGGATAGAAGATAAATTAAAACTTATTTTAGGCAAGAAAGTTTGGATTACATTAAACAGAAAACAGCAGCAAAGAAAATATGGATAAATAAGATCAGATTATGATTTCAGTATTAGAATATATTTTATAAAAAAAAAATCCCTAAATTTTTGGTCGTAGTCATTAAGAAATGTGCTTGGCCATTGTCATATGTATCCTATAAAAGTCCAAACTCAACTCACTTTTTTCACCAGAAAAGTACTCTGAATGCATTACTAATTTTCGACACCTTAAGGTATACGACTACTTTCGGAACCGTGATTTTAAAAAAGCGCATAAATGGATAATTTTCATGATATTTAGTGTCACTTAGATTAGAATACGTGCACATAAGATTGTTTTAAGAACATTTTGACAAAAAAATATATTTAAATACAATATTTTGGCCAAAAATTAACTTAGAATAATCTTTTTTTCAAATGTTCTCCTTTCGTGAAAAATGGTTCTAGTATAATAATATTTTGCCTGTTTATAGCTTAGACCTTTCTACAGAGGCTCAACTAGAATTTTTGAAAAATTCACATTATTTTCAGAGTTACCACCAATTGAAATAATTATTCTCGTTATTTTCTTAAAATTGCTCCCCTCTGTTGTCGTAAAATATGAATAAGCCCACTTCTAAGTTATATATTTCAAAAATTCTAATTGAGCTTCTGAACAGAGGTCTGAGATATATATAGGCAAAATATTATTATAATAGAAGCATTTTTCACAAAAGGAGAACATTTGGAAAAAAGGTTATTCTAAGTTAATTTTTTGCCAAAATATTGTATTTAAATAAAAAAAATTGTCAAAATGTTCTTAAAACAATTTTATGCATGTATTTTAATCTAAGTGACACTAAATATCATGAAAATTATCCATTTATGCGCTTTTGAAAATCACGGTTCCGAACGTAGTAGGATATTTTAAAGGAATCTACAAAATTAAATAACTGCTCATTTCCCATTGAACGAATACATTCTCTTTCTGTATAAAATTTTTTTCATATATGGTAAGTGTTGACACTGAGAGGGAAAGGAAGACTTGAAGAAGCTCGTGAAACGCCGGGCCCCATGTAGCTAGCTTTAAATAAAATTTTTAACTTAACATGTTTAAAGTCAAAACTAAGAACAACATTTTTAAAAACTTGAGTGAATAATTACCAAGCATTTTTTATGTGTCTGAAAATTTTAATTGAATTTTTTCCAAGCATTTTCATTTTCTACAAAATCATGTTTTAAATCTGCGGTTTTAACAGGAACGTGTGGTGTTACTTTCTAGAAAACTTACATTTCTTTCTGTCTCTTTTTATTTCCCCAGTTCCAATATTTGTTTTCTACCTGTATATCACATCCTTAAGAAAGTAGCTAAAATAATATCTGAGTAAGTTTTACATTAAAAACACTGCTTATACAACTCTCTACAAAGGCAGTTTTCCATCTTGTATTTGTCGAGCCCTGTAAAATGCGTAATTAAGGTATCCGACAACGTTCGGAACCGTGATTTTGCAAAAACCCATAAATGGATAATTTTAATTATATTTAGTGTCACTTAGAATAGAACATATGCATAAAATAGTTTTAAGGACATTTTGACAAAAAAATTTATTTAAATACAATTGTTGGCCAAAAATTAACTTAGAATAATCTTTTTTCCAAATGCTCTCCTTTTGTGAAAAATGCTTCTATTATAATATTTTGCCTGCATATAGCTCAGACCTCTTTACAGAGGCTTAACTAGAATTTTTTAGAAATATGTAACTTAGAAGTGAGTTTATTCATATTTTACGACAACAGAGGGGAGCAATTTTAAGAAAAAAACGCCAATAATTATTTCATTTGGCAGTAACTCTGAAAATAATGTGAATTTTTCAAAGTACTCTGTAGAGTGGTCTAAACTATATACAGGCAAAATATTATTATAATAGAAGCATTTTTCACAAAAGTAGAACATTTGGAAAAAAGATTATTCTAAGTTAATTTTTGGCCAAAATATTATATTTAAATAAATTTTTTGTCAAAATGTCCTTAAAACAACAATTTTATGCGTGTATTTTAATCTGAGTGACACTAAATATCATGAAAATTATCCACTTATGCGCTTTTTTAAAATCACGGTTCCGAACGTAGTCGGATACCTTAATAGAATGATCCAGAATAAGCGCCTTATTATCCTTTAATTGTCTTGCATCTTTAAATAAAGTTACTGTGCTCTGTTATGACATTATCCCCTATCCTGAATATCCCTTCAATCGTCTGATTTAAGTTCAGTTGCAAGTTAATTGCATACGAGTGTAATTATTTTCAGAACAATATCTTGAGAACACATTTAAAACATTTACTCATTTATTGCAGAATAACTTCTTTACACACACGAAATGCAAAGATCGAAACGGGGTAGCAAAAAATTTAGTTTGAACTTTGGTTACAATCTGCGTAAAAATAAGTAACATATAAACAACAAAAAAATAAGTCAATTCCTACCTAGGTCAACAAAGAAAAATTTTATTTCAGTTACTTTTTATTAAAGAATTACAATTAATTTAAATATGTATATACATATGACAGAATCACGCTATTAAGTTGCAAAATCGAAAGCGATTTTCCTTTCTATATAGGATTTTGGACTATTATTTTTTTGTTACTATGTATTCATTAATTAAATTTAATTATTTCAATAAAATAGTATGGTAAAAAGAAATCATATTCGCAGAAATTAGGCCATTCCAGGTGGGATTCGAACCCACGACCTTTTGATTTGAAGTCCAACGCGCTATCCATTGCACTTCTGGGACACAACGAACCGTTTTCCTTTTTATATACGGTGTTGGACTTTTATTTTGTTGCTATTTATTCATTAATTTAACTAATGAATTAATATTTGAAAAAACTGTATTAGCATCAAGTGTCATCCACTACAAGATTAAAAAAATGTATTTGAACTTGATTAGATGAATAGAAAGTATTTTATTAACGGTTGAAAATATGAACAGGATATATATATATACTCCTATTTTATAGTATTATCCATACTACTTGAAATTACTAAAAACCAATTGCAATATAGAGTCTGCAAACTTCCTAGATCTCCAATTAAAAGTTGAAAATAATATGCTAATAAGTAATATTTTTGATAAAAGACTCTTTTGATTTTAATGTTATAAAAATGCAATATTTGAATAGTTCCCTTCACATTTCAATTTTCAGATATATTATTCTAAATTATATAAAAAGAAATAATGATTTAGTATCTGAAGAAGTTTTAAGAATTAATAATTATAAAAAAAAAAATTTCAAATTTGCCTGGACTATAACTATCCAGCTAATTTTATATATAAATATATGTCTTCAAAATTATAGCTATTTAGTTATTATTATTTAATATAATCATTTCTATTTAGTTTATAGTATATATTATTCTTAATCTTCATACAATAAGTTTAGTTACTAAAAATATAGATAGATGGCGCCATTATTCTTAGCTATGCTGTTTTTTTGTGCTTGGTGTCAGTACACGAATGTAATCTGTATACATCGGGTAAGATTTTAGTTTCTTCGCACATTTTCATTATTACTTATGGTCATAATCATTGTTAACCTCTTTTGCAAATATTTTTGTTTATGCATATTTATATTTGTCTATTTCACCCGGATTCCTATAGTAATTTAATAGTCCAATTCTATTTTATTGATGTTACATTCACCCACGTGTGTTTTGGGGCCTTTGCTTTGGTTTATCTCCTGTGCTATTATGTCGAAAATTTCCGCTGTAGGGGAAGGTTGAGATCTCACAAAACACTGTTTAACCCTGTCTCACTGTCTTAAGCTAGTGACAGCTCGGGAAATCATAATAGTTTTTTCCACTCTAGCTAAATTTCTCTTTTTTGATTGTCATGGTACCATGTTCTTGGTTCTTTCGGTTTATTCTTAAGATGTTTTAGGATTTATTAGTCTTCTTTTTAATTTATTTAACGTTTTCCAATTAAATAATCAATCAATTTTTGTCATGGACACCAATGTACACAGAACTCACCCTATATATATATCACTCTCTCCCTATATATACACTCTCCCTATATTTATATATATATATATGACAGGCCCCAGGCCTGCTGGTAAAATGAGGAGGGTATCATCTTTATAATATTCCTTTATTACGCTTTCATCATATATAATCTAACATGGCGGACCTTTTGCCGCGCAACCGGGTGTTACCAAATACAACATCGCAGCGAGGAGACACCAGCCAAGTCCTTCCTAGTATGCGTTCGCCTTCGTCAGCGCTCGTTGCTCCTTTTAACAGGCTTGTTTACTCATAAATCCTTACGCGATGGTAAAGAGTTCGCTCTATTTTCATTTATTACTTCCTTAATTTTGAACCTAAACTTTTCAAACCTGACAAATTTCCCCCCTCCGCTGAAGTCTGGCACAGCCAGATTGGCCAATTCTGACTGGCAAGTCCCCAGGGAAAAAAATTATATTTCAATGATATCAAATTCCCCAAATGAAATAAAAATCTAGAAGATATAATAATTGTGTAAAAGAGTGGGCTGGTGAATCCTAACATGTACAAAAAAATAGCAATAATGAATAACAAAGTATCAAAAATTTGGTATAAAACTTTGTGTTACATAGAATTGTTTTCTGAAAAATATCACACATCTAATACTTCCACTATGACTATAATAATAATGAGGTTGAGAAAAACAACATAAAATAAAAATAGTTCACATTAGACATTCAAAAATATAGTAGTGCTAAACAACATAACATAAGATCAAGTGAAATTCTCACTAAATGTGCACCAATAGTAAACCATGATAAATGTTGAAAAGTTACAAGTACTTCAAAATGGTATTGAATGTTGGAATGAGTACATAAATACATAGAAAGAATAGATATAGAGTAAATAACATGATTTTAGGAATAATGGTAAAGTAAATACATAAAAAAACATATATGGAGTAACTAACAGCAACATGATTTTAGGAATAATGGTAAAGTAAGTACATACAAAGAATAGATGTAAAACAAGTAATAGCAAAATGAGTTTAGGAGTAATGGTAAAGTAAATACATAAAAAAAACATATATGGAGTAACTAACAGCAACATGATTTTAGGAGCTCCCAAAAAAGAAAAGATTACATAACTATAACACAGAAATTTATCAAAATAAATACAACATCAACATTATATCAAAATATCACTAGAAATATAAAATGCAAAGAAAAATAAGGGTATTTCAGATATATCAAGTACAGGTAAAAGTTCAATCAATGTAATGTAATGTTTCACACAGTCCTGTCTTGGAAAAATCATAGTTCAATGTTCATCATCCAATTATTGTTTATCGCACAGTTCTTTTGTTTATTATTAGAATCTCTACTCAATCAACTCATTTCAAAAACATACAACCATACTAAAATCTTCATAACATCACATACTATATTTTAACTTTCAGAATATACTTATCACAAATAATCACAATGAAATTATTATAACACAATGTATCGTAAAATGACCTCATCACAATGTTTACAGTCCATAATTCAGTTTTTTTTTTTAAAAAATAGTCTTCAATAATGTGTTCATTATGAATAAAGATACAATACAAATTCAATTACAATAAATTTTGATTTTCATAATGTAAACAAGTCTTAAATTCAATTTTTAAACACAACTTTTATTATTATTTATTTTTTTAAATAACAATGCACTTTTAAAATTACAATGTACTTCTTTTAAAATTACAATGTACTTCTTCTTCCCCCCCCCCAATGTTTGAGAAAACAAACTCTATAACAAATATAAATAAGAATTTAGCATAATTGGAAATTGGATTTTGAATGAAATGGTTTTAATCTTGTAGAATGAACAATATCTGTTAATTTTCCTGTATATTGATTTGGTTTATCTATTTCATAAGTAACATTTGAGAGTTTTCTGACAACTTTAAAAGGACCATTATAAGGAGATTGAAGTTTACTTGAATTAGGGTATGAGAAATTTTGATATAAGACTAAATCTCCAACTTTAAATTTTGCATCAACATAATGTTTATCATACCTTTGTTTATTTATCTTATGATGCTTAATTGTTCTGTTTACTGCAATTTGTCTAGCTTGTTGTATAGGTGGATAGTTTAATTTTACTTGATTAGGTAATGGCGAATCATATGGCAAAGTTCCAAACATTAAATATGCAGGTGGAAAGCCAGTAACATCATGTGGCGAGTTATTGTATTCATATGTAACTTGTTCTAATAATTTTGTCCAAGGAGTTTTTGTAGTTGAATTAACTTTACATCTTAATTTTGCTACTAATGTCTGATTAACTCTTTCATTCTTTCCATTGCATTGTGGTCTATTTGCTGAAGTTAGTAATTGTCTAATATTATGATGTTTTAAGAATTTCTTAAATTTAGATGAAGTGAATGCAGCATTTCTATCACTTAAAAGTTGTTTTGGGCATTGAATTGAAAAAATTTGTTTTAAGCAATTTGTATAAGTTTCAGAAGTGACACTTTTGGATGGAAATGTCCAAGCATATCTGGTAGCATGATCCAGAACAATATGCAGGTATTTCTTTTGTGAATTATGATAATTAAATCCTCCTACAGTGTCTAGTGAAATCATTTCAAATGGTTCTTCTGCTACAGGAACTTCTTGCAATAATCCATACTTTTTTGTGTAGACTTTTTATTCAATTGACATGTTTCACAACATTTAACAAAATTTGAAATGTCTAATATAATGTCTTTCCAGTAGTAAATTGGAGAAATTAATTTTAACATCTTTTTTACACCTGGGTGACCAAATTGTTCATGTGCAGTTGTAATTAATTTTTCTCTCAAAGATAACGGTACTACAATTTTAATTAAATTCTTTTTCTTAACTGTTAATACATCATTAATTTTTATATATTTTGGATCATTAATGTTCTCTGAATTTTGGTATTTAATAATTTCATCAGTATTTAAAAAATGACAAATGGGTGATATATAATGGCATACAGGGTTCCTCGACAACATGTCTGCTTCAACATTTAATTTACCTTTTATATAAACTATTGAATATTCATACTGAGAAAGTTTTAAACTCCACCGAAATAAACGTCCAGTTAAATGTTTTACACTTTTAAGCCATTGTAAAGCAGCATGATCAGTATGTATTGTGAATTTGGATCCATGTAGGTAACAGTGGAATTTATCTAAGGCATCTATAATTGCTAAACACTCTTTTTCTGAAATTGTATAATTTTTTTCATGTTTAAGTAATTGTCTCGAGTGATAAGCTATGGGGTAAAGTGTTCCATCTGGGTGTTGTTGTTTCAAGACTACGCCTATTGATTCCTGACTTGCGTCACAAAACACATGACATGGATATTGTGAGTTGTATAATTTAAGTATAGGTTTTGATATTAAACAATTCTTTAACTTTTGATAAGCTTCTTGACATTCATGTGACCAATTCCAAATTGCATCTTTTTAAGTAACTTATTTAATGGTACTCTAAGTTTTGCATAATCTTTAATAAATTTTTGATAAACATTGATGGAACCAAGGAATCTTTGGAGTTCTTTCACATCTTTAGGTGGTGCTAATTTTCTTATTGTTTCAATATTTGGATTACTTGGGGAATAATGACCTTGTGTTATTTCATATCCTAAAAATTTTATTTTTTCCTGTGCAAACTGACATTTTGATTTTTTAAGTTTAATGTTTTCTTTTTTACAAATTTGAAATATTGTATCTAAATGAGTTAAATGCTCTTCCCAAGATTGTGAGAAAATTATTATATAATCAAAATAGTTTAAAGCAAAAGTTAACTGATATTTTTGTAAAATTTGTCTTATAGTTCTTTGGAAAACAGCTGGGGAATTTTTCCAGCCAAATGGAAGTCTTAACCATTCATAGAGTCCAAAATTAGTTGTGAAAGCCAGTTTCTCTGCGTCTTTTTCATGAATTTTAATGTGCCAATAACCACTTGTTAAGTCGAGCGTAGAGAAAAATTTAGCATGAGTTAAATTATCAATTACAAAGTCTATCAGAGGTACAGGGGTGGAATCTTTTCGTGTGATTTCATTTAGTTTTCTATAATCGATACATAATCTTGATCTTTTCCCTTCATCCTTTTTGTATGCTAAAGTTACAGGGGCAGCATATGGGCTATGGGAGGGTCTAATAAAACCTGCTTTTAACAATTCTTCTATCTGTGTTTGTATTTCTTTAGATTCTTGTTGACTGTTTCTATAAGGGCGTAAACTTATAGGAAGGTCTGAGATTAAATGAATTCTTTGTGGCTCTAAATTGATACAACCTACATCATACTTATTTTGTGAAAATATGGTTTGAAATTTGTCAAGAAGTTGGGTTAAATCTCCCCATTGCTCACTAGTTTGTTTTGGTACTGTGTCCTCAACAACCATGGCTGGGTTAAACAATCTTTTCAGATCAGCTTCAGGGCTGTCTGATATTTGATCTAAACCTTTATTATTCTTAACGTTAATATTATCTTCATTATTTGCATTATAGTAGTTCATATTTGATCATTATTAAGAGTTTTACAATATGTCCCATGATATGTTCTCAACTCATCAATACACTTATTTACAAATTTAATATTACTTAAATTTTTACCACATTGAAAAATACACATGTTACGAATACTAATGTCAAGCTTAAATAAATGTAAATATTCAAGTCCTAAAATAATATAAGGCAATTTAGTATCAATTACAAACAAATCTATTTGCTTAGATATACATCCAATATTCATATAAACTTTAATTATACCTTTGGGTTGAATAGTCCCACAAGTTTGATTTATTTTTACATTACTATTTTGTATAATTTTAATGTTTTTTAATTGTTTAGCTAAATTTATTGGAATTAATGACACATTGCTTCCTGTGTCAATTAGAGTACAAAAGTGCTTGGAACATACCATTGACTCAATAATTAGTTGTCATCCTTGCCTCTGGTTAGTTTCGTTTCTGGGCGAGTAAAGATTATGTCGATTCTGTTGTCTCCCACTGAATCTCATCATGTGCGATTGATGTGGCTGTCCATGATTTCCTCTTGACTGAAATCGATTCTGTGCATCAGTTCCTCTGTGTACACTACCGTATGCGTGATTCCATCGGGTATAACTTCCAGTATCTACCGGTTTTCGGTCTGCGCTGTCCGGTGTTACTGCGATTAATTGTCGCATGGTTGAGATCCATTCGCAGGGTGTCGAAATCTTCTTGATAACTAGGAACTTTTGATAGTGCGTGGGACTCGATAATGTCATATGTTCCACAATTGAACTGTCATCATAATTTAGTTTCTTCCCCAACGAAAGTTTTTCCGTAAAAAAGGAAATTAATTCTTTAGTATCGTTTAGTTTTAATTTGTGAAATTTTCGAATATCCTCTTGTTTCGTCGCATCGAACACCGTCATTAATAGTTCTTTACTTTCTTTGTAAGACTTTTCAAATAATTGGTTTTCATACCAAAATTTTAAATAGACTCCCGTGAGATATCTAGGAATATTTTGCTTCTTCCATTGTTCGTCTTTTTGATATTCCAAACATTGTTGATCAAAACAGTCCAAAAAACTTTTACAACTACTAAACTTATTAAGATCAAATTCAGGAAAAAAGAAGGGTTCTTTGGATGTGTTGACTGGTGACTCCTGCCGGAAAGAGTCGTCCTCCATGGTAGTATCGTTTTCAATGCAGTCGCTCGTTCGAAAAAAAATTGTTGAAGTTAATTCGTTTGGTTTCGTGGCATATTTTTCGGTTCGTTAATTCATCCTGCCGGCTCTTGACAGGCCCCAGGCCTGCTGGTAAAATGAGGAGGGTATCATCTTTATAATATTCCTTTATTACGCTTTCATCATATATAATCTAACATGGCGGACCTTTTGCCGCGCAACCGGGTGTTACCAAATACAACATCGCAGCGAGGAGACACCAGCCAAGTCCTTCCTAGTATGCGTTCGCCTTCGTCAGCGCTCGTTGCTCCTTTTAACAGGCTTGTTTACTCATAAATCCTTACGCGATGGTAAAGAGTTCGCTCTATTTTCATTTATTACTTCCTTAATTTTGAACCTAAACTTTTCAAACCTGACATATATATATATATATATATATATATATATATATATATATATATATATATATATATATATATATATATATATAAATAGGGAGAGTGTGAACTGATAGTAGGAATTGAAAAAAAATGTTTCAAAAAGAATTTCGTTTGAGTTCTGTGTACATTGGTATCGATGACAAAAATTGATTGATTATTTAATTGGAAAACGTTACAATACGAGAACTTTTGACGACGTACCTCATAATTTTAAACCCCGGTAAGTGATGAGAACGACATCTGAGCTTGCACACTGAGCTTGAGGACTTTGAACCTCGACAGATTTTATGTGCATCATTCCCTCTATATGGCTATTTCGCGTTCTAATGAAAATGATAAGGTAAATTTTTGCAAATTCCCTACCAATTATTGTGTAATTATTCTTCATTCCATGACCTTTCTTCACAGTAAATTACTTAAAATGTACTACCAGATTTATTTATGTGACATTAATATCATAAGACAGATCTTAGAATAAAATTTTACTAGCCGTTATCCGCCTGCTTCTCTGGATATTTCATGATGCTGTGTGAATATATACTGTTTATGTATAAATATGTAAATTGTATTGAGAAACTTTCTTTTATAACTCTCACTTAATTTGAAAAGGGCGGACTTCTAAATAATGATTTCGAAAAATGTACAATTATCTTTTATGATCTCGTTATGACTTTTAATAGGTTTCTGCAAAACCTATATTAAAAGTGAATCTCTACTCAATAAAATAAATACGTTTGCCGAATTTCAAGTCTAAATCTAATTGTTCAAAAACTGAATTTTCTTTCCATCAATAAGTCCCATAAACCCCTTTGAGAGTCAATTTCCGTAAGACCAGTTCTTAGCGGGTTTCAATGCAACAACAACAATACAACATGTCGCCCATCTGGTATGGTGATCAGCGACACTGACTGCTGTGTAAGATGGCATGTGATGGCACTGACTGCTGTGGAGAAGACATGAATGTTTGTAAATGTATAGTGCCTTTGCGACATGGGGGTATTTTAAATAGCCATCGAGCCGCAAGTCCTCTCGTGAGGTTGGTGGAAGCGGAAGAGAGGTGAAAGGCCCCTGACCTCGCCCAGGTGTCTTCCCTCAAAATTGGGCTGGAAACGAGCCAAATCGTTCTGTCACCTGTATGGAGCTCAAAGCTACGGCTAACGACAGGCCTCACTTAGCGCTTTGCCATGATGAATTTCGTGGGCCTTGATCTTGCCTTTGCCAATCAGGTGGCATTAGTAACAACAACACAACATACATACCAAATTTTATTAATGTAGATTTGGTAATTCAAAAAAGGGAATTTTTTTTTGTCAATAATCTCCAGTAGCTCCCATCTCCCCCATAGGAGTCAATTTCTAAAAAATCCGTAATTAGAATATCTCTATCTTACTGAATACGAACCTATACTTTCAAGCTACACATTTTCTTACCTTTTATTATATTCGCCGTATAAAGCGCACCCCCTTTTTTACTAAGAAACCTGAAATGCACTCGCGCAATTCTTTGATGCATTTATTCGAAGTATTATCCAAGAGTTTTTAAAAAATAGTATACTTCTAGAACTGCAATCTTTAAAACTCAAAACATAGATCATTTTTTTTAATCAACAGTATTTAGATATATGTAGAAGATATTTTTTATGCTCATTTCTTTTTGTTTTATTTTGAAATCTTTCATCTTTTATATCTAGCACATCCATAAATGTCGATCTTATTTTTTTAGTTAAAAGAGCGCGTTATACGCAAGATTTTAAGGTAATCGAAATCTGCTCGTCATTAGTCCACTAGCTTTTAAAAGTCAACCAGTTTATCCAGTCATTCTAATCCATTTTTATTAAACTGAATATCTTTCTTTTTTCGCCCGTTCTTTCTTGTGCGTGGGAGTTAGCCTTTTGTATTACTTTCCGTTCTTTATCTCATTAATTTCAGTTTTTTTATAGACGAATTGCCGATCACGACTTTTCTATTTCATAAATCCAATGTATAAGCCATATATTTCTAAAACCTTTTTTTTTAATTCTAAAATATCTTATGTATGAATTCGAAAGTTTGAATTTTTCTTCTTCATTATTGATTGCTTGAAGACATTTAAAGTTAAAAATAAGAGGTAAATAAATCTAAAAGGAGATGTAAGAACTGTTATGTAAGAAATATATATTGAAAGAGTGAGAGAGTAATTAATAAGATATTAATGTTTGATGAATCATTAATTTTATGAAACACTCACAGTGGCATAACATATACTCATGGAAAAATTGCTCACGAAATCCTTTATGTAATTGCAATAGGTTTTCTTTTTTAAAAAAAAAAATGTAGGAACAAAAGAAAGAACTGTAAACCTTTATAAAATGTGATAGAAGAGAATTTTGTATTTTTTCAGAATATAAAATTATTACACATTCCTTTTACAATTTATTTTAATCACATTTTGAATGTATTGATGGAAAAAATAACATAAACAAGTAGTTTTGAATTCAATGGTCTTTCAAATGAAATTAATCTTAATCATTCATGCAATTTCTAAAATTGTAAGCATTGTAATATTCCTTTCTCTTTCCTAGTTATTGAAACCGCATATGTTAGATGCTTAAAGAATTCAAATAAGTCTCTTTAACTGTGAAAATTACGGTTATGAATTCGTGTTTGATTTCATTTAACATTACTTTTAAACTGTTTCTTTTTCTTTCATTAAAAATTGAATACAATGAATTACAGAGTGTTCATTCCATGTATTAATTCTGAAATCTGTTTCGAGTACTATGAATATAAATAATTCTTATCAGAAAATACCTATTGCGTAACATTTGAGGAAAAATCGTTCGTATTTCTAATTGCGTATTTTGCCAAAATATTTATAAGGGATTGAAATGCAAAACTATTGCAATAATTGCAATGTTTTTATTGTCCTTAATTTTGAGTATAATGTGTATTCATCTGTAACATAACGTATTTAAATTTACTTCAGAGAAAAGAAATAATTCAATAATCAGTAAAAAAATGTTATAAAAAGGAATATTGAATTTATAGAATTATTAACAATTCTATAAATGCATTATACGCATCCTAATGCAATAATTCTTTATATTTTTGGGCATGTGGTATGCAGTTTTAATTAACAATTACTTTTTCCTATTTTAAGGTTATTTCTAAATTATTACTATTCATTTCCATTAATCTCATATCTGCCCAATTTTAATAAAAAAAATTTAATTGAATTTTGTGCTCAAAAAGATTTAGTTTTACGTTATTTTAGTAATGTTTTTTCATAAATTTAATTTTGCTACAAATTATGTGGGAAAATCTGGGATTACATTCTCATAAGTGCTTCTATTTTTGTATGAATATCAAATTTCTGAGAATACATTTCGTACTAACATTTTTACTATTAGTTTTAGTAGCTTCTCTTTTTCGTATATTCTGTATTACATTTTATATTTACTTTTTTATA
The DNA here is from genome assembly GCA_019973935.1 of Trichonephila clavipes. Taxonomy (NCBI): domain Eukaryota; kingdom Metazoa; phylum Arthropoda; class Arachnida; order Araneae; family Nephilidae; genus Trichonephila; species Trichonephila clavipes. Next base: position 598,554 of record BMAU01021206.1, on the reverse strand, counting down.
TCAAGTAACTTTATCAATCTACTTCTTCATTTGTTGCATATTTTACCGAAACGGAGGTGAACCACTCAAAGCTCAAAGTAAAGAACAAGATAACAGACATTAAATATGTGCTCAGAATCAAATTTATTTATCAAACAAATCTCTTAAAAGTATCACAAAACAATATAAATAAATATGCATCCATTTTTATATTCATTTTGTTTAAAATGATATGATAATAAAAAAATGCCGAAAACAAAAGTAAGATTTCATTCAGTTTTATAGGAGCACTCTATAATAGCATAAAAAGGCTTTAAATTGGTTTCAATTCAATCGTACTTTGAAAAATAAATATATTATATTCTCGAAGAGAAGAATATAAGCTATATATATATATATTGAACTGAGTAGATAAAGAAATACTTTTTTTTCTGAAACTGCACCATTTTGGTATCCCTTAGAATAAGTTATTTCGATTTCCGTGGAAGTCAATAGTTCTGTTTTAGTGGTGGTGGCCGTGATGGTGGCCATGATGATGCCCATGGTGATGACCATGATGATGATGATGTCCATGGTGGTGATGGTGACCATGATGATGGCCATGGTGATGACCATGATGGTGGTGGTGTCCATGATGGTGGTGATGTCCATGGTGATGGTGGTGTCCATGATGATGTCCATGGTGGTGATGATGACCATGATGGTGATGATGACCATGATGGTGATGATGTCCGTGGTGGTGATGGTGTCCATGATGGTGATGGTGTCCATGATGGTGATGATGTCCATGGTGGTGGTGGTGTCCGTGATGGTGCCCATGGTGGTGGTGATGTCCGTGATGATGGCCATGGTGGTGGTGGTGTCCATGATGATGGCCATGGTGGTGGTGATGATGATGTCGTGCTTCTATATCCGTGATTGGTTCCCCATCGCTCGTAGTAGTGCAAAGAGCAATGAGGCAAACAGCAGCGAAAATCAGAATGCTGACTCTCTGAAAGCATAATGAGTTATCAAATTATTCGTTGCTTAATTTTTTTGTTTATTTACATAACTATCAAAGTCACTTTTCTTATAAGTTATATTCTCAGAATAATATATGTATAAGAAACTATTACGCTGTTAGCAGATGTCCAAATGTATTTTATTAAATGAATTTAAATTATATAAAATATTTACATTTCTAACTACTCTGAATATAAGGAAAATAAATCTTTATGTACTGCTAGTCATAGGCTGTTGTTTTTTTTTGTAATTCAAGAAATCAAATCTAAGTTTAACTAAACCATTAAAATTATCTCTTGAATTTAACGCTATATTGTTCAACACCCCATTTTAATGTTTCATATATTTATATTACTGAAATAATTGAAAAGTATTTATAATACAGAAAAATTTTATTGCATATAAACTTTTCGATATTTATAGCAAATTACTTCTCACAAATTAATGCCTTATCCAGTATTATTTGCATTAATGATACAATAAATAAGAATATATGGTAGAATAAATAATTTCTTCTATTTGTGTGAAGAATAAATTTAATTATTGTAAATATCTAATGAATTATTTGTTTTTAAATAATTGCATAAAATGTTTTAAAGCTGCAAATACAAAAAAAAATATTTCCTTCTTGAAATATTAATTTCGATTTTATTTAGCAAAAAAAGGCTATTCTTAAATGATTATAATTTTATATCATTTACAGTTCCTACATTTTCTGTTGATTTATAGAACGATCTACAACTGTTAATATCTTCACTATTCAAAAATTTTATCCTGAAATTGCGAACAGACACAAATTACCTAAATCAATTGAAATTTTTTTTAAATTGTAATGTAACTCTATATTATAATTTAAGAAGTAACCAAAAAATAATCCAAAGATAGAAGTACTAAGCAATTTATTTAAGCCTCGAAGAAAAAAAAAGAAAAATTACTTTACCATTTTGGAAAGAGTGGTTCTTCAAGATGTAACTAAGACAACTGCGATGCTGATTTTGATGTCAACTGTCGAGTCGCCAGCGTATTTATACTGAAATCTAAACTCCAATTTTTGATACATGTCAATTAAAAATAAAAAGGCGTACAAGGCATTGATTGGTCCAACGATTTTAATTATCAAGTTCATAACAACCTCATGATTAAATCAATAGATGACAATTATTCACAAACATCTTCCGATAAAATATAAACGAAAGGTTTTAAGAAAATACTTTTTTTGCAATTGCTGTTTACTTAAGCATGTGTTCTTTTTCTATTTTATCCCTCTCAAAGTAAATCGTAATGTTTAGATATTATGCAAATAAAAAAATTAATGAATATTTGCATCTCTTTTTTGATAAAATATAACGCTCTGCTTCCTTTGACGCATATTTTGATGACATTTTATTCTAGAATGCAGGTTAGCTTTTTATATTTGCTCCAATAAATGTCGCTAGCGACATCGCGATAGAACTTAAAAGTACTAAAACTAGAAGAACTAAACAATAGAAAAATAATTATTATAAAAGATAGAACTAAAAATAATTATTTTTAATTATTTTCTTTTCTTTATTTTTCAAAATGCATAATTTTTCATGCACATTAGAATTTTACATTATGCATAAAATTTATTTCACTCGGCATTTACAACAGACAAAAAAATTATTTAATTTAAATTCTCTCCACCACAGCATTCAGTAATATAACACGCATTATGTAATATAGAATTTTTCCTCTTCTAATATAAATTACTATTGAAAGATATTTTCCAGATTGAATTAATTTAATTAAATGCTAAGAATATTTATTATAATGAAGAAAAACAGGATTTCTATTTAAACACCATAAAATAAAAATTGACGTATTAAGAAGGAACTAAATAATTTTGAGACAAAAATTAGTGCATCAAATGTGTTGTGCATACACAAAATAAGAAATTGTCACAGAGTTTCAGAAAAAATAAAGCAGCTAATTTCAAAGTTGGAAACACATAAAGAAATGGAGAAAGTCAATATTACATACTGTAGTCTTCTGCTCTAAAAAAAGATACAATCAATAATAACCATAAAAAAGTTATTCTCCATCAAAAGAACTATTTTTTTTTTAAAAAAGTACCAGTGGGAGGAATGCATTAAAGTTTGTTCAAAAATAGCAGTCGAAAAAAGCGGAAAATATAATTTGTACTCTTTTTTTTTTTTTTGTACTCTTATATTTTTGTACATTCTTAATGTATATTAAGATAGAAAATCATATGTGAATATTTCTGAAATCAAATATGCTTCATATATTCATAATCTGAAAATTTTGGATTTATTTTTTTTAATTCAAAATCTTTGCATCCAGATCCCCTTACCCAACGAGAAATATAATTAGACACAAGTAGAAATTATCACAATTTTAGAACAATTGGATGATTTCTTTAAGAGAAATAACTAAACGAAGTGAGTGCGTCAGTAAAATGTTGGTCATTCTTTAGACTAAACATAAACTGTGAAACAGCATCCATTCGCTCTTAAGATTTACTGATGGTTTTCTACTAGACCAAGGTCCAGTAGCCGAGTGGTAGTGTATCGTGCTTCCTCACCATATGTTCGGGGAACTATCCTCGGGCTGAGCAAAAGTGCCTCAGCCTTTCATCCCTTCAGTGGGCTGATAAATGAGTACCAAGCTTGCTTGAGGACTAAAAGCTGGGGGTTTCGCTTCAGACTGATCATTTGCTCCCCACATCTACTCATGGACCTTAGCGCCCAAAGGTCACGTATACTGAAGTAGGCACAGTAGACCTTGGCCATCATGGGCTGTTGCACCACTGAGTGTAGTTTTCTACTAGACTTACAGAAAAATTGTTCTAAATATTGGGTTCTTGCTTTCTGAAATGTTGGAAAACAATTTCCTACGAACACCTAAACTTTAATATGTGTGCATATTTATTAGTATCGTTTTTAGCCATAAAAAAGATGCTGTCAACTAGTGGTTTACGAATATTCAAGTATGCATGGAATATTATTTAGAAAAATTCTGATACTAAAAATCGAAAGATTCAACATTAAAAGAATCGTTTTCACACCCCTTTTCCTTTTTCTTTTTTAATAAAAGTATAAGAGACTGTTCTTGTTTCTTTTCTTTTTTCGGAACTTTTTATTACGTAAGGAATCATTTGATTCGAAGGATAAGTAGAATTAAGCATGCATAACTGTAAAAATAGAAAGCAATTTGGCAGTATACTTTTTTAAATGAATGAGAACAGTTTCCAAAATTTTCCTATTGAACTCTTCTCATTTTTGTTCCATTTCTCCACATTTATTTCCTTTGAAAACTGCCCCACCCCCGCTTTTGAAAATCAAAAACTTGCGAGAACTAGCTGTTTGTTCGCACTCTCTAAGCTTGACCATGGTACAAAATCACAAGGTCCGTCGCCCAAAGCCCTCGTGTAGCTGAATAGTGCAACGTTAATATTCACTCTCACTCGCATTCTGTTAGACTTAATTCATATATTTCCTCTTCTATTTCTTCCACCACTTTTGGTTCTTTGGTTCTTTTGAATTTTTTTTCTGTAATGGGGCTACGTATTGGTATTTCTATCTTTGCAGACCAAGTACATTCTCCAGGAGCAGGTATAACTTTTTAGTGTGGCTCCATTTAGACGATACCAATACCGCAAGTAATTTTAACACTCAGTTTCTTCCCCACAGGGAGGCACCTGACTCACCCAATGCGAAATTCGTACTTAGGAGTTTAATTTTGCCGAGAGCATCTAAGCCAAACGGACACTCAAGAGATCTTTTTCATGCCATATAATCATAAGACATATCCGCTGTCGATTTTCTGCATCAGGAAAATCTACACTGGTGTGCAAAACTTAAGCAACAATGTGAAAATTTAGCAGATAGCCATGAAATTGCAGAAAATAAGGACTGGAGATCAGTGCAGTGAACACATAAGTCATTAGAAACGTCATGCGTATGCAAATTTCAGGAACAAAACGTCAGAAGCGACGTGAGCGTACGCAAAACTCGTGATGTCGGCGCACGCTGCTCAACAGTAGAATAAAATGAAGGACGGAGACGCAATTCATCATATTCGCTGCGAGTGCCAGTGAGTCAGTTCCTAAAATATGGCTAGAAGAAATCACATGGACAACTTCACACGTGGAAGAATGATCGGAAAGCTGGAGGAGGGGCGTACTGTCACCAGTGTAGCAACCAGTGTAGCAGTGAGTTCGGAATCAACTAAAGTGTCGTTTCACGCGCTTGGAAAGTGCTCCAAACCACAGGTACTGCTGTTAGAAAGGTTCGTGGTGGCCGCCCGAGAACGACAGCTGCAGGGGATGACCGATATATCATCCTGTAGGCGAAAAGATTCCAATAGCAGTCAGCAAGTGCCATTTCTCAGCAACTCTGTACAGCAACGGGGCGACAAGTATCGCGGTTCAGTGTGGCCTGATGCTTTCACAAAGGGAGCCTATTCGCCCACCGTCCTGGACGCCGCCTCCCGTTGAAAGTTGGCCACCGTTTACAGTGGTGAAGAGAGCTCAAAAACTGGACAACTGATCAGTGGAGTCGTGTCCTTTTTACGGATGAGAGTCGGTTTAGTACCAGAAGGAATTCTCAACGCGTTTTGATTTGGAAAGAGATCGGGACCCGGTTTTATCCCAGTAACTTAAAGGAAAGACACCGTTACGGTGGTCCTGGAGTTCTTGTCTGGGGAGGCATTATGCTGAACGGGCGAACTGAGCTCCACATTTTAGACAGAGGGTCTGTAACCGGGGATCGCTATTATGATGAGGTACTTCTTCTACATGTGCGTCTGTTCCGAGGTGTCATTGGCCCAGACTTCATTTTTATGGCTGACAATGCAAGGCCACATCGGACTCTTGCTGTTGAGGAGCTGCTGGAAAATGAAGATATCACTCGAATGGATTGGCCAGTCTACTCCCCAGATTTAAGTCCCATTGAACATGTGTGGAATACTTTGGGGAGACGTTTTGCAGCATGCTTACATCATCCGGAGAACACCCAACAACTCAAACAGATGCTGATTGAGGAATGGGCACTCCTACCGCAAGAAATATTGCACCAGCTGGTTCTGAGTATGCAGAGATGGTGCGAAGCAACCATTGCAGTGAGGGTCAGGGCGTATACCATATTAATGAACATCTGCTTGTTGTTCTTCCTGTTGGATAGACAATCATGAGACACGATATTATGCGTTCAATAAAGCTTGTTTTTGTTTGATTCCATACCGTATGCATTGTATTCTTTTTTCAGCACCGATGCTTTCGTCAACCTTTACGTACATAATACTCTCCCTCATTTCTGAGTTTCATGTCTCTCAGATGATTTTTCGTGAGGTTATGGCAATAAACCCACCTGTTGCTTAAGTTTGCACACCAGTGTACCGACTTGGGCCGGGGTTGAACCCGCAACCTTGGGTACAGAAGGCCAGCGACAAACCAATTACGCCACCCAGCCGGCTCGCGATATAAATTTGTACTTTTCTTTTTTAGGAAACTCTATTTTTTACCTCTTAAGTGTTCCTTTTCTATATATAATTTCACTTTTTTATTTTAAATCCAAATATTTTTTTTCCTCAAAAGAGGGTTTTAATAAATTATCAGTAAATAAGAGTTGAGTGTGTGTGGGTTTTTCTCCTATATATATATTCAGATAAAATGAGAATATTAAATTTTTTTAAAAAAATATTTAATTAAATTAATTTTGTTTATTAATTTGTATAAATTATGCCAGTGTTTAATTAATGGATTATATCTGAGAAATGTATAATCTTACAGCTTTAAAAAAAGCTTTTTTAACAATATAATACATTCTTTTTTAAATAAATGATTTACCAATATTAGTTTATTGTAATTGTAAAACTGATTCCCAATTTTATAAATTTTTTGTCTTTTCAAAATATCTGCAATGCTGTTTTACACTCATATTAATGAAAATGTTTCTTTTAAGTTTATTTATAATTTTAGAGAGAGAGAGAGAGTTTCAGAATTATCTGCTATATACATATTAAATTGCTTCAAAATAAAGAGCATTTTTTTTGTAATGGATCGATGGATTTTATACTTTTCCTATTTAAGACTGAAATTTTTAATTTTAAAAAAGAAAGTAAACTTAGAACAGTATACAGAAGATTTGTGTTTTATTTAAAAAAGAAAGAACTTACTAATTTAGTTCTAAAAGAGGAAGATTAGAAGATTAATGAAAGTATATATATTTTTCCATCTTGCATTCTTCTCATCAGGTTGCTTGCAAGAAACATATTAAGTTCAAAATGATTCGTGCATTTTCGAATTCTAGAGATTGTACTCAAAAACCTTTTTGCTAGAATAATGGCATTACAATTCTTATGAGTCCCCGTTGCCAAGAAAGAAAGTAGGTAAGGTAATAAATAATTGTTGTAGACAGCAGACAAATGGTTCCAGTTTATGTGAACTACGATATTTTTTTAAGCTAAGACTTTGACTTTAAGGTATTATCTCTAAATTAGTGGAAGATTTACATTTTAAAAGAAGAAAATTCAAATAATTACATAAAAAATACCAGAAAAATCATTTCGGTCAGTTATTCATGTATAATTTCTATTAATTCGTTACATATATACTCTTGTAGAATTTTTTTCTATATATTACTCGTCATGTTCATTAACCGAAAAATTCTAATATATTGAAATCATGCTAATTGTAAATCTCTTACATCTAAATAATTTAGATAAAAATGTTCTTAAAATTTTATTTGGGCCAAAGTTTTCTAAAGATATCTAGCCATGGATTCCTTTTCTGTTTGAATTCATAAAGTAGATATCTAAAACTGTTCATTTTTATAAATTTCAGACTACTTGTTTTTGATGTTTAAAAAATATGGAGCAAGTCATAATGCGCAAAGTTTTGCATATTATAATTAGATTACATTACCACCAGCAGACTGTGTTTGCTTGAAACATTTCATTGATTTTCAACTAAATTTATTTTTCTCATAAGAATATTATCATTGCTTATCTATACGGTTCTTCGATACGTTGAATTTATTTTAAAAATATAGAGAAATGTATCTTGCACCAATTACAAAGCAACACAAGAATAATGAGCGTAATATATATTCATATTTTATTCATTTCTTTACCATATGTATCATGAATACATCATTTTAAAAAGAACAAACGAGTATGCACAAGCTTTACCCCTTGTTCGATTTAAAATACAACTCAAATTTGAGGAACCAAGCACAAAAAAAGAAAAAGAAGATCTTCACAAATAATTTCAGTAGGGAAGAAACATCTTTTCTTGTTATCCTTTAGAATCACGAGCTAAATTTTCAAAGTTGCTGTATTATATTTCAAATTGATGGTAAAAAATATTGTGCAATCATGAGAAAAACTCTACGCTATGGTTGAACTTTGTAGGCAAATAAATACGAAATTTACGACAGTGCCCCATTCTGATATTCTTTAGAATAAACTATTTTAGCTTTCTTTGAAGTAATTGCTTCTTTTCTAGTGGTGATGCCCATGATGATGTCCATGATGGTGACCATGATGATGATGATGTCCATGGTGGTGACCGTGGTGATGATGATGCCCATGGTGGTGATGGTGTCCGTGATGATGATGGTGACCATGGTGATGGTGGTGATGATGACCGTGGTGGTGATGATGTCCATGATGGTGATGGTGTCCGTGATGGTGGTGGTGACCATGGTGATGACCATGATGGTGATGATGACCATGGTGATGGCCGTGGTGATGATGATGTCTTGCTTCTACATCGGAGAGGGGTTTCCCGTGGCTCGTAGTGCAAATAACAATGAGGCAAACAGCAACGAAGATCAAAACGCTGACTCTCTAAAATATTGATAGAATTTTCATGAGCAATGAAATCAACTATATTTTCTCGCAATTTAAAAGCTTTCTCAATGCCTATTTTCTATCCAATTAGTTGTTATGATTCAACTCAAAATTGAATGAATAATTGATTCATAAAATGGTTCAAACCTAAAATAATTATCCTGCTATTAATAAGGAATGTAAAAAGTTTGACGCGAATTCACGTATAAAATAGGTTAAATTTTCTTTTAAATGTACGTTCATGAATATATATGTGTGTGGCATGAATACGTGGAAAACAGTTCCTTTTAAATTGGATAGGAAAAATCGATGCATTGTTATCAAATTGAAACTAATCATTATTTCTGAGCACCAAATAACTAATTTTAGTAAAAAAAATGTAATTAATCAATAATTTGATATTATATATATAAGTTTAGTTGTATTTATTATATTATACCATTCGATTTAATTGAGACAAGCATTTTTTTTCTTGTCTGAATTGGTATGTGATTATCAGTGGTGTCTTAAACCCCCTCAAATCGGTTATATCTGCTTAAAGGTAATTGATTGATCGGCCTTGACTATAATTTACTCATTTGATTGTTTTGGTACATCGATTGTCCAGTTGTGAGCCTTTCACTGTGGCAGCTGGTGGTTATAATTTGCGTTCCTTGTAACACGTATTATTTTAACTTGTTCTGAGGTGGATATTACTCTAAGGAAGCGTTCTAAAAAAATCACTCTTATTGAACACACTTCTATGACTGTGAGAGATATAGCTGCGGTAATTGGTGTGGGCCACTCAAGTACTTCAAGAATTTTGAGAACATTTCAAGATTCCGGAACATCGTCTCCAAAAAGAAAAGAAAAATGTGAGCTCAAACGGAAACTATTCTAAGAATTGATAAAATTCTAATTAGAAATAGCAAAATCTCGAAGAGTTTATTGGATAATGGTGTTGAAGTGAGTGCCTCAGAAAAGGCTTCTGGAAGTTTGCCGTAAGGCAACAAGACCGAGGGAAATGCAATTTCCAGTTCAGTAACAGGTGATGAAACGTTTAGCATTGGTTCAAAAATACCGATCCTGGTACACTAATGACTAGAAGAAGATGATTTCAGTGATGAAACAGATTTATTTGTGCAGGTATGCAAATTAGGTGTAGTTAGATGAAGTGAAAATGAAACTTTGCTACCAGATCATACCCAACAGTGTAAAACACCGGGATTTTTTACCACAAATGACACTGGAAGCTTATTTCCTCTTAAAACTATGATGAATTCTGTCAAATACATATAAATATTACGCAGTAGAATTATTGCTTTCGTGTAAACCTTTGATGGAACATTTCAACAAGGCTTTTTGTCACAATTCGAAATTGGTCCAGATTTTTATGCAGGAAAATAAAATAAAGAGGCCCAGTAGTTAAGTGGTAGCATATCGCGCTTCCATACCACAGATCCAGGTTCTATTCCCAGGATGGGAAAGGTTGACTCAGCTTTTCATCCCTACTGAAGTGGGTCTATAAATGAATACCAAGCTTGCTTGGGTCTTAAACACTGGGGGTTCTCGCTTCAGACTGACCACCTGATCGGGACATCTGCTTTAGCAACTCAGCTCCCAATGGTCACGTATACTGGGATGGGCACTGTAGGCCCTGGCCCTCATGGGCTGTTGCGCCACTGAGTTTGAGTAAAATAAAATAAAAGTGCTTTATTGGCCAGGTAATTCACCAGATCCAAATTATATTGAGAATTTATTGCATATTCTCAAAAACCGTTAAGCTAAAAGCACGACAACCAAACAAATGATAAAAAAGGACATTCAAGTGTGGCTCCACGATAAGGAAGTTAGAACATCACGGTGCAATGGTGAAGTCAGTATCATGACTAGTTGAACAAATCAATTCTGCTACAGGAGAACATATTTCGTCCAAATATAGAAGTTTTTCTTTCTACTTAAGGTATGTAATGATTAAAAGCTAAATTTTTAGAAAAAAGATCCTTTTTTACCGTTATCCCAATTAATTCGATCAGTATAGTGCTTCAGAAGTCACAGTAAAATACTTTTGGAAAATTTATGTTTGATTAAACAGTATTAATACTTCAATAAATAAGGCACTATTAGCTAAAAAGAAAAAATCTTGTACATCTATTTCACTAGAAAGTTAGGGTAAGTAAAAATACATCGTAAAAACTAAGCTAATTTAAATATTTTTTCCGTTAAATCATAAGTTTCTACGACATTATTATTCTTATTTTTGAAATTATAACTTAAATTACAAGTTATAAAACAATAAAAATATAATTTAGTTTAAAATTTAAGTTGTACGTTATATTTTTAAATACCATTACTATATAAATAGTTAAAATTTAGATTGAAAATTTGAATTGTGGAATATTTATCGAGTTATTAACTGAATTTAAGAATTCGAGCATACTGTACCACTTAATATCTATAAGATTTCTTTTTATGCAGAATTTTACTGTATGAGTTTGTATTTAATAACGAAAGATCATTTGTTTTATGGGATGTTTCAATAATCATTCAATATAATTTAAAATTTCTCTAAGTCAAAAGTTCCTTAGTAACTTGCTTAAGATAATAAGAATTGAAAATTACCATTTTAGAAAGAGAAGTGGTTCTTCCAAGACAACTACAATACTGCTTTAAACAAAACTTTGATGTCCACGTTCGAGTCACCAGCGTATATATACTACAGTCCAAGTTCCACTTTTTGATATATGTCGGTCGCAAATAAAGGGCATACATGGCATTGATTGGTTCAGAAATTTTAATTGTCAAGTTCATGTAAGACCTCATGGTTAGGTCTTTGAAAGTGAACAATACGTGGATATCTTCCTAGCAAGAAGAAAAAAAACTTTTGTTAAAGTTGTTGTTTTTTCTACCTTTGTGTTTATTCAAGCAAGTATATTTTTTTTCCTTTCACGTTCTCCCTTTAAAATAAAATGCAGTCCTTAGATATAACATCGATGAAAAAATTAATTAATGAGCATTTTTTCATTTTTTTCCAGAAAGCATAACGCTCTGCTTCCTGTAATATATATTTTGGTGACATTTTATTCTTGAATGTGGGTTACCGTTTTTCTCATATTTGTGCTCTAAAAGTTCTTACTGGAGATATCACGATGAACTTCAAATGCTTTTTTTTTAGCATGGTAATTATTCTAATTATTTTTAACCTTACAGAACTGTAAAATTTATGCTCGTGGGAAATTATTTCATTCTTATAAAATGTATTTATTTCAATTTTCCCATATTAAAATATACAAAATATTGCACAATAAATTTATTCCCATACATATTCTTCTGAATTGTCTAAAAAAATAAATAAATTTTTTATCTTACTTATTTTTTTAGTTAAATGTAAAACTAACACTAATGTAGCGAATTCGAATGTTAAATATTCTTCCATCCCCTAGAAAAAGAAAATTGTGGAATTTTTAGAATTTGAATATTTGTATTTACTGGTGATTGATCCCATAATTCTGAACATCTGACAAAGAGGAAAGCTCATCTGGTAACCTACGAACTTTCTTAGTATTTGTCAGAGCTTTCAAAACAAAGTCTAAAATAATTTCATTAGCTTTCCTAAATAATAATTATACGAATGTAATTAATTTCTAAATAATTGTAATTAATTTCTTTCTACACTTCTAAGTGAGTGAATGAATATTAACGTCGCACTGTTCAGCTACACGAGGGCTTTTGGCTACCGACCTCGTAATTTTGAACTATGGTCAAGTGACGAGGACGACACCTGAGCTGGTACCCCCTCTCCTAACTACCACACCACACCAACGGGAGGACGTTTCAGCTCTCGACATATTTAGTGTGCATCGCTGCCCTACACGGCAGGTCTTTAGTGGTACTGGGCTCGAACGCATGACAAGCCAGCCACGATCGGATACCTTGACCACTGGGCTACCGCGGTCACATTACACTTCTAAGAGTAGTAGTTTTAATTAATTTATGAAGTCGGTTTTCATTTTTGACACTAATCCTGGGATTAAATAGTAAAAATTACTTTTTTTTATAAATATTTTTTTCAAAATTATATAATGAATGAATGGAGATCAAATAAAGTGAGAAATTATACAAATCGTTAAATGTTTTTATTCGCAGATTCAGATTATTTAGTTTTTTGTAACATTAAGCATATATTTTTCTTCTTCCCAACCACTACAGTCGATTACCGGCCAAGGCTGTCTCTGTCAGCTTACACCATATTGATATATTCGATGCTACATTCTTCCATCGGTTAACTCCCAAGTCCTTCAATCACTTTTCTTCTTTATCCATCCACCCTGTTCTCGGTCTCCCTTTTTTCCTATTTCCCTCTGGATTTTGGAAAGTTATTTTCTTCACAGGATTATCATCACTGTAACAAAATACAGTCGGACCTCTATATAACGAAGTCGCAAAATCCCGAAAAAAAGTTCGTTATATGGAGGTTAATCTTTCAATAAACTTTATAAGCCACATAAAACAAATTTTAAGTTTGTAAACACCACGTATTAAAAAAAAAGTAATTATTCATACCTTTTTGTAAATTAATATATATTTATTTTATAGATCTGAACTATCAAAAAAAAGAAAGGAAGAATAATTGCAAGGAAAGTTTCTTGACGCCTTTATCCACTTCCTGAAGAATTAAATGTATTTCTCTGATGCTCAAGAACTAACGTGTTAAAACTTTCGATCTACAGGAAAAAAGTTACCACCACGGCTGATCAACACTGCAAATGAACGGAGACCAGTTCGAGGACGCGAGACAACTCCACTGAGGGTGTGAAAGGGGATGCAGTGAACTGGACAATTAGGGTAAAGGTTGCACTTCTTGAATGAAACGCGCAGAATTCTATTACTCTCAGCGAATTAGGCACCTAAGAAAACCCAGTTCAAAATTTATGAGTGCCATAAAATGTACTAAAAGAGAGAATAACTTGAAATGTCCAGAAATACTTTAAAAATAGTGAGAAAAAAAATTGAATCAAAAGCGAAAAAGTTCGTTATATAGAAAATGCATTTCGCTATAGAGAGGTTATTTTACGAAGAAAATCGTGAAAAGTACTTGGTTCCAGGAAAAAGTTCGCGATATAGAAAAATTCGTAATATGGAGGTTCGTTATATAGAGGTTCGACTGTACTTTCCCCAGCCACCTTATTTGGAAAGTCTTGATCACTTTGACTATGCTGGGTTCTCTGTACTTCGATTGAAGCTCAAGGTTGTATCGTATTCTCCAGATTCCGTTTTGCACCAAAAATTTTCTTTGAGATTTTCCTCTCGAATGTCATCAGTTTCTCTTTGTTAATTGTCCAGCATTCGCTGCCGTATAAAACAATTGAACTTACTAGAGTCTTTATAACTGTACTTTTGTTCTGCTACTTATGTATTTAGATTTAAACTGATTTTGCAATCCGTGATAACATCTGTTAGTCTCATCTTGATTCTGTTTTTTATTTCAATTTTTATGTCATTACTATTATTTACAATTGCGCCTAAGTGTTCAAATTGAGTCACTTGTTCAAACTCATATTCATAAATTCTCAGTGATTGTAGATTTGAGATTCTGTTTGTTATTGCCATGAATTTCGTACTTTCTTCGTTGACCGTCAATCCTATGTTTTTGCTGCTGTCTCAAGTGCATTGAAACCTTCTACTATAGCAGCCTTAGTTCTTCCAACGATATCAATATCAAATGTACGGATTTAACAAAAATTGTTTTCCGAGTTTGTATACCAGAGTCTTTAATTGCCTTTTCTAATGCTATATTAAACAAATGACACGTCGGGTAATCTCCCTGTTTCAGTCTCTTTTCAGTTTATAGAATATGCATCTGTTAATTTTGATCCCAACTTTACTCTACATTTTACTCTGTTAAGTGACATTCTTATCAGGTTAACCAACTTTCTAGGGATTCACAACTCCAGCATTGCCTGATCAGATGATGCGATCGTAAGTTGTTCTTTAATTAATAAAAAAAGGTAAGTATCTATATCATACTCTCTGCTATTCTCCAGTATTTGTTTAATGCTGTGTATTAGATCTGTAGATGATTTTTCTTTTTGTAATCCACATTGTTAATCCACAATTACTCTGCTAGTATAAATAACAAGTCATTCTGCCAGGATGTTTGAGAACAACTTTTAAGTATATTCAGTTACCAAAAAATAAACGCATTAAAAAATGAAATAAATAATTAACATAATATTTTAAAAGAAAAAGCATGAATGTGTGAAATCAATATAACTTGAGTAGCATTTTATAAATGGATTTAAACCTCTATAAATTGACTACCGAAGGTGCTAGAATAAATTAGTCAATGTGAAAAACAGAACATGTGGTATTAATTTATATGGGTACTATTTTTGAAAATAGGCTTAAACATAGATACATAATGTTTTATTTAAGAAAAATAAAATAGTAGAGCATTTTTTGATGGATTTTTATCTTGTATTTAATCGCAAATTAATAATAAAACCTTTTTAATGTTCATTTGTTATTTATGTAAATATTGAAATGAAGATATAACATTTAAATTTTCATACATTACAGAGCTCATGACTTGTTTTCAACCGTTTTACAATGTATAATCTCTAGATCTTTTTTTATTATTTCTTTTGGTTTTAGAATAAAAAAATTATAAAATATTTCCAGATTTTTTTTTTATTTTATTTTCTAATTTAAAAAAATGTGAGTTTTGTCTTTAAGTCTTTTATGCATAATGAATTTGGTAACAATCGCAAACACAGCTTGAAAAATATTTTAAACTTTAATGAACGTAATTTGTAAATTATGTACATTAAATCAAAGTTTGTAAAAATGCATTTCTATTGCATGATATTGTTTTCTTTCATTAGAGCTGCAATGCTCTTACAAAATTTTTTACGGAATGTTCCCAGAAGGAACGGAAGTTTCCAAATATTCGCCCACTTCGATGAATATTTCATGATGTTGTATCACTATATATTTCTTTTAACTTATTGATATGAAGCACTAGTACTAAGATTTCCATAGTAACAAGAAATATTCTTATAGCTCTTGCCTCTTTAATGAAAAAGGTCAGTGTGACAGATCTATACACGTTTCTTCAATTAATCCTCTTGGAAAATCTTTGAGCTATCAATTCGCGTTATTCACAACCAACCTTTCGGAAGAAGAGAATTGTGATATTTAAATAAATTTACTATATATATAGTTGAGATTTTCTAGCTTGAGAGAGTAGGAGAGAAGATATACTCGAGTCACGGGAGATTGCTACTGAAGGTATAATATTAGAATTATTGTGATTTGAGGCTTATTAAGAGGAAATTTTAAAGTGGCGATTGTTCACTGAGATTGAATAGGTATTAGATTAAATCGGATGATAGGTTAGGTCTTTTATTAAGGTAAGTATCGAGTTTGATAGCCTCCTAATCATTCGCGTTTTACCGTCGTTGTTCCACTTTCGCAGTTAACATTGAGACATTCTCTTTCTATTATTAGTTGAAATTATGTCTGTTCTTTGTGTGGTAAATAAATAGATTAATTGGATCATGTAGAGTGTTTCTTCCCTACCCCCTACACATCTAGGTTCCCGAGAGAGAGATCCGAGCCTTTCACAACAGGATTTCTAGTACATAAATATATTTATCTTTTACGCCCTCGTTAACCCCTGTCCTCTTTGGGATCCTTTACCCTTAAACCCATTTTTAGCGGATCTGTAAACGAAACAAAGTTATTTGCTTTATTTCAAATCTGTTGGTCTAATTGCTCAAAAATGGGAATTATTTTATCTGTAACATTCGCGCAACTTCCTTTGAGGGTCGATAAGAGAGAGAGGGAAGATAAAAGGCTCTCTACTTCGTAAAAAAATATGCTTACCAAATTTCATCTGCAGGACTTGTAATTCAAAAACAGTAACCTCAGCTATAACGCTTCTGCAACCTATCCCCCCCCCCAAAGTCAATTTTCATGAAATCCATGGGAACTATACTCAACAAAAGAAACATGTTGCAAAGTTTCAAATTTGTAGGCCTAATATTTCAAAAAAGTGGGCGTTTTATATCTTTACGCTCTCTTAACCCCTCTTTCTCCTACCCCTGGTAGTTAATTTCGGTAAAATCCTTTCTTTAGCGAAGCTCTACTCAATAAAAGAAATATGCTTGACGAATTTCCAGTCAAGTCAAGTTCTAATAGTTCAAAAACGGGAATTTTTATTCATAACACCCTCTTAACTTCGCTTAGAAGTGAATTTTCTCTAAACCCATTCTTAATGGATCTCTACTCAACAAAAGAAATATGCTTACCAAATTTCAAGTCTGTGGTTATAATACTTTTGAAGACCTAATGATGAATGTGTGAGGCAGGGAATGAGTCACTTTTCTCCTATACACTCTCCTATACACTGTCACAAAAAATATATACACCCAGAAGGAAACGAGATACTATCACGAAATTTTACCAGCATGTAGTGTATGGGGAGATAAGGAAATGATTACAAATTTAGAAGAAAAGATTGTTTTATTAAGAATATTGGGGGCAGGAAAAAGGTTACAATTAGTAGGTAGTAAATCTTCCTCTGGCAGCTGTACAAGCCGAAACGCAGCATAGTATCAAATTTAGGAGGTCAAGTATGACCTCCTGCGAAAAATCATGTCATAATCTTTGCAACTGGGCAATTAATTCACTAAGTCTCAGACGTACTCTATTGGTGAGATGTCTGATGACCTAGGAGGCCATGGAAGTGCGTCATATATTTGAAGACTGGGGGAGAGTCCCCCGAAGTATGTGAACGAGCATTACCTTGAGCACCCGGGTGACATGATGGAACAGGTAATACAACTGATGTCAAAATCTCGTCCACGTAACTGTATACCGTCAAACTTCTTTGAAGGACGACTAGAGATGTTTCAGTGTCCTAAAAAATCCCTCTCCACCCTGCCACGAATGCCTCTCAGCAAAAAATATTGGATGAACTCGGTGGCCTTGCTGCCTTCTCACGCTTATGCGCTGGTCATCAACGTTGAAACTGAATCAGGATTCATCACTGAACATCACACGCCTTCAATCGGTCACTCTCCATCTTGCCACAGGTCAGAAAAAATCCAGTCGGCACTGCCAGTGATGTGGGGTCAGTGGTAGTCATCGTAATGGTCATCGGCTCCTTTTCCTTGCGCGGGTCATCCAGTCGTCTCCGAATGGTTTCCCTTGATACCAACGTTATATCTGGAAGGTGACAAATGGCGTCAAATCGATTTTAGCGACGTTGTTGGTGAGAATGTGGCCGTTCTTATGATTACGCAATCATCGCCCATATTTGTGTTCCTGGGACGCTCTGACCTTCTGCGAGGTAAATTATCATCCCTTGTTGCCGACACCAAGAAACTATCATATCACTCCGACCGAGGGGGAGGTCGATGAGCATGTTTGACCAAACTTCTTCTCTGTGAGGCATAGAATACTCTCCCTCTCAAATTCCAGCAGTTGTTCGTATTGTCATCGATTACGTCTCCAAGGCCTCTCCAATCATAATACCACCCATCCAAGTCGACAGATTTGTTTGAATAATCCTATGGCATGAGTAATCATTGCTTTTAAACTTTCCCAGCTGCCCATCTCATGCGCGGATAGCACGCTTACCCTTGTCTCGTTGGCATCGAAATTTTATAATCATTTGCATATCTCTTACCAGACA
The DNA here is from genome assembly GCA_019973935.1 of Trichonephila clavipes. NCBI lineage: Eukaryota > Metazoa > Arthropoda > Arachnida > Araneae > Nephilidae > Trichonephila > Trichonephila clavipes. The sequence goes on along the minus strand of BMAU01021206.1, from coordinate 580,061 downwards.
ACATTCCTATCAAGTTTCGTGATAGTAGGTGAATTTCTTCTGGATGCACATATTTTTTGTGACAGTGTATAAACAGACATATATTTTACTTTTTTGTCTTTTATTGTGTTACTGCACATATATATATATATATATATATATATATATATATATATATGCAGTAACACAATAAATACACACACACTTTTAATACACACACACTTAAAACAATATTTACACGACTATATATACACTTTAAAATTATTTATTACCAGTTAAACATTTATGTCCAAACAGACATTTATGACCAATCAATCAAGCAAGTCTTTTACATGTGATATGGTTTGCATCTAATGCCAAGTAGTCATACTCTAGTGTTGGATCAAGAATCGATTGGATTGACATGGTTAGATGTTATGAGCAAAATATGATGTGTAATTGATATATTAAAAATGAAAAGTCGTGCTATAAGAAATGGATCATATTCTTGATGGGATACTGTTTGGTGAGTCTTTAATGATTTACTCTATTCATTTGTGAATATGCTGTATTTTTAATGATTTACTCTATTCATTTGTGAATATACTGTGTTTTTAATGTGAACATTCGGTTTTTAGAAATTTTTAGTTTGAGAACTTTCGTATTTTTTAGATTGAACTTTCAGATTTTTTAACTTGAACTTTCAGATTTTTTAACTTGAACTTTCGGATTTTTTAATTTGAACTTTTTGATTTTAGATAATTTTTGATTTGAACTTTCGGATCTCATATATTTTTTGATTTGAACTTTCGGATCAGGAATTTATTTTTTCTACCTTTACAACTATTTTAAAGATAGGTGCATCATCTTGGGAGTTTGAGGGTTCACTTATATTATGCACTAAATTGTTTTTAAATTTTAATATTGCAATATCTTTCGGAATGTGATGGCGAATAGTTTTATTTTTCAAGTATAATGATTTAATTTTAACTTTTTAATTTAAAGTATAATGGTTTAATTTTAACTTTTTAATTTTTAAATAATTTTTTTTTCTTCTGAAATTTGAAAATTTTCCAATTAACTTACCAAGTTGCAATAGGGGGAAGGTTGGCGCCATCAAACTAGTTTAACCCCACTTATCGGTCCTAAGTCCGAGATTGCACTTGGATATTTTATAAATTTTTATTTTATTTTATAATTTTTTAATTTTGTTTGAAAATGATGGAACATTATCTTTTATATTCGCCATTGATATTCTGAAGTGTTTTGGTATTTTAGGATTCATATATTTTAATTTTTAAATTGATAATTGTGATTGTTTTTATATTTAAATATATATATATATATATATATATATAGTCCAGTCATATTAATGTGACCACTGTAAAAAGCCAGAATAACCATCTTTCGCAGAGGGGAAAATAGTCATTTAGGATCCTCAAGGTATTCACTAGGATGTTGAGCCATGCCGACTCTATTGCTGCACTAGATTACGCGCGTAAGGATCCATGACGCGAACAACCCGATCGAGAGGGTTCCATAGATTATTGATTGGGCTTAAGTCAGGTGAGTTTTCTGGACACGGAAGAACGATAAACTGATCCTGGTGCTCTTTGAACCACGCACGTACGCTGTCAGTTGTATGACACTCCGCAATGTCCTGCTGGTAGATGCCACCATCCTGAGGAAAAACAATGCGCATAAAGGGGTAGACATGGTCTGAAAGGACAGATGCGTACTTCTATTGATCCATCGTGCTTTCCACAATGATGAATAAACACAGAAAATTTAAGGAAAACATTCCCCAGACCATAATGCTCCCGCCTCCAGCCTAAACCTTGCCAACAATTGTTGCAGGGTGTTTGCTTTTAAACGTTTCATGCCGTATTTGCCACCAACCATCCATCCGATGGAGTATAAAGCGTGATTAATCAGAAAACTCTACCTGTCGCCTCTCATTGGATGCCCAGTTGCGGTACCTGTATGAAAATTCCAGTCTTCGTTGCTGATGAACAGCAGTCAGCATAGGTGCATTAACCAGGCGCCTGCTTCGGAGAACCAGACGCAACAACGATCGCTGAACAGTAGTTTGGAAGACACTGTTGGTAGCCCCTTGGTTCATCTGGGTGGTATGTTGCTTAACGGTAGCACGTCTATTCTCCCGAACTCACCTCTGCAGCCATTAGTCACCTCTATCACCTACGGCCCGTGGTACACCACATTTGCCACGTCACTGATTTTGGACGGTCCCATTTTGCCATGCACGGTATACTTTAACCACGGTGACACACGAACAGTCCACAAACTTAGCCGTTTCGGAAATGCTTCCAACCTTTTCCCGAAAGCAAAAAATTATGCCGTTTTGGACTTCGGATAACTCTTTACATGTTTGCATTACGTCAACGACTGTAGTGTTTTCCGAAGCCCTCACACACTCTTTATATACGCTCAATAGCACTGCGATGCCAGCATCCTTCTGTGATTGGTTATTTAACGTCAAAGTCGAAAGTACGTGGTGGTCACATTAATGTGACTGTACTGTATATATATATATATATATATATATATATATATATATATATATATATATATATACACTGCTGGACAATTGCTAAGGACGGATCACAAATTGCTATGTAGCATAACATTAAGCAAGACATGAGGCCTAGTAGGATAAAATATAGTTGCCACACTGTTCAGACATTAGAATAAAGAATATTTATTGTTCTGAAAAGTACAAAAGCTGTGAAACATCTGAAAGAAAAAAATGTTCATTTGATCTGCGTACGGAGAAATGGAACAATGCATCTAAAAGTCAGCAGGCACCTTAAAGAAAGGTATCAGTACGGGATATGTCCACCGTGGAGTGTGATGCAACATTCCACACGTCGTACCATACTTTGCACAATATTATCCAGCAGTTGTTGAGGCAATTTATCCCATTCCTCGGTGAGTGCACGGATGAGGGTGTTCTTGTTTGTCGGAGGATAGTTTCGACCAGCAACTTGCCTCCCCAAAGCATCCCACACATTTTCAATGGGGTTTAGATCTGGAGAACGCGCTGGCCATACGAGACGTTGAATACCCTCGCTGTCTAGACAATCCTGAACAGCGAGTGTTCGATGACATGTTGCGTTGTCGTCCATAAAAACAAATTTATCCCCGATAGCACCACGGAAAAGACGAACATGAGGAAGTAGAACTTCATCAATGTATCGTTGGCCCGTCATAGTCCCATTCGCAACCACATGTAGGCGCGTGTGGCCTTTGATCATGATGCCGGCCCACACCATGATACTGCATGTCGGATATCGGTCCTTTTCCTGGATATTTTCTGGACGATAAGCAGTACCACTCTCGCGCCAGATCAGTTGGCATCTGCAATCCGATGACAGACTGAACCTACTCTCATCTGAAAATAGTACGCATGCCCAGTCTTGTTCAGTCCAATTGTGATGCTCATGACACCATTGCAAACGGGCAGTACGGTGCTGTCTGGTCAATGGGACACACACAACAGGTCTGCGTGCCTATAGTCCTCCTCCCCTTAAACGTCTGGCAACAGTTTTTCGGGAGATCTGCTTTCCTGAGGCAGCAAGAAACTGATTTGCCACCTGCTGAGCTGTGGTGCGCCTGTTCCTTTTTGCTGATAGGACGATATATCTGTCTTCTGCAGGCGTCGTACTTCTAACACGACCTCCCCCGTGCCGTCTACTACACATTCCAGTAGTTTTAAATGACTTCCACAGCCGTGAAACAACGCTGTGAGCGATGTCGAACTCCCTGGCAACATCTGTTATTTTTCGCCCTTCTCTTCGATCTTTCCAATAATTCGGCCACGCATAAAATCATATATGTGATGTCGGGAAGACATACCAAAAATTTTAAGTTCGTCTATTAAATCTTTCCTGTAAAACTTTGACTTGAAACAACAACTGTCCACACGCGTCAAAACCTTTAAAGCTCTTATGAACGCTATCACGTGATGAACAGACGTGGAAAAAATTTGCATACTCATACTTCTTCTTACTAATATCCCGCACTTATTCTAATTTTCCACATTTTGCTTCCTTTCATTTTGTGGTTGCTATGGATGATAGTGTTATCCGTCCTTAGCAATTGTCCAGCAGTGTATATATAATGAAATTTACTTTAGAATTAACGAATCCGGAAAACGGACTTCATGTGTCCCTAAGATTTTCTTAATCCTCAAGCCTAAGTGAGCTATTGAGTGATTAGATCACCATCGCACTAAAAAGCTACTCGAGAGCTATTGGTGATAGACCTCGTAATATCGAACCATGGTCAAGGGACAAGGAAGACACTTGAGCTAGCAACCTCCTCTACTAAATTCCACGCAAACGGGAAGAGAGAAATTATATACAAGGTCAGTCAAACAAAGAGAATGGAAAATACCTTCTGTGATCATTAAGAACAAGTCTTAAAATATTATTTAACAAGTTTAATAATATAACTATATCATTTAACTAGTCTCATAATAAAGGGTGTTTTTTAGAGCAAGTTTTTTAAACAACGATGTATTATTCAATTGACATGAATTTTTTTATTCGAAAGATAATCTTGTGGCATTACATTTTAAATATGACTTCTGGCATATGACTGCCACGGCTGGCTCGGATGTAATCCAATCTGGACGTCCAATTTTCGATGGTTTTTTCCAACATTTGTGGCCGTATATCGGCAATAACACGGCGAATGTTGTCTTCCAAATGGTCAAGCGTTTGTGGCTTATGCGCATAGACCAATGACTTTACATAGCCCCAAAGAAAATAGTCTAGCGGTGTTAAATCACAAGATCTTGGAGGCCAATTCACATGTCCAAAACGTGAAATTAGGCGGTCTCCAAACGTGTCTTTCAATAAATCGATTGTGGCACGAGCTGTGTGACATGTTGCGCCGTCTTGTTGGAACCACAGCTCCCCTGGACATCATGATTGTTCAATTCAGGAATGAAAAAGTTAGTAATCATGGCTCTATACCGATCACCATTGACTGTAACGTTGTGGCCTTCATCGTTTTTGAAGGATTCCACCAGCCCATAAAGCGCACCAAACAGTCAGTTTTTCTGGATGTAACGGTGTTTCGACATACACTTGTGGATTAGCTTCACTTCCCAATGCGGCAGTTTTGTTTGTTGACGTAGCCATTCAACCAGAAGTGCGCTTCATCGCTAAACAAAATTCGCTTACGAAAATCGGGAACAACGGCAATCTCGTTTTGGGCCCATTCGACGAATCTACGCCTTGCTTGATCATATTTAAAATGTAATGCCACAAGATTATCTTTCGAATAAAAAAAAATTGATGTCAATCGAATAATACATCGTTGTTTTATTGCAATTTAAAGTTCTATACCTCTAAAAAAACACCCTTTATAACTATATAATTTAACAAGTCTATAAAAAATATTCGCAAAAAGTCTATTAAGAATTTTCGCAAATTAATAATGCTCAATTTAAACTTCTTAATGTTGCCTCGCTACACTGCGCGAATGATTCTGCTTCGAAACTGTGAGAAAAATGAATTCACGTAAAAATAATGAGAGATTTTGAAATTTATTTTATTAAAACATTTGTAAAAATTAGATAAATATTGGGACAATTTATTTAATAAAATAAATTTGCCAATTTGATAACAAGTCTTTCTTTAAGAAGACTGAAAACTTTTCCTAATTCTAAATGAAACGTTTCTTTCGTTGTTTGATAAAATAACCAAGAATATTAAACAATCTATGCTGAAAAATTCATTTAATGATTCATTAAAAAAAATTCTGAATTAATCCAATGAATTGGGGAAAAAATTCTTTGTCTCCGGTCTGGTGATTTTTACTTTTTCTTCATATCACTTTTTTAAAATAGATTAGTTTGATTGATTTTCGAAATGTAAATAAAGCAAAGATAGTTCTGATTGAATGATTTGAGTCAGTATTTAGTAAAGTATAACATTATATCGTTAATTTTATTTCGAATATCTTGCTAAAAACTACTCTTTTTTTTTAACATTGATTCAGATTATTTTTTAACCTTTAGACGCGATCTATATAATTAATCTCTTAAATTTTAATTTCTTCTCTTCAAAGATTATGGCAATAATGTATTTAATGTTTTAACTATAATTAAAGAACGTATATCGATCTCTAATTAATCAATCTTTAATTTAACTGAACATACTTTTATCTTTAGATGAAACCTAATTTGTGTAGTGAATACTTAGAACTTTCCATTTTCTGTTTGATTTAACTTGAACTGCTTATCGTGCTTTTTCAGGACTTTTTCATATTGTGGACATTTAAAAGAAATCTCTTTATGTTTATTTTTTTAAAAAAATCTTTTTATTGATTTACGGGTCAGTAGTAGGTTTCGTACTTTTTTTCCTTCCATTCTTTGGTCTTATTCTACGGAATTTTTTTCCCCAAAAAATGCATTTAAGAAATTATTAATGCATTTTTATGTTCTTTGTAGTTGTAAATATTGCATTTTTCCCTCTATTGTTTCTCACTTCCATTGTTTACAAAATAAGAAGATTGTAGAGTAGTTATTATATCTACTAATAGTACTGCGTTAGTATGATATCAAATAAATTTAATAGATAAAACTAGGACTAGTGAATTGGATTTTATACTTCAGACAGAGAAAATTTTAAATTAAATAAAAAAAGGTTACCTAGAACATTTTTTTACTGTACATTTCTTTTATTTTTGAAAAAAATCAGGAAATAATTAGTATTATTAATCCAATTTTAGAAGAAAAATATTTCTCTCGTCACATTTCTCATCACTAAATGCGTTTCTTCATCCTACAATCTTCTCATCTGCTTTCTTTCAAGAATCATATGAAATGTAAAGTAACATGCACATTTCGATCTCTAGAATTCTTATTCAAAAATTTATTAGCTCGAATAGTGACAATATAATTTTTATCAGGCTTATTGCCAAGAAGTTCGAAGAAAAAGTAATAAGTTAGTATTTTATTTTAGAAAAAAGATAGAAAAAAATTCTATCTTGTGCAAGGCACACTTTTTAAAAAAAAAACTAAGCCTCTAAACTTATGGCATTATCTCTAAATTTTTGAAAAATTTACATTTTAAAGAAATAAAATACCATAGTAAAATATAGAAATACTCAGAATGGTTTGATGTGTGTAATGATATGTCTGTTATAATTAGGTTATATTTTCATCAATAGATTGTATTTACTCTATCATCTTAGTGATTTTCAACACAAAATTTATGTTTCTCATAGAAATATTAAAATTGTTTATCTATAACGGTGGAGTCGAACCAGTGGTACGGCTGAGATGTAACAGTGGCTCGCGAAGACTTATTGAAAAATTAAAAAATTTCAAAAGATAATTATAAATATCAAATGTTTTACTGTTTTATTGAAATGCGGTAATCTCAGACAAAAAACAAGTAACATAAAAAAAATTTTGAGTCAATTCCTACTTTGAATGGATGAATAGAAATTATTTTATTAACTATTGAAAACTTGAACAAGATATATATATATATATATATATATATATATATATATATATATATATATATATATATATATATATATATATATATATATATATATATACACTGGTGTGCAAAAATTAAGGACGAGGCGGTTTTTTCAATATAACTTTGTACAAAAGCTTTCCAAATCAACACATTTAATACCGTAAGATCCCCAATACGTAAGGACATGTGTAATATGTTAGCAACACTTACTAAAAGAGAAATCAGAGGGATAAAAAGAAGCTTGATTGAAAAAGTAGCATGGAGCGCAATGCGACTGTAGGCCGAAACATCCCTGTGATGGGTGTCCAGCAAGAAACATCCGGTCTTTAGTAAGGGATATGATCTCCCCTGACTGCTAGGCAGGTTTCACAGCGTCTGCCCATGCTGAGAATGAGGGTGTTAATGAGTTGTTGAGGCATTGCTGCCCATTCGTTTTGCAGCGCCAATCGAAGCTCCCGAATCGTTACTGGTGGTAAGGTACGAGCTGACAAGCGTCTGTCTAGAAAATCCCATACATGCTCGATGGGATTGAGATCCGGAGATCGTGCCGGCCAATCCATACGTTCAATATCCTCACTCTCTAAGAGCTGTTCGGCAGCTACTGTGCGATGACATGGTGCATTGTCGTCCATGAAAAGGAACTGCAGACCCATAGCGCCTCTAAAAAGACGCACACATGGAAGAAGAATCTCGTTACAATAATGGGTCCCATTGACTAAACCTGCGTCGAAGATGTGAAGGTCTGTACGTGACTACCAAACATGATGCCTCCCCAAACGAGAACACCGCGACCTCCATACCTGTCCCTTTCAATGATGTTCGAGGGATGATTGCGGCTTCCCCGCTCTCTCTCCAGATGAGTATGCAATGAGAATCGCTACTCAAACTGAATCTGCTCACATCTGTAAAGAGTACTCGTCCCCATTCATTGTCTCTCCAATTCCGGTGTTCCCGGCACCACAGAGAACGCCTTCTCCGATGGGCAGGCGTTAAAGGTACACACCGTACAGGACGTCGTGCAAACAGACCACCACCGTGCAGTCTTTTGGCCACGGTAAAACGCGATATCGGTCGTCCAGTCGCCTGTGTCGTGTGTCTAGCGATTTCTCCCGCTGTCTGCCGCCTGTTTCTTCTGGCCTGTAAGACAATGTACCGGTCATCTGCGGGTGTGGTTCCTCGTGGATGACCACTACTGAACCCCCGGATAGCTGTTCCTGTAGTTTGAAATGGTCTCCAAAGTCGTGAAACGATGCTGTCAGCAATTCCGAACTCTGCAGCCACACTTGTCACACTGCGGCCTTCCTCCAACTTCCCAATGATTCGACCTCGGGTAAAAGCATCCAGATGTCGTCTAACAGATTGATTATTCGCCATTTCTCGCTGAGGCAGCAACTCGGTGTGATTTTAACTGCTATACGGCGTGCAATCTCTTTGCCAGAAATACTGATCTTACACCGACAACATGCTTTATACTACTCAGACACTCCCCCATTACGTCTACCTGCATATCTGCGCATGTGCTGCCGTACATCACCTTACTTAATCTCCTGATTGGTCTTTCTGTCAGCTCTGCCTCTTCGTTCAGCTGATATGCTAATTTTTCGACTTCGTCCTTAATTTTTGCACACCAGTGTATATAGGGAGAGAGTGAATTAATAATAGGAATTGAAAAAAGAGCATGATTTGTCTGCATTGTTGTAATAATGCAAACCCGGTTTGGCTAGTTTGGCTGAAAAACAGGTTTTCGACACCAACTTTTGTCTTTGTTTTAACAGTTACATTGTTACAACAATAGAGACGAGTCTAAGTTGGCGTCAAAAATCGGTAATTAATTTAATTAATGAATTAATATTTGAAAAAACTGTGTTAATATCCACTACAAGTTTTAAAAAATGTATTTGAACTTGATTGGATGAATAGAAATTATTTTATTAACTATTGAAAATTTGAACAAGACAAATAAATATATAGAGAGAGTGAGCTAATAGTAGGAATTGAATAATCAAAATTTATCTCAAATACACTTAAATGAAATACAATGGATAATTATAATGCAGGAAATAATTTTTTTTATTGATACAATGAGGCATTTAAATTATTTAAATTTAAGATTAAAAAGAAACGAGATTGTATTTTTGAAAGACTGATTGAGATCATATATTTTCTTTTGTGAACAAACTTTTGCTTTTTTCCCCTTGATTTTGGAGAAAAAAAATTAACACATTTCACATTAATGCAGGAACTATTTACCAAAGTTAAAAATTCTCCAAGCTCTGATAGATTTAAATGTTTAATATCCATTTTGCAGAGTTTATTCCGTGCGAGGTTTGATTATTTTCAAATTGAAGAAAAAAATGCTGCACAAATCCTTTTCCAATTTCTCTGCAAAACAGCATTATACTACACTGAAAAACAAATGTAAGGAACTTATTCAGTGGCGCACATAAGGGGGGTGTCCTGGGGTCCGGACACCCCCATAGCCCTTGATTTTTTTTCAATTGGTTATAATCTTATATATATATATATATTATATAAAATTTAATTATGTATCTGCTATTAATAATTAATTATGTTAATTAATGCTAATTATTTATTCAGTAATTAATTTTGTATTGTTTTTGCTCCCTAAAATCGACAAAATCAAAAGAATATGTTGGGCGGCGTATTGGAGCATAATACCAAAATGGGAGACTTTCGACCCTGGAACCAAATTTTTGTGTGCACTACTGAACTTATTTCATCTGCAAGATATCCGAAATATATTGAATTTTGGAAAGTTGTACCGAAAAGCAATTTTTCAGACTTAATGATTTGGCTGTCAGATATTGTAGATTTGTAGCAACATGTTTGTGAACAAATGTTTTCAATTATAAACGTAACACAAAATCAAAATAGAGCTCAAAATTAACTGATACGCACGTAAAGTAACCTAATTTTGTTAGAATGTTCTAGAAATAACCCTGATATAAATGACTTGGTAAGAAAACTATACAAATTTAAAAGCAGCATTAAGAAATTGCTGACACTTTAATATTTAGAATTTTAAAAAGTTCAAGTTGTTCATTTTTTATTATATTATACCTAACCTAATTGATTAAACCTACAAAAAGTTTAATAACAATAAACTCTAAAGTCTGTGCTTTTGTCTCATTTATTATATTATTTTTAATTTTGTACTATTTAGGCTTGCATAATAAATGTGCTATTTGCGTAAAAATTCCATAATAAGCCTAAAAGTAATATTTTTTTACATTATCATATTCTTTTGATTTTCGGAAAGGTTGGAATGGGCACACATTTTTTTGTGACAAAGTGGCACTCTTCCCAAAAAGGTTCGCCAAGCCTTATCAATAAGATTCTTCGATGCGCCGGATTTCTTTTAAAAACTATAGAGAATTGTATCTTACTATAACAAAATTTTACACCAACTACAATGAAATCAAAATATACTTAGATTTTATTCATTTATTTGTCAAATATATCGTGAATACATCATTTTGAAAAGAACAAATATATATGCACGTGCTTTACCCCTCATTTTATTTAAGATGCAATATAAATTTACAGGACAAGGCAAAAAAAAGGAAAAAGAAGATATTCTTCACAAAAAATTTCTGTATGGAAGAATATATTTTCTTGTTATCCTTTAGAGCCATGAAATAAATCTAAATTTATTTTTTTATATATTCAAAATCGGAGTTGAAAAACAAATATCGCGTAATCGAGAAAAATTCTACACTAGGATTGAACTTTGTTGGCAAATAAATAAGAAATTTACGGCACTGCGCCCTTTTGATATTCTTTAGAAAAAACCATTTTAGCTTTCTTTGTTCCTTGGCTAATGGTGATGCCCATGATGATGCCCATGATGATGTCCATGATGGTGACCATGATGATGCCCATGGTGGTGGCCGTGGTGATGATGATGCCCATGGTGGTGATGATGTCCGTGATGATGACCATGATGGTGGTGATGATGATGATGACCATGGTGGTGATGATGTCCATGATGGTGATGGTGTCCATGGTGGTGGTGGTGGCCATGATGATGACCATGATGGTGATGGTGACCATGGTGATGGCCGTGGTGATGATGATGTCTTGCTTCTACATCGGAGAGTGGTTTCCCGTGGCTCATAGTGCAAAGAACAATGAGACAAATAGCAACGAATACCAAAACGCTGACTCTCTGAAATAGTATTGTATTTTCATGAGAAATGAAACCATTTATCTTTTCTCGGTGTTTAATTTTTATAATATTTTAATTCAAAAGATGTTTAATAACTGATTGGCAAAATTATTTAGCTATAAAATATTTATAATATCTATTGACAAATCATGACAATACACACTGTATTTCATGAATTTATACACAAAATTATTAAATCTCAGGGTAAATTTACGCTTATGGATGTGTAGGTGTGTCCGGTATGAGTACGTCAAAAATAATTCCTTCAAAGATTGAAAAAATCAATACATATTTATCAAATTCAAATTAACTATCATTTCCAAGAATCGAATAAATTTGTTACAAAAATTACAATTATACATATATAATTTGATATTATATTATATATAGTTTTAGTGTTGGGTATATGTTATACTTCACAATTCCTTACATATAATGAAAATTATTCCATGTCTACATAAAATTATTTTAAGTCAAAAATTGTGTGTTTGTTAATTTGGTTAAAATAATATGAATTGAGAATTACCATTTTGGAAAGAGAAGTGTTTCTTCAAGATATACCAAGACAATACAATACTGATTTAAACAAAACTTCCATGTTCCTTTTCGAGTCACAAGCGTATATATACTGCAGTCCAAGTTCCACTTTTTGATATATGTCAGTGAAAATAAAAGGCGTACATGGCATTCATTGGTTCATGTAAAACCTCATGGTTATAGGTCTTTGAAAGTGAACAATACATGAACATCTTCCTAGGAAAAAGAAACTTTTTTAAGAATGGTGTTTTTCTATCTTTGTTTATTCAGGCAAGTATATTTTTTTTTTTTTTATGTTTTCCCTTTAAAATAAAATGCAGTCCTTAGATATTACGATGATGAAAAAATAAATTAATGAGAGCTTTTTTCCAGAATGCATAACGCTCTGCTTCCGCTCATGTGTATTTTGACGAAATCTTATTTTTGAATGTGGGTTATCGTTTTACTCACATTTGCTCTAAAATATCTCTTTGGAGATATCCCGGTGAGTTTTAAGTACTTTTTTTAGCATGGTAGTTATTTAATATTTTTTTCAAATGTTACAAGAACTGTGAAACTTATGTTTTTGTGAATTTATTTTATTATTAAAAAATGTCTCTGTTTGAATTCTCCCGGCCCCCGCCTATCTCTTAATATATGCAACATATTACACGATAAATTTTTTCTTATAGATGTTCTTCTGAATAAGTCCAAAACTCTCCTGAAAAAATTCTTCGTATAGAGACTCTTGTCTAAAACAATATATATAATTAAATGTTTTTCTCTGATAATTTTTTCTTACTAATAAAAAATAATAGAATTGAAATAGAATTTTGTATCTATAAAAGCTGCCTGTGATTGATTACCTAATTTTAAATTAAGACTGAGTTTATAGCTCAGCACTTAATTTACCAACTTTCTCACTAATAAAGTCAGAATATTGATGCTACTCTAAGTTTAGCTTATTAATTCACCTATCGGTTTCAACGAAATCAGAATTTGAACCTGAGATGCATCGGTCGTCATGCCCTGATGTACCAACTTTAATATCATCAATATTCTCTGGAATATTTTATGCTCACACTTAGAAAGACTAACAGAATAATTATTGATGAGTCAAATCGCATTTATTAGTGATGGGTCGAATTGTCATATTTCAAATGGTTAACAAACATTTTAGAGTTGGTCAGCACAAATAGATTGACAAACTCTTTGAATGATGTACGAATAACATGAGGAATTTTTGAAAATTAAATAAATGCAGGAAATTTTCCGGTTTTTTAATCGATTTTTTAATTTACAGAGATTGCCATGCATAACGTGTTCAGTTTTGAAACAATATAATAATAAGATTTGTTAGCTGGATAACTAAAAAACAAACAATTTATTTAAGGGTGAATCTCGATTTTAGGAAGAGAAAAATTACTATTATTCTAAACCTATATAAGGATTGATTCAAATATAAAGTGACCAATTTCAGAGTATCATAAATTTTTATTGAATTCTTATTTAAATGAAATTTTGAATGTGGTTTCATTTAACATATTACAATTTATGTAAGCGTTTAGTCTAAGCCAAAAGAAGTTTTTTCGACCATTTTGGGAGGTATTTTTCCAACTTCCTCCTTGACTACTTTTTGAAGCGCTTGAAGTCCTCTTACTTAACGTCTATTTTCCTTAAAATCCGGTGTATAACGCTCACTTTTAACACAAAAAATAAGATCAAAATTTATAGGTGTGCGTTATACGCCAGGTATGAGCATAAGAAAAATTAGACTTCAACATAGATTGGAATACTGTTTACTTGAAAGAAATGACACACCTAGTGAAATTAAAGGATTCTGATTCTAAAAGTATTATATTTTTTCAAAATCCTGGGATAATACCTCGAATAAATGGCTTAAAAACATACCAGCATTGTACACGTACAGTTTTCATTATTTCGTAAAAAAAAGAGGTGCGTGTTATACTGCAAATATACCTAAAAATTAAAATGTACAGTTTGAAAGTATGGGTGCACGCTATAAGCCGAATTTTACGGTAATTGTTTCCTTAAGTATCCCCATAAATAGAAATCGAAAGAAGCACAGTCATTCTCACTGGAAGAAATTTTATTTTTTTTATCTTTCAGCCATTTTATAGTTGATCTTGGATTTTGGTGAAAAACAATTTCCTTGAGGTTAAAGAGATTTGCTTCCTTTGATCATGCATTTGCATCAAAACTTTATTCTGATCGTAATTAGCATCAATTTTAGCCTATGGCTCTACAAAAAACAGTTTTGTTAAACCTTGAGAAGACATTCCCATACATGCCATAACAACTGACGGCCAACTTGCCTTTTGCAAAACAGCTGCGTTTTTGCGACGCTTTTGGTGCGAAATATATTGTATCTTCGTTTTACCAGTTGAAGATGACAAATGAAACAATGCTTCATCCGAAGTTATCCATGCTTTGTATCTACCTTTGCATTTCATTCAATACAGAGACCAGGAACGTTTTCACCGTTTTTGCAGACATTTGATGACATACTGGTTTATTCACTTTTTTTCGCCTTTTTTTTATCTGACGACAAATTTTTTATTACGATACCTGTTATTTCTTTGCTGAAGTTCTTTGGGGCAGAGGATTTTCTACAACGGTAGGTTGTTTCAGCTTTTTTTTTTCCTTTTTCACCAAGAACTTCCTTTCGTCTACATTCTATTTCTAGAGCTTTTGATTGCCAGCTAAATTTTATTTCTTTTTGAAGTTTAGATAATAATCCATCAGAAAACTGCCTTTTCTGATTTTTCAATACTATAAAACACTGAATACTTTTAATTGAATATTATTCAATACTTTTTATAACAGAATTTGTACAACCATCATTCAAAAGTTCTAAAATTTCGTTTCAGGTTTGAGGATCTGGTTTCGAAGCCATAATTTACTCCCACTAATAAATATAGATTAATAATTTAATCGTTTCATTTTTAAAATATCTTAGGTAGTACTGCGATTAAAATTTTCCATAAATAGCTATATGCTTTTAAAGTTGGTCACACTAATTTTTATTCAACATGTATGTGGAAAAGATGCTCTACAGCAGATGTTCCCCAATTTTTTTGTCTCATAGACCCCTTGCCATGTTTTTCGATTTGGGATAGACCCCTGCTTCATTAATTTTGAATTTTTGCAAATTTATTAATTTAAATGTCTTTTTGATAACTAGTTCTATTACTACTATTTTAAAAGAATTAAATTTCTGACTAATGAAAAATATTATTTAAAATTTAAAAAACACATGTTAATTAATTAAAAATTAAAAGTTAATTAATGTATAAAAAACTGTTAAATAAAATACCCAAACAACAAACTAATGATTTTAATGAGAGGGAGGATTCTGGCACTAGACAATAACCAATTTTCAACATATGGTATCAATTTTGTCAGGTTTAACCTTAAAACTCCCCAGTTAGGAGTGTCCAGGGTTGTTTTTTTTAGATTGGCATTTTCGCTGAAACTTCTCACTAGGAAAAGCAATTAATACTTTCCTCACAATATTTCAGAATTCGGGACAAATAACAGGTTTGCCTTTTTAAAGCCAAAATTGCTGATATCCGTTTCTAAATTTTAAGATCTTCATTAAAGCATATTACGATCAGTTCCTATTGTCATGTGTAACATTTTTTTCCTCAATGTGACCATATGAATCCAATGCCTACTGTGGTATTACCATAGTCAAAGCATTCTGAAACCTAGTTTCAAAATCTGAATAAATTGCAGTTAAATGTTTAGCGCAGGTTAAAACGTTCTGACAGATAATCTGTGACAAATTGGAAAAATTCGGGGGACCTCCATTATCATACTTAATTAGCTTCTCTAGAATGAAATGCAAAAATAGTTCACGTTTTAAAAAAATTTATGCTGTCACTTTGTAAGTGTAAATTAACCTGATTAAATTGAGTAAATAAATCGGTTAAATAAGTAAAATTTGGTTCCACTTGATTAAATTTTCTTTTAAAATTAAAGTTACGATTTAGTTTAATGACAGCCTCTATCGTAGACCCCCACTTACACTTCATGGATCCCCAAATTATTTTTTTGCTGACGTGGACCCCTTGCAGGTCGTCATAGACCCCTAGGGGTCTATATAGACCATATGGGGAATCCTTGCTCTATAGTATAGAGATTAAGAGTAAAAAAGTTTTAAAAAATAATTTCAAAATTTAATTGTGTGCCACATAGGGTTTGAACTCTCAAAAAAATGGGGGAAATTTTAATTTTCGTTATATGATTTCTGACTCAAAATAGCACAATGAACATAGCCACAATTTATAGACTCAAATCTTTCTCCCCTCAGTTCTATCAAAGCTTTTTTTCCTCTTCCCTCTTCATTATGTACTGTAATTTCAGCAGTAGGTTTTTTTTATAAATTAAGTACTAAAGAGAAGCTGTAAAATGTACCTGATGTTTTTCCTAATAAGTATTTAGTAGGTATCCTCTAATTACAATAAATGTTAGAGGGTACTAAAATGTCTTTTTTTTTCTTTAATATTTTTTTTGCCTTAAAAAGCCTTAAATGTCTAAACTTTATTCCCCTTGTGGCAGTACTTAACATGAAAATTAATTTTTTTATCGTACCAATTATTTTTTTTTTATTTTACTTGTCCCTTAATCCCCGAGGTGTGGCTATCAAGTAACGAGACTGATGTTATAAAACGTTTTATTTTGATTTCATATACCGTAAAATCCGGCGTATAACGCGCGCTTTGAACACAAAAAATAAGATCGAAACTTCAGGGTGGGCGTTATATGCCGGGTACAAAAATGATAGCTTTAAAAATAACAAAAGAGATTAGCAGAAAAAAAATACTTCTACACACTGTTTATTTTAAAGAAACGACTGGCCTTACGAACTAAACGAGTTGTAGTTCTAGAAATATACTATTTCTTTCAAAAGTCTGGGACAATACCTGGAATGAATGACTTCAAAACATAAAAGCAACGTATACTAATATTTCAGATTTCTTCGTTAAAAAGAGGGTGCACGTTATACGGCGAATATACCTTAAAATTAAAAAAATTCAGCTTGAAATTATGGATGCGCCTTATACGCCGGATTTTACAGTATATTTACTTATTATAACTTTAGATATGCAATGTTCTTCCATTGTTCGAAATAATGCTGGAAGTCTTCTTGTGAATGCTCCTTTAGGACGCGTGCCGCTTTCTCTTTCATAGCTTCAACGAACTTAATCTTGTTCCTTTTAATGCAGTTTTCCTCTAACGGAACAGATAAAGTCTTGTGGTCAAGATCCGGTGAATAAAATGAATGGTCCAACACTAGGATGCTCTACAGGACGAGAAACCACTCGACAAACATAAGCGGGTGCATTGTCTTGGTGGAGAACCCAAGACTTGTCCTTCCACAATTCGAACCGTTTCGTCTTTATTCTTTCACGCAGTTCAGCAACAACTGGAAGGTAGTAATGCTGATTAATAATTTGACCTTCAAAAAATTAGTGAAAGTACAGAATCCTTGGAATTTTAGAAAAAAACAATCATCATTGCTTTGAATTTTGATTTGCTCATTCGAGCATTTAGGGTTCTCGGTGATGATGAACTCTTCCAGTGGATGAATTGGCACTTCGTTTCAGAATCATAAGTAAAAAAACTACAACTCGTCACACGTAATTATACTTTTTAATAAGTTGGGGTCATTTTCAATGGCATTCGAAGCGTCAGTGCAAAACATTTTTGCTACCTTCTTGTTATTCTAATGTGGGAACTGTAGGCATCCTTCTAGCCCACACTTCTTGCGTACCCAAATTATAATGTAAAATTTTCTACATGGATTCTTTGTCAATTACTACAGTCTCAGAAATCGCATGAGTACTTAACCGACTGTCAGATCGAACTAGATTACGAATTTTTTCGATACTGCCATCCGTGTTTGTTGTGGAAGGGATATGAATCATCTTCAACATCTTCTCGGCCATTTCGAAAACACTTACACGCAATAAACTTTCTTTGTGATACTTCTTCAATGTCTTGACAGCCCTAGGTAGGACCTGGCCTTCTCCAGAAGTCTTCTCCAGGCATCCCTACTTTTGGCAACTGTTTTCAAATTTTTTACCTTTGAAATCTTTAGGTCTTTTTCGACACAATAAATCCATCTTAAAGGGGGTTTGCCCCGAGGTCTTTTTCCCATAGGCTTCGCTAGTAAGATTTTCTTGCAGCAACGATTTTCATTCATTCTAGCCAGATGACAGCCATTTAAGTCTCTGTAATTTGACAAATTTTACAATATAAGGTTGTTTGTAAATTTTGTAAAGCTCTAAGTTAGATCTTCTTCTCCATGATCCATTCACTTGGACTCTACCAAGAATGCAAGGTAAGATCTTTCAATCGAAAATTCCCTAAGCTTCCTCATCACATAAAGTCAATGGCCAAGTCTCTGATGCATAAATCAGGACAGATCTTATAAGACTTTTGTAAAGAAGCAATTTAGTTCTTAATTTGAGAAAACTGGATTTTGAATAATTTTTCAAGGCATAAAAACATCTATTTGCATCAATGATTCTTCTATAAATTTCTTCCTTGTGATACACTTCTTTAAATAAATTTTAAGTTTCAGTATAGGGTTTTTCAAGTTTCATGTGAAATTTCACAACTTTTTGTTTATTTATTGTTATACTAACCCTTTTTCCTGAAAAATAACTAATGCGAACGAAGACTACGGATATATACAGATTGGTTTACAGAAACGAGAGGTACTGCATGAGAAAGAAAATTTCATGCTAGTAGCTGTCGGTCTCTGGAGTTTAGCACATGCTTACTTTTTCTGTAGCAGTGTCACTCTCGTTATTTAATAGACACACTTCATGTATTCCAGACAACATCTTTTCCGTACAGACAGGGATTAGAAAAAGATTTACTTTAAAATTTAGGAACTAGAAAATGGACTTCTCTCTCTCCCTCCCTCTTTCTCATGTTTCCCTTTTAAACTTTAAATCTTGGAGATAATGCCTTTTTCATGAAAGATCTTGTCGCAATTTTACGAAGTCAAAAAGAATAAAAAATAGTTTCCCCTTTACAATTACGAACAAGTCAGATTTTTAATGGGCTGCATATTTGCTTTCTCCTTATACAAATGTGAGAGCCATTTCATAGTGGCACCATCTAGTGGCAGCACTCGCCACCCAATGTGGATGCTTGAATTAATTTTAATTAAAGCTCTTGTCTCTAATTACAGAGATTTAATAAAATCGTTTGCTCATCTTACGATAGCATTTAATCAATTATGAACATTCTACTGTTAATTTAATTTCGAATATCTTGTTAAAAACTACTATTTATTTTAACATTGATTCAGAGTATTTATTTATCTTTAAACGATTTAATTAGCCTCTTACAAATTTCAAAACTCATTTCATTTGAAAATTATGGCAATAAAGTATTTAGTGGTTTTTAACTACATTTAAAGAGCATATACAGTGAGGGTCAAAAGTGTTCGCACACTAACAATTTTCTATGAAATTTAATGTTTCCAACGAATAAAAATTAAAATATCGAAATTGCAATTTTTTTATATCTGCAACTTGTTCCTGCAGGAATAACATAATCAATTTTTAAAAAGGAGAATAACTTTTATTTTGAAAAATTAATATATATATATATATATAATGACAAAAAACTACTAAAAAATTAAATCACAAAAGTCTTCTAACACTTACAAAAAAAAACTAATTATAGCTTTAAATATTTTATTTCTTTTTCAATCTGGTACTTAATAGGATATCTTTTAGTGTCCTCAATAACTTTTAAATATCTTGATAAAGTTTTCACCAGTTTTCTGTAATTTCCACATCGATGTCCCTTTATTCTTCTGTGTGATTATTGTTCGTATTTTATTTTTATATGCCCCGTTTTCTTACCTAAATTCAAATTCTGTCGAAATATTTTTTACGGCAATTGAATCAGGTGATTGAGGAGGTGGGGACAGTTATACAGAGACACCAGAGATTGATTCAGAAATTATCAATGCATTTTTATAGTTGCACATATTGCATTTTCCATCAGTCTACAGTATCTCACTACAATTATTTACAAATAAGGACATTATGGAGAATTTATTATATTTATAAAATTTATTAGTTAGATCTGCTATTTAATATTACTTGTAGTCTACTACTTAGTAGTAATGTTTGGCTATTATAGCTACTATGTATCATATAGATGCAATAGATAAAAGTAAAACAAAATAAGATTTTATACTTAAGACAGAGAAATTTAAATTGAATAAAGAATAGATTATTTAGAACAAAATTTACAGTACATTTCTTTTATTTAAACAAACATAAGAGCAAAAGGTTATTATTGCTAATCTACTTTCAGAACAGAAAGATTTCTTATCACATATGTTATAATCTTATCGGCTTGCTTGCAAGAAGTATATGAAATGCAAAATAATTCATTCTAGAGAAGAATTCTATGTTTCGAATTCTAGAGTTTTTATTCAAAAATGTATTTGCTGGAATAATGACATAGTTTTTATCAAGCAAGTCACCAAGAAGAATCTGAATGAGTAAGTGAATATTAACGTCGCACTGTTCAGCTACACGAGGGCTTTTGGCGACGGACCTCGTCAATTTGAACCATGGTCAAGGGACGAGGACGATACCTGAGCTGGCACGCCCTTCTCCTAACTACCACACCACATCAACGGGAAGAAGAATTCGGAGAAATAGTAATAAGCTAGCGTTTTATATTAAAAAAAGACAAAAAATTCTGGCTTGTGCGAAGCAAACTAGTTTTTTAAAAAAATTTAAGCTTTTAACATTATGGTAGTATCTCTAAATTTATGAAAAATTTACATTTTAAGGAAATAAAACACAATAACAAAATATGGACCTATTAAGAACGCAACTGATGTGTGTGTATTATATTTTGTGTATAGCATAATTATCTTACATTCCCACCAATGGATAGTATTTACTTTTAGCATCTTAATGATTTTCAACAAAAATTTTTATATTTCTCGTTGGAATATTAAAATTGTTTGTATATACGATTCTTCGATGCAGTCGTTTTTTCTTTTTTAAGTTTTAGGGTAATATATCTTAATGTAAGCAAAATTTTGCAACAATCATATAATGAAACAATAATAATAGACAATATATACTCAGATTTTATTCATTTATTTGTCAAATATATCATGAATACATCATTTTAAAAAAAGAACAAATAAGTATGCATACGTTACCACTCCTTTTATTTAAGATGCAATATAAATATGCAGAACAAGGCAAAAAAGGAAAAAAGAAGATATTCTTCACAAATAATTTTCTGTTAGAAGAATATCCTTTCTTGTTATCCTTTAGAGTCATGAAATAAATTTGAATATTTTTTTTATATTCAAAATCAGTGTTGGAAAACATATAGTGCGCAATCGAGAAACATTCTATACTAGGATTGATTGAACTTTGTTGGCAAATAAATAAGAAATTTACGGCACTGGGCCCTTTTGATATTCTTTAGAATAAACCATTTTAGTTTTCTTTACTCCTTTATTAATGGTGATGTCCATGATGGTGACCATGATGGTGACCATGATGATGATGATGCCCATGGTGGTGACCGTGATGATGATGATGTCCATGGTGGTGATGGTGTCCGTGATGATGATGGTGACCATGATGATGGTGATGATGATGACCATGGTGGTGGTGATGTCCATGATGGTGATGGTGTCCATGGTGGTGGTGGTGACCATGGTGGTGATGGTGACCATGGTGATGGCCGTGATGATGATGATGTCTTGCTTCTACATCGGAGAGTGGTTTCCCGTGGCTCATAGTGCAAAGAACAATGAGGCAAACAGCAACGAATACCAAAACGCTGACTCTCTGAAATGTGAATAGTATTTTCATGAGCAACGAAACAAACTACCTTTTATCGTAATATTCAAGATTTCTATGTCTCTTTGCTATTCGATTAGTTTTTATGTTTTAATTCAAAATTTAATAAAGAACTTCATACTTAAAGTTATTGAAATAAAAATAAATTATCATACTATTAATAAGTATGGAATGTAAAAAATTTCACAAGAGTTTTTATATAAACTAGGTTAATGCTCATATTGCATGTATGAACTTGGATGATTACATGTGGGGCATGAGTACGTGGAAAACAGTTCCTTTTAAATTTAATTGGAAAAATCGATACATTATAATCAAATTGAAACTAATTATTATTTTTGAGCATCAAATAACTGACTTTAGGGGAAAAAATTACAATTAATCAATAATTTGATATTATATATAATTTTAGCTTGTTTATTTTACTTAAGAACAGTGAAGTCATAGTAAAATAATTTGGAAAAATTTAGGTTTGATTAAATAATATTTATGCTTCCATAAATAATTCAACGCTAGCTACAAAGAAAAAAATTTCAGTGTCTATTTCACTAAAAAGTAAGGGAGAAGAAAAACACATGATGAAAACTAGCTTTGTTAAAAAAAATTTCCATTAAAAAAATTCATAACTTTCTGTCACATTATCGTTCTTACTTTTGCAATTATATCTGAGTTACAAGTTAGAAAATAAGGAATTATCATTGATCAAAGATTAAAAAATTTCAAAACTTAAAATACACAAGTTATATTTCTTTAATATAATTACTATACAAATAACTGAAATTAAGATTAAAAAATTCAAATCAAATTTTCAATAAAAAAATATTTATCTAGTTATCAAGTGAAAAGTAAAAATGTTCAGGCATACACAATCCTTTAATATTTTTGAGATTATTTTTTATTCAAAGTTTGCAGTATCAGTTTGTATTAAATTCCAAAAAATATTTTGTTTTATGCAATATTTTGATAATATCTACTTAAAATTGTTATTAGTCAAAAATTTTGTTAAAATTTTCTTAAAATAATAGAAATTGAAGATTATTTTACCATTTTGGAAATTAAAGTGTTCCTTCAAGCTATACCAAGACAATAACAATACTGATTTAAACGTAACTTTGATGTCCACTTTCGAGTCACCAACGTATTTATACTACAGTCCAAGCTCTAATTTTTGATTTATGTTGGTCGCAAATAAGGGCGTACATGGAATTAATTGGTTCAGTGATTTTAATTATCAAGTTCATGTAAAACCTCATGGTTAAGTCTTTAAAAGCAAACAATACATGGACATCTTTCGACAAAAAAAAAGGGCTTGTAAGATTTATTTACCTCTGTTTATTCAAGCAAGTATATTCTTTTTCCCTTTCACACTTTCTCTCTTTAAAATAAAATACTGTCTTTCGATGTAACGCTAATGAAAAAATAAATGAATAAGTAGGGTTTTTTTTGGATTGCATAACGCTCTGCTTCCTGTAATGTATATTTTGGCTACATTTTGTGCTTGAATTTGGGTTACTGCTCTACTCACATTTGCTCTGAAAGCCCTCTCTAGAGATATCACGGTGGATATTAAGTACTTTTTTTAGCATAGTAATTATTCTGATGATTCTTTTATTTACTGTCTGCTTTACTGAACTACGGCTTATGGGAAATTTCACTTAAAATATGTAACAAGTTACTCAATAAATATTTCTTCATACAGATATTCTTCTGAATAAATTTAAAACTCTTCTGAAAATTTTCTTCGTGCAGATATTCTTGTCTTAAAAATAAACAAATATTTCTCTCTCCCTCTCTTCACTGATTGAAATAATCACTAATAAACTTTGTAATTTGAATGTTTGTAAAATCTACTGGTGATTCATCACGTGATTCCGAATCATGACTGAGCTATCATGATGATAACTCAACTGGTGATTTTCTAACTTTCTTACTAATCACGTCAGAATATTGATGTTGTTTTATAGCTTATTAATTTAGCTTACTATCGGTTTCAATAATATCATGATTCAAACTTGTGATCTTTCATTTGCATGCTGCTAAAGTACCAAGTAACAATCAGGTTTTATGTGAAATCAATAAAACCTGAGCAAAATTCTAAGAGCATTTAAATTTTTATAAGTTGTAAATCCAAGGCACTAGAATTAAATAATCAAAGTATGCAATAATAGGATCTGTGATTATGAAATTTATATACGTTTAATGAGCAAAGTTCTCGTCCTTTATTTCTTTATATATAAGAGACCCACCCAATTAACTTACCGGGATTTAATAAGTAATTACTATTGATGAGTTACATCTCATATCATAAACAAAACTTTTACAATTGATCAACATTAATACACTGCCCTCCAAAAGTTAAGGTACAACCTGTTTAATGTGTCTAATTTGAAAATGAAGGAACATAGAAACAAGAAATTTGGTGGAAATGTGTGCTAAATAGTTTTTATTGAATGCGACTCTTAGATTTGCATAAGTTTAAAACATACTTTACAACAAAATAAAAGTACTGTTCAGGGAAAAATCCATTATTGGAGAAAGTTGTACATCACATTTTCATATGGAAAGATGTCATAGAAACATTACAAAAGTAGGCTTTAATAAGAAATGTGTCCACTGTTTACTGCAGTGCATTGGTGGCATTCACATTTCTATGGGACCAATTAAGTTATCGGATGCCGAAATGGGAAGCATAGATCAAACATGAAGAACACTTGTTTCAGCTCATAAAAGGACTTTGAAGTTGGACTTAAAGCATTAATGTGTCTACCAAGGTAGCCCCCAAATATGCTCTATCGTATTTAGGTCTGGAGACAAAACTGACCATTTTATTCGTTCCAAATTATAATTCCAAGATAATCCTCAAGTTCAGTGGTTTCGCGCATTATCATCCATCAGAATGAATTCATTACCAATAGCAGTGATTAAGAACTTAGCCCTGTTATCTCACTCCAGTCAGAATTCCTCTATGGGTCATTTACAGGTCAGTATGACCACCAAGAGATCTCTGCCCAAAGCAAAACTGTCGGACTGGTTGCATCTGTGCTACGTTGTTCTCTCCAGAGCAGCAGACACCCTGAATATCGCTCTTCAGTGTACATGTGAACTCATCTGAGAAGATTACAGATGTCTATTGTTATCTTGCCCTGGTAACATGTTCCTTTGTCCAATATAAAGAGGCACATCTCTGTCAACGGCTTAAGGAAACACACATAAATAGTCGTTGTATAGAAACCTGCATTGTGGAGATGTTTTTGCCCCATTGTAGTGAAAATTATTGTTCCTGATACGACAAAATGATTTGCTACGAGCTGAGACATCGTAGTGCTTCTCCGTATTCAATCTGAAAGAGTTAGAAACAAGTCCCCCACAGGTGTAACTTGTGATTGACCTGGAATACACACATGTCATCTAGATATATATTCTTTAAATTCTAATTGATCCTACAGGCACTGAGCCCCACCGGGTGCCAATTTGAGATACTTTAGCAGCATCCCTTGTGACGAGCTTTCTTTCCGTCCATCCCAATGCCTGCCACCTAATTGAATATGGAGTAAATAATTTTTCCAAGGCATTTCTCTACTCTCCTGGATATTGTCAACGAAATTACCACTAACTATTTTGATGATCAACAATCATACACATTAAGATACATAAGTTGGGCTTTGCCCATTTTCTCTAATTTCTACTTAAATGCCCGTTTCTTTAAAATAAAACTTGGGGCTATCGGTTTTTTTCATATAAGTTTTATTAAAAAACGGGAATATCAGTCATGTAAACAATAAAACTTATTGTTGCTGCTTTTTTTTTAACGGCGACCTTAAAAAAGTGCGTTGTACCTTAACTTTTGGAGGCCAGTATAGGTCGACCCCTTCCCGTATTGAATTTGATACAAAAAATTAATTAAATTTATTTGAAAATCAAATAAATTAAGGAAACTCTCTTTTTAATCGATAATATCTACTCATTATTTTTAATCGATTTTTATCTGTAAATGTTGCCATATCTAACGTTTTCAGTTTTTTGAAACAATATAATAAGAAGATTTGATAACTGAATAAAAAAAGTAAAAAAGGAAGCAATGTATATTAGACTTCATCTTTCATAATCAAGAATTCAACGTTTTAAAATCTCTAAAGCGTCAATAAATAGTGTTTAATAAATAATAAGGCCAGGTATATATATATATATATATATATATATATATATATGAGTTGAGTTCTAGTTATTCATCACTTTTATTTTATTATAGTGCGCGTGTGTGTGTGCGTGTGCGCGTGTGTGTGTGTGTGTCTGTGTGTGCGTGCGTGCGTGTCTGTGTGTGCGTGTGCGTGTGCGTGCGCGCGTGTGTGTGTGTGTGTGCGTGTGTGTGTGTGTGTGTGTGTGTGCGTGCGTGTGTGTGTGTGTGTGTGTGTGTGTGTGTGTGTGTGTGTGTGTGTGTGTGTGTGTGTGTGTGTGTGTGTGTGTGTGTGTGTGTGTGTGTGTGTGTGTGTGTGTGTGTGTGTGTGTGTGTGTGTGTGTGTGTGTGTGTGTGTGTGTGTGTGTGTGTGTGTGTGTGTGTGTGTGTGTGTGTGTGTGTGTGTGTGTGTGTGTGTGTGTGTGTGTGTGAGTGAGGATAATTAAATTAGATTAAAAATTAAATTCCCTATCTAGCACTTAACTCATATTTTTCATTTGATCTTCAAGTATCAAACTAATCACCCATTTATTTCTTCCGAACATATGGCCTAGCCAATAAGCATGTCTAATTCCAGATCGTTAGATTTAATAGCCCTATATGTCAGCATTAACTTTCAAGTACACTCATAAAATCAGAGGTACTTCTCACAGTGGTAAAACACTTAAATTTCACTTTCGCGTTCTTTTTCTCTCTCCCTCTCAGCGTCAGAACTTGAACAGATTTCATCGAATAAAGATCCTTTTTTAAGAAACTAAGTCTGTTTCTGACTTCAAAACATGTCATATATATATAATTTGTGTTAATGAGAAGACATTGTATGTGAATTCGATAGCACATATGAAAACCGCGTTTAAACTTTGCTAATAAGAGAATAAATATAAATAAACATAATTAAAGCTTTTTCTACTAAATTGTGTTAAATATTTTAATTTAGCCTTCAAAACTGTTTCTTTTCTGTCTTCTTCCTTCCTCTCTTGTCTTTTTTCTCTGCAATACTTATGTTATGTAAATATTTTAAACAATTTAAATGATCTTTATATTGTATTTAGTCAGAAAAAATAATTAAAATTTTTAATATGCATTTATTACACAGGTAAATATTGATATGTAGAAATAAAATTTCAATTTTAATACATTACAGAGCTGGATATTCGAATTACCGTATTTACTCAAATCATAGCTGTACTATTTTTTCAGTGTTAATGCTACTGAAAATTAGGTGCGTCTTAGAATCGAAAGCAAAACATTTGTTGGAAGTGTCCAATTGAATTTCCACCCCTTTCAAAAGGAAAAATGTAACAGCCCATTCTGGCCACTTGCTTGGAATCACATATACTATTTCGCAGTTTATCTCCAGTATTCAGTCTATCCTAAACAACGTTGTCAGCTAGTATTAAAGATTTTTTGTATACGCTTACTTGAATCACCTAAACATCAAAGGCATCGGTAATAGCATCCCGATGAGTTCACTATGACGCAAATATGAAAAAGGAGGCAATTTCATATGCTGAAAAAAAACTTAAACAGAGAAGGGGCCACTGAAAATAAATTTGACACAGATGAAACAAATATGTGTCGCTTGCGTAAACAAAATAATATAATTTTTGCTTGTAAATGTTCAACAGTCTTTAATAATTCCTTTACATTCTTTTCCTTTAATTTTTTTTTTTAATATTTTGCTTAAAACATGCACTGGATGGCATGGCAGAAGACACCGTGTGAGAAAATGGCGACGCTGGTACGAATTCCGAAGTCAGCTGTGACAATGAGAGTGACAAATCATTTTCGAAGCAGGTTACTGACGATCAGAGCATTTAAAGATCCATGTATGTATTTGAAAGTTTTTTTAATACTGGTAAAATAAATTAATTCTCATTAAAATCATTTTTTAAAAAATTTCTTAAATATCGGATATCGATAAACCTTTTAAACAACTTTTCCCCCTCAAAAACGCGTGGAGAATTGGAGGTGCGGCTTAGAATCGATAACAATATTTTTTCACAAAAAAAATTTGAGATTTTGGGGCTTGGCTTAGATCCGGGTAAATACGGTTACCATTTTATGGTTTAATCTCCAGATTTTTTTTATTATTTGATTTGGCTTCCAAATAAAAAAAAGTTGTGAAATTTTTGTCACTGATAATTTTTATTTATAATAACTCTTGTAATTATTCACAAACCCAACTTGAAAACAAGTTTAAATTTTAATTAATCTAATTTGTAAATTATGTATATCAAACTAATGTATTTTATCATATAATCTTTGTTGTTTTCTTTCATAAGAACGTTACAGTTCTTAGAAATTTTTTAACGGACTGCCTCCAGAATGGTGTTTATGTATATTGTAAAGTAGATCCAGGGTTCGAGGATTGTATGCCAATCGGTCGCAAAGAACAAGACAGTTCTTTAACAGCGATGAGAATTTATTGTCGAAAATCCAATCCTTTAAAAACAGGTTTCAGCAGCAATGTTCACAAAATAAATCTCAGAAGGTCTTCGCACCTTCAACAGCACTTAGGCACAATTATCAATGTCTAAAATACACGTATATAAAAGATTATTCACAAGCAATCATTCGTTCAAAAACCGAAGTAATCAGTAATCGCTTCAATAGTCAAAGCAATACTAACTGATCACTCGTCAAAACCAGACTGACTTACTTTCTGCGACCATCTCTCTATTTATATCCCTCGTGGATAATTAGAGAAAGACCTGCTTGCGTAAAAGATCTTGAAATTAGTGTATTTCTCTACTAATTTCTAGAAGAATCCATAGGGTCCCTCACTCACCAAAAATGGTCGCCAACATGATCGCCAATTCACCAACTTGGTCTCCAAGTCACCAAAAATGACGCCAACTTGGCTCTATCGCTAAGATTTCGCCAAGTTCCCATTGAATCACCATTATAACGTAAGGGACGACGTTGCTTGTTAATATTACAATTTTAACGTAAATTAAATCTAATTTAGAGTAGGATAAAGACATTACACATCGAAATAAGAATTATTTACACTATTTTACACAAAATTCGTAACAATATGTTAGCCATTACCCGCCCGCTTCACTAGATATTTCATGATGTTGTATAACTATGTACTACTTTTGTTATTGAGTGATATTACTAAATGATAGCACACTAACCTTTTGAGGGTATTGAAAAACATTCTTATAGTTCACGCCTCTTGATTTAAATAGGACAGGACTTGAATTTCTAATACGGAAATGTATATCTCTTTTACTCCCACGTTATCCCTTGTCTCTCCTTGGGAGTCGATTTCCGCAAAACCCTCCCTTAGTGGATCTCTAATCAACAAAACATACTTAAGTCAATAGTTCTAAACAATCTAAGTCCAATAGTTCAAAAACAAGAATTTTTTATTGATGCGCTCCCTTAACCCTCCCCCCTTGGGAGTCGATTACTGCAAAATCGGGTTTTCAAAGGATCTCTATTCAACGAAAGAAACATGCATGCCAAATTTCAAGTCTGTGAACGAACCTAGCAAACCAAAAACGGAAATTTTTGTCTATAACTCCCTCTTAAATTCTCTTGGAAGTGGTTTTCCTCAAAACCCACTCTTAATGGATCTCTCAAAAAAAAGAAACATGCTAAGCAAATTTCAAGTCTATGGGTCTTTCGATGATCTAGTGATGAGTAAGCGAATGAGAGAGGGGGAGACAGAGTGAGTTGCTTTTCTTCTGCATATATACAGATAATTATACCACTTTGACTTGAATTCTTTTAAGCATATACATATAGATAGATAGATAGATATAAAGAGAAATTTCTTTTAGAATTAAAGAGCCAGAAAACGGACAAAATTCTTAATTTTACTTCACTCCACTGGGCGAATGATTTTGCTTCAAAAATGTGATAAAATTTAATTGAAATATGATACAGATAATGTGAAACAGAGATTGTAACTCATTTTATAAAAACATTAGTAAGAATTAAATCAATAAAGAGACAATTTATTTAATGAAGTAAATTTGTCATTTCATAATATTTGTTAAGACTAAAAACTCTTCCTAATTCAAAAGGAAAAACTGCATTCGATGTTGCATAAAATAACCAAGAATATTGAACAATTTATGCAAAAAGATTCGTTAAATACTTTGTAAAAAAAATTCTGAATTAATCCAATGAAATAAAATTTTTAGAAAAACTTTTTTGTCTCCGGTCTGGCAATTTTTACTTTTTCTTCAGTTCACTTTTTTAAAAATAGATTTTAGTTTGATTGATATTCAAAATGTAAATAAAGCAAAGATAGTTCTGATTGAATGATTTGATACAACCGGTTCATTAGAATCGTTTGCATTTAGTAAAATATAAACATTTTATCTTTAATTTGATTTCGAATACCTTGTTAGAGATTTTTTTTAGCATTGTGATTCAGAGTATTTTTTATCTTTAAACTATCTAATTAATTTCTTAGAAATTTTAAAATTAATTTTATTTGAAGATTATGGCAATAAAGTATTTAGTGATTTAACTATAATTAAAGAACATATCAACGAATTAATCATTCGTTAAATTAACTGAACATACTTCCATCTAGATGACGTCAAAACCGAGTTAGTGTGTTAAATTCTTCGAACATTTTTTTATTTTCTGTTTGATTTAATTTAAACTACTTATTTGTGCTCTTTTAGAACTTTTTACTGTTGTGGACATTTTAAACTGAATCTCTATCTTTTTTAAATCGTTTCATCGATTTACAGGTCAGTAGAAGGCTTCGTACTATTTTTTTCTTTTCGTTCTTTGGTTTAACTACTATATGGCTTTTTTTTCCCCGAAGAATGTATCTAAGAAATTATCTATGTACTTTTTATAACTGTATAGTTTAAATATTGCTTTTTTTTCATCAATTACTACTATATCTGACTATTATTATTTGCAAATAAGATGATTATAGAATAATTATTACATTAGTTGTGTTTGTTTAATGATATACTAGTATGGGATATCATGTAGATCAATTAAAGTGGATGACAAGTGTTCTAAAATGTTTGGTTCTTTTAAAATGTTTGATAATCGATTTGTTTTTATTTAATTTTAAGGTAGTAAGGACTGTATTAAAATATAAAAAATAATTTTTAAAAATATTGCAATATATATATATAATGTTATTTAATTTTTTAGCGTGGTTTATGGTTGTACCATTTTATTTAAAACAAAAATATTTATTTGCCAAATGCTGTAACTTCAAAAAATACGATAATTAACAGCAATATAATACTATACAGTTGTGTTTTTTGTAAATAAACATATAAGATATTTTTAAAAAATAATTTAAGAAAAAAATATAAAAATAACGTTTTGCCTCTTTTTTAGGCATTTAAATGGATGATTTCACTTTCCAGATTCGAAATTAGATATAAAATATTAAATGTGTTTAAAAAATAAAAACCAATGGTATATTGTGAAATCATTATAACTATAAAAAAATAAAGCTATATATGTAACAATTTCTGCATCGATTTTTTCACCATTCTTCTTTGATTATTATTTTTACTTCACATTTTGTGTTTATTTGTCACGTTTTCTTTTTTTTTACATCAAAATCTCACCAAATATGTTCTACTGGGCTAAATAAAGTGATTGAGGAGGTGTTTTCATAATTTGGGGACAGTTATAGAGACACCAGTGGCGTACAATGAGAGCAGTGCACTTGGCGTCATTACCCTATTAATAAATTAAGTAGTCTCTAATATCCAAATTTCGGGCGGATAATTTAAAATTTATCTTTAAAATATTTAAATAGAGCTAATGATTCCTAATACCATGAAAAAATACCAAATTATTTAATCCTGAGGCCAATGTACACCCCCACGACAGAACACCTTCACTTCCATGCTTCAGCATGGAAGTGAAGGAGTTCTTGTTCCATATAAATTCATGGGATTAAACACCTTATTTTTTTCATTTACAAGCTATTATAGGCCCATTGGAACCAAAAATGTTGAATTGTCTGTCATACCAATCAATTTGCTGTTCATTTTGAATTTTCTGAAATTTAATTCCAAGAATCTAGTTGGATCAATAAAACATGGAAGTAGAACTGTTCTTGCGTGGGGGAGTAAATTGGCCACAGAATTAGGTAATTAGGTATTTTTTGTTGATATTGTGAATCATGAGCTCTATTTAAATATTTAAAAGAGAAATTTTAAATTATCCGCCCAAAATTTGGATATTGGAGAGTACTTAATTTTTTAGCAGGATAATGACGCCAAGCGCACTGCTCTCAGTATACGCCACTGGTGTCTCTATAACTGTCCCCAAATTATGAAAACACCTCCTCAAATCACCCAGTAGAACATATTTGATGAGACTTTGATGTAAAAAAAAAGAAAACACGACATATAAATGCATAATGTGAAGTAAAAACAATAATCAAAGAAGAATGGTGGGAAATCGATGCAGAAAATACAAAAACTGATTAAATCTATACCAAGACGCTTAAAAGTTGTTGTGGACACTAAAAGATATCCTACTAAGTACAAAATTAAGAAAGAAATACAATATTTAAAGCTAAGTTGAGAGTTTTGTGGCGTAATTTTTAGTAGCTTTTTAATAATTAATTTTTAAAAAAATAGTTATACTATTTTTAAAAAATTAATTATGTCATTCTATTAAGAACAAGTTGCAGATATCATAAAAAATTACAATTACAATATATTAATTTCTATCAGTCGAAAACATTAAATTTTATAAGAAATTGCAAGTGTACGAACACTTTTGTGGCCCACTGTATATGTACCAGCTTGTTTAAAAAAATAAAGATTTCAATGAAAAATAAAATAAGCATTGTAAAACCTCCTTCTAAAACTATTTCCTCCATTCATGTCCTAGACTTGATTTTAAAATCACCTTTGCAATTTATCTTGGGCTTCAAATGAAATCTTGATCATTATAAAATTGGAAGGAAATAATTATCTGATGCGGTAGAATATTTTGATAGGACGAGAATTCCCCATGATCAATTATTCCATAAATTAAGACATATCTTTTCAATCTATGGCACAATAGTCTTGATTGGTAGAATCAAAATTAATGATTAGCAGGGACATGCACAACCGAAGATAACGAAAAATGATGGTGCTGGAGCACGTATAGAGTTGTTCGGGGAGACATGGATCACCCTTTTTGTTAGATTATTGCTGGACACTGCAGCCACTAAACATTTTTTTAATCCCACAGCAATATAACAACAAAGATCTACCATTTTCATTTTTAAAAAATTCCTTGAGAAATAGTGAATTTTCGAATACAAAAAGAGTTTTTAAGAAATAGCCATTGGTTCATTTCTCTTAGAACAATTCAGTTATGGATCCATCAGGTATTACTTGGCAAAATAATATACACAATGTTTTATTAACCCATTCAGGACTGGGCGATTTTTCCTGTTAAGCCTAACTCCATGTAAAAATTCATGTAAAATCATTATTGTAATAAAATACTTATAAATTTATAGTTTATAATCATTCTAAATTCCATACGTTCCAAATACAGATCACACAGGTGTGGTCACGGGTTTCAGAACGGGAAAAACGCAATCTCACATATAATACCGTGTTTCATGAAAATGTCACACATATGTGATTATGTTTCTGTACGGGTTTAAGGTATAGTAAAATAAGTCGTATGAGATATATTTAAAAACTTCAAAACATGCATTTAAACGCCTTTTTCTAACTTAATCCTAGCATTAAATCACTGTTTTAATTAATCTCTACATCAATGTTGCCACTAAGAAGACACGAGCCAACTGGGCCGAACCCAGAGCCTCTGCCACAAAGGGAAGGGCCTTAACTCATTCTCGATTCGGCCTCGATAAGTTCATTGACGAATAATTCTAACCTCCAAATATTGTTCCCGGGCATATTCTCTGAAAACCTAGAAATTTCGAATTACATGCTACAGGCAGTAGTGGCAAGTCTGTATTATAATGTTATGTCGATGTCTATGTCTAGGTTCACTACCATCAGGGGTGGCTCAAGGGGCGAACAAACCGGACCCCTGCCCGGGGTGGAAACTTTTAAGGGCGGCATTTGGATCGAACTTAATTTTTTTTTGTTAAAAAAATTTGATACATTTTCTGAAATATTGTTGGGTGTGAATTTGGTTTTTCATTTAACGTATCTTATTTTTTTTGTGTATGTATATTTCATGACAGTTTTCTTTTATGTTGAAACTTGAAGGGTTTGAAGTGGGAGTATATGTTACAGCATGAAATTTAATGTTTAAACATCTTTCACTAGTGAGTTCCTCCCCATCCCGGAGTGAGGTCCCAACGGACATTCCTTTCACCCTTACGATATCCGGTGTCAGCTATCCAAAAGGGGACAAGGGTGAAAAGAGGTGTTGGTAGATAGAGAGGCACAGGAGATATTTCATTTTAGTCTTGAGTGTAATTACTATAAGTTAAAACAAACGCTTGTGATCCCCACCATTAGTAGACTATTTTTCGAAGAAATTGGCCTGTGGTTAAATAGACAATTCCTTCTCTTTCATTTCATTCATTTGAAATAGTAACAAGTAATTATGTCCTTAATTTTGACTTATTTTGACTTTTTAAGACTTAAAATAACATGTGTGTGTGTGTGCGTGCGTGCGTGTGCGTGCGTGCGTGTGCGTGCGTGCGTGCGTGCGTGCGTGTATGTGCGCGTGCGTGCGCGTGCGTGCGTGCGTGTGCGTGCGCGTGCGTGCGTGTGTGTGTGTGTGTGTGCATGCGTGTGTGTGTGCGTGTCTGTGTGTGCGTGTGCGTGTGTGCGTGTGTGCGTGTGCGTGTGTGTGTGTGTGTGTGTGTGTGTGTGTGTGTGTGTGTGTGTGTGTGTGTGTGTGTGTGTGTGTGTGTGTGTGTGTGTGTGTGTGTGTGTGTGTGTGTGTGTGTGTGTGTGTGTGTGTGTGTGTGTGTGTGTGTGTGTGTGTGTGTGTGTGTGTGTGTGTGTGTGTGTGTGTGTGTGAAGTCGTCATCCAATTGAATCTCTAACAAAGCACGCAGTCTTCGCGCGCAGGCGCAGCTGATCCAAAGTGAAACCAAAACTTTGACCAATCGAGAAAAAGCGGAGAAAGACTGAGGTGCGCGAGCAGGCGTTCCCGTCGTCACATCATGGAAATATAATTGTAGAATAGCTACCTTTTTTTTAATTAATTTTTGTTAAGTTTCAATAAATCTAAAGAAAGACAAATGTCTTGGACCCCTTGTTGTCTCCCACAAATTATGGGGGCTCGGAAGGGATTTTGATCAAAGCTTGGAACGCGTGAACAAAAGAAGCGTCCACGCCGCCATTTTTTGGAAACTTCGCTCAACCTGTGTAGAGGTTGAATTTTTCATTCGAACCCAGCATGAATATTCCGCCTGTGTAGAGGCCGGAACTATTGATTTATCACCTACGAAGAGGTGTAAACAATTTCAAGAACTATTTTAAAGGTTAATCAGTGTTTTTCCTCAATTATTGGATACATCGTACGTGCGAGCAACAAGGGAGCTAGAGAAAAAAAAGGTAGGATCTTTCCATATCTTTTCTAAAATGTATAAAAACGCTCTTAAAGAGGATCTCATAAGAGTTGTTGAGGATCTAGACGGTACTGTGGAGAGTACTAAAGACTAAAATTGAGAAGAGTAGTACATTTGAGAGTGATGCAGATTTCGTTAAAACTTTAATTAAAAACTGTATAGATGAGAGGGTATCGCGAAACGAAAGAGAGGCAACTTTAGAAAAACAGAAAATTGAGCTCTCAAAACTACAGTTAGCACAGTTAGAAAAAGAAGTCGAACTTCAAACGGCTAAAAATAAAGCATTAAGTCGAAGAGAAACAGTTCGAAACAAACATAGAAAATATGATCAAAAGCATTAAAACTTTATCTCTTCCTGTTCCCACCAGATCTGAAAATTTTAATCTGTTCTTCCAATCATTAGAACGCGCATTTTTAACCAAGAAAATAAGTGACGAATATAAATCTGAAATTTTAATAAATCTTCTGGGCGAAAAAGCTCATAATGTCTTATTGTATATTAAAAAGGAGGAATTTAATGACTATGAAAAACTAAAATCTATAGTACTCAGAGAATTCCAAGTAACCCCTCGCGAGTGTTTAAACTCATTTAAAAATGCTGTAAAATCATCAGGCGAGACATACATCCAATTTGCTGCAAGATTGACGGCAAACTTCCAATATTATTGTTCGTTAAGAAAAGTTTATTACTTTGAATCTCTATGTGATCTTTTAATTTCTGATAAATTATTTGAAACTTTAAATAAGGAAACCGCAACTCATATTGGCATTTGAGAAGCGGAAGATTGGTTTAGGCCTATTGATTTAGCTAAAGAGTGCGATATTTATATTTCATCTAGAAGCGGATCACGTAAGGAAACTCCTATTGCTTGTGGATATACCGAAGACCCCTTTAAAAATAGACCCCGAAACTATAAACCAAAGATTAAAGAGAACTATCCCCAAAATCTTGAAAGACAAAAATAAAAATTGCTACATATGCGGTGATTCATCTCATTACGCAAGAGATTGTGAGAAGCGTTTTAAGCCTAAAGAATCTCACATCCATAATAGAAAAACGCGAATAGTTTGAAAGTCAAGAGCGTAAAACAAAAAAGCGATGAGTTCGCACAACAGCTCCAATACGTAAACATTTTTGTAGAAAATCAGCCCGTAACAGCCTTGATTGATTCAGGTTGCCAGATCCCAGTTCTAAATTCCTCACTAATTAGAGTGAACAAACCGAATTACATTGAGCTCATGTTTTAACGAGAAACGTATGGTAGAAGTTTCATCAATAAATATTTCTCTTACTCAGCACTCTCCCAGTTTAAGTGTTCGAACGGCAATATCACCGACCTTGACCGAAGAATTTATTATACATCCCAGTGTATATACTGAAATAAAGAAAATAAGCCACGCAAAGAGCGATGTTTTATTGAATGAAAGTGAATCCTCTTTAGGTGCTTTTTCTTTTTTATCTGTTGCAAATGTGATAGAAAACTCTAGTTATGATTTGTCACATGTTGAAAACTTTAATATTAGAAATGATTTGAGTTCTCTAATTAAGAATTATAAACCTAATAAAATTAAGAGTACTAAGTTAAAAATGTGTATTATATTGAAAGATGATATTCCTGTATGTCAGAGAGCCAGACGTTTATCTTGTTCTGAGAAATTACAGGTAAACGATCAAATTGATGATTGGTTACAACAGGGTATTATAAGAGAAAGTTGTTCTGACTATTGTTCACCTATAGTATTGTGTAAGAAAAAGGATGGTAATTTAAGAATCTGCATTGATTACCGCAAAATTAATTCTAAAACTGACAAAGATCGGTATCCTTTACCCTTAATAGAAGAAGTTCTAGATCAGTTGCAGTCGGGAAATTTCTTCTCAACTATTGACTTAAAAACGGATTCTTTCACGTTGAGATGGAAGAAAGCAGTAAAAAATTTACTTCATTCGTCACACATAATGGGCAGTATGAGTTTAATAAAGTTCCATTTGGTCTTTGTAATAGTCCGAGTGTTTTTCAAAGATTTATCAATCACGTTTTCTGAGACCTTCTTAAAGAGGGAATTGTCATAATCTACATGGATGATATTATTATCCCTTCTTCGGATGAACTTGACGGGTTAAACCGTTTAACCAGGGTGTTAAAAACTGCATCGGAATATGGATTAGAATTAAATTTTAAAAAATGTAACTTCCTCAAGTCAAAGATTGAATTTTTAGGACACATAATTGAAAAGGGTACAATTAAACCTTCTTTGGACAAAACCAAAGCAGTTCAGAATTTTCCAGAACCTAAAAACGTGAAACAGGTCCAAAGTTTCCTTGGACTGTCGGGTTACTTTCGGAAGTTTATCCAAAATTATTCCATAGCCAAACCTCTCAGTGATTTACTACGGGATAATGCTGTGTTTCATTTCGGACCCGAACAGCAATTAGCATTTCAAACTTTACGGCAAAAACTTTCTGAAAATCCGGTGCTTCATATTTTCAAACAAGGTGCAAAACTTGAATTGCATACTGATGCTAGTAAATTTGGTTATGGTGCGATTCTGTTACAACAATCAGACGACAATAAACTTCACCCCGTACACTATTTTAGCAAGAAAACCACTCCCCAGGAGGAAAAATATTCAAGTTATGAACTTGAAGTTTTGGCTGCAATCGAATCTCTTAAGAATTTTAGGAACTATCTCGTTGGCAGCAAATTTAAAATTGTAACTGATTGTTCGGCATTCAAAAAACTATGAGTAAAAAACAATTAACTCCTAAAATTGCTAGATGGGCCTTATTTTTAGAAGACTTTAATTATGAAATTATTCATCGTCCAGGCAAACAAATGGGACATGTAGATTGTTTAAGCCGTTATCCTGTAATGACCATAACATATGATGAAATAACCACTAAACTTGCAAATTGTCAGCGAAATGACGAGTACATTAATTCATTGAAAACCCTTTTAGAAAATAAGCAAATTAATGATTTTGTCGTTAAAAATGATGTCCTATATAAAATTGAAAATGATAATGATGTTTTGGTAGTACTTCAACAGATGCAAACAGAAATTGTTAAAAATATTCATTCGAAAATACATCTTGGTATTAATAAAACTGAAAGCATGGTAAAACAAAGTTTTTATTTTCCTAATGTTAGAAAATGTGTTGAAAATGTTATTAATAATTGTATTGAATGCATTCTTGTAAACAAAAACGAGGGAAAGATGAAGGGTTGTTAAATCCTATTCCTAAGGAAAATATCCCTCTTAGCACTTACCATATTGACTTTTTAGGTCCTTTGCCATCTACAAATAAAAACTATAACCACATTCTTTCAATAATAGATGCATTCACTAAATTCATATGGTTATATCCCGTAAAGTCCACTTCTTCCGTGATGCTCTACAGAAACTTCAACAACAAGAGATTACATTTGGCAATCCTCACCGTATCATAACAGATAAAGGTACTGTATTTACTTCAAAAGAATTTCGAGAGTAGTGTGAGAATGAGAACATCCAACATCTAAGCATAACAACTGGAATACCCCGAGGGAACGGACAAATTGAACGGATCCATAGTTCTCTGATCCCAATTTTGTCCAAGCTATCCATTGACAACGCATCAAAATGGTACAAGTTTGTTCCAGCCGTACAGAGAACACTCAATTCAACGATTTCACGAAGCACTCAGATGACGCCGTTTCAACTCTTGACCGGAGTAAAGATGAGGACCAAACAAGATCTTGAAATTCTAAAACTATTGGAAGAGGAAATCGTGGAGACATTCACCGAAAATCGTGAAAAAATTCGGGAGGAAGCCAAGCAAAACATTCTGAAGATGCAAGAGGAAAACTGTCGAAATTTTAATAAGAAACGGAAAAAAGGCGTACCAGTATGAGATCGGAGATATCGTCGCCATCCAACGGACACAGTTTGGAACTGGCTTGAAACTGAGACCTAAGTTCTTTGGTCCCTATGAAGTCGTAAAAGTAAAACCTGAAGATCGATATGATGTCAGAAAAATTGGACTGCATGAAGAACCCAATACTACATCCACAGCAGCAGACCACATGAAGATGTGGGGAGAAACTGTCTAGTTCAGCAAAATTATGATATGTTAAATCTTTGTGTATTTGTTGTATAGTCCTTGTCTGTTCCGTCTTTTTTGTATGTTTCAGATTCTCCTCTGGTCTCCATGAAAAAAAAAAGGAATAAGTACCGCTGCGGACAGCGTACGGTCAGGCTGGCCGTTGTGGAATCGGTTGTGGAGTCGTCATCCAATTGAATATCTCAACGAAACAAAGCACGCAGTCTTCGCGCGCAGGCGCACCTGATCCAAAGTGAAACCAAAACTTTGACCAATTGAGAAAAAAGCGGAGAAAGACTGAGGTGCGCGAGCAGGCGTTCCCGTCGTCACATCATGGAAATCTAATTGTAGAATAGCTACCTTTTTTTCAATTAATTTTTGTTAAGTTTCAATAAATCTAAAGAAAGACAAATGTCTTGGACCCCTTGTTGTCTCCCATATATATACCGTAAAATCTGGCGTATAACGCGCACTTTCAACACAAAAATTAAGATGGAAATTTCGGGGTGCGCGTTGTACGCCGGGTATAAAAATGTGAGCTTTAAAAATGAGGAAAGAGTTGGGCAAAGAAAAAAATAGACTTCTATAGGCATCGAAATACTGTTTAATTGAAAGAAAAGACACTCCGTATGAACTTAAAGGGTTAAAGTTCTAGAAGTATACTATTTTTTCTAAAGCTTGTAATAATACGTCCAATAAATGACTTCAAAACATAAGAACATTGCGCGCGTACATTACAGGTTTCTTCGTAAAAAGTGGAAGCGCGTTATACGGAGAATATACCTAAAAATTAAAAATTTCAGCTTAAAAGTATGGGTGCGCATTATACGGCGGTGCGCGTTATACGCGGAATTTTACAGTATATATATATGCATATATAAAGAGAGGGGGAGGCACTTTCCCTTTTTGTCCGCGGTGGCAAAACTGCTAGAGCCGGCCCTGCTACCATACTGCATCATTACTCATTTTGTCAAAAGATGGTGACTTAAATTGGTGACTAGAAATGCTTCTTACAATTATTAATTGAGGGGTGCCAGATCAGGCGTCGTCCACGTCATTTGACCATGGTTCAAAATTACGTGGTACATCACCAAAAAGCTCTCGTTAAGATGAATAGTGCGACATTAATATTCACTCACTCCCTCACTACTTTATTAATTGAGCAGATTCTTCATTCGTGAGATTTACACATCTTGTGGAATCACCAGCCTATTGAATGGTAGGATCCCAATTGCCTTAAATTCAAACAGGGCGTCCCTCCCCCCCCGGTTTCATTATTTAAAACTATTAAAACTGAGAATATTACTGTATGAATTAGTATCAATTTGTACTGGGGGATTTGCTACCAAACAGGCAAACTGGTGGAGTGTGTAGGGGGTACAGAGACGACTCAGAATCATACAGGAATGCAAGGTCACAAATGCCGTAGTTGCTAGCTCTGGTGCAAAGAAGCAAAGAAAAAGAACATAAGCATCCATACATTAAGGAAACAGAAAACATTTTATTGAGAGGTTGTACTACAACAGGTGTTTGAAAGTGCACATGAACTGCTTCTAAATTCACATAAAAAGTTTGGTGCGCGACGCCTGTTCCTTCAATTGAAGGAAACGCTCGAATATCTGTAGCTGCTGAGAGGATACGTGACATGCCAGGAATCTTCCAGAACGTAAGGAATTCCCTACAGCGTACTTCTGGCCGTAATTTCGAACACTTTTTTGCAGTACAACATTTCAATAAAATGTTCTCTCTTCCACAAAAGTGTTGCTATTTCTGTTCTTTTTTTCTGTTTCTTTACACCATAACTCGCAACTGTGGCATTTGTGACCTTCCATTCCTATATGAATCTGAGTGTCTATATACCCCCTACACACCCTACCAGTTTGTTGTTCTGGTAGCGAATCACCTTGAATACATATAATAATAGTTCAAGGCTATTCTTAAGACATCGTAATTTTTACAACATCAATGAATAAAATAACTCATTTAGTGGTCCATCTTTTTTTCAATTTTTTTCAATTCCTACACTATTAGCTCACACTCTCTATATATTAATTTATCTTGGTGGAATTTACAATCGTTAATAAAATACATTTTAAGACGCTCCATTGAGCTGAAATTTTATATGCATGATTATTTTGGATGGCAATACGGTAATTTAATTATAATTGACAAAAATTGATTGATTAAAACTAATTATTCAAAAAATTACAAATACAGCTACGCTGGCATCCTTTTTGGCGACTTGTGTCAAAACTCGAAAAGGTTTTTTCTCACATTTTAAAGCGCTCATTTGAACTGAAATTTTCTATACACATTTGTTTTGTGTTAATTATAATTATAATTAATTATAATAATTAATATAATTATAATTTAATTATAATTAATTAAAATTAATTGACTGAAACTAATTATTTAACGAATTACAGATACGGCCCCGTTGGTTTCATTTTTAGCGACTTGGGTCAAAACTTGAAAAGATTTTTTTATTCATGTTTTAAAGCATTCAGTTGAACTGAAATTTTATAAACATGATTGTTTTGGATAACAATACGATACTTTAATGATAATTAATAAAAATGAATTTCCACTTAATGTTGTAATTCTATCATACATATATATATATATATATATTAATTGCAACTATTTCATAAAAAGTAGCTAATATAAAATTTTTCTTTGTTGATCTAAGCAGGAATTGGCTTCAAAAAAAAATTTATATTACTTCTTTTGATCTTCTAATGATACATTTCTCCCTATTTTAAGGGTGAAATGGATCAGGTTGCCATGACAACTCTATTACTAAGAAACTAATCTTTGTATGCAAATTAGTTTCAAATGCGACATGTATGAACGCATTCTGAATGCTAGTGAAACCACGATAAGTGAATCTTGTTTAATGAATATTGTTGCGGAGATACTGAAAAAAGTTTCAGTTCCTTGATTTAATAATAACTACATTAATCAAACAAAAAAAGTTGAAAATAATTAGAGCAAAACTCAGAACGAATGTCTCATGTTCCCTCCTTCCAACGAGGTCGTCTGTGTTGCGATTTAACGGATTAACCGGAAATTATTTATTTATTCAGCGGTCCATCCCTCTCTGACTTAACCTGCTTGGTTATGATTTCATAGTGGTCTAGGTCAGCGGTCGCCAATGTGAACAATTTTTACAGGTCAGCAGAAAAATTCAAAAATGACGAGTAACGAAGTGTATTATGCAATATGTATTATACTTTTTATAAAAAAAAAAAACTTAACTACTACTTTAACCGAAATTTCTTCTGAGTTTAGCGACAATTTAGCTACTTATGGAGGTATATCTAGCGACATTCGAATGTGAGAGTTGATAACCATGGTATTGGTGACATGACACATTAGTTTGTCGATGTTACTTAGTGTTGCCAGTTTTGTCTTGCTTTTCGTGAAGTTGCTTTTCAGAGACATACAAATGTAAATAGAGACATAAATAAGTAATAGTATAGTGGTTATCCATTTATTGATCAATTATACTAGTGGCTCACCATATAATGGTCAATCATGTTAGAATTCCGCCAAATATAAAATTATATATTTAATGGTTCATGAGTTCTACGGGTTGATGACCGTTGGTCTAAATGGCATAGTAAAATAACTTCAAGATACATTTGCAACTCAGATGAGACTTCATGATGCAATCATGGCTCAAAAATTACAATAACTTTTACTAGCAGAGAATTTTGCTATTCTTGTGAACTTTAATTAAATCCAACTTATATGTGTTACTTAGTTGCTTTCAAATTTACAAAGCATTTTTAAAAAACATTACGAAATATGTGAAAAGTAATAAAGTTTGCTCAATTATTGTATTCAGTGTTTTCGTAGAATATACTGTCTATAAT
The DNA here is from genome assembly GCA_019973935.1 of Trichonephila clavipes. Taxonomy (NCBI): domain Eukaryota; kingdom Metazoa; phylum Arthropoda; class Arachnida; order Araneae; family Nephilidae; genus Trichonephila; species Trichonephila clavipes. Next base: position 536,324 of record BMAU01021206.1, on the reverse strand, counting down.
TTCTTCTGAATTATTCTGTTAATTTATTAAAGATGACTTTAAAATAATTAGTACTTATCCAATGTTTCGATTCATATCAATAAACAAAGATTTGGGTGGTTGAAAATCAAGCTTTTATTTTTTTTCTCATGGATAACCTTATTTTTTTTTTAGTATAAGCTCATAAATATTTATTTTAATTACTATGATCCTCTTATTACAATAACCATAATATTATGTCAGGAAATAAGCATTTTATTTAATAATAAATACTAAAATTGGATTTTTAAGCTGGTCAAAGATATGTAGTGCACAGACAAATTTTGCCTAAGGGGACTGTCCAGCTTTAGTGTGGTCGATAATTATCATAGGAAGAATTATCAAATAAAACAGAATAACACCTTTGAAAATTGGAAAATGAATACTAGCAATTTACTTTGTTCTTGAAAAATGATTATTTCCAATGCTTTAAGAAACTATTAGTATAGCTGTATAATATTTAATTTTTAATGGTTCAAATTCAGAATCATCCAAAACTAAATGCTTATGTTTTAAGATAATAAAATTGCAAAAATAGTTACTCGAATTCTATAGTTAAAACAGTATTTATTCTGAATCTTTTGTCTCACACACACAAAAAATTGTATATCGAGATTTAAAAAAAATGTTTAATTACTAATTTATTTTGAATAACTCTATTACGAAATTTTATTATTTCCTAAATCTATAGTTAGACTTTCAATTTTTTACAATTAATTTTACCTATTATCAAACACTTATCTTTTAATTTAAGGAAAATGTGAATTCGTCTTATATTAGTTAAAATATTGCATACAATTTTGAAAAATACAGAAATATTTTAAAATATGAAAAAATATTATGAAGAAATGTCCAATAAGGTAATTTTAAATGTGTAAGAAATCTTTTTTGTAATGCATGGCGTGGAACTTTTGCAGTCAAAACAGGTTTGTTTTGTGTTATGAAATAATGGCGAAACACTTTATTAAGAAAAATAAACTATTTATTTAACAAATATTTCGTGAAGGGTACAAAATTGTTATAGAATCATATATTTCTCCATTTGAACCCTTCTAGTACATGAAACAAGACTATTTCATTCCATGAAGTGGAAAACTTTAATCAGAGGAAGTATCTTAGGCAGAAATACAAAGGTGCCTCTATAATCCAGCTAACATACTAAAAGTTAAGACCTTTAAAAATTTATGTTACAAAACCTTCACTAAAAAATTATTTCATAGCAGAAACCTAGATTGCAAAAGCCTGGCATTATACTTAAAGAAACATATTGGAATGTTTTTTAAATATTGTTCACTTGTATAAAAAAAATAACATACTACTGTTCAAATGGAGAGTCAAATAAATAAACATTTCGATATTACACCGCTTGTATGTTTAAATGAATATAACGTTTCAATTCCCTTCGGGTTAATCATTTCTTTATTAATGATGATGTCCGTGATGATGTCCATGATGGTGGCCATGGTGGTGACCGTGATGGTGACCGTGGTGATGATGGTGTCCATGATGATGACCGTGATGGTGGTGATGACCATGATGGTGATGATGCCCATGGTGATGATGATGTCCATGGTGATGATGGTGATGATGTCCATGATGGTGGTGGTGTCCGTGGTGATGATGGTGTCCATGATGATGGCCATGGTGATGGTGGTGGCCATGATGATGACCATGGTGATGGCCGTGGTGATGATGATGTCTTGCTTCTACATCATCTACAGGTTCTCCATGTGTCAAAGTACATAAGACGATCAGGCAAACAGCAACGAAAACTAGAAGGCTGACTTTCTGAAATAGGAATAGAATTCAACGTTTCATTGAAATATTAATAATTTGTGTTACTCAGAACATATTTAAAAAAATCCTGATTCCTTTAAATTTTGTGATACTTAATTTCATTTTTGAACTAACAAGTAATAAGTCTTTTGAGCTAAATTGGTTGAAATGATATCTGCAAAAAGTTTTATCATTTTTCCTTTTTCTAACTGATTAAATGAAATAATTGCCGATAAAATATTACCCATACTTACTAATAAGCCTTTTGACCATCTACATTATTTTGAAATCGATCTTCGAAAATTTTTCTATCTAATTTTTATTTCTATTAATGTCATGACAGTACTTAAAAATACGAATATCATCAATTGCGTGGATTCAATAACGAAATTTAGAGCCAAAAAAAAGCAAGTAATATTCAAAAGAAAAGTCTGTGTGGAAAGGTTAATCTTTATTAAAAAAATGCATACATTAATTACTATTATTTAAAAATTCAAATTTATTCTCTATTATCATGTCTCCTAAAGGTTTCTTATCATTTTGCTTTTAACATGTGTAGTATGAAACAAAAAGTTATTAAAATAAACTTTTAGGCCTTGCATAAATGAATAAGGGGTGAAAACACATTCAATAAAAGCAAAATTCATTTTACCTCCTCTTAGAAATTATCTTATTGCTCAAATTTTCTATATATATAATTCCCTTTAAATATAATGAAATATTATTTAAAATGATTAAACTCATTTTTTTGTGGGATAAAGATTTTTCCATACCGATAGAAAGCCTGAGTCAAAGTTCGTTATTTACTTTTAGGTGACTCTTAAACTAAAAGTGTTTACAAATAAATGGAAGATTTGAAAAAAAGTTAGAGAAATAATTTACCATTTTGAAAAGAAGTCAGATTTACCAGTGTCCTAAGAGAAGTACTAGTTCACAAAAATTTGATATCCAGACTAGCGTCGCTTGCCTATTTATATTAAAATCCAAATTCTAAATCCATAAGAACACCGGTCCCAAATATGTACGTGGCATTCATCGGTTCAATGATCATAATTATCAAGTTCATGTCAAGAAAATAAAAAAATAAACAGATGCTAAGTAAGCTATGGACATCATCTTCGACAAAGAATAGAAAGTAAAAATAGTTTTTTAGCATTTTTGCTTACTCAAGCGAGATGTCCGTTTTCTCCTTTTTCTTTTTGTTTCCCAAACTCTCACTTTCGGCGAAAAATGCTTAGATTTGTCTTTGAAAAAAAGGTTAATAAGATTTTTTTTTCTTTCTTTCAACACAGAGAAGGCTCTGTTTCCGTTGGTGCATATTTAAGTGACATTTTACTCTTGATTATGGGTTACTGTGCCGAATTCATTTGCTCTGATAAACCACTTTTTCAGAGACATCACGATAAAATTTTAAATATTTTTAAATACCTATATTTACGCTAATTTCTTTATTCTTTTTTTTCTGTATTATTTTATGACACATAATTTTTTAATTAATTTATATTACGCCCTTTAAAAAAATTGCTATCAAGTATTTGCTCCATTTTTTAAAATTTCATCTTATTTCAGTTTCCGGTATAAATACCAACAAACACACATAAGACAAATCTTTTCTAAATTCAGAAGGGTAATCGCTCAGTTGAATGCTAAGTCTTTTTTAAATCACAGCTCAAATTTGGGATTATGATTTAAGATGACTGACTATTATTGGACTTGATTTTGAAAAATCGTATAAAAATGAGTGATATTTTTGATAGTTAGTTGAATTAGAATATACATATAAAATTGTTTTATATGTATTATTACTAGAAAAAATTATTTAAATACAATTTTTGTGCAAAAAAAGGAGAAAGCATGATGTATTTTCGAAACATTCTCCTTTCATAAAAAAATGTTTCTACAATAATATTTTGCCTATATATAGCTGTGGATTCTATACAAGGGCTGAACTGGAATAATTGAAAAAATTCAAATTATTTTCAGAGTTAAGATCAATTGAAATAATAACTGGTGTTTTTTGTTAAAATTTATCTACTAGGATATATATTAAAATGTGAATAAATCCACTTCTAAATTATAAACTAGCATTTCAAAATTCTTAGATCAAGCCCTTTACAAGGGGAGGGTACGACTAAAGAAATAAATTGTGTTCGAGACTTGGTGTAATGGTAGTACTCCTTTTGGGTGTTCAACCCTCAATATAATTCCGCCGAATGGCCAGTCAATTCGGAGAAAAAAGCCTTCGAAATTCATGCTTAGCTTTTATACAATTACGTTTTAATTTCATCCAACGAATCCGTAGCCTGGTTGGATTATCGTCTGCATACTATGCGCAAGGTCAGGGTTCGATTCATTGATCACCTTTTTCATTTCGTTTATTTATTTTTAAAATTAAATAAATTTATTTTTGAAAGGTTTTTTTTTGTTTTAAATATTTTATGTAACACCCTAAAGGAGTACTACTATTACACCAAGTCTCGACCCCAAAGGAATTTCCTTAGTCGTGCCCTCCCTTTGCTAGATATATACTGGCAAAATATTATTGTTATTTTCATTTTTCCTAAAAGATTAATGTTTTGAAAATATGTCATTTCTTCATTTTTGCTAAATTGCAAATTAATAATTTTGTGTATTGTAATAATTCTCCTAACAATTATATATATATATTATAATTCAAGCGAGACTAAATTTCAAAAAAAGTATTCATTTATGCGCTTTTACAAAAAATCACAGTTCCTAAAGTAGTTATAAGTAATGTATGTCAAAATCAAAGAGTTTATTAAATACCTTAGTAAATTAGCTAGCGCTTACGGACCAGTCTGCTTATGCTCTAAACAGCAAAACTAAAGCTTGGTTTTTAGGTAAATATAGGTAAAAGGTATATGATACTTTACAGGATTTTGCTTTCGATAAAAGCTTTTACAAAGAATATTTACCAACAAATTTTATTAAAAAGAAGAGGCGCTCTGTTATTTCAATTAAAATTGCATTAGAGTGGCAGTCAAATGGCATTTTACCTTTTAACTTATACTGTTACGTCAAGATTAAATGTAAATAAAAACCATTATCGTTTGACGAAGAAGCATATGATCTACTCAACAAGATGAAGTGTAAATAAATGTTCGCAATTTTGCTGTTTTTTAAAAAAAAATTTTATTGGAATGAATGACGGCTTAGTTTGTTTCTTGGTGCCGTAAAATTAATTTAAAAGTAACTTAAATACGTAAAAAAAAATACTCTTCACCTTTCTCTCTACTTAATCATACTTTATACTCTGATTTGACATCCAATTAAATTTAAGTAACAGCAGTCCATGCCATTCTTCCTAACGATTCATCACAAAAGCCCATGAGTCACTAACTAGCCGTTGTATGCTCTCGTCCCTTGGACAAAAAAGAAATGTGTGAAATTTACAGAATATATATGATTCACACACATATTTATATAAATGACGTGTTTCATTTATTTTTTTTAATTTATTAAAGGGTTCAATGTTGTAAAGAGCTTAATTAATTCATCTAAGTTTATTTTGGCTTAATGTCATGAGAAAAAACTCTAAAATAAAGGAAGGATGATCAATATCTTATTTCCCAAATTCTACGCTATTCCAGATTCCCTCACCACCAAGCAAGCCGAACATACAATAATTTATCCCAAATTTAAGATATAAATAAAAAGGGTTGCAACACAGCTATAATCGTGGCAACTCAGTTGAAAGTAATTTCAAACTTGTAGGGAATTAATTCCCTTAAATTCTCTTCGCTGTTTGTATAATGTTGCGAACTTTACTTATTGAAAAGCTTACATTATTTTCAATTTTTTTCCTATAAACTGCTCCATGAAAAATTTTATCATACTTTTTATTACAGCTTAAAAACCCTACACGGGAAGCAATTCCTTCTTGGTTACATTCTATAATCTTCAAAATATGATTCATAATACGCTAGCTCCCCCTACTTCAATATTTCAAAATCTACTCGTAAATGTAAGAGACCAGTGTAATTTCCCCCACTTTCTCTGCTCTTTTGCAGAAGTGTTTTTTTAAATCATTTTAATAATATTAAACAGAAATATTTACAGCAATGTTGTTATTCTATATAATTTCTGTCACTTCTGCAGCAGAAAGATCAGGTTAAAGCCCTATAGGGTTAGGTACTCTGTCATTTTACAACGAAATTTAGCAAATTAAAAATTATTTAAGAAACGGCGAGGACCAATCTCGACTCCGACATTTATCGCTAATAGCAAATGAGCAAAGTCACATCCAACCTGGATTTAACTGAAGTGATTGAAACTTTTGCGAAAACTAAAGCTAGGAAAATATTGTAAACCAAATTGTTAGTTTGTTGTTTTAGCCTTTTATTCTTCACCTACATCTTTTATTTCCTAATATGTTATTATTTCTGATCTTGTTCGTTATTATTTAATATTTTATCATCTATTATGGTGTTTTTCGTCTTCCGGTTCCGGTAGTTCCTAAACTCTTCACAACTGTTCTGGAAAAGGTCTGTCGTGGTGTCAAATCGAACCTGGGTGATCACTAATGCTCACACTAGAAAACTCATACACATTCATGTAGGTAGTATTAAGGTGACCAATCATCCTCCTTTTGAGAGGATAGTCTTTCTTTTATAGAATCTGTCCTTCGAAAAGTGTCTTCCTTTTTGATATTTTAAAACTAATACGTTAATCTCTGTATTCAGATACGCCAAGCCGAACTGTTACGCGTCATATGGCGGTACACTATGAATTATCGGTGATATTAATGTATTTTGTACATAATCAGGCATCTATTTTCCACAAAACGATTCAAAAGATTTATGGTGAGCATATTTCAGCTACAAAAGTTAGTCTTATTTTGAATGATTTTGTCCTTCAATAAAAATAACGATTTGAAAAAAATGTGTTAAGTTATAAGAAAAATGTGTGGTGTTAAAGTAGCTTTGTATACATAGTTAAAATATTCATATATTTTTACTTTTTAACTTAATAAAACACAAAACACAACCAAGATAAAGCCCTCGCTTTTTTTTTTTTTTTTTTGCACCAGGGTTTTTTTTATATCTAGTTATGCCACTGTGTCACATTGGTTTGTTACCCGTACGCCTATTTATTAATATTAATTTGCGTATATTAGCCAATAATTTCAATTAAAATAAATATATACACGCAATCATTATCCATTCTACTGCACACAATTGGAAAAAAGGCCTCATTACAACAGTAGCATACACAGACCTCTTTTACGGGGGGTGGGGGGATACATTCTAAAAAACGCTTAGTGAGTGAGTGAGTGAATATTAACGTCGCCCTGTTCAGCTACACGAGGGCTTTTGGCGACGGACCTCGTCATTTTGAACCATGGTCAAGTGACGAGAACGACACCTGAGCTGGCCCCTATTTAATGAATTTCGCGATTTAACGAGTTTTTCTCTTACCCCGATTAAAATGGAGGCAAAAAACCTTATTTAATGAATAACATAAACCCAGAATTAACGAATTATTTCAGCAGCTGTAAAAAATTTTTTATTTGTTTGTATTAAAAAAAAAAACATTTTTTTCAAACGAAATATCTTTTTTGTCCGAAACAGAAAAGAATTTTCTTGTCGGAATTTCGGAAAATTTCAACTGGAAAGGGTGATGACCATTATTAGACTATATAGGTGCAGATGTGTCATGAGTAGTGTGAGTGTTGAATAGGACAGCAAATTCCTTTCATGCCCCATCCCAATCCCCGTTCCAGGGGATATTTTATTTTAACGATCATGATATTACATTGATGACGGACTGCCTATCTGTGCAACTGAAGTTGAGTAAAGTGTTGATTTATCGGCGTCGATGAATAGTGATTCTAATGCAGAAATTGATAATGAAACTCCCATCAAAACTGTTACATTTTCTAATATCTCACTTTGTTCGAAACTTTGATAACATACATCTTTCTTATACAACAAGATGTAAAAGGTGCCGTATTTTCTTTCCTACATAAAGTCGAGTGAAGAATTGGCCAAAAATTATGGACAGTACTGGTCTAGGTATTATATCCAAATTGGCTAGGCTTGGTCAGAGGAAACAAGTGTATCTCCAGTGGGTGAGAGACTGAATATTAACGTCGCACTGTGTTCAGCTACACGAGGGCTTTTGGCGACGGACCACGTAATTTTGAACCATGGTCAAATGACGAGGAGGACACCTGAGTTGGCACCACTCTTCTAACTACCACACCAACGGGAGGACGTTTGAGCTCTCGACATATTCAAAGTCCATTCGTCGCTCCCCTACACGGTGGATCTTTAGTGGTTCTGGACTCGAACTCATAAAATGCCAGCCACGATCCGATACCTTGACCACTAGACTACCGCGGCCATGCATAAAGTCGAAAAAGAACTCTTGTGAATCAGGAATCAAAAAAATTTTCAAACGTCTCTTAGTCAGTATTTTAAATTTTCAAATTAGTTGGTGCATAATAATTTACTAATAGTAGTTTTAGCTATTGAGTGATATTGAGCTATATAACGTGAATATGTTCTAACTATGGATATATTTTGTGTAATGGCTTATAGAATTTCCAAAATGTAAGTGCAAAAAATTTGTATTTTGTTTGGATCTCAATACAACGAATAACACCGAATTAACGAACAAAATGTATTTAATTAAGAAACAAGGGTTTTTTGAAGACAGAACTATTGTAATAACTTTTACTGACTCTCAATTTTGTCTCCCCCTCTTGAACTCCCCATCCAATTCTTAATGAACTTCTCAAAAGTCTCATCTTGAAACTTTTCATGATATATTGAAGTTCAATATTCATAAAATAAGCATCGAGCAGTAAAATAATTCACAACTGTTCTCAAGATGTTAAATCCTAATGTTGAGTATGTTGAAAAAAGAATTTAGAATTTAGAGATTGGTTGTTTATCAATATCACACTTTGAAACTTTTTGAGCATTATTAGCAACGGACCTCGTAGCTTTGAGTCATGAACAAATGACGAGGATGACACCTGAGTTGGCTCCCCAATTTCCACACCACGCCAGCGTGCTAGCCTTAAAGCTTAGCAGATATAATGACAACCTGCAATTCGTGATAAAGACCATTTTACTACCAAAGCAATAATTTGAAGAAATGCATTCTAGTACGTATGGGTGTGAAAAGGGATAATTTTCGACATTCATTATGCTGATTTTTCTTTTGACATTTTTTAAATAAATGTATAAGAACTTTTTAATCATTATCTCAGTGGTATATTTTGTACAAATAATCGTTCCTGTCTTTTGAGAAGAAAGAATCACACTTTTTTTCCCTATATTTCTATTATATATCCAGCTTATTAAGATAATATACATGTCATTCATTTTTTCTGTGGCATGCATAAAACTTCTTTTTTTGTTCTTAATAGATATCTTTTTTTTCTAAATAAATATATTTAAGATAAAACAAAAAAAATGGAAAATTTTCGAGTAACTTGAAACTTTCAGGAAAAAAATCTAAACCTATATTGCAGTATTTCATTCACTTCTATGCACATTTTATAAGAGAATGAAGTGATTATTCTAAATTTCTGTGCTGCCATCTATTGGTTTTATAAATTGTTAATCTTAATTTTAAAGGAAGAAAAATGTCGTGATACTTATTCTTTTAATGTCGCTTCAAATGAAAAAAAAAGAAATATGAACAAAAAAAATTGTTTTTGTAAAACAGTTTTTGTAGAGATTTTCTCTCGCTAGATGGCTGCACCTGTCAACTGTTTTCGAATTCGCTAAACGGATATTGGCAAGATAGAAATTAATTCTATTCAAATAAATGTTAAACTTAAATAATAATTGTTAAACTTATTTTATATAAATGCATTTAAATTCTGTTAAATTTTTAAAATGGTTTTCATAATTTATATTTCTGTTTTTATATTTTTCTTTACTCATGTAGTCGTATCGATTGTATTATGCTTAACTGCAGCATAACTGTGTAAAATACTAAAAACGTGGCATTTTCTGTACAACGTGTAGATCTATGTTTGCCGCCGTGGAATGAACACGCAGAATAAAATTCCAGTAGATTTTAAAAAAAAATGAAATTATAATCTGTTCAATAAGTCTGAAACTGTCCCTGCCATATATTTTTTTTTTTTCTTGTATCGTATATTTGTTACTGGCAAGGGAGTAATGTAAAACAGTTTTTGTAAATTTTCTCTCTATGGCTGCACCTGTCAACTGTTTTTCGAATTCGCTAAACGGATATTGGCAAGATAGAAATTAATTCTATTCAAATAAATGTTAAACTTAAATAATAATTGTTAAACTTATTTTATATAAATGCATTTAAATTCTGTTAAATTTTTAAAATGGTTTCATAATTTATATTTCTGTTTTTATATTTTTCTTTACTCATGTAGTCGTATCGATTGTATTATGCTTAACTGCAGCATAACTGTTTACTAAAAACGTGGCATTTTCTGTACAACGTGTAGATCTATGTTTGCCGCCGTGGAATGAACACGCAGAATAAAAATTCCAGAGATTTTGATAAAGTTTAATGTTTGAATTAAATGAAAACTCAACACACTTGAGTATTATTTAAGTGCTATGAAGCAAGCACCTAATATTTTAAATATTATTCAAATGATGGTTAAATTTGTTTTCAAAAATTGTTTTAAATTTTTAAAATATGCCGAGCTTTTTTTTTTATATTTTTATAAATAACGATAAAAACCTATTTATTTAATTTTCAAAAAGAAAATTATTACTTGTAAACTTAAATTTAATGAATTTAAAAATTTTAAAGAGGTGGAAACATGGGGGTTTTAATCCACTGCAAAAACAGATGAACATTAAAACCAATTTTTTAAGTATTATTTAAAAAATAGTCATTTTAGTTATTTTTATTTCAAAAAATACGAGAAAGGAAAATAAAAAAAAAGAAAACTGAACATTAATTACTTTAAATTGGATCAAATTATCAGTGGCATATCTAATCCTGAGTGGGCCTTGTATTAAAATTCTTTGGTGCCCCTTTTTTTGGAAAATCATTAAAAATGATCGCGTTAATAAGACTTATTTAGAAGTGCTGAAATATTACATCTGTTGGGGCCCCATGTCATTGATACGGCTAATATGACGGTAGCTACGCGTCTGATTTGTATGGATTGGTCTAAGGGGGTCAAATAATTTTTTTATCATGTTTTAATACCTTTAAAACAAGGGTGTCAAACTCAAAGGCTAACTTGGGTCAAATAAATTAGGTTTGGCTTTAAATGGGCCCCGAAAAAGATCAGTATTCATACGAACGTAAATTTATTTCGACTAATACATTATACTAAACGTAAGTAAAAAACAAGTAAAATAAAAAAGATTTTTTAAGTCAATTTCTACTTAGATCAACTAAGAAAAATTTATTTTAGCTATTTTTTATTCAACAGTTACAATTAATGTAAAAAAATACATATAACAGAAATAATACATATAACAGAAATAATACATATAACAGATGAATAAATAATACATATAACAGAATCACAACATTAAGTGATAATTAATTTTTATTAATTATCATTAAAGTATCGTGTTGTCATCTAAAACAAGCGTGTGTATAAAATTTCAGCTCAACTGAATGCTTTAAGACGTGAGAAAAAAAAATCTTTTAAAAATCTTTAACCTTTTAAAGTCGCTAAAAAGGAAACCAACGTGGCTGTGTATCTGTAATTCTTTAAAAAATTAGTATCAATCAATTGATTTTAATTAAATATAATTAAATTATATATCGTATTTTTACACAAAATTTCAGCTCAAATGAGAGCTTTAAAATGTGAGAAAAAAAAACCTTTCCATGTTTCGACACAATTCACCAAAAAGGTCGCTAAGTCTCCAAAAATGATACCAAAGTGGCTGTATTTGTAATTCTTTCAATAATTAGTTTTAATCCATTAATTTTTATTAATTATAATTAAATTATTGAAGTGCCATCAAAAATAAAATCATGTAAAAAAATTTCAGTTCAATTTAGCACTTTAAAGGGTATTTTTATTACGATTGAAAATTCCACCACAATAAATAAATAAATATATAGAGAGTGTGAGCTAATAGTAGGAATTGAAAAACAAGAACAATTTAATGCTTACGTTCTAACATTTGACATCACTTCTCTGCTATTATTTTTTCCCTTTCGGTAGAAATTTTGATATTTTATTATATATTATTGTGTCCCGATATCCTGGACGGGCAGCAAAAATGGTCGTTGTGAGCCGCGAGGTTGACACCCCTGATTTAAAGGTTCACTCACCACAGATTGAGATAATGCTATTTATTGCAATTTGTGAATTTAGTCTCGTTCGAGGCACCTGAAAGAACATGTTGTGAAGTAAAATTTGATGTAATATCAAATTTTTAACAATGAATGGCTAAAAGTTGGATAATGCAGAACTAATTATCGACATCCATCCATGAAAAATACGGACTTCATTTCGAACAGCCCAAATGCTGTGGATTTGTCAAAAAAATAAAAATACTGAGCACACAGCATCTATAATAGCATTCTGTTATTATTTCGAGAGGGGGAGGTTCAAATACTTTTTTACATACATCAATGGCTTCTTTTTCTGAAAATGAAGATAAACAGGACTAAGTTTTTAAGAACTATTATATGGTGATACTCTTTTTGTCAGAATCTCTTTGGAAGAACATTCCTCTGCCAATTAAGCCCCTTTTTGTTGTTGTTTCATATATTACTTAAAAAAATATGGGCAATTAGTATAGTATTTGTTAATAAAGAATATTATTTATGTTTTCAAATGTATGAAATATGACTAATGCGACGGGTTTTTTTTAATCTCAAAAAAAAGAAAGGAAGGATGTTTTAAGAACAGCAATTAATTATCAAGCATTAATAAATCCAGAATCCTATATTTATGCATAAAGAAACTTTTAAATGTTCCTTTTGATTTCATATACACATTATAGAAATTTATGCTTTCTCAATAGAAGTCTCAAATAATTTATACGAAATTAATATTTCTCGAAACTGCAAAAATGAAGCTATACATTTCACTCTAAAATTTCAGTATTTGGCTATCATCTTTATTCGTTTTTAATTCTTTATCTAGACTTTTAATAAATATGTGTGTGACGGATATGTGTTTCCAAATAATCCTCTTGGGAAATCTTTGGGCTATCAATTCGCGTTATTCACAACCAATCCTTCGGAAGAAGATAATCGTAATATGTAAATTAACTTACTTTAAATAGGTGAGGTTTTCTAGCTTGAGAGAGAGAAGGAGAGAAGATATATTCGAGTCAGGTGAGATTGCTACTGAAAGTATAATACTAGAATTATAGTGATTTGGTTCTTATTAGGGGGAAACTTTAAAGTGACGATTGTTCGCTAAGATTGAATTGAGATTTGATTAAATCGGATGATTGGTTAGATCCTTAATTAAGATAAGGATCAAGTTTGATAGTCTACTAATCATTCATGTTTTACTGTCGTTGTTCCACTTTCATGGTTAACACTGAGACATTCTCTTACTATTATTAGTTGAAATTGTGTCTGTTCTTTGTGGGGAAATTTTTCGAAAAGTTGGATCATGTTGAGTGTTTCTCCCCTTCCCCCCACACACACATCTAGGTGCCCGAGAAAGAGGCGCGAGCCTCTTACATACTTCCGTGATAGAAATTCACACACACACACAAGTATTGTCCTTATAAAAAAAATGGTGAGGGCTAGAAGGAATATTTTTGAATAGAGTCGAAATCTTAAGGATTTAGATATCAAATACCTCAAAAACAAAAAATAGTCTTACAACATCATGAAATAGTCTGTGAAGGGCACGGGTAATGGCCAATGTAAAATATATATGATGTATATATAAGATAAATTTTACACCTTCCATATAAAGCTACATAATATTTAAAATAACTCTATAAATGTATAACTTTATTATTTCTATCTTATAATATCTATCTAACATTTTTCTGGCTGAAGTGACCTAGTGGTTATGGTCACGAACTAGAGACCGTCATATCATGGTTTCGAGCCCTAATGTCACTTAAGACCCGCCATGTAGAGGGGCTGATGCACGTTAATTCTCCTGCTGCTCCATGTTCTCCCGTTGGCCTGGTGTAGAAGTTCAGAGAGAGAATGCCAACTGAGGAGTCGTCCTCGTCAGTTAACCATGGATCAAATTAACGAGGACCATCATCAATAACCGTCGTGTTGCTTTATAATGTGACGTTAATAAGCATTCATTCATTAACATTTTTCTATAAATGTAGGATTTATTTTTTAATAATTTTTATGTATGTAATAATTTCTCTTCTCTCTAATGGGGCTGCGTGTTGGTATTTTTAACGTTTGCAGACCTAATTCATTCCCCAGGAGCTGGTATCGTTTTTTATTTCGGCACTCTATAGGCGATACCAATTGCCACAAGTAATTTTGACGCTCAGTTTCCTCCCCAGAGGGAGGCCCTGAGCTCTGACTATAAGAAATTTAACTTGAGAATTTAATTTTGCCAAGGGAACTCAAGCCAAACAGGCACTCCAAGGGAGTTTTTACATGCCACATAATGATACGACATGGCCACTGTCGATGTCCTGCATCCTGAAAATCCACCAATTTGAGCCGGGGTTGAACCCGCAAACTTGGGTTCAGAAGGCCAACGACAAACCAACTACGCCACCCAGTCGGCTGTAATAAATGTGTATGATTATTTCTTGCATCTTCGTTACATTTTTCACATTTTATCTAAATCAGTGGTTCTTAACTTTTGATCGCCGCTATCTCCCTTTATGTATCAGCGTGACATTGTAGACCTCCAAGATCTTGAACATCTCCCTGACTTAATATTCTTGATCAAAATACATGTTCTAGTAGAGTTTTTTCTTTGGAGACAATTTAGTGATCTAATCTAGTATGGCACATCTTTTAATTTTTCCACGAGGCCTTTCAGAGTTTGTAAAAAAATGGGAGAAATCTCAACGTTACATGAAAGATTACGCAGACCCCTAGTTTTAAGAGTCACTGATCTTAATAATTACTATATTTTCTATCAATTACTAGAAATAATTACTATTATATTTCCTATTTGTTACATTAATTTTATTTTTCTATCATTGAATTTTTTGTAATTCTATCAGTAAGTTCTTGCAAACAAGTGAAGTTACCTTTAAGAGATTAAAGATACAAGCGATTTTAAAATAATCCATCACAGGAAGATGCAAGCTTTGGAGTTGCATATAAGTGCAGTGAATTATGTATGCGCCTTTTTTTTTGAAAATTTCACCATGTATGCAATGAGAAATTAAATGTTTTAAAAATGTTTCCATGTGTAATTTAATTATTTATTTTGTTTGGAAGTACTTTCTCATAAATTTCGTAAATAATTTAAATATTTTTAAATGAGGCTTTTTTATGCTGTCCCTCTCCACCGCAGAAAAAAAATTCTGTAGTATGTCGGCAAAGTTGTTAGTTACATGTAAGTATTTATGAAATATATATTTTTTTGCATACTTTTTTGGGCGGTTTCTTTTTATGCGGTCCCTATCTACCGCACAAAGCTAGGTTTTACTGTATAACAATTAACTTCTTTCTTTTTTTTATTGTTCACGGTATAAATCATACCATTCTTTTAAAAAATTCCTTAGCATTCGACGCAGTCATTAACGACAACAATTTCATTTTTTAAAAAAAATGTGAAGTTTTTTTTAAAGTTTTTCTCACTTTAATATATAACTTAAAAATTTATTTAACATAAAAATATAGAATAGAAGTTATGAAATGTAATTTATATGAATAAGTATTTGAGTGAATTTTTTAAAATAGGCTACATTTTGTTAGTGGATTCACAGAACAGTGTTTTACATAATTATAAAGCAATTTATATCTAAAAATATTTTGTTTGCATTTTAATTCTTTGTATCTTATCTTTTTCACATGAATGAAGGGATAGTTTTTAAACACGCTATTTTCAAATAAGGGAATCAAAATAAGATATTGCCAATGGAGTAATTTTATACCTGAAAAATTATTCCTGTGGCCCTATTCAAGGATATATATGCTTACATTTTTGAAATAATCATTTACCATTCCTGTTTTCTTTCAAATTTATAAACTGAGTTAAATTTAAAAGAAGATAAATAAAAAAAACAGAAGGAGAAAAGGGACCGAGCCCTTTAAACCGAAATAAATCAATTGTCTTTCATAAAAATCCATGATATACAAAATATAGCAAGCGGAGAAATCCCAGAAAAAAAGAAAGAAAGAATCTTCCATTTTTAACGTCCTCTTTACCTTTTACACTCAACCTTTTAGAAACTAGGTCGGCAATACTTAACCTGCGGCCCGCGGGTCGCATGTGGCCGACCGAACCTTTCTGAGTGGCCCAGTCATGGTCCGTTGCACTAATAAGTTCAATTATTTAAAACAATTCATTAAAAATTTAGTGATAAATTCTATCAATCAAGTGATCAAATATATGAATTTTTCTATCAATGTAATACTGGTACGAATTGCGAGATAACTTTTTTTTTCCTTTTTGTAATTATAACGGTTACGGGGATAACAAATTACAGCGGTGTAGCGACCATTTTATGGGTGAAACTAATTTTTTATTAACCCTCATGTCATCCAAGCGTAAAATATCTAAAGAATATATGCTGTTTGAAGACGATTGGGATCTTTTGACTATTTCCTAGAGATAAACAGACATGGATCATTGTCATGAAAATGTTATACATAAAAATATAATTTTGCTCGTCACTCTACCACTGAGCAAAAATCTTTCGATGGCTCTTTCTTGAGGATCTCGTTCAAGACGAGGTAAATTGATTTTCTTAAAAAAACTTTGCAAACGCAACAAAATTCAATAAAACCTGTTTTTGTGCGCTCCTTTTTCTGCGATTTTATTTTTGTGAGATTGTGACGAATCTGTACGGAACCTTTCCACTAATCTTCTTAGGCGTCTTTCTGGGGAATATAAATTCGCGTTTATTTCCAATAAACTCCAAAAAGAGGTATGGGATATTTAAATTAGATAAGGTATTTAAGTCGAGAGTTGCGAGATAGCAAGAGAGATGATGGTAGGCAATTGAACCAGTAACGTTAAACGCATTACTAGAAGATTCAAAGAGATTAGATTCGTGAAGACGTCGTGCTGCTAGACGTACCAGAAAGCTGATACAAGCCAGGGGTAAATATAATTCAAGTACGCTTAATTTGAGCCACTTAGTTAAAGTTAATGACAGTTAAGAATTCGAATACGTGTGTTTCTCGGATCTCCTATTTCGGTAAACCTTACTTGAGTTTGAGCTAGATTATTAATTAATTGTATTCTTAGTAATTTAATTTAATATAAAGGCAAATCCCTTTAAGCGACGTAACATTATTGTATTATATGTTATCAGAGATTTTTGAGGAAATTATAACAAATAAATAATATTATTATTCAAAATGGCTCTTGGTGGTTCTTTGCCTCAATTTAATCTTGGTGTTCAAGGTGTGACCCAGGGGTGTCATCACAAAATCTTTTTTTATGCGGTATATAAATTGCATTGGCTTTGGCGTCACTGTAATGTTTTTTATCTATTTACCAGTGGCGTAACGAAGAATGTAAGCCCCCCCTCGACTGAAAGTCAGGTTTTGCCTTTAAGATTTTATAAATTGGGTAAATATGTATTTAGCGTTTGTCAGGCCTTGTGGCCCCTAGAGTCCTGCCCCCACACCACGATACGGGGGTGTACGTTACACCACTGAAATGTACTAGTTCATATAAACAACTTCAAGACACTGCTCATTTGTTATAAACAGTCTCTCGACGATGCGCGTTCAGTTGCTTTCTCTCAACGCTACAGCAGCCCACGCATGATTGAAGAAGAACCTTTCAATGACAGTGACATTATCAATAATTTGATAGATTATGAAGACGGACAAGAAGAACCGGATTCTTTGAGAGCGGATAAAAATATGCAGAGGGATCCGGCTTTCCAACAAATTGGAAAAGCATTTTCTTAAAATAGAGCCAATTAAGAAAGGAGTATAAAATTCCAAAAAAAACTTCAATCATGTACATCTGGTTATCGTGACATTTACAAGCAACTGACCCCCCTCCCCCGACACTTCGTCACAAAAACTTATCTCTTACTTTATGGTTCCAAAAAATAAATCAATTGAAATTGTACCTTCAAGTGACAAAACGATTTTGAACTTATTCATTATAGGGCTTTGGATTACGATGAGTAGCAGTAAATTACGTGTGTGCATTTTGAAAACTTCTCCGTGCATACAATAAGAAACTAAATGTTTTTAAAATGCTTCCATGCGTAATATTTAATTATTTATTTTGTTATGGAAGTACTCTTACATATATAAATTTTGTAAATAATTGGCATATTTTATAAATGCGACTTTTTTTATGCGGTCCCTATCCACCGCATAAAAAAATTTTCCTTAGCCTTTCCACGAATTAATTTGTTACAGTGGTGCACACAAGGGGGATGTCCTGGGGGTCCGGACACCCCCATAGCCCTTGATTTTTTTTGGTTATAATCCTAACTATATATTACGTAAAATTTAATTATGTATTTGTTATTAATAATTAATTAATGCTAATTATTTATTCAATAATTAATTTTGTATTGTTTTTGTTCCCGAAAATCGACAAAGTTAAAAGATATGTTGTGCGGCATATTGGAGCATGATACCAAAATGGTGGACTTTCGACCCTGGACCCCCTTGAAAAATTTTGTGTGCGCTACTGGTTTGTTATATATAAGAGTTTATGAAATTTTTGAATATTTTTTGTGCGTTTATTTTTATGCGGTCCCTCTCTACCGCACAAAAACAGGTTCAACTGCATTTGTTGATGGTAATGTCAGAAAATTCCACAAACAAAAGCCTCCTATACAATTTGTTACATTATAGATATTGATAAACTTGTGACATTGTTAAGGATAACACATATGAAATGATAGAGAAATTGTTTGATTGTTTCTTAAATGCTCCCTATGTTATTTGTTCACATATATATATTTTTTTAGTAAAATAGAAAAGCATTTGAATAAATTTGAAATAAAAATTAGCAATCACGTTTAAACTAGTTTTAAACAAATAATACTGATTTCAGTCCGGAATTCAGTAAAAACTCTTTGCTACCCTCCTGCACTTGATAAATTAATATCTGAAATAAAAATAAGTGTGGCTTTGTCAAAAGAAAAAATCAAATCATCAAAGTACATGGCAGCTTTGTTTTCATGACAGAAGAATGCAAACAAGGGACTCTGAATCATCAATGAAGAGAAAATGAAATTTCTCCATAACTGGGTAAAAAATGCATAAAACCTACTTTTTGTATGTTGAGTTTGATAGAGATTATTACACCATTTAAAATAAAGTCCAAAAAAATGAGTTTTAATATGTTGATCAATTTTTCGCATTTTAAATGTACTTGATCGTATAGCGTTCTTCCCCCCGCGTTTACCCTCATGTTGGGGTCCGCGTGAAATAGTTGTCATGCGTATGTGGCCCGGCTGAAAAAAAGCTTGAGTACCCCTGAGATAAACGAATATAATGTGAAACTTTTCCAATAATATTATTGAATATCCTCAGCAATTACTTTTCCCTTTATAGCCGACTCCTGTAATATGATCAGATAATCACGTTTTTCTTCTCAGCAAGAAACATGAAATAATTCTAGAGTTTCGTCCGATCTTTCATCCCTCATCTTAATTGCACAGAGGAATAATTTTTTTCTTTAAGGTTATTTTTGCCCCATTTTTAAAGAATAGGTTTCAAACTTTCAGGGGGGTTTTCTAGATAAAAAAAAATGTCCTAGTATTGAATTCATATTCTAACTCCCTGAATACATATGCTACTAATTTTTGTTCGAATTAGCTTAGTTTCTTCTTTTTATTATTTTTTTTGTTTTAATACTAAATACATTTTTAATTTTATTCGTGGCAACCATAAAAAACAAACATGTATATTACATGAATATACTTCAAGTTTTAGGGACTTTTTTTATATAAATACAAGCATAAATGTTATAATATATTAATCTTACAGTAATATTGGGTCATTTAGTTTATTTGATAGCACATTTTGAAATAAAATAAAAGGCAATAATAGTCTGGGGTAAAATAAATACAGTCGGACCTCTATATAAAGAAGTTGTTAAATCTCGGAAAAAAGTTCGTTACATGGAAAATTCATTGCATAGAGGTTCATCTTTTAATATACTTTATAAACCACATAAAACAATTTTTAAATTCATAAACACTATATATTAAAAAAAGTAATTATTCACACCTTTTTTTAAATTAATATATGTTTATTTTATATATCTTATCCATCAAAGAAAGAAAAACTGCAAGGAAAACAAGAAAAAAAACAATGTCGAATGTGTCACTGTATTTTCAATACTGAGAAAATAATTTTGTGTTAAAATTAATGAATTTTAAGGAGATTTTTCTAATTTAAAGTGTACAAGTAATATTAAACATACATTATTTTACAGCTAGAACAGGGGAGAACTCCACTGGGTGTGAAAGGGGATATCGAAGATGTTTCTAGAGAACTGGACAATGAGGGTTAAAGGTTACACTTCTTGAATGAAACGTCCTGAACTCTATTGATCTCAGCGAGATAGAATCTAATAAAACCAGTTCAAGATTTATGACCACTATAAAATGTGCCAAAGAAAGAATAACTTAAAATGTTCAGAAGTACTCTAAAAATAAGGAGAAAAAAATTGAATCACAAAAGAAAAAGTTCTTTATATAGAAAATGCACTTCTCTATTGAGAGGTTATTTTACGATGGAAATCGCGAAGTGTTTAAGGATCGCTATGTAGAAAAATTCGCAATATAGTAGTTCGTTACAAAGAGGTTCAACTGTATTTTACTCGCTCTCTAAAAGTTTGGTTCTTGTCCATTTTCATAATCTGTCAAATTATTGATAATGTCACTGTCATTGAAAGTTTCGTCTTCAATCAAGTGTGTGCTGCTAATGCATTGAGAGAAGGCAATTGAACGTGCATTGTCGAGAGACTGTTTATAACCAATGAACAAAGCGTCTTAAAGTATGTATATGTACATTGACGTACATTAATAGAAAAAAAATGAGAGTAGCGCCAAAGCCGTTGAAATTCATATACCGCATAAAAAAAAGATCGCACAAAGATAAAATCGCACAAAACAAAACGCACAAAAAAGGACCGCATAAAAGCAGACTTTTAAACTGCTGACTGTATTTGACTTTAAACAAAAAATATCTGATGCTGCAAAAAAAATTTTCGTTTGCTCATTTAACATTTCTTTTCTTGGTTTGTATATTTATACTGATCCGCATTTCATCAATAATTGCCAATTTATCTCTCTCTCTCTCTCACGAAAGGGTTTTTTAAATCACTACAACTGTAATATTTTTGGAAAAGTGAAAAACAATAAAAACTATCCTACCTCCCCAAAAGGAAGGAAAATATACATTCACTTTTTTAATATTTATTTTACTTTTATTATTAGTAGTAGTAAACAAGGGGCTGTTATTTTAATTACAAATAAATTGTCTTGTACCTGAACTTTTTTTTCAAATTTTAATAGTTTAACGTTTGTGAAACCTGTACGTAAAATTAAGAGAGAGAGATTATACAGTCAAAATCTAATTGAAATATTTGCTTCACAAAGAGAGGAAATAGTAATTTAAATTTATAATTTTGAGCTTCCAAAATTAAATTTAAACCAAATCAGATATCTCCATAATAGAAAGACGAATGAACCAGCTATAGTACACAGGTATAAAGAACACTAAAAGAAACAATCAAATTTTGCCTGTATATGCTAGATGATAGACTTTGTCTTTTTTTCCTTATTCTGATTTTTGTAATGATTTTAACAAGATTTTTCCTAATATGATCAAAATTCATCTTAAAAGTGTTCTAATTTTTTATTAGTTAGTCGCGTGTATCTATTATTACTCTTATACAATAGGAAGGTTTAGCAAAAGATCTGGAAATTCTGTGACACCGTGGAATGAGGATGACGACTGCTGTGTGTGTTCGCATCTATCTCCTCTGACTCAACACAATAAATTAGGATTTTGTAACCTATTTGAATTTATCGTGGCCTCATTACTCCAGGCAACGGGGGAAACAAAAATCGAGCCCGCATGTGGAGGCCCTGTATCAAAATTCCTTCGGGGCCCTTTTTTAGATATGAAAGCTCTGTTAGTGATACTGTAGTTACACATATTGCGGTCCGGTATCATTGATACGGCGGTAGCTACGCCCCTGTTAGAAACATAACTTATTTATACTCGAGATCAAAATAGAGGAAAAATAACGAAGCAGAATAATATTTTATAAATTAGTATGAATCTTTGAAACACACACACACATCAGGGAAATATCACATTTGGTATTTATTTATATTTGGCAGAAAGTAGTTTAAAAATTTCATTACGATTATTGTTGATTTTATTCGTTCTTAATTCCTTATTATGTGTATTTAACTTGTTCTTGAATTAATATTTTGTAAATTATTCGTTAATTTCTGTAATTGTTATATACCTATTTTATGAATTCTTTGAAATTTTCCAATTGTAAAGGATAAAATATGTTTTTATTCATTTTATCTTCAGTCGATTTCCCTAAGTATTTTGTTATAAATAACTAATGTTGAATTAATTTATTTTGAAATTAATAACGAAAAAGGTTGAAAACAGTTGTTTAAATCATAGAAATGTATGATAGTAGTATATGATATTCTGAAAAGTTTTAAAAACACAATTTTAAAGTATAGTGATCCAAATAGGAAATACATCTGTGTACAAATTAAAATAAAAACTACATTTATTCAAAAAAAATTTCAAATAGAAATAAATAAGAAAATTGAATTTCATAAGTGTGAAATATCCACTCAATGTTTCGTTGCAGCGAATGTATAACAACATAGTAATTATCTTAGAAATCTTCATCTTTGGCTAATGTAAGAATATATAAAATATAATAAAAAGTAACTACTTGATTGTGTGCTCAAAAAAATAAACATGAAATTATGTTTATTGAACAAATATAAAAGAATAAACTCAAATTATTTCTGATTGTAAGCAGCTATGTTTATCGAATTTTAAAATCTAGAAATCTAAATTCTCGAAAACCATTTTCTCTTTTATTTTCTGTAAAAATTCCCAATAGATGGCAGCACGAATCAGAAATACATTCTACTTACTTTTAATCTCAGTTCAGTTCAATTAAATTCTCATTGTTTTCAGAATGATTAAACAACAGTTTAAACATTTTATTACTTTTCATAACAATCCAAGATCAATATAAAATAACATTTGAAAAGTTTCTTTCTGGGAATTAAAATATAGCATGCATATAAAATTATTTCTACTTCATTTCTTAAGCTTCAAGTATTTATACTTTCGTCTCTTGAGCACTTTTTTGAAAAATTCAGTTAGAAAATCTTCAGTAAAACGACTTTAGAGCCTGTACCACAGAACGGATACTAGGTTTCAGTCCAGATGATATTATAGGTAATTTAATGCTCATAAGATGATTTTCAGAAATAAAATTTTGTGGGCCCAGACACCTTACGGATAATAAAGCTCTGAAAAATATCTTGCTAAACTTGATTCATACGTTTTTACAAATTTTTATTGCATTAGAAAATTGAGCTTTATTTTACAATACAAATTCATACGTTTCTCAAGCAATGTAGGAATTGGTTACTAGCCTGAACAGATAACTGATTTATCGATTTATATCTTTGATAACATTAAGAGGAAACGTCTTCTAGTAATTAAAAAAATTTTGTAGGAGTTCTATTTTTCAGAAAAATTTTAACAAAAAGAGAAAATATTTCTGAAATAAAAATGATCGAAAATACGTTTTTATTCTAAAAATTATTATTATGTTCGTGTATCGATTCCGACTGTTTGAAAATAAAATGTATCGATAAAAGCGTCATTTTGTTGAGAACAGTCTTAGAACAGTCTCAGCCTATAACAGAACAACACATTCATTATCAGACAGGAAAATACCTTCATTTTCATGTGGATTCTTGTTATTTAAACTCATGCATCTCTAGCTGAAACTATGATTTTAAAATTTTGAAGGAATTACATAAAGGAAAAAAATTTAACAGTTAAGTGAAAAATAATACTTTAGTGTAGGAGACGAATGTAATACAGAGTTTACATTAGTATGCCCTCTGCAAATTAGTGAAGTTGAAATTCTAGAGCTTTTTTTTTTTTTTTTTCTGATATCGTGTATTCGAATGTTATAAATCAGTTTTTGCCAAAAGTAAAACTGAAAGATCGTGCTCACAGTAAAGCACTCGTTAGTTTTATGCAGAGCACAATATTTGAATTTATACAGAACTAGCTGGTATATATACCTGTGTGTTCTTCGCACGGGTGAATTTAAAAATTAAAAAATACAGACTGAAGGACAAAAAGAAGTTTTTAATGAGTTAATTTTAAGTGAATTGTATAATTGAAACAAAAAAAAAAGCTTTTTACATAACTCAGCTGAAAGAAAAAACCATATTTGCTAAATTTTAAGTTTTAAGATATAATTGCTGATTTTTTTTTATTATTATTATTGTTATTATTTATGATGCCCCTTAACTTTCTTGTGGGTCGATTTTTGAAAACACCTACCTGCTCAGCAAAAGTAACACATTGTTACAAATTTTGTGTAATAAACGCTAAAAACAGCGTAAATAATTTTTATCTGGATGTGTAATACGTTAATATTACTTTCTGCTGCATTTATTTTATGTTAAATAGCTGTTACCCCCCGCGACTTCGTCCACGTGGAATTTAACAAAAAGTGTTTATTCACTTCGCAGAGTTTACGAAAACTTTTCTTCTACTTTGTGAATCTATGTTTCTTTTTTGTTTTATTTTTTTTTTTTTTTTTGCTTTTTGTTGAGCAAGGGGGCGAAAGGGACGCATGACCTTTGACACTGTCGATGTTGTGAGGACTAAAATCTTTAGGATCAAAATAGGTCTAAGTAGCAAGTAGGGTGAAACGCGAACACAAACGAAGCCGCAAGGAAGGGGGTGAAAGGGACGCATGACCTTTGACAATGCAGTTAAGGACTGTAAAATCATTAGGATCAAGACATGAACGGGAAATGTCGCGAAGGGCAGCAACCTAATCAAAGAAAAAAGTGATATAACTGCTAGCAATCGTTGAGACAGAAGGTTGCAAAATAAAATAATTCCTATTAAATAAAAATAATCCCTATTGAATAAAAATAGTCCCTATTGAAATAAATAACCTCTATTTGAATCGGATATTGCTCACTATTTCATTTGTTTTAATTTTATTTTCTCGGAATCCTAATTTTTTTTCTAAAATAAAAGTAGCCTAAGTTATTCCTTGTAACATTAGCTATCAGCCAGTGAAAGTTTCGTCAAAATTGGTCCAGCAGTTTCAGATTAGCCGGAAGTGTAATACGTTAATATTACTTTCTGGTGCATTTATTTTATGTTAAATAGCTGTTACCCCCCGGTGACTTCGTCCACGTGGAATTTAACAAAAAAGTGTTTATTCAATTCGCAAAGCTTACGAAAACTTAATAATTATATATTCCACGTAAAGAAATACCTATGCTATAAGTATAATGTCATTCTTCTACTTTGTGAATCAATGTTTCTTTTTTGTTTTACTTTTTTTTCTTTGTTTTTTGTTGAGCAGAGTGTGAGAGGGACGCATAACCTTTGATACTGTCGATGGGGTGAGTACTGTAAAATCATTGCAGTATTTGTGTGCAGTGTTTGACAATGAAATAAACAATAGAGATATGAAATTGGCTTACCTCTATTTAAATGTGGAGCCTTGTGAGAAGTCAAATGACGTAAAACCCAAAAACTCCCTTAACCCTCCAACCGGACAGCACGGATTTTTCTGCTCTACTAGAGAGGCTTCGAAAACGGACCACACTGAATTTTTCGTAAGGCCGGGGACTCACCAAAAATGAACCAAACGGATTTTTTCCTCCTCAAGTAATGAGTTCAAAAACGGTAAAGTCGTGTTTTTCCGAATTCTTTTCCCCCCTTTAAAGGTTTAGTATCTTGAAAGATAATTAGAGACGGTCGGGGAGACACAATGGGCATTGAGGGGAAGTTTTATGGCTCACGGGGAGACCGGTGCTTCCCCTGTAACAATCGTAAAAAACTGGGAAGAATTTCTTTAAACCCTAAAGTGTACGGAAACAATTGCAAGTCAACGAGTTGAGAATTCTCATTTTTTTCTTTATCTTAAAATTCTCAAATGGAATTAAGTTTTTATAATGTATGTCTAAGTTTTTAAAAATATCTGTAGTATTTAAATTCAAATTATATATTAAAACATTGAGGATAATTTACTGTTTCATTTTTCTTATTTTAATCAATACTTTCAGGGATTTTTTTAAAAATGATTATTTTGTTATGTGTCAAAAAATAAAAAAAAGGTTCAAAATTTAAAATCGTTTAAAATTTCGGACACTTCTAAACATGAATAATTTTTAAGCTTCTGTATTACATTATTTGCAAAAAAATTTTATGCATTGTTAAAAACCTATTTAAATCTTTTAGTTTTTCATAATTTTAAAGCCAGGTATTCAGGGCATCTTACATAGAATCCCTTGTTTTGTATTGTTCAGATAACAAATTATATTTGAATTTTGAATGTCTGAATATTAATTTCATTCAAAGAGAACTTTAACTACAATCTTATATTTTTGAACTTGAATCTTCAAATAAAGAGTATTTAAAAGCATCTGGACAAATTTACAGTTA
Organism: Trichonephila clavipes; assembly: GCA_019973935.1. Classification (NCBI taxonomy): domain Eukaryota; kingdom Metazoa; phylum Arthropoda; class Arachnida; order Araneae; family Nephilidae; genus Trichonephila; species Trichonephila clavipes. The sequence continues at coordinate 509,753 of BMAU01021206.1, read as the reverse complement.
ACATTTGCGCATATAAATAAATATAAACATCCTTTTTAAATCCAAGTTAAAAAATATATATTTATGCATAATCCCTCATCGTTCATGTTCCATTAGTGGTTGACTGAAGAAAAGGTTATTAAAATTTGGACATTTTTATAATCTTAACCATGCAAAACTAGGAATTTTGTATTAGCTCCACTGAAATTCTGCATTGGAATTTCGAAAAAGATATTTATACGTGTCTCACATACTCAGTTGAAAAACATATATTTACCATAAATACTAATAATTCTTTGGATATTTAAAATTATCTCATTAGATTAATTTTTTAATATATATATATATATATATATATATATATATATATATATATATATATATATATATATTATATATATATATATATATATATATATATATATATATATTCGACTTCTAATATTTTTTCAAGTATTCCTTAAATTTCATATAATTTAATTAAGTGAGGGGATATTAAAGTCGCACTCTCTCTCTCTTCTCTAATTAACTACTTGAGGGCTTTTGGCGACGGACCTGTGGCCGGGGTACTAGGTGGTCAAGGTATTGAATCATGGTTGGCATGTTTCGAGTTCGAGCCCAGTGCCACAAAAGACCCGCCGTGTAGGGCAGCGATGCACATTAAATCTATCGAGAGCTGAAATGTCCTCTTGTTGGTGTGGTGTGGTAGTTAGGAGAGGGGGTACCAGCTCAGGTGTCGCCCTCGTCATTTGACCATGCTTCAAAATTACGAGGTCCATCACTAAAAGCCCTCGTGTAGCTGAACAGTGCGACGTTAATATTCACTCACTTGGCGACGGACCTCGTAATTTTAAACCATGGTCAAGTGACGAGGATGACGCTTGAGCATCGCTCACTTACACGGTGGATCTTCAGTGGTGCTGAGGTCGAACTCATGACACGCCAGCTACGAGTCCGTTACTTTGACCATTAGGCTACCGCGGCCTCACAATGTGGTTGAAAACTGCATGTTATGAGTAAAAATATGCTGAAACATTTGATGAACTTATAATAGATTTTTGCATAGAAGATAGATGTGTGATATGCTAAAATGACAATATGTAAAAGTTATGAGAATATCGATGACAATTTTTGAAAAATTCAATTTAAGTTTCAGTTTGAAACTTATTCGGGTTTTTTTTTTTTTTTTTTTTCGCATTTAATATTAAATATATAGTCGCGATAACAAATTAATAGTTTAACGCATTTATAGATTATAAAAAATAAAGGTATAAATGTGACATTGTTGGGAATAATAAGTTTTTATAGTTTTTGAATTCAGACTTCTTTGCAGGAGTGTAGACTATTAAAAGGCTGATATAGAAGTTAGAAAACTAATATTTAAAATATATGGAAAACAATATCTGCAATTCCATGATCTTGACGAGCAGAAGACGGCATTTTTACTTAGTAGGGCAGAGTAAGCATAAGGTAGGAGCTTGTAAACAACCAGGCCTCAGCAGTTTTGGCAGGTAATGAACTCCCATTTGTTGCTTTCTCTCTCTCTCTCTCAGTAAGGAATATAAAAATAACAAATACAAAAATAAGTCATGTAAAATTTTATATATTTTAATAACAATGAATTGTGAACTTAATTTCCAATTCATTGTCACGAGTTGGCAGTAACTACGGTACTCTATCGACCGTACTTCTTATATATATGTGGGAGACAACAAGGGGTCCAAGACATTTGTCTTTCTTCAGATTTATTTAAACTTAACAAAAATTAATTAAAAAAAATGTAGCTATTCTACAATTAGATTTCCATGATGTGACGACGGGAACGCCTGCTCGCACACCTCGGTCTCTTTCTCCGTTTTTTCTTTCAATGGTCAAAGTTTTTGTTTCACATTGGATCAGCTGCGCCTGCGCGCGAAGATAGCGTGCTTTGTTTCGTTGAGAGATTCAATGACGACTCCACAACCGATTCCACAACGGCCAACCTGACCGTACGCTGTCCGCAGCGGTACTTATTCCTTTTTTTTTTCCATGGAGACCAGAGGAGAATCTTTTTTTTTTCTAGCTCCCTTGTTGCTCGCACATACGATGTATCAATAATTGAAGAAAAACATTGATTCTCTTCTACGCAGATGAACACAGATCCCACAACCTCTTCGCGGGTTATATCTTTAGACGAAAAATAGTTCTTGAAATTGTTCAAATTACACCTTTTCGTAGGTGATAAATCAATAGTTCCGGCCTCTACACAGGCGGAATATTCACGCTGGGTTCGAATGAAAAATTCAACCTCTACACAGGTTGGGCGAAGTTTCCACAAAATAGCGGCGCGTCTCCTCCACGGACGCTTCTTTTGTTCACGCGTTCCAAACTTTGATCAAAATCCCGGCCGAGCCCCCATAATTTGTGGGAGACAACAAGGGGTCCAAGACATTTGTCTTTCTTCAGATTTATTTAAACTTAACAAAAATTAATTAAAAAAAAAAAAAAAAGGTAGCTATTCTACAATTAGATTTCCATGATGTGACGACGGGAACGCCTGCTCGCGCACCTCAGTCTCTTTCTCCGTTTTTTCTCTCAATGGTCAAAGTTTTTGTTTCACATTGGATCAGCTCAATTAATTGAGTTAAAACTGCTCCCACACCTGCGTTTTTATCATACCAAGTTTTCCGCTTAACTTGCATTTCCTCCATTTTATTTATAGCTACTTCTTGACATCTTTTTAATCTATTTATTAACTTAAACATATATTCAGTGACGAGATCACCCTCTTCTTCCGGTTGCATCCAATGTTCCATCACTAACGTCTCTCGGGTTCTCAAATTTTTCCCATACACCAACTCTGTACTTTCGTGAGATACAGTTCGTAACACTAAAAGAATTGACGGAAGATCTTTATCCCATTCGGAGCCTGCATCTAAACATAAGACTCGTAAGAGTCGTTTCAACGTTCGATGAAATCGCTCAACAGGGTTACTCTGTGGATGATACACAGAACTATGCCTGACAAGTATTCCGAATCTTTCAAAAACTCGGTAGTCAGAGCACTAGTAAAAGAAGTACCCTGGTCACATTGTATTTCACGGGAAACCCCATCCGACTAAAGATGTTTAACAGCGCATCTGTGACACTAACGGAACTAATACCCGACACCGGAATAGCTTCAGGGAATTTTGATGACGGGCAAATGGCCGTGATAAGATATCGATTCCCTTTAGATGTGATCGGGAGAGGCCCACATGCATCAATATTTAGCTTAGTAAAAACCTCCTGAATAACAGGGACCAATTTTAATGGAGCTTTCTTTTTATCATTGGGCTTCCCAGCCCTCTGACACTGATCGCAAGTTTTTACAAACCGTTCCATATCTCTATAGCAATTTGGCCAGTAAACATATCGGTTTAATTGGTCTTTGGATTTCGTAATTCCCAGGTGTGCAGATGTTCCCTCATGACACAAGGATTTAATGGGGTCGCGCAACTCTTCCGGCACTACTATTAACTTCACCACGTTCCCTAACTTATCTTCACGATTTTTGACCAATAATTTCTTCTCTAGCGAATAAACCTGATTGGTAACCTGCACTTGACTGGCTGCCTGTTCGTATAAGGATTTAATCTCCTCGCTATTTTTCTGTGAGCATTGATTAAATTTTCTCGCGTAACCCTTAGCAGCGCTAATTCCGGAACATATTCCTGAAGTGAAGGTATTAAAATTTCGTCCTTTGCATTCGAAGAAACAATTATAGCCTCATCTTCCCCCTTTTTAGCATCACCACTATCTATTCCCCTTTCTTCTCTAGCCGCTTTGACTTGAGACCTTGTTTGGACAGCATTCAATATTTCGACTGGCAGGAAATTATAGCCTGAATTTCCTTTTATTAGCTCGGCCGTTTTATTTCCAAGCAAATATCGACCGTGTTGATTTAAGTGATTTCCACAAACCGCTGCCTTGGTTTGCACCGTTCCAAAATTTCCGAAAATTTCCATGACCGCCAAAGGTAAACAAACTAATTCTGAGCTTAACGGTTGTTTTACCCAAACATTTTCACCAGAGAATGAAGAAGGATTTATGTATTTTGCACATACTAAATCTATTGTCGCTCCCGTATCTCTAAGAATGTCTATCTCGTGACCATTCACAGAGCCCTTTGTTGTATATGAATTAAGAAAATCCGGGTTTTCATTTCCTTCAATATTATTGAGAGTTTCCGTCGTTTTGTTTTTTATAAATTTAGGGCAAACGGCTTTTATATGTCCGGGCATATTACAATGATAACATCTTTGTATCACTCGTTTTTCAAAAGTTCTCTCTCTAGTACTCTCCGGAACAGAAGCTCCTATATAATCTGGGGGAAGTTTTCCCAAATCTATTTTCTTTTTCCTTGACCCCTGAGTATGTCAAAATTTTATCATTTCTGCCCCACCTATCCATGGGTTTCGAATTTACCTTTCGGACGTCCTCATAATTATCAAAGAGTTCTGCTATTTGAGTAGCTGATTTAAGGTTTGCCCAATTATCTAAAAAATGATCTTTCATACTAGCATTGGCGCGTTTTTTTAATTGATCTACCACCATTAGATCTTTAAGATCTTGAAAGGTATTTATTTCTAAGCCAATCAGCCACTCATCTAGATAATTCGTAATTTCAAAAGTGAAATCCTTCCAGGTGCTATCGGATTTTTTCTGGTGTTGGACAAATTTTTGCCGAAAGACCTCCGGACTTAACTTGAATCTTTTAAGTAATAATTTCTTTACATATAATCGTAATTTTCGGCTTGTTCCTCCGGTTCGCGAGCAATAAATTGCACGATCTCTAGGGGTAACAAACCCAATAATTGCCCCACCCACTCTGTCTTTTCTATTGACGCCCTTTTAGCCTGGCGTTCAAAGATCACTAGATATAAACTAATATCTAACTGCTTAGGATCGAAATCTGGGATCAATTTTTTTAAGTTTAAATTAGAGGTTACAGAACATGCATTTGTAGAATCGTTTGATTCATCGTTTACCCTAAATCCGGATTCTATTTTAAACCTTTCTAAATCAAATTTCAGCTGTAATTCTTTCTCTTTTAATGCCTGCTCCTTTACTAACTCCTCCAATTTCATTTTTTCAGCCCTTTCTAATTCTTCCAGTCTCATTTTTTCAGCCCTTTCTAACTCTTCCAATCTCATTTTTTCAGCCCTTTCTAAATCTTCCAATCTCATTTTTTCAGCCCTTTCTAACTCTTCCAATCTCATTTTTTTCAGCCCTTTCTAACTCCTCCGATCTTTTTTTTTTTTTTTTCAGCCCTTTCTAACTCCTCCAATCTTTTTCCGTTTGCAATGATAGTCTCATACAGATTTTTAACAAATTCCTCTCTTCATAACATTCACTGTTAGTGATTGCAGTTTTTATGCTAGGGACAGTCATATTTAAGGTGGCATTTATTCCTAATTCCTCAGCAAGTTGCAACATGTCTTGCTTTTTCCCTTTACCAAGGAAAGCAATCTTTTAAACAATATCAAATAAATGTCACGCTAAATTTTGCACTATTTTTTTGTTACTATTCTCTATTAATACAATAACACTGGTCCCATGTATACACAGAAATACACAAAGAAAACACTAAAAAAAATCAAAATCATTCAAGAGACTTAAAACACAATAAATCTTAAGCTAAAATTGCACACAATGCTTGAAAGGCAATTACAATTCTCTAGAAACAAAATAACACTGTTCTCATGCAAGAAAAAACACTAAGTATTTCAAAATTTGTAAAGAACACTTTAACCAAAATTTCTTATACAATATGCAGTTTGCAACTCAAAAATATAACAGTACTCACCCATTTGAAGTACTCAGCTTGCTGTCAGAAGCAAATTATGTGCACTAGTGGTTTTGAACTCTTCCGTGTGAACAATGGTCCTTTTGACCAATCTTGAATCTTTCACCCTTAACAATAAGTGTGGTCAGTTTGACCAGCCTTGAATTCACTCGTGGCACTGCTTCAAAGATGAATTCAATCGCACCACTGCTTCCGAAAATCGCTTTCCCTTCGGACACTCTCGCCGTTAACACTATAGATCTGTTTGATCTTCTATGAGCAGGACGCTCTTTTTCTCCGAAGCTGAATTCAATTGCAGCACGGCTTCCGAAAATCGCTTTCCCTTCGGACACTGGCCGTTAACACTATAGATCAGTTTGATCTTCTTTAAGCAGGACGCTCTTTTTCTCTCCCTGCGTTGCGGTCCGTCCGTAAAAACCCAAAATTTCCTCCTCTCACGGGTCCTGAATGCTAACTTTTTATCCCAAAGCGCTGCCACCAAAACTCTAAGCTGTAACGTTTGAAAGAATAACGGTAGCGTATTCTTGGTTAATTAAAATATGGAATTTATTTACGTCACAACTATTGAAAATTATTTACAAAATGATACATTAAAGTTATTAAAATTAATTATAGATTGTTAGAGTCCACTATTTTGTGAGAGGAGGATTCGCTGGCAACCGCTCCCGTGCAAGTTCAAAGCATCTCTCCCCTCATCTTCCGGTCGGCGAGCTAGATTCCTCGGGGGGTCAAACAGGGGTTGCGCTGCACCTGAAGCTGCACGTGTGGGCGTCGGGTCTACAAAGAAACCGACCAGATGTTGATGTTTTCGAGAAGTGACGTTACAAGGTCCATAGATTGCCGACACATTTTAAATGTTCTTATTAACTAACCATCTCCTATTCAAACACAATTTATATGATAAAAAAAAACATTCATTTTGTAGGGAATTGTATTAGATTCAACCATAAGTAATTTTGTGTATCAAAAAAATTACATTGTTTCGGGGATCCCCTTAGAGCAAAATGAAAGGAATTTGACATAATTATAGTAAGTTTCTCTAAAAGGGGAAACGTTCACTTTCAAAATACACTACATAAAGTGGTTTTAGGTGTACGAAGTTATATTCACTATTATTCCTAAAATAAATTTTGATATTTTGGTTTTTCGTTAAGTTTTGAAGTTATTTCTTCAAATATACTTCTCCATTACATTTCTTTCAAACTTGCTATTTTCTTTTGCGGCCATGGTAGCCTGATGGTCATGGTTATGAACTCGTGTCCAGTGTTCGAGCCCTGGTACCACAAAAGTTTAGCGTTGAAGAGGAGCTGATGCACGTTAAACACGTCGAGGTCAAAAGTCCTCACGTTGGTGTGATGTGGAAGTTTGGAAGGGAGTTATCAGCTCGGGTATCGTCCTCGTCACTTAACCGCGGTTCAAAATTACGTAGTCGCTCGTCAGTAGCCACCGTGTTGACTTAGAATGCAATATAAACCCTTGACGTGTGCACTTGAGTTAATTCGAATACGCTAAACAGTTCCAAATATGCACATTAGATATAATTCAAACGAGGTCGCATTTTATGCTGCTGTAATTTTCTCACTCAAATATCAGCGAGCGCCGTCTGCACTCGTGATATTTGACTGTTGTTTCTTATATTTACGATTTAGTCGTGAAACATCAAAAACTTGGATAAAATATTTGTATAAAAAATTAAGGGAAAAGAAATACTTAGATTTTAGAAGCAAATTATTATAAAAAATATGTTGGGGAATATTTACAAGATATATCACGACTCTATCTTGAACAGGAAAAACGCCTAAGGGATTAGAATACACTCTCATCTTCAAAATTAAAAATCTGAGAAAAACACATTTAAAATTTGTAAAGGCATAAAAAAATTCCAATGCCTGTAAAGCTTTAATTTTTTAATATGTTACTATCCAACTTATGTTCTACATGAAAATTCTACTTGAAATAAATATGACTGAAAATATCTTTTCTAATTCAAAATTTTCTTCGACATAATATTGATAACAATTGTTAATTTGATCAATTATTCCGTTTTATCAGAACCTTATATATTCTCAAGAGTTTTAAATGCAAAATATTTATACAGAAAATAGTAGTGATACAAACGTAATCCAGAAATCACCAAGATTGTAAATAATATTTTTTTTCTCAGTTCCCCATCGTGGCAGGTAAGCAAGTTTAAGTTTTGTTGCATGACTTTAAAATACTGTAATGTAGTACTACAATATATTTATTATAATGTAGTTTGTGGTACGTCAGGGAAATATTTAGTTCATTCTGCAACATTTGCATTCTGTAGTCTTAATTGTAATATCACCTGAAAGCTGGATTTTAGATTTACCATTTTCAGTCATATTCCATCCCTTTCAAGTATTATTTATCACAGTAGCCTGCGTACATTTTGGTCATGGCATTTTTCAAAAGGAAAAAAATAATGAAAACAAAGTAAAGAGCTTTTAAATTATATAAACTATGTGTCAAAAAATAAATTGGTCTTTAAATCAATCTTAATTAAGTAAATGTGAGAAAACTCAAAAACTTAAAAACATAAGCAAACAGAAAGGATTTTAGAAATTAAAATTGCAGTTAATAGACATTTCACACGAAATAATGGATTGTGTTAAAAAAAATATTTTTAATTAATTCAATCTAGGAATTCAAAAATGCTTTAAAATGAAACCGAATTTAAAATCAAAACTCAGAAAATTAAGATTTCTTAAAACCTAATTGGTTTTTAGATCAGAAAAAAAGCAAGTTTTCCAAATATATGAAATATATATTTGCAATAAATTGGGAGAAGTTTCTGTTGGCCGTGAAGTGGAGAAAATGTCCATTTCACAATCCTCGCCCTAGGCCGCAGCTGTGTGAATGAGAAACCTCCCCTTTCGAACAACACAGAAACCGAAAAGCAATAAAATCATCCCCTGCAAAACCATTTGAGGACCTCTCGCAGTTTTAAGGGGGGAAGGCATAAAACTGAGGTGCGCTTTCGAAGCAGTTCGCGAAATTCATCCGAAACATTTTCGGTACCACTAGCTTTGAAAAAATAGACCGCTTTCGAAGTGAAATTCAATTAGCGGGTCATCCACTCAGAGGGTTAAATGCTGTCTATGTTATGGAAAAATTGATGTTGTTCAGTGTTCTTGAGAGATAATTAAATCATTGGAATGATTATAAGTGTTAAATGCAACAGTTCAAAACAGGTCTAAGTAGCAGTAGGGTGAAATGAATCTGCAAGAAGGGGGGGAGAGGGTCGCGTGACCTTTGACACTGTTGATGGGGGTGAGGACTGGGTAGGGTGAAACGAACACAGACGAAGCCGCAAGCAAGGGGTAAGAAAGATGCATGACCTTTGACCGTGTCGATGGTGTGAAGACTGTTAAAATCATTAGTATCAGACATGAACGGGAAAAATCGCGAGTGTCAGTAACCTAATTAAACAAAAAAGTTTGATATAACTGCTAGAAACATTGAGACAGAAGGCTCGCGAAATGAAACAATCCCTATTGACTAAAAATAATCCCTATTGAAATAAATAATCCCTATTTGAAACGGATATTGTTCCCCATTTCATTCGTTTTAATTTTATTTTAGCGGAACCCTAATTTTTTCCCCTATAATTAAAGTAGCCTAAGTTATTCCTTATAACATTAGCTATCTGCCAGTGAAAGTTTCATCAAATTTGGTCCAGCCGTTTCAGAGATTAGCCGGAACAAACAGACTGACACAGAAAGACAGATAGACAAAAATTTTAAAAATTGATTTTTTCATATAAGTACCGCGTATATTTGTAAATGTATTTAGTAAAAAGCTGTTAATTTCATTTTACAAACAGACACTTCATTTTTATTTATATGTATAGATACTTTTGTATTTACTCTATTTTTGACAAAAGCATTTGTTTATTTGAAAATGTTTTCGATTTTCTTATTCAAAGCTAAAAATTCAAACTTAAACTAACTTCAATTTTTTTTTTTTAAAAAAAAAAAAAAGAACTTGATTCAACTGAAATTATCAGCTGCATATAAATTTTTGTAAAGCATTTTAAAATATTTATTTTTAAATTTGTTCAATGACAGTGCGTAAATTTGTATGAATTTTGAACTATAGTAAAAAGAGATTTTTTTATCTATTAGCAATCTTAGATTTGGCATCTTTCGTCAAGGCATTGTCAATTGATGTGGATTGTGTAATATTATTCGAAATTTCTTGTTTCAAATTCATTTATAAAAACTGAAACTTCATCCATAAAAAATTAGAAGAACAGGCTGATTTTAAAAATAGCTTTAGCTACAAAAAAAAAAGTTCATATCTCTATTCACAATCAAATATAAATCATCATGTTCAGTTGTTTTATGGCATTTATTAAACGTCGCATTATTTTAAAAATTACAATGGTAAAAAGCCGGAAATAGAACAATTTATTACACATTGTTATGTTCAAAATATCTTCTCGTTTTCTACTCTCATTTGATTAACTACAATCCTGGGAAGAATTTTTTCCTCAACTACAGTCCACGACGCAATAAGAAAAACTAAATTGGTAGAATAGAGGAATAAAGAAAAGAGTAGAACAATTTTTTTTCCTTCATATGCGTCATAAAGTATCCAAGATAGAAACAAATGTCTATTTCGCAGGATCGCAGAAAGTACGACTGCGACATTAATACTGAAAAGGCAAGACAAAAACAAAACAATCGCAAAACAGTTCATTAGCACTTTCTTTATCTGATAAAAAAAAAAGTGTGTATTTTATTTTTCAACAACCGAAAAGCTCTTTTTTTGTTATTAGAAAGTAAAAAAAAATGTATATGCAAATCTATATATATAAAGGAGAAAAGCGACTCACTCACTGACTGACTCACTGACTAATCACGATATCTCCGGGACTATTAAACCTACAGACTTGAAATTTGGTAGGAAGGTTCCCTTCATGGAGTAGACGTCAGATAAGAACGGATTTTGCAAAGTTCGAACCCCAAGGGGCGTTACGGAGGCTTAAGGGGCGTTATAGATAATTATTTCAAATACTAAACTATTAGATGTACAGTCGTGAAACTTGGTACACAGATTTCTATCATAAAGTAGAGATTCCCTACATAATGATTTTTACAAAAATCAACCGCCAAGAGGCGTTGAGGGCGCTTAAGGGGCGTTATACATAATTATTTCCATTTTTAAACTATTAGACGTACAGTCTTGAAATTTGGTAAGCGGAATCCTTTCATAGAGTACAGATCCGCTGCAAAATGGGTTTTGTCAAAATCGACTCCCAAGTGGCGTTGTGGAGAATTAAGTGGCGTTATAGGCAATTAACTCCTTTTTTAAACTATTAGACGTAAGATCTCGAAATTTAGTAAGCTGATTCCATTCATTAAGTAGAGATCCGCTATAAGATGGGTTTTGTGAAAATCGTTTCCTAAGTGGCGTTGCGGGAGCTTAAGGGGCGTTATAGATAATTATTTCCATTTTTAAACTATTAGACGTACAGTCTTGAAATTTGATAAGCGGATTCTTTTCATAGAGTACAGATCCCCTACAGAATGGGTTTTGTGAAAATCGACCCCAAGTGGCGTTGTGGAGAATTAAGGGGCGTTACAGGCAATTAACTCCTTTTTTAAACTATTAGACGTGAAATCTTGAAATTGAGTAAGCAGATTCCATTCACAGAGTAGAGATCTGTAATAAGATGGGTTTTGTGAAAATCGTTTCCTAAGTGGCGTTTAGGAGGCTTAAGGGGCGTTATAGATAATTATTTCCATTTTTAAACTATTAGACGTACAGTCTTAAAATTTGGTAAGCGGATTCCTTTCATGGAGTAGAGATCCACTACAATATAGTTTGGGGGGAAAATTGATTCCTAAGGGTCACTGAGGGGGATTAAAGGACGTAATAGATAAATATTTCCGCTTTTCAACTAATAGAACCACCTGCTTGAAAATTAGAAGCAGTAGTTCCGTTCATGGAATAAAGTTCCTTTTACAAAGATTTTTGCGAAAACAGACCCCCAAAGGAGTGGGGTTGCGAGGGATTAAGGCGTGTTATTGAAAAATTCCTGTTTTTGAATTTAACTCATTTACTTGAAATTTGTTGAGCACTTTTCTTTAGTTGAATAGAGTTCCACTAAGAATGGATTTTACGGAAATCAACTCCAGGGGCAAGCGGGGAGAGTTATTGGGGCGTATTGATAGACAAAATTCCCGTTTTTGAACTGCTAAGACTATAATAATGAAATTTGGTTTGCACGCTTCTTTTGTTGAATTGGAATCCGCTAAGAATGCTGTCAACGAGGTATTGATGATAAAAATTCCGTTTTTTGCTCTGTTAGATTTAGACTTGAAATTTAGCAAGCATGTTTATTTTATGGAGTAGAGATCCACTGAAAGTTGCTTTGGTGGAAATCCACTTGATTATTAGGTTAAGTGAGCGAAAAAAATCTTTCTCCTTCTATTTTAGATATAAATAGAAATTAGATATTATAATTTATGTTCTTTTTATATCAAGGGCGAGAGTGTAACAGCTATGAATGTATTTTTCAATACAATCGAATTCTTAATGCTAGATATCAATAATTAATATATATGTAAACAGTATACATATATACAACATCGTGAAATACCAGTGAAGCGGGTGAGTAACGGCTAGTATAGTAAAGGGTGTTTTTTGAGAGGTATAGAACTTTAAATTGCAATAAAACAACGATGTATTATTCGATTGACATGAATTTTTTTTTATTCGAAAGATAATCTTGTGGCATTACATTTTAAATATGATTTCTGGCATAGGACTGCCACGGCTGGCTCGGAAGTAGTTCAATCTGGACGTCCAATTTTCGATGACTTTTTTCAACATTTGTGGCCGTTTATCGGCAATAACACGGCGAATGTTGTCTTCCAAATGGTCAAGCGTTTGTGGCTTATCCGCATAGACCAATGACTTTACATAGCCCCACAGAAAATAATCTAGCGGTGTTAAATCACAAGATCTTGGAGGCCAATTCACAGGTCCAAAACGTGAAATTAGGCGGTCACCAAGCGTGTCTTTCAGTAAATCGATTGTGGCACGAGCTGCGTGACATGTTGCGCCGTCTTGTTGGAACCACAGCCCCTGGACATCATGATTGTTCAATTCAGGAATGAAAAAGTTAGTAATCATGGCTCTATACCGATCACCATTGACTGTAACGTTGTGGCCTTCATCGTTTTTGAAGAAGTACGGACCAATGATTCCACCAGCCCATAAAGCGCACCAAACAGTCAGTTTTTCTGGATGTAACGGTGTTTCGGCATACACTTGTGGATTAGCTTCACTCCAAATGCGGCAGTTTTGTTTGTTGACGTGGCCATTCAACCAGAAGTGCGCTTCATCGCTAAACAAAATTCGCTTATGAAAATCGACCATTATTTTCGAAATAAAATTGCACAATTTGAAAGCTTTGTTCAGGCGTGAGTCTATTCATGATGAATTGCCAAACCAAACTGAGAATAAATCACTTGACAGCTGTTAAATCGGTCGCCATCTTGGAAAGTAATGCCAACTTAAATTTCTATACCTGGAAAAAAAACACTCTGTATATAATAACAATATTTATTTGAAATTCTATACATACATATATAAAGTCTTGTATATTTTTTATATATTTTTCTATATTTCTTATATATTTCAAAACACCTCTCACTTCATTTTGCATTAAAGGATTAAAACCTATATTTTGACAGATTTGTTCGTAATTCTTGTTAAAAGGAGCAGACTTTGAATTTTTGACCGATTTATTCGCGATTCTTAAAACAATATAATCTTTCTAGCATGCGCGTGCTTTACTCAGCGGTTGAAATTTTTCTCTGAAACATTACGTAACTTAAAAAATAAATAGCGTTTCACTTCGTTTGAACATGTGATTATACACTCCTGTCCATAAATTAAGTATGATGAAGTTCAGGCAAAGAAAGAGACAGAAGCAAAACAAATGTAACTTATTTGTAAAGCCTTTAACAAAAGGTAAAGAGCAAAAATGAGGCTATATGGCTGATATCATTAATAAAAATTGTGATTTTGCTCCCTGGAGCAAATTACAAAAAAATAAAATTAAAACCTATTTACAAAAACCAATATTACACGCTTGGTATGATGGTTAAGACTTAATATGTCTCCCAGACGATGCAATACAGTCAGTACAACGCCTGGGCATGCTGAGTATCAAATTATCGATCTAATCTTGGAGAATATTAAATCACTCATCAAGCAATGCTCTCCGAAGTTCCGGTAGGCATAAAGAAAGTGGTTGATGGGCTGCAACTCGTTTTGGCCAAGTATATCCCACACATGCTCTACTGCAGTGGTCTTCAAACTGTGTTCCACGGAACCCTGGAGCTCCACAAGGCATAACCAGGGGTTCCACTAGTCACAACAAAAAAATTGAGAAGAAATAAATCTGTATGCAAATTTATATAGCTATAAGTATCTGAACCTCGTCCTATTCACTAAAATTGAAAACTTTATTATGCAACACTTTTTAAACTTTTATTGTAGTATAATAAAAGGATATTAAACGCGCGCTTTGTCTTTATATATATTTCCTACTAGATTGTGAATATTCTATTTTTCACTATCTCGGGTTCCACGAGATAAGTTTATACTCGTTAGTTAGCATAATGCCTTCAAAACTAAATAGTTTTCTAATGGAAAATTCATCTTTTTGCATTTGTGGAAAAAAACACCTATTATGAAGGAGAGGAAACAACTTATCAACAGATCGATGTTAAAATATAAATTTAACAAGAACAGCTTCTAAATTTTAGGTTGCAAATCTATGCGAAATACACAGCTCTCACACAGCTATAAACATTTTAATGCCATTTAGAATATTCTGTTTAAGTGAAATATGTTTCTCAACCTAAGTGACTACAAAAAAAAGTATAAAAACAAATGGAACTCAGAATATAAGTAATGCCCCCACCCCATTAGAAAATAATACTGAAAAACCAATTGAAACTATTAAAAACAAGGAAATCCATGAAATCCAAATTGAAGAAAACAATGCCTCTGACCTAGCTCAAGTAATTGAACTTTCCAATATTTTTTTAAAATATCCCCCGAAATATTGCAACTTTTACCTAAATTAAAAAATGCTGATAATGATAAAGCCAGAACTTATCTACTTGTTGAAGCTATGCTCGATAAAAATAAAATTTCCACTTTGTTAAATAATTTTTTTTAAATGTATCTTTTTTTATTCTTATTTAAACTTAATGCCATAGACCTCTCCTATCTCAATTTTTCGAAGTCCAATTTTCTCTAAGCTCACTTCCATCATCCAATCAAAAGCTTCACTCCAATTGCCAAGCTCCTGCCACCCCATTGGTCCTTGCAACCGAAACCACGCCTACCGTCTTCAACCGTGTCATTAACACCAGACCAACTTCATTTCAAGATAAGGGGTTAGAGGAATCCTAGTCCCTTAATTAGGCAGACGTAAGGATAAATAATGCGATTGCCTTTTATCTCAATAGACCTAGACTTTGACAGCCTGATTGAAAAAAAGCAAGCACATTCCCCAGTTACTAAATACTATGCATGGATAGGTGACACTTGGATTACAAATTAATATTATTAATGAGTAAATTATATTAAAAAAATAAGATTATAATTTTTTAATAATAAATGCAATACTATTTCTAACTGCCTTTTTTTAAAGAGTACTATTCCATATTGATCTACTTCAAATATTATTTTGAGATATATTCTTTCAAATATGTGTATGGAATGTGTTCCACGAAAACACTTTCTAGTTTTAGGGGTTTCATGAAAGCTCCTTAAGGTTCTAGGGGTTCTATGAGTTGAAAAAGTTTGAAGGCCCCTGCTCTACTGGATTCATGTCCGGTGAGAAGTCTACTGGTGAAGTCCGGTGGCCAGTCTATACAGGAGATATCCTCCGATTGGAGGCATTTGTTTACGATGTTTGCACGGTGAGGACGGGCGTTGTCATCCATAAACATAAATTCTGCGACCATGGTGCCCCGAAACAAAACGTACATGTTGTTCCAGAATGATGTCCCGATAGATTTTTGATCTGTCATGGCTCCAATATGAACATGCAGGACAGTTCTCTGGAAACCAACCCCTCCCAAACGAGCAATCCTGAACAACCGAAATGATGCCATTCAATGATGTTGTCTTGGTGGAAACGGGTATCAGGCTCTCTCCATATGAAAGTCCGAGGAGAATCAGACTGCAAGCTAAACCTCAACTCGATGGAAAACATCACACAAGCCCACTGTTACTGTGTCCACAATGTATGCCCTCTACTCTAGGCTAATCGCAGGCGACAGTGAGTTGCAGTTAGTGGAACACATCTGACAGGTCAACGAGCATATGGACCAATCTACCCTAAGCGTCTGTACACGATCTACCTTGAAACTGTTGTACCGGTAGCTGATAAGAGCTGACGAGACAGGTCTGATGCTTTGGCAGTAATTGCCAAATATACCGGTACTCATTACTCAGCGTTATAACTTGGGAGGGACCTATTCTGTAACGTCTAATCACTGTACCATCATCGTGGAATCGTTGCCAAAGCCTGGAGATGACATTCGGGGCGATTCCAAGTTCCTCGGAGACTTTCAGCTGGGTATGTCCACATTCCAGACGACCGATAACTATACCACGTAAAAAATCATTTAAATGCGTCCTTTGTGTCTAATTATGCAGTTATTGCATATGATGCTTGAAGATGTATGTAGTCATTTTACATGTGATATATATATATATATATGTATGTATATATATGTATATATATAGGTATATATATGTATGTATATATGTATATATATGTATGTATATATGTATGTATATATGTATGTATATATATATATATATATATATATATATATATATATATATGTATATATATATATATTGTGACATCGTCGATGGTTGTGAATTCCCATCTTTCGATTCACAATAGGTTTTATGGTTTCACCAGCTGGTCAAGGACAGGTTCGACGTTATCGATTGTCCCTGCATTTTTACGATCCACCAGCTGTGGAATGGCCAGTGCACGTGGCCATGGGGCCATTGTTTATTGTCTGAACTCAGGGAGTGAAGAGAGACAGACGGGTCGCCATAATAGTAAAGTAGAGCCGGCGCCCCATTGACAATAGGCGAAGCCTATCTTAAAATAATCATGTCGTCTTTTCTAGTGTTGTGTGAAGGGAATACTAGGAACAGGTGTGTCCAGATGTGGACAAGGAACTATGGCGCCTTGGGCCAGACGGCTCGGGTGTGTTTTGGCGTGTTATGCGCAAATCAGTCGAGGGAGGTCAAGAGAGACTTTTGTGACCTGCCAATGAGAAGGAACGAGGGGCGTGTTGTGAACACACCCCTGGTGTTTAAAAGGGTTCTTTTTCAGGGAAAAGGGAAAGAAGGTCGGGAGAGGAGGACGAGGAGACCCGGGAGAGAGAACGGACGAAACGTCGGAAGAGAAAAAGGAGAGGTCGGAAGAGGAGGACGAGTAGAGTCCGGGAGAGAGAACGGACGGAAGGAGAAGAGAGAACGGATGGAAGGAGTCCGGGATTGGAGTGAAAAAGACGATGAACGCCGGTGGCGTTGAGAATGGGAATATGAACTGACTACACCGGCTTGGCAATATTACTTCATTAAGAATTGTTTATCAAATAAACAATATTTTTTTATTTCTATATGAAGCTGTAACCTTATTTATTGAAGGATAGCTACTCACGACGTTAAAGCTAATATATATATATGAAATTGGTGGCAGCGGTGTTGAACCGGCATTTAAGTAAACAGATGCCCGAATCCTTAGTTTTAAGTGAAGAGAAAAAAATGCCAGCCGGGTGCGTTTGTGATGACACGAGTTGGATGACTGCGAATTCCTGGAGTTCCCAGCTGTGAGAAGTGCTGGATGCAAGTGTCTCCCATTCCTGCTAGTGATGATGTGCGCCCGCCTGATTTTTGGAATTGCCTGTTATGAGATGTGTTCCTGTGTGTCTTCTATAAATTTGAAGGTGAGTCTTTCTCATTGAGATTATTTTCGGGGCAGCAACTGAGTATTGATTTTGTATGTAAAATGTTTTAAATAAGGAATATAAAGACTAGGTAAAGATTTAGTAAACAATAAGAGACTAGAAGGTTTTTAAGTTTTGTATGAAGTGTATAAATGTGCAATATTAGTGTTGTGGTTTTAGATTTGTGAAATTTAGTATACAGTAGTTATACTTGTTTTGTTGGCACAGTATTGTGTGGAGTATTGTAGTGGTTTTAGATTTGTGAAATTTAGCATACAGTAGTTATACTTGTTTTGTTGGCACAGTATTGTGTAGAGTATTGTATTGGTTATAGATTTGTGAAACTTAGTATACAGTAGTTATACTTGTTTTGTTGGCACAGTATTGTGAAGGGTATTGTTGTGGTTATAGATTTGTGGAATTTAGTATACGGTAGTTATACTTGTTGAGTTGGAGAACACTGATGTATAGCTTATTTGTGTTTAGATTTGCTCATATGGGTAAAATATAGTTAAGTCTAGGTCTAGTGTATTGTTAGGTTACCTTGAGTCTTTGTAAAATTTTTGTAAGGATTAAGTTTAGATTTGATTTTGTGTGTATTAGTGCATCATGGCGTTTCTGTTAAGAGAAAGAAAAGACGTATTGTTAGAGGTTGCGAAGGAATTAAGGGTAGAAATTGATATTACTTTACCCAAGATAGAATTCAAGAAAAGAATCTGTCAAAGTAAATACTCTGACGAAGAGTTAGTTAAATGTTTGTTGGAGGGTATTTTGGAGGAAAACGGGAAGAACGTGAAAAACAGGAAATTAAGGAATTCGAGGAACGCAGACTAGCTAGAGAACTTGTGTTAGAAAGAATGAGAGTTCAACTCAGAAATAAGTTAAATGAAAATAAATTGAAGGCAGGGAATAGGATTAACGATCTCGCAAATGGTTGTATTTTGTCAGAAAATCGTACCACAGAAGTTAGTGAACCGGTTAATAAGTGTAGGCCTTTAATTAACCCGGTAGTTAATAAAAGCGTGGAGAACGCTACGTCTTGTGATTTTGAAAAGAAGAATTGTGCCCCCAGTGAGATGTACGAACGTTTCCCACCCGTCTGAAGTAAGAGGGAAAGAATTCAACGTGTATAGAAATAGTGATTGTGAAGTGAAAATGAAGGCTGGGTTATGTGAAGGAAGGGTCAAAGCTGTAGCGATGGGTGCGCAGCGGGTAATAAATCCGGATAATATTGAGTAGCTCTTTTGAATTGAAAAGAGATAAGGGAGTGGCGAACCCTGAAGGATTGATTTGTGAGAATATCTGCGAGGAAAAATATACCCTTGGGACGTTAATGGGTTGTGAAAAGCAGTTAACAGTGGATCGGGAAAGTTTTCGAAATCATACAATAGCTAAGATAGCAGGGCAGTTAAAAGGGGGAGAAAACATGTGTAAAGCAGATGTGCGGAAATGCTTGGAAGACGGGTTAGCAATGCGATTGCCTCTCTCTCAGAACCAAGGGAGATTTATAAGGATAAGTTAGAGACGGACAATAGGTCTAACATCGGTTCAAAATTTAATTTCGTGATAGATTTACCCGGAAAAAGAGATCGCAGTACCATTTATCGTCTTAATTTAATAAAATTGTACCGTAGAAAGCCGGAATTGGCAAATTTGGTTATGGAGAATAGCTCAGAAGGAATAGATTCCGCAACTCTCTATTCAGTAAAGCTATTTATGGATTTTGGTTTTCAGTGTAATTTAAGGAAAAGTCAATTGTATTTTAAATTACCGCCTGATCGAAGTAGCTACTTAAGGATGATTAACGCTAAAAAGAAAGAAAGGTTTCTACCAGAGTCTGGGACGATTGTTT
Organism: Trichonephila clavipes; assembly: GCA_019973935.1. Taxonomy (NCBI): domain Eukaryota; kingdom Metazoa; phylum Arthropoda; class Arachnida; order Araneae; family Nephilidae; genus Trichonephila; species Trichonephila clavipes. The sequence goes on along the minus strand of BMAU01021206.1, from coordinate 490,060 downwards.
TAAGGCAGAAGGATGTTAATTTGGTTACGGGAAAGCCATTTAGGATCAAAACTTGTTGTTCATCCCGGATGTCAATTAATTCACTTCGAGAGGATACAGAGTATCTTTTAGATTTAGGTGTAAACGGGATGGGGCAGTCAAATCGTACTCTGCCCGTTGTTTGGTTAGGAAGAGTGAACCGATACCCGTACCCGCGTATCAAATGTATAAAGTATAGGAATTTGAACCAAGTGACGCGAGTCGAGATTTATTTTTTTTTAAAAAAAAGGGAAAGTTTGGTAGAAAAGATCAACGCGGCACCGTGCGTCACTGTACTGGATTTGTGGAAGTGGTATTTTCGTCGTGCTCTAATGATGAATTATCCGAAGCACACCACATGCGTTATGACAGTTGGCATGTACATTATTAAAAAATCGAGGTTTAAGTTTCTTTGTGCTTATGATGGATGTAATTTAACGACTCTGATTTTGAGGTTGTTAGAGCAGATTGATGTATCGCGAATGGTCGACACAGACATTCTGATTCAAATTTGGAAAACCGTAAAAGAAAGTAGACTTTGTGTTTAAATGGTTGAGTAGGGTTGGGTCGGAAGTCGGACCGACCAAAGGTAAATTAGAGACATGGGCAAGTTTGTTCCGTGTAGACATAATGTAGATTTAGAAAATTCATTGCATGAGCTACTGAGGTTTGTTAATTATATTCCCAATTAAAGTGTTTCCTCAATAACTAACGTAATGGAAGACAATACCATGAATTGTGAATAACCTGTTATGATGATTGTGATAATGCTTGCTGATAGCCATAATTTAATTAAATGTAAAAAGTCTTAGTTTAAACTTCTTAATTTAAAAATTTGGTTTTTAATATTTTTTTGGCAAAGCTTGGAATTTATAAATGTTTATTTTGTTTATTTAATATCGTTGGAATGAGTAATTCTTAGGACTGTGTACGCTCACAGATATTTAACACAATTGAATGAGCGATTGATGTGTTAGAATTATAGAAATATTATAATTTGAGTTAATTTCTTTAAAACCCTAAATTTTGAAGTATGATGTAACTGTATGAAATGGAAAAAATGGTCCAAGTTTCGAATTTAAGTTTTTTTGTTAAGTGTAAGTTTTATAGAATTTTGGATTTATTTGTTTATTTTACTTGTGATTGTATGTGTTTTCTTGGATTGCTGTCCTGATCGGTCTCATTGATAAGACAACCCTTTGGTGTGAAATGTTACGAACTGAACCAAACTGAGGCCAGAGCAGTCCAGTGAAATGGACCTTTTCAGGGGGAAGGAGTTGTGACATCGTCGATGGTTGTGAATTCCCATCTTTCGATTCACAATAGGTTTTATGGTTTCACCAGCTGGTCAAGGACAGGTTCGACGTCATCGATTGTCCCTGCATTTTTACGATCCACCAGCTGTGGAATGACCAGTGCACGTGGCCATGGGGCCATTGTTTATTGTCTGAACTCAGGGGAGTGAAGAGAGACAGACGGGTCGCCATAATAGTAAAGTAGACCCGGCGCCCCATTGACAATAGGCGAAGCCTATCTTAAAATAATCATGTCGTCTTTTTAGTGTTGTGTGAAGGGAATACTAGCGTGAACAGGTGTGTCCAGATGTGGACAAGGAACTATGGCGCCTTGGGCCAGACGGCTCGGGTGTGTTTTGGCGTGTTATGCGCAAATCAGTCGAGGGAGGTCAAGAGAGACTTTTGTGACCTGCCAATGAGAAGGAACGAGGGGCGTGTTGTGAACACACCCCTGGTGTTTAAAAGGGTTCTTTTTCAGAGAAAAGGGAAAGAAGGTCGGGAGAGGAGGACGAGGAGACCCGGGGAGAGAGAACGGACGAAACGTCGGAAGAGAAAAAAGGAGAGGTCGGAAGAGGAGGACGAGTAGAGTCCGGGAGAGAGAACGGTCGGAAGGAGAAGAGAGAACGGACGGAAGGAGTCCGGGATTGGACTGAAAAGACGATGAACGCCGGTGGCGTTGAGAATGGGAATATGAACTGACTACACCGGCTTGGCAATATTAATTTATATTACTTCATTAAGAATTGTTTATCAAATAAACAATATTTTTTATTTCTATATGAAGCTGTAACCTTTTTTATTGAAGGATAGCTACTCACGACGTTACAGCTAATATATATATATGAAATTGGTGGCAGCGGTGTTGAACCGGCATTTAAGTAAACAGATGCCCGAATCCTTAGTTTTAAGTGAAGAGAAAAAAAATGCCAGCTGGGTGCCTTTGTGATGAGACGAGTTGGATGACTGCGAATTCCTGGAGTTCCCAGCTGTGAGAAGTGCTGGATGCAAGTGTCTCCCGTTCCTGCTAGTGATGAAGTGCGTCCGCCTGATTTTTGAATTGCCTGTTATGAGATGTGTTCCTGTGTGTCTTCTATAAATTTGAAGGTGAGTCTTTTCATTGAGATTATTTTCGGGGCAGCAACTGAGTATTGATTTTGTATGTAAAATGTTTTAAATAAGGAATATAAAGACTAGGTAAAGTTTTAGTAAACAATAAGAGACTAGAAGGATTTTAAGTTTTGTATGAAGTGTATAAATGTGCAATATTAGTATTGTGGTTTTAGATTTGTGAAATTTAGTATACAGTAGTTATACTTGTTTTGTTGGCACAGTATTGTGTGGAATATTGTTGTGTTTTAGATTTGTGAAATTTAGTATACAGTAGTTATACTTGTTTTGTTGGCACAGTACTGTAATGAGTATTGTTGTGGTTTTAGATTTGTAAAATTTAGTATACAGTAGTTAGACTTGTTTTGTTGGCAGTATTGAGAAGGGTATTGTTGTGGTTATAGATTTGTAAAATTGTTGTAGGTTTTGTTGGCACAGATTTGTGAAATTGGTTATAGATTTGTGAAACTTAGTATACAGTAGTTATACTTGTTTTGTTGGCACAGTATTGTGAAGGGTATTGTTGTGGTTATAGATTTGTGAAATTTAGTATACGGTAGTTATACTTGTTGAATTGGAGAACACTGATGTGTAGCTTATTTGTGTTTAGATTTGCGCATATGGGTAAAATATAGTTAAGTCTAGGTCTAGTGTATTGTTAGGTTACCTTGAGTCTTTGTATAATTTTTGTAAGGATTAAGTTTAGATTTGATTTTGTGTGTATTAGTGCATCATGGCGTTTCTGTTAAGAGAAAGAAAAGACGTATTGTTAGAGGTTGCGAAGGAATTAAGGGTAGAAATTGATATTACTTTACCCAAGATAGAATTCAAGAAAAAATCTGTCAAAGTAAATACTATGACGAAGAGTCAGTTAAATGTTTGTTGGAGGGTATTTTGGAGGAAAAAACGGGGAAGAACGTGAAAAAACAGGAAATTAAGGAATTCGAGGAACGCAGACTAGCTAGAGAACTTGTGTTAGAAAGAATGAGAGTTCAACTCAGAAATAAGTTAAATGAAAATAAATTGAAGGCAGGGAATAGGATTAACGATCTCGCAAATGGTTGTATTTTGTCAGAAAATCGTACCACAGAAGTTAGTGAACCGGTTAATAAGTGTAGGGCTTTAATTAACCCGGTAGTTAATAAAAGCGTGAGAACGCTACGTCTTGTGATTTTGAAAAGAAGAATTGTGCCCCCCAGTGAGATGTACGAACGTTTCCCACCCGTCTGAAGTAAGAGGGAAAAAGAATTCAACGTGTATAGAAATAGTGATTGTGAAGTGAAAATGAAGGCTGGGTTATGTGAAGGAAGGGTCAAAGCTGTAGCGATGGGTGCGCAGCGGGTAATAAATCCGGATAATATTGAGTAGCTCTTTTGAATTGAAAAGAGATAAGGGAGTGGCGAACCCTGAAGGATTGATTTGTGAGAATATCTGCGAGGAAAAATATACCCTTGGGACGTTAATGGGTTGTGAAAAGCAGTTAACAGTGGATCGGGAAAGTTTTTGAAATCATACAATAGCTAAGATAGCAGGGCAGTTAAAAGGGGGAGAAAACATGTGTAAAGCAGATGTGCGGAAATGCTTGGAAGACGAGTTAGCAATGCGATTGCCTCTCTCAGAACCAAGGGAGATTTATAAGAATAAGTTAGAGACGGACAATAGGTCTAACATCGGTTCAGAATTTAATTTCGTGATAGATTTACCCGGAAAAAGAGATCGCAGTACCATTTATCGTCTTAATTTAATAAAATTGTACCGTAGAAAGCCGGAATTGGCAAATTTGGTTATGGAGAATAGCTCAGAAGGAATAGATTCCGCAACTCTCTATTCGGTAAAGCTATTTATGGATTTTGGTTTTCAGTGTAATTTAAGGAAAAGTCAATTGTATTTTAAATTACCGCCTGATCGAAGTAGCTACTTAAGGATGATTAACGCTAAAAAGAAAGAAAGGTTTCTACCAGAGTCTGGGACGATTGTTTTAAGGCAGAAGGATGTTAATTTGGTTACGGGAAAGCCATTTAGAATCAAAACTTGTTGTTCATCCCAGATGTCAATTAATTCACTTCGAGAGGATACAGAGTATCTTTTAGATTTAGGTGTAAACGGGATGGGGCAGTCAAATCGTACTCTGCCCGTTGTTTGGTTAGGAAGAGTGAACCGATACCCGTACCCGCGTATCAAATGTATAAAGTATAGAATTTGAACCAGGTGACGCGAGCCGAGATTTATTTTTTTAAAAAAAAAAGGGAAAGTTTGGTAGAAAAGATCAACGCGGCAACGTGCGTCACTGTACTGGATTTGTGGAAGTGGTATTTTCGTCGTTCTCTAATGATGAATTATCCAAAGCACACCACATGCGTTATGCCAGTTGGCATGTACATTATTAAAAAAATCGAGGTTTAAGTTTCTTTGTGCTTATGATGGATGTAATTTAACAACTCTGATTTTGAGGTTGTTAGAGCAGATTGATGTATCGCGAATGGTCGACACAGACATTCTGATACAAATTTGGAAAAACCGTGTAAAGAAAATAGACTTTGTGTTAAAATGGTTGAGTAGGGTTGGGTCGGAAGTCGGACCGACCAAAGGTAAATTAGAGACATGGGCAAGTTTGTTCCGTGTAGACATAATGTAGATTTAGAAAATTCATTGCATGAGCTACTGAGGCTTGTTAATTATATTCCCAATTAAAGTGTTTCCTCAATAACTAACGTAATGGAAGACAATACCATGAATTGTGAATAACCTGTTATGATGGTTGTGATAATGCTTGCTGATAGCCATAATTTAATTAAATGTAAAAAGTCTTAGTTTAAACTTCTTAATTTAAAAATTTGGTTTTTAATATTTTTTTGGCAAAGCTTGAATTTATAAATGTTTATTTTGTTTATTTAATATCGTTGGAATAAGAGTAATTAATTCTTAGGACTGTGTACGCTCACAGATATTTAACACAATTGAATGAGCGATTGATGTGTTAGAATTATAGAAATATTATAATTTGGAGTTAATTTCTTTAAAACCCTAAATTTTGAAGTGTGATGTAACTGTATGAAATGGAAAAAATGGTCCAAGTTTCGAATTTAAGTTTTTTTTGTTAAGTGTAAGTTTTATAGAATTTTGGATTTATTTGTTTATTTTACTTGTGATTGTATGTGTTTCTTGGATTGCTGTCCTGATCGGTCTCATTGATAAGACAACCCTTTGGTGTGAAATGTTACGAACTGAACCAAACTGAGGCCAGAGCAGTCCAGTGAAATGGACCTTTCAGGGGGAAGGAGTTGTGACATCGTCGATGGTTGTGAATTCCCATCTTTCGATTCACAATAGGTTTTATGGTTTCACCAGCTGGTCAAGGACAGGTTCGACGTCATCGATTGTCCCTGCATTTTTACGATCCACCAGCTGTGGAATGACCAGTGCACGTGGCCATGGGGCCATTGTTTATTGTCTGAACTCAGGGAGTGAAGAGAGACAGACGGGTCGCCCTAATAGTAAAGTAGACCCGGCGCCACATTGACAATAGGCGAAGCCTATCTTAAAATAATCATGTCGTCTTTTTAGTGTTGTGTGAAGGGAATACTAGGAACAGGTGTGTCCAGATGTGGACAAGGAACTATGGCGCCTTGGGCCAGACGGCTCGGGTGTGTTTTGGCGTGTTATGCGCAAATCAGTCGAGGGAGGTCAAGAGCGACTTTGTGACCTGCCAATGAGAAGGAACGAGGGGCGTGTTGTGAACACACCCTGGTGTTTAAAAGGGTTCTTTTTCAGAGAAAAGGGAAAGAAGGTCGGGAGAGGAGGACGAGGAGACCGGAGAGAGAACGGACGAAACGTCGGAAGAGAAAAAGGAGAGGTCGGAAGAGGAGGACGAGTAGAGTCCGGGAGAGAGAACGGTCGGAAGGAGAAGAGAGAACGGACGGAAGGAGTCCGGGATTGGACTGAAAAAGACGATGAACGCCGGTGGCGTTGAGAATGGGAATATGAACTGACTACACCGGCTTGGCAATATTACTTTCATTAAGAATTGTTTATCAAATAAACAATATTTTTTATTTCTATATGAAGCTGTAACCTTATTTATTGAAGGATAGCTACTCACGACGTTACAGCTAATATATATATATATGAAATTGGTGGCAGCGGTGTTGAACCGGCATTTAAGTAAACAGATGCCCGAATCCTTAGTTTTAAGTGAAGAGAAAAAAAATGCCAGCCGGGTGCGTTTGTGATGAGACGAGTTGATGACTGCGAATTCCTGGAGTTCCCAGCTGTGAGAAGTGCTGGATGCAAGTGTCTCCCGTTCCTGCTAGTGATGAAGTGCGTCCGCCTGATTTTGAATTGCCTGTTATGAGATGTGTTCCTGTGTGTCTTCTATAAATTTGAAGGTGAGTCTTTTTCATTGAGATTATTTTCGGGGCAGCAACTGAGTATTGATTTTGTATGTAAAATGTTTTAAATAAGGAATATAAAGACTAGGTAAAGTTTTAGTAAACAATAAGAGACTAGAAGGATTTTAAGTTTTGTATGAAGTGTATAAATGTGCAATATTAGTATTGTGGTTTTAGATTTGTGAAATTTAGTATACAGTAGTTATACTTGTTTTGTTGGCACAGTATTGTGTGGAATATTGTAGTGGTTTTAGATTTGTGAAATTTAGTATACAGTAGTTATACTTGTTTTGTTGGCACAGTACTGTAATGAGTATTGTTGTGGTTTTAGATTTGTAAAATTTAGTATACAGTAGTTATACTTGTTTTGTTGGCAGTATTGAGAAGGGTATTGTTGTGGTTATAGATTTGTAAAATTTAGTATACAGTAGTTATACTTGTTTTGTTGGCACAGTATTGTGTAGAGGTATTGTAGTGGTTATAGATTTGTGAAACTTAGTATACAGTAGTTATACTTGTTTTGTTGGCACAGTATTGTGAAGGGTATTGTTGTGGTTATAGATTTGTGGAATTTAGTATACGGTAGTTATACTTGTTGAATTGGAGAACACTGATGTGTAGCTTGTTTGTGTTTAGATTTGCGCATATGGGTAAAATATAGTTAAGTCTAGGTCTAGTGTATTGTTAGGTTACCTTGAGTCTTTGTATAATTTTTGTAAGGATTAAGTTTAGATTTGATTTTGTGTGTATTAGTGCATCATGGCGTTTCTGTTAAGAGAAAGAAAAGACGTATTGTTAGAGGTTGCGAAGGAATTAAGGGTAGAAATTGATATTACTTTTACCCAAGATAGAATTCAAGAAAAAATCTGTCAAAGTAAATACTCTGACGAAGAGTCAGTTAGATGTTTGTTAGAGGGTATTTTGGAGGAAAAACGGGAAGAACGTGAAAAACAGGAAATTAAGGAATTCGAGGAACGCAGACTAGCTAGAGAACTTGTGTTAGAAAGAATGAGAGTTCAACTCAGAAATAAGTTAAATGAAAATAAATTGAAGGCAGGGAATAGGATTAACGATCTCGCAAATGGTTGTATTTTGTCAGAAAATCGTACCACAGAAGTTAGTGAACCGGTTAATAAGTGTAGGCCTTTAATTAACCCGGTAGTTAATAAAAGCGTGGAGAACGCTACGTCTTGTGATTTTGAAAAGAAGAATTGTGCCCCCCCAGTGAGATGTACGAACGTTTCCCACCCGTCTGAAGTAAGAGGGAAAGAATTCAACGTGTATAGAAATAGTGATTGTGAAGTGAAAATGAAGGCTGGGTTATGTGAAGGAAGGGTCAAAGCTGTAGCGATGGGTGCACAGCGGGTAATAAATCCGGATAATATTGGAGTGGCTCTTTTGAATTGAAAGGAGATAAGGGAGTGTCAAACCCTGAAGGATTGATTTGTGAGAATATCTGCGAGGAAAAATATACCCTTGGGACGTTAATGGGTTGTGAAAAGCAGTTAACAGTGGATCGGGAAAGTTTTCGAAATCATACAATAGCTAAGATAGCAGGGCAGTTAAAAGGGGGAGAAAACATGTGTAAAGCAGATGTGCGGAAATGCTTGGAAGACGGGTTAGCAATGCGATTGCCTCTCTCAGAACCAAGGGAGATTTATAAGGATAAGTTAGAGACGGACAATAGGTCTAACATCGGTTCAAAATTTAATTTCGTGATAGATTTACCCGGAAAAGAGATCGCAGTACCATTTATCGTCTTAATTTAATAAAATTGTACCGTAGAAAGCCGGAATTGGCAAATTTGGTTATGGAGAATAGCTCAGAAGGAATAGATTCCGCAACTCTCTATTCGGTAAAGCTATTTATGGATTTTGGTTTTCAGTGTAATTTAAGGAAAAGTCAATTGTATTTGAAATTACCGCCTGATCGAAGTAGCTACTTAAGGATGATTAACGCTAAAAAGAAAGAAAGGTTTCTACCAGAGTCTGGGACGATTGTTTTAAAGCAGAAGGATGTTAATTTGGTTACGGGAAAGCCATTTAGGATCAAAACTTGTTGTTCATCCCAGATGTCAATTAATTCACTTCGAGAGGATACAGAGTATCTTTTTAGATTTAGGTGTAAACGGATGGGGCAGTCAAATCGTACTCTGCCCGTTGTTTGGTTAGGAAGAGTGAACCGATACCTGTACCCGCGTATCAAATGTATAAAGTATAGGAATTTGAACCAAGTGACGCGAGCCGAGATTTATTTTTTTAAAAAAAAAGGGAAAGTTTGGTAGAAAAGATCAACGCGGCACCGTGCGTCACTGTACTGGATTTGTGGAAGTGGTATTTTCGTCGTGCTCTAATGATGAATTATCCGAAGCACACCACATGCGTTATGACAGTTGGCATGTACATTATTAAAAATCGAGGTTTAAGTTTCTTTGTGCTTATGATGGATGTAATTTAACGACTCTGATTTTGAGGTTGTTAGAGCAGATTGATGTATCGCGAATGGTCGACACAGACATTCTGATACAAATTTGGAAAACCGTGTAAAGAAAATAGACTTTGTGTTAAAATGGTTGAGTAGGGTTGGGTCGGAAGTCGGACCGACCAAAGGTAAATTAGAGACATGGGCAAGTTTGTTCTCAGGAGTGAAGAGAGGCAGACGGGTCGCCATAATAGTAAAGTAGAGCCGGCGCCCCATTGACAATAGGCGAAGCCTATCTTAAAAATAATCATGTCGTCTTTTTCTAGTGTTGTGTGAAGGGAATACTAGGAACACGTGTGTCCAGATGTGGACAAGGAACTATGCGCCTTGGGCCAGACGGCTCGGGTGTGTTTTGGCGTGTTATGCGCAAATCAGTCGAGGGAGGTCAAGAGCGACTTTTGTGACCCTCCAATGAGAAGGAACGAGGGGCGTGTTGTGAACACACCCCCTGGTGTTTAAAAGGGTTCTTTTTCAGGGAAAAGGGAAAGAAGGTCGGGAGAGGAGGACGAGGAGACCCGGGAGAGAGAACGGACGAAACGTCGGGAGAGAAAAAGGAGAGGTCGGAAGAGGAGGACGAGTAGAGTCCGGGAGAGAGAACGGACGGAAGGAGAAGAGAGAACGGACGGAAGGAGTCCGGGATTGGAGTGAAAAAGACGATGAACGCCGGTGGCGTTGAGAATGGGAATATGAACTGACTACACCGGCTTGGCAATATTACTTCATTAAGAATTGTTTATCAAATAAACAATATTTTTTTATTTCTATATGAAGCTGTAACCTTATTTATTGAAGGATAGCTACTCACGACGTTACAATATATATATATATATGTACTAATTCCCTCTAGTATCCTTTTTATTAACCTTTGTACTAATATTTGAAATAACTTTAACTCTTTGGTTTAAAATTAACATTGTAATATTAATCGTAATCAGCTAGTCCGAAATCCCAGTCCCACCCATTCTATCCAATCAGAACTACTATTATGTAATCATCACGCGCTTGCACTGCTGGTATAAAAGCAAAAATCTTATGTAATCGCTCTTTTTTGTCTACCTGCCTTCATCATGTAATCAGCAGGCTGCAACGCGTTCTATGTTTGTCTTTGTCTGTGTTTGTGTCATGATGTTTGCTTCTTGTTATGTGTAATTCGGTCCCTACTGGATCTTTATGTGTTTCCGGATGTGAATAAAAAGGAATAACGATTTACATGAGTGCCTCTTCGATAATACCGTACTCGACCACGCTCCACGTAACGCAGAAAATTACATCACCGGCCACGCCCTGCCTTTGTTTCGCCATTGTTTAAATCAACCACTCACCACGTCTTACAATTAGTTTTACCACTCTCTAGAAATATTATAGAATTATGTCATATAGATATATATAGAGAGAGAGAGAAAAAAAAGTTCAATTTCTATCTTACTTTGAGTTATCCTTAATTTATGAGCATGAGTGTATTTTTAACATGTTTTTACAAGTTTCACTTGTATGTAACGGAATCTTTTAAACTCCATTTTTAATCCCAATGTCAAATTAATTCAAAATTTTGCACATTTGTCAAGGACCGATGAAAATATAATAATTTCTCAATTTTGTTTCATTGTCCTGATCAGGATCATCAGGAATAACGATTTCCAGAGAGAGATTTGGTGACTAATTCCATACACTACTTTCAGATTTGGCGACTTGTTCCAGATTTCGCGACTAAAAGATTAAGGGGCAACCCTAAACAAATAAAACAAAAAAAAGTGTTCTTTATGTGAGAAAGCGCAGGGTAGGTGCCCCAGCAATTTCTTACCATAATTTAAGCAATTGTCTAGTTTTTCTGAAAATGGAAATAAAAAAAAACCCATGCATGTGAAAAAAAAAATAATTTATGTTCTAACTGTTACATATTTTTTTATTTTTACAAAGCAATATGTTTAAAACTGATGATACGAGTCAACATTGTAGCAGTACGTATAATATAAACAATTGTCTAGTTTTTCTGAAAATGGAAGTAAAAAAAAAAAAGACTCGTGCATGTGAAAAAAAATAATTTATGTTCTAACTGCTAGATATTTTTTATTTTTATAAAGCAGTTCGTTTAGTAGTGATAATACGAATTAACATTATAGCAATATGTTTAAAAGGTGGTAATATGATTGACAATATTTCTTCTTAACACACTTTTATTAGTTTGACCTGTATTTATAGAGACGGAATCTTTGAAATAAAACGATGCGGGACTCATACGAGGTCCCGTAAACAGAAGGAATAAATACCATTGAGACCCGTTAATTAATTTCCGTTGAAGAGAAAGACTAATTCCAGCAGCCACATAATTCCGGCTCCAAATATCAAACTGAAGGATAAATTCAACAATGAATAAATGATGGTTTAAAAATCTAAAAAAAACTCGCTTTGATTGTAGATCAAACTAAAAAATGAAAAATATAAATGGTAGTTCAACTAAAAAATAATAAATCTTCACACAAGAACAAAATGACTAACGAGAAAGTTAATGTCATTGTGATAAAAGCGTGGGGGTGTGCTTTGTACTACATTTTTACACTAACTCAGCATTTCGGAATAGAATTAGTAAGAAATTATAACAATTGATATAGAGCCCCCCACGCTTTTACCCTAATGACATTAATTTTCTCGTTCATCATTTTATTATTATATTAAGATTTATTATTATTATTATTATTATTATTATTATTATTATTTTTTTTTTTTTTTTTTTACTTTTTTGTTCGGTTCGCTATAAAAGCGCGTTTTTTAGTTTTTTCTTAAACCATAATTTATTTTTATTATTTTTTTTTTTTAATTTATAAAAGGGATAATTCTATCTTTCGTATTTCGGCTCTTTCTTGAGCGAAGAGCACACTCAAAATAAATATGCTGATTCTAAAATTACCCAAATGAAACATGATTCCAGTGTCCAGCATACATAGTCTCTTGCAGCTTGAATTGCCACGATTACATCATTACGTTTAACAAAATAAATAGTACATCTTTACGTTACATGTATATATAAATATATATGTCGTTCATAAATCTAAGTATTATTACACAATGAGAAATTTGAATATATTACTTTTCTTCTCATTTGTTTTCTGGATTAATTAACTCCTTATTCTATATAAATAAGGTGACCAGTTTTTTTACAATGAAAAGGAGGACGCGTGTGAAAAATTTAAGAAAAAGTTATAACGTAAATCTTTATGTATAAAAATCTTCTGTGCGTGTGTATGTCACTAAATTCCTCCTAAACGGCTGGACCGATTTCGATGAAATTTTTGTGGGGTTCAAGTAAATTCGAGAATGATTTAGATTCACAATTCGGTCCGATATCGCAATTAGTTAAAAAGATATTAATTAAAAACATTCAAAAAATACAACTCAACATTTACCTGCATTGTTGTAACAACGCTATTGTTATAAACAAGTAATATAAAAAAAACATTTAATCAATTCCTACTTAGATCAACCAAGAAAAAATTTATTTTAGCTACTTTTAATTAAAGTTGCAATTAATATAAATATGAATATACATAGGACAGAATCACAACATTAAGTGGTAATTAATTTTTATTAATTATCATTAAAGTATCGTATTGTCATCCAAAAAATCGTGTATATAAAATTTCCTTTCAACTGAATGCTTTAACACGTGAGAAAAAAACCTTTTCAAATGTTGACCTAAGTCGCCAAAAGGGTCGCTAAGTCGCCAACGTGGCTGTATTTGTAATTTTTTAAATAATTAGTTTTAATCAATTAATTTTTATTAATTATAATTAAAAAAATTACTGTATTGTCATCCAAAATAACCATGTGCATTACATTTCAGCTCAATTGAGCGCTTTAAAATGTATTTTATTAACGATTGAAAATTCCACCAAGATAAATAAATAAATAAACAAACAAACAAATAAAACATGTAGAGATCGTGAGCTAATAGTAGGAATTGAAAAAGAGCTGGCATCGAAAATTGATTTTCAGCCAAACTGGCCAAACCCGGTCTTTATTGTTACGAAAATGCAGACGCGATTCACGCTTTTTAGCGTTTTTAGTTAATATCTTTTCAAATAATCTTTATATATGTAATTCTTCTGTGCGTGTGTATGAAACTGAACTCCTCCTAAACGGCTGGACCGATTTTGATGAAAGTTTTTGTCTGTTCCAGTGGACTCGAGAATGGTTTAGATTTATAATTCGGTTTAGAATTGTTTATTTATTTAATTTTTTATTTATGAATTGTTGATCTTGGAATGTTTTACATTGGATCCGGCAGACTGCGCTACGATCGCAGTATCGAATATTCAAAAATCTTTTATTTCGAATTTAAGATGTATGTACAGGACAACGTCTGTTGGGTCCTCTAGTATATATATATATATATATTTGAGAGAGAGAGAAACATTTTTTAATAAATAAAAATACTCTAATTACGCTTGCATTCCTTTTAATTATTTACTTAAACGAGTATTTTCCCATTGAATATATATGTATATTTTTTTTGTCAATATATCATTTTTCTAATACATCGGAAATTTCGGATCAAAAAATATCATTCATATTGAGCTTTACAGTGTAACGTCACTTCTCGAAAACATCAACATCTGGTCGGTTTCTTTGTAGACCCGACAACCACACGTGCAGCTTGCATGTGCAACTCAACCCCTTTTGACCCCCGAGGAATCTAGCCCCGTCGACCGGAAGATGAGGGGAGAGATGCTTTGAACTTGCACGGGAGCGGTTGCCAGCGGATCCTCCTCTCACAAAATAGTGGACTCTAACAATCTATAATTTTAATAACTTTAATGTATCATTTTGTAAATAATTTTCAATAGTTGTGACGTAAATAAATTCCATATTTTAATTAACCAAGAATACGCTACCGTTATTCTTTCAAACGTTACAACAGTAAGTGCTACAGCTAAACTATCAACATTCAATCTTGATTTCTCACTTGTCCAAAAATCATTACCAACTGAAAAAACTCTTCCAATTTCTGCATTAATTCCAGGTCAGCATAACGTAAATTCAACAAGAATAACTAAAGAATAGTGTACATTTTTGAAATATATAGTTAAACATTTAATCCCATCTTTTAACAATTTCAGCATGCTGATTTACAAATTGTTACAATTTATTAGAATTTTAATATACAATAAGTATTCTAGTTTATTCGAACAGACAATTGTCATCGATTTTAATATCAGGCATTTCTTTCGATAAAAACTCAACTCAATTTTCTGTATCTGCCCAATTTACTTGCGATGAAGTCAGAAAACACCATTCAAAACTGTTTTTTCCTGTGATATTTGTTTCAGGCCATTCTTCGACATATTAGAAACATGCTTGGTTCATCTCTGAATAGAGATTAACAGATCAGTGGTAAAATATTCAAAAGGAGGACACTTTTTGAGGAAGGACCCTATAAAGTGAGTGAGTGAGTGAATATTAACGTCGCACTGTTCAGCTACACGAGGGCTTTTGGCGACGGACCACGTAATTTTGAACCATGGTCAAGTGACGTGGAGGACACCTGAGCCAGCACTCCCTCTCCTAACTACCACATCGACGGGAGGACGTTTCAACTCTCGACAGATTTAGCGTGCATCGCTGCCCTACACGGCGGGTCTTTAGAGGTACTGGGCTCGAACTATTGGCATGCCTGCCATGATCCGATGCCATGACCACTGGGTTACCGCAGCCCCTTAGAACCTATAAAAGAAAAACGGTTGGTCACCTTAATATAAATCGAAGCAACAGCTAACCTTTTCTTCTAATAATTTCTAAGTACCACCGACTTATTATAAAGATTAAGTGAAAACTCAATACTAACACTTTTTGATTTTTAAAAATTGATTCTTTAGCGGAACGATTTTTTTTATAAAAGCAGACAACTCTGGGGTCTCTTTTTATTTGTTAGAAAATTACATCTATGGCTGGTTGATTTATTGTTTCGTAAAAAAATTTACAATATATTCAGCCGTTGTGAATGACAATTTCTTGTTCCCATTTTCATGGAGCATTCACCATTTATATGTTGTTGTTTTTTTAATTTTTCAGTGTGGTAAATTTGTTAATTCATTGTTGTATAAAAATTCGATGTTAACCATTTTATTTACATGTCTACTATTCTCGAACATACGTATCTGTTCATGATACGTCATATCGTGAGCTCATAAATATTATTTCATTAACTAGTTTATGTTTCCCATTAGATGTGCCAGAAAGCTCTTTGATTTTTTTTTTGCGTATTATTCATTCTACAAAGTTTCCATGGTTTCTTTTATCTGATTCTGTCTTTAATCAAATAATTGTGTCAAATCCCCATAAATTATTTACTACAACAATACGTTATTTGAATTATGTAATTTCAGAAAAATTATCCTTAGCGAACAAGAAAAGGGATTTGATGATCAATTCTTAACTCTGAAATTTCTTCAGAACAATTCGTCCAAGTTTTAAATTGATCAAGGAGTTCTAAAATTTGATTTTTGAAGCTAACTTCTTCTGGCACGGTAGGGAGAAATTTCCGTTACACGTTACCAGTAACGGTTAGCGATAAACTTAAGGTAGAAATGAATGAAGTTCCGAATTTCCCCCACACCCGTTTTAAAAAACTCCATCTAACTCATACTATCTATCTCAGACAAAAAATAATTACAGAATCGGGAAGATCATTTTTTTCGCCACGATATGGTATATTTTTTTAACAAAATAATGATATTTACTATTTTTATGATTTTTTTTAAAAATGAGTCAAAATTGATACGCTTTTATAAAAATGGTTTCTAAATCATTCCCTTTAAGTTTCCTTTCAAGTTAATGAATTGATATTTTATTCTAAACAAGTTCATGCTTTTCTCTTTTAGAATCAGTCATAAAAAAAAAAAAATTAAGGAATTTTTTTTTTTTGCGATTTTTCAAAAAATACTAAAATTTTAATTAAATATTTAATAACTTCATTATTTATAAAAATAATCTAGCGAAACTTTTTCTCCATATGTAGAATAGTATTATCCGTAATCTGTTCAAAGATTAAAAAAATAGATTAAAAATTACGGCTTTTAAATTTTTTTTGTGTTTTTCGTCTATTAACCCTGAGCTAGCACCCCCAACCCCACCCCACCCCCTCTCCTCATTCAACAGCACCTTTAACAAGCCTTTCCTCTTTTAGCTTTGCGATACATATTTTGTTTTGTTTTTACGTTACCTAGAAGTGAAATTATAATCAATTTTACGAATTAAAAAAAAAATCTGAAGTGAGTCTTTAATCTACCCGAAGTAGGCATTTAAATGGTTCAAAATCTGTCAAAAATTAGTTTAAAGAGAGTTTGTTGGATATACAGTTTTAAAATTCTTTTAAGGAAATAATACAAACAATCTATTGTTTTAAAATTTAGTGGCAACACGACATTTCTTCCAATAGTTTGGCAATAAAAGATTTTGTTGACTAAATTTTCAATCGAATGGAATTTCTAAATCCAGTTTAAGAAGTGAATTTTTAAATCATATATATGCTTTGGTGTAATTAATTTGATTGTTGGGAAAGTGTTATATAGTGCTTCATTAATTTGTATTTTAAGACTACAGTGGGCAGTAAAATTTTTTACAAACATGTCCAAAATTTTTACTGGCTCTATGTAACTTAGAACTAAAATCATATAAAAAAAATTGGTGAGAAAAAAATGAGTATAGTTTTTAAAAATTTTAAAAATTTAAAAACTTTCCATGCGTTTTGATTTTTTTTTTTAAATTTCATATTTTCACCTGATTTAACTTATTTAAGCAATTCTTTACAAATATATGCATGCAATGTAGTGTTTTATATGATAATTTACAAAGTATGGGTAAACGCAAATTTTTATATAAACATTTTAAGAATTTTAATGATTTCCTATACATAAAAAGCTTTAATTTCTTCTTTCACCCTATCACTATTATTACAATGCATCCAAGGATTTATAACGATACATTAGATGAATACTTCTGGAAAGTTTGTTTTGTTATAATTTGACAAAAATTGCAACGCATGGAACATTTTGCATTTTTGTTTCGAGGCAAATTTTTGATTTAGACTAATAATGATGATACTTTTCTCCAAATACATACATTAAATTTTTTTTAGTATCATGTATTGAAAATGAAAATTTTGTCTATTGTAACGTCACTTCTCCGAAACATCAACATCTAGTCGGCTTCTTTGTGGACCCGACACCCACACGTGCATCTTGCAGCTGCAACGCAACCCCTTTTTGACCCCCGAGGAATCTAGCTCGTCGACCGGAAGATGAGGGGAGAGATGCTTTGAACTTGCACGGGAGCGGTAACCAACGAATCCTCCTCTCACAAAATATTGGACTCTAACAATCTATAATTAAATTTAATAACTTTAATGTACCATTTAGTAAATAATATTCAATAGTTGTGACGTAAATAAATTCCATATTTTAATTAACCAAGAATACGCTACCGTTATTCTTTCAAACGTTACAGCTTAGAGTTTTGGTGGCAGCGCTTTGGGATAAAAAGTTAGCATTCAGGACCCGTGAGAGTAGGAAATTTTGGATTTTTACGGACGGACCGCAACGCAGAGAAAAAAGACATCTTCGGAAGCCGTGCTGCAATTGAATTCAGCTTAGGAGAAGGAGAGCGTCCTGCTTAAAGAAGATCAAACTGATCTATAGTGTTAACGGCCAGTGTCCGAAGGGAAAGCGATTTTCGGAAGCCGTGCTGCAATTGAATTCAGCTTCGGAGAAAAAGAGCGTCCTGCTCATAGAAGATCAAACTGATCTATAGTGTTTACGGCCACAGTGTCCGAAGGAAAAGCGATTTTCGGAAGCAGTGCTGCGATTGAATTCATCTTTGAAGCTGTGCCACAAGTGAATTCCATGCTGGTCAAACTGACCACACTTATTGTTAAGGGTGAAAGATTCAAGATTGGTCAAAAGGACCATTGTTCACACGGAAGAGTTCAAAACCACTAGTGCCATATAACTGCACATAATTTGCTTCTGACAGCAAGCTGAGTACTTCAAATGGGTGAGTACTGTTATATTTTTGAGTTGCAAACTGCATATTGTATTAGGAATTTTGGTTAAAATGTTCTTTACAAATTTTGAAATACTTAGTGTTTTTTCTTGCATGGGAACAGTGTTATTTTGTTTCTAGAGAATTGTAATTGTATTTCAAGCATTGTGTGCAATTTTAGCTTAAGATTTATTGTGTTTTAAGTCTCTTGAATGATTTTGATTATTTTTAATGTTAAGTTTTTCTTTGTGTATTTCTGTGTATGCATGGGACCAGTGTTATTGTATTAATAGAGAATAGTAACAATAGTGCAAAATTTAGCGTGACATTTATTTGATATTGTTTAAAAAATGGCTTTCCTTGGTAAAGGGAAAAAGCAAGACATGTTGCAACTTGCTGAGGAATTAGGAATAAATGCCACTTTAAATATGACTGTCCCTAGCATAAAAATTGCAATCACTAACAGTGAAGGTTATGAAGAGGAATTTGTTAAAAATCTGTATGAGACTATCATTGCAAACGGAAAAAGTTTGGAGGAGTTAGAAAGGGCTGAAAAAATGAGATTGGAAGAGTTAGAAAAGGCTGAACAAATAAGATTGGAGGAGTTAGTAAAGGAGCAGGCATTAAAAGAGAAAGAATTACAGCTGAAATTTGATTTAGAAAGGTTTAAAATTGAATCCGGATTTAGGGTAAAAAATGAATCAAACGATTCTACAAATGCATGTTCTGTAACCTCTAATTTAAACTTAAAAAAACTGACCCCAGATTTCGATCCTAAGCAGTCAGATATTAGTTTATATCTAGTGATCTTTGAACGCCAGGCTAAAAGGGCGTCAATAGAAAAGAAAGAGTGGGTGGGGCAATTATTGGGTTTGTTACCCCTAGAGATCGTGCAATTTATTGCTCGCGAACCGGAGGAACAAGCCGAAAATTACGATTATGTAAAGAAATTATTACTTAAAAGATTCAAGTTAAGTCCGGAGGTCTTTCGACAAAAATTTGTCCAACACCAGAAAAAATCCGATAGCACCTGAAAGGATTTCACTTTTGAAATTACCAATTATCTAGATTAGTGGCTGATTGGCTTAGAAATAAATACCTTTCAAGATCTTAAAGATCTAATGGTGGTAGATCAATTAAAAAAACGCACCAATGCTTGTATGAAAGATCATTTTTTAGATAATTGGGCAAACCTTAAATCAGCTGCTCAAATAGCAGAACTCTTTGATAATTATGAGGACGTCCGAAAGGTAAATTCGAAACCCATGGATAGGTGGGGCAGAAATGATAAAATTTTGACATACTCAGGGGTCAAGGAAAAAGAAAATAGATTTGGGAAAACTTCCCCCAGATTAGGAGCTTCTGTTCTGGAGAGTACTAGAGAGAGAACTTTTGAAAAACGCGTGATGCAAAGATGTTATCATTGCAATATGCCCGGACATATAAAAGCCGTTTGCCCTAAATTAATAAAAAACAAAACGACGGAAACTCTCAATAATATTGAAGGAAATGAAAACCCGGATTTTCTTAATTCATATACAACAAAGGGCTCTGTGAATGGTCACGAAATAGACATTCTTAGAGATACGGGAGCGACAATAGATTTAGTATGTGCAAAATACATAAATCCTTCTTTCTCTGGTGAAAATGTTTGGGTAAAACCACCCTTAAGCCCAGAATTAGTTTGTTTACCTTTGGCGGTCGTGGAAATTTCCGAAAATTTTGGAACGGTGCAAACCAAGGCAGCGGTTTGTGGAAATCACTTTAATCAACACGGTCGATATTTGCTTGGAAATAAAACGGCCGAGCTAATAAAAGGAAATTTAGGCTATAATTTCCTGCCAGTCGAATTATTGAATGCTGTCCAAACAAGGTCTCATGTCAAAGCGGCTAGAGAAGAAAGGGGGAATAGATAGTGGTGAAGCTAAGAAAGGGGAAGATGAGGCTATAATTGTTTCTTCGGATGCAGAGGACGAAATTTTAATACCTGCACTCCAGGAATATGTTCCGGAATTAGCGCTGCTAAGGGTTACGCGAGAAAATTTAATCAATGCTCAAAAAAATAGCGAGGAGATTAAACCCTTATACGAACAGGCAGCCAGTCAAGTGCAGGTAACCAATCAGGTTTATTCGCTAGAGAAGGAATTATTAGTCAAAAATCGCGAAGATAAGTTAGGTAACGTAGTGAAGTTAATAGTAGTGCCGGAAGGGTTGCGCGACCCCATTACATCCTTGTGTCATGAAGGAACATCTGCACACCTGGGAATTACGAAATCCAAAGATAAATTAAACCGATATTTTTACTGGCCGAATTGCTATAGAGATATGGAACAGTTTGTAAAAACTTGCGATCAGTGTCAGACGGCTGGGAAGCCCAATGATAAAAAAGAAAGCTCCACTAAAATTGGTCCTTGTTATTCAGGAGGTTTTTACTAAGCTAAATATTGATGCATGTGGGTCTCTCCCGACCACATCTAAAGGGAATCGATATATTATCATGGCCATTTGCATGTCATCAAAATTCCCTGAAGCTATTCCGGTGTCTGATATTAGTTCCGTTAGTGTCACAGATGCGCTGTTAAACATCTTTAGTCGGATGGGGTTTCCCCGTGAAATACAATGTGACCAGGGTACTTCTTTTACTAGTGCTCTGACTACCGAGTTTTTTGAAAGATTCGGAATACTTGTCAGGCATAGTTCTGTGTATCATCCACAGAGTAACCCTGTTGAGCGATTTCATCGAACGTTAAAACGACTCTTACGAGTCTTATGTTTAGATGCAGGCTCCGAATGGGACAAACATCTTCCGTCAATTCTTTTAGCGTTACGAACTGTATCTCACGAAAGTACAGGGTATACACCGTCAGAGTTGGTGTATGGGAAAAATTTGCGAACCCCAGAGACTTTAGTAATGGAACATTGGATGGAACCGGAAGAAGAAAGTGATCTCGTCACTGAATATATGTTTAAGTTAATAAATAAATTTAAAAGATGTCAAGAAGTAGCTATAAATAAAATGGAGGAAATGCAAGTTAAGCGGAAAACTTGGTATGATAAAAACGCAGCAAAACGTGAATTTAAGGATGGGGATTTAGTCCTAAAGTGTTAGCTACATCCAGAGCAAATAAATTAGAAGTGCAGTGGATAGGTCCTGGGACAATTTTAAATAAAATTTCGGAAACGAACTATTTAGTCGAAATCCCCGGCAGACGCGAAACATCTCAAATCTATCATATAAATATGCTAAAACCATATTACAAAAGGCCAGAACACGTTAACGTAATTATTAATGATGAAACAAAAAAACTCTCTCGCAGACCAGGAATTAGAAATCTCATACTTAGAAAACAATTCTCTCGTTTATGATTTCGAGGACGTAATCCAGGCTAGCGAGTTGAACAAACACCTTCACGACAAACAAATGGATCGACTGCGCGAATGATTAAGTAAATACTCTAAATGTTTTTCAAACAATCCCGGTTTAACTAATCTGGTTGAACACGAAATCCAGTTAGTTAGCGATCAACCAGTTAGGACGAAGCCCTATCGAATGTAGCACCGACAAAATGAAATCTTAAAAAACGAAATTAACCGAATGTTAAAATTAGGAAACATTGAGGTAGGAGAATCGGATTACATGTCCTCTATGATTTTAGTTGAGGTAGCTAGGAAAGAACCTCGTCCATGTATTGATT
The DNA here is from genome assembly GCA_019973935.1 of Trichonephila clavipes. Lineage (NCBI taxonomy): Eukaryota > Metazoa > Arthropoda > Arachnida > Araneae > Nephilidae > Trichonephila > Trichonephila clavipes. The sequence goes on along the minus strand of BMAU01021206.1, from coordinate 468,043 downwards.
ACAGGAAATTAAACGGGATCATTAGAACGGAATATTTTCCTCTTCCGAATATCGAAGAACGCGTAGAAACAGTATCGGCGGCTAAATTTATTACCGTCTTAATTGTATCTAAGGGATATTGGCAAATCCAGTTGAGTAAAACTGCACAGCGATACGCAGCCTTCTGTACTAGCTTTGGTACATACAGACCCCTAAGGATGAGTTTCGGATTAAAGAATGCTCCATATTTCTTTAGTAAACTCATGGCTGAATTACTTAACGGACTAGAGGATTTCGTTGTCCCGTATCTAGACGATATCGCAATTTTCTCAGATACTTGGGAGTCGCACATTAAACATATGGAAACGGTTCTGCAGAGAATAAAGAGAGCTAAGTTAACGATAAAACCTTCAAAGTGTAAGTTTGCGCAACAAAATGTCAAATTTTTGGGTCACATTGTGGGTCAGGGTTTTCGCACTCCTTCCGAGGTCAAAGTTCAGGATGTTCTAGAGTTCCCTATCCCTCGCGCGAAAACTGAAATACGTGCCTTCTTAGGTTTAGCGGGTTATTACCAAAAGCATATAAATCTGTTCTCGGTAATCGCTGCTCCGTTGACGGACGCGTTGAAGGGAAGAGCAAAGAAGGGAGAAATTAAGTGGACGACCGAGGGTGAAGACGCATTTCGAGAACAAAAGGGGAAACAAACAGATAAGGCCGTCTTGTACGCGCCAAATTTTGAACGAGAATTCATTGTTCAAACGGACGCTTCAAACGCAGGTATGGGAGTAGTTTTAACCCAATTAACTGAACGAGGTGAGGAGCATCCAATCCTTTACCTGAGTAAGAAATTTTCAGAGGTAGAGAAGCGTTATTGTACGACGGAGAAGGAATGTGCTAGTATTGTTTTCGCAATTAAAAGGTTACATTATTACTTAGATGGAAATTCCTTTTTAGTTATGACCGATCACAACCCGTTGGTGTGGTTGAATAGAAACGTTAGTTCTAACCCTAGATTGATGCGATGGGCTTTGGCTTTGCAACCATATAATTTTAGAATTGTACATCGGTCGGGTAAAAGTCACAAAAATGCAGATAGTCTCAGCAGATCGGTGATAGATAATTAGGACTTGTTAACAATGTTCTCTTGCTCATGAATAACAATTGTTGCTTATAATGTTTTTTTTTTAGTTAAAAGTTAATAATTGTATTAATTTTATTTATTTACTAGTACTGTATATCATATCGAATGGAGATGCGTGTCAAAAGATAAAACCATGAAAAGCAAATGTATTAATATGCTTAATTTTGTGTATAGGGTTTTAAAATATACATGAGTATTTGGTTTACGCAAGAGGCATATTGTGAAAAATATTGTGTGTGTAAGGTTGTACACTTCGCATATCATATCAACACATGTCGTTGGTATAATTTTTATTAAGTATCGTGGCGAAGAATATTTTATGTTTAAGGTCTTACACTAGCATTTGATGTAACATGTTGTTAGTATAATTGATAATAGGCATTGTGATAGGAGTGTTTGTATTTTTATTTAATGTTATTGTATGTTTTCTTACATTGCTATTGATCATTTTCGTCATATGGATTTGTGTAAGTTCCCTAGCAAGAACACTCATTCACTAGAAATAAGTAATTCCAAATTTAGCTCAGTGTTTTCTAGTAGTTAAAATTGCAGCTCAGAAATATAGTGGTGCTTGATGAAGGAATGTGTCGGTATTCTGTCAGTTGTCTCATCGTCATTCCATTAAACTTTTCTCAACGGAAAAGTTCTATAAGAGAGGGCGAGAGCTGTAACGTCACTTCTCCGAAACATCAACATCTAGTCGGCTTCTTTGTGGACCCGACACCCTCACGTGCATCTTGCAGCTGCAACGCAACCCCTTTTTGACCCCCGAGGAATCTAGCTCGTCGACCGGAAGATGAGGGGAGAGATGCTTTGAACTTGCACGGGAGCGGTAACCAACGAATCCTCCTCTCACAAAATATTGGACTCTAACAATCTATAATTAAATTTAATAACTTTAATGTACCATTTAGTAAATAATATTCAATAGTTGTGACGTAAATAAATTCCATATTTTAATTAACCAAGAATACGCTACCGTTATTCTTTCAAACGTTACACTATACTTATACCTTTTCCATCCTAATTATTTTTTTAAATACAGTTTGAAATAATAATGATGATAATAAATTTGTTAATTGTATATAAGATTACTTCAAAATAAAACTTTATTATACAATTCAATACATGTAAGCCAAAGAAGTTAACTTCTAACACGTGCTCACACTGATACACGCTTTCTTTTTTATTTTAGTAGAGTCATAGATACAGAAACTGGTGCATGATTTATCTCATTTAAATGCATTGTAACGCGTCAAGAGGAAAATAAATTTGAAAATCCTTTTATAATAATAATAATAAATTTATTCGATGAAAAAATCGGAACTCTAAACTTCACTCCACAATTCCATTTCTAGAAACTTTTTTCTGTCCGCGCGGTTGAATTGTTTTTAACATAGCCATTATAATTTTGAGGTTTTGAAAACAGTTAAAGGACGAGATTGATACTCGAGTAGACATTCAACTTTCCTCATATATGTATATTGTATTAAATTCACTTCATAAAATCTTTTTCAAATACTTATAAATTCATTTTAAGAAAACATTTCCAAATAAAAAATTTTCCATGTTAGAACATTCTTTGGATATTTCAGGAAAACATGTTTCGTGGCTCAACAAGTAAAATTTTACGTTTGATGCTTACTTGCAATAGAGTGATGTAATTTTACTTCAAAAATTGAATGGAAAGGCACTTACAAATCCCCACCCCACCCCTCTCAACAAAAAAGTCACAAAATATATTTTTTAAGGTTAGAAATTTAATAAACTATATTTTTGAAAAATTCTCTGGTAGCCTACACAAATTCAAATTTTAAATAAGTGTTCTACAACAAAGAACAGATTCAACCAAAAAGGATCTATGTCATGTATCTGTGAAGTATTTTTATAGGAATCTAAAGTGGTACAGACACATCTTTATCAGGTTGAAGTTTATGTTGTAAAACATGTCTGTGAAAAGAAGTATCGTCATTTGTGTTTCAGTCATACATATCTATGCATGGAGTATACTGGATAGTACTTTGAAACCGGCATTTTCATGTGGCTTTAAAAAAATCGAATAAAAGATGGGCTGATTTACTGGCAATTAAAACAATAAACTCTGTAAAAACCTCAATATTTTTTAAGCAATAAATAATGATCGTTTTTTGTTTGTTTGTTTAAATTAACCTTAAAATTATATTAGATTGTATTAGAGTTTCTTGTAATGACAAATCACTTCAAAAATTATTTCGGATCTGTTACCACCTGTAATGTTCTTTTTAAAAATAAAATATTCGAATCCAATTGATTTGTTTTTAGCTTATCTCAAAGTGTGATTCAAAAATTATCTTAAAATGCCAATTATACTATCCTAGAGTTATCATTTTTGTAACTTTTAGAACGCATTTGCAACTGATATGTTCTTATCATGATTCGTAACTACGTTTTTAATACTGTTTAATAAGGTGATCAAACGTCCTCCTTTTATAGGTTCCGTCCTGCCTCGAAAAGTGTCCTCCTTTTCAATGTTTTAAAATTGATCTGTTAATCTCTATTTTCAGAGATGAACCAAACATGTTTCCAAAATGTCGAAGAATGATCTGAAACAACTATCAGTTTTCAATGGTGTTTTTTGACTTCATCGCAAGTAAATTGGGCAGATATAGAAACCTGAGTTGATTTTGTATCAAAAGAAATGCCTGATATTAAAATCGTTGACAATGGTTTGTTTGATGAAATTGGAAGACTGAATGTACACTTAACTTATAATAAATTGGAACATCAACATGCTAAAATTGATCAAAGATGGGTGGAAATACAACCATTTCAAAAATGAACACATTCCACATAAAAATTTAGTTATTCTTTTTTAATTTACGTTGTGCTTCCATGGAACTACAAATACAGCAGTTGAGAGTTTTTTTTCAGTTGGTAATGATTTTTGTGTAGTGACTAGTGATAAATCAAAATTGAATGCGAATAATTTAGCTACATTGCTTACCTTAAAATTCAGTATGAAGAATACTTTTTGGCCTGAATTTTCCGATACATTAAAAAATGATATGGTGACACAAAAAAAATCATTCAATGGGGAAAATACTCATTTTAGATAATGATTTAAAAGAATGTAAGCGTAATTAGCGTATTTTTGTTTGAATTAATGAAACGTTTCATATATTTAAGTTGTAATTTTTTCTTAAATTTTTCGTCCTCCTTTTCATTGTAAAAAAAAATGGTCCCCTTACTGTTTAAACTCAGGAATTCATAGAAAAAAAAAGAATCTATAATATTTGCAACAGTAAATAGTATATATAGGCATAGAGAAAGTTTAGATATTCTGTTCCTTCGTGTTATAACCCATTTTTCTCATTTGGAACCGAGAACGCGAAAAATCTCAATCCCGTGCCATCTTGTTTTCCTCGAAACGAATTCCAGTCTATTCCTGTTCGAAGAACGCGATCAATACATCGAAGGCGCAACGGTATCGATCCAGATAGCGAAGAAAACAAGGTTGGAAAAAGGAAGCGTATGTTGGATCTTTACGCATGCGTAGTTACAATGGCTAACATGAGAGAGCTCAAATTTTTAACCATAAAGATTTACTCGACAACCAATTCTAGAAATAAAAGATTCAAACTTCCTTCGAAAAACTTTATAAACTCGACAACTTTGAATGATTAAATGAAAATAATTACGTTAAATTGGTCTAAAAAGGAAATTCAGCATCAGAGCATGCGCAATCATCCAATTTTACTGTACTTATCATCATAAGTCTCTATTGTGACGTCATCGATGCGTAGGAACGTACTGCACCGATCGATTCTAACTCCAGAATGTTCCAAGGACATCCGCGGACGAAATGGTTGCTAAAATGGCGTCAAAACATGGGGAGGAAAAAGGTCGTTTACATCTACCTTGTTCTGTTTAGACAAGCGTGTACGTGCACAGGATGTGAATCACGCATTGCGACTTACGCCCGCAATGTATTCCTGTTTAAACACGTGAAGCAGAAATAGAAAATCCGTTTCGAAAATTTTGGTTTGCAAACATGTAATCAAATTCAGTTATTTCTATACGTGTGCATTTCTTCAGCGTTGAAAATCGATTCTCAACCTTTTTTGTTGCGGTACACTTTTAACAATTTCAAAATTTGGCGGCACACTAACAATAAAATAAATTTAAAAGTATTTTACTTATTTATCTTTAATACCCTATGAAAAATAGTTCAGGATAATAATTTTCATTGTTAAATAAAATAATATGTACGATAAGGATAATAAAATGTTTCTTGAGTAATTAATTACAAGAATACATTTAATGTAAAATTTGAGCTTGAAAATTTTTGATAATTTCGTTTGTATTTGATCATCAAAATGATAATACCAACCTCATTTTGTCATCTACACACATTTAAAAGTCTTCATCGTTTTTTCTTTTTACTTTTGTGCGTTTCTATATTTTGGTAAAGGTGAAAATCCGAATTCACACAAATAAGATGTAGAAAATTGTAACAATATTTTTAAAGTGCTTTTGGCTATTACGATAATCACCTCTAAATTTAATTGAAAACAAAAATATTTGACTCTTCCGAGTGCTTTTAAATTAAATCTCGATTATTATAGAGCGAAATAAGAGTTTGACCTTTTCATTTAAAGTCAATTCCTATACAGATGTATCCGTTATCACAAATGTGTATTATGTACCCAATCAAATGTTTTTATATCCTTCTCTCCGCGAAAGGATAAGTTCAATATACGACAAATAACTTTAGTTTATTTCTATAAAACGGACGTATGATTCGGTTTCAGATTTTATTTATATTTCACAATTCATAATTAATAACATTAAAAAAAATTGACGGCCCACAAAAGTGCCGCGGTATATTGGTGGAGAATCACTGATCTAACTTAACTTTTTCAATATTTTTAAATTATAACAAAATTTGCCTTATTACCGTAAAATCCGGCGTATAACCTATATACGTATACCACCGCCACACCTCACCTATACTTTAAAGTTGCAACTTTTAATTTTTAGGCATATTCGCCTTATAACGTGCACTGCCTTTTTACGAAAAAACCTGAAATATACATCAGCAATTCTCACATGTTTTGCAGTCATTTATTCAAGGTAATATAGCCTTAGGAAAAAAATACATAGAATACTTTTATAACTTAAATTCTTCGTGAGGAATGTTATTTCTTTTAATTAAATAGAATTTCGATAGATGTAGAGTCTAATTTTTTTCTATGCTCGTCCCTATTTTTTTTTAAGTTCTCATTTTTATATCCGGCGTATAATGTGCACCCTTAAATTTTGATCTTATTTTTTGTGCTAAAAGTGCGCGTTATACGATGGATTTTGTGGTAATTATCTATAAACAAGGAATGAGAATGTTTGTTCCAAACAAACAAAATAAGTTTTTTTAATTCTAACATAAATTAAAGAATTACAAAAATTCATTATTAATTGAATTACTGAAATTTTATTGATGTTTATGGGATTTAGGAAACTAGTTTAAAATTTGATTGAGCTTTTATATGACTTCCATATAAATTGAAATATTATTTTGAATTTTTTTCAAAAGTAAAAGAAAAGAAAATTCAACTAAACAATAGCTGCATTTTAGTCTTTCTAGTCACATTATATTATAAATAAAGTTACCAACCGTCCTCCTTTAGGGAGGACAGTCCTCCTTTTATAGAGAGAGAGAGAGAGGTTCTATTCTTCCTTGAAAAGTGTCCTCCTTTTTAATATCAGAGAAATTGGTAAAATATGGGTAAAATTACTTAAACCATTTCAAAAATGAACACATTCCATATGAAAATGTAATTATTCTTGTTGAATTTACGTTGTGCTGCCCTAGAACTAATGCAGCAGTCGAAAGAGTTTTTTTTTTTCAGTTGGTTATGATTTTTGTGACGTGTCTAGTGAGTAATCAAAATGGAATGTTAATATTTTAGCTACAGTGCTTACCATAAAATTCAGTATAAAAGATATTTTTTGCCCGAACTTTCCGATGTATTAGAAAATATGTTGACAAAAAAAATTCATTCAATGGAAAAATATTCGTTTAAGATAATAATTAAAACAATATAAGCGTAATTAGCGTATTTTTGTTTGAATCAATAAAAAGTTTCATATGTTTAAGTCGTAATTTTTTATTAAATTTTTCGTCCTCCTTTTCATTGTAAAAAAAAAATAGTCGCCTTATTATAAAGATGTTATTTAATTGTATATGACTTACTTTTTTTTTCTCACACTCCTTTTATTTGTAATTTTTTGGAGTAGGAAATAAAAAAAATTAAAGAAAAATTTAAGGTTTTTGCCCACCTTGCATTTTGAATTTCTACAAACATAGTGTTTTTCTATCTATCACACCTCTCTTATGGGGGGAGGCTACATTCTTGAAAAACACGTAGACGTAAGCGAGAAGGGGTAATATCTGAGGTGAAAATTAAAAATTTCTTGGTCTATGGGGCGGAGGTCGAGCCTCCAAACCCTTCCCTTGTGTACACCACTGTCTATCTCTAATTTTAAGTTATGGTTTGAAAATCTAGGCCAGTTGATTTTATTAATCATAATAAATTGAACTCCAAAATCGAAGAGGATTACTTGTTTTACTTTTATAAGGTCATTAAAAGATTATTATTACTCTATGCGTGCGTGTGTTTTCCGCGACGAGTTTAGAAGTCTCATAAAATGATTTAATAACAATTAATACACACAAAAAAAGGTTTACAACAGATAAAAATAAAACCCCTTTTTTATATCCCCTCTACATCAGAAACATTTTACAGTAATCAAATAAACTCAACCGTTTAGTTTGACAAATACAATGTGTACCCGAAAATTAATCTTACATTAAAGTGACTCAAGATAGATATTTTAAGTTTAAAATAAAAATGATAAATGTGTATTGAGTTTTAAATAAAAATGTTTTTTTATTTATAAATTTTCTCAGAAATTTTTTTTTTTTTTATCGATATAAGTTTTAAACCTCAGATAAGTAACAAAATTTTAAACCTTTTTTAATTTTATCCAGATATTATCAATAACAGGAGGAAATTAAAAAATATTTATTTGTAAAAACATTCTGTAATAAAAAAAAGAAAATATTCGTTGCGTATTTTTTTATTACAGTGGATTTCTCAATGAGATTCGAAGAGTGTATTCGAATATAACTCACTGAAATAAAGTTTATTACTTCTTTGTTTGAAATCTTATTCTAGTATTCCATCTGATTATTTATATATGTATTTAATCCAGTGCTTCTCAAACTGTGGGGCACCCCCAGGGGGCGTGATAACCGCATAAGGGGGGGGGGCGCAAGTACATCGAAAAGTCGAAAACAAAAGTTTTTTTTAAAAAAAAATTATTAATTTATTGAAAGGAAGCAAAACAAAATACATTCTGACATACTAAAAAATAATATATACATTTACACTGATATAATACACTTATCAGTACTGCAGAATGTGTTTCATAATTAATTTAACAGTACTAAGCTAAATAATTACCATAAGGGTATGTCATAAAATTTAATACCTATCTTGATTATAATTGAAGTCTCATATTGTAGCTTTATACCTCAAAGTATATTATTATTGAATTCCATACATTGTTACTGTATTGAAGGGGACGCGATGAAAATTATAATTGAAAATTGGATCGCAATTATAAGAAGTTTGAGAAGCACTGATTTAATCCATTTTAAAATTATAACGTAAATATCTTTTTCAGATAAATATTCAGCATATGAAATGTAAATACCTCGTAATATCAGAGGAATATTTCATATTAAGATTGATGTTAGCTATACCTGAATAAAGTTAAAAAAAAGACTGGTTTTACAAGAACATTCTTCAAGTTCTATAATAGTAAAGAAAATATTCGTTACGTATTCTATTATTATACAGCAAAATACTTTTACCGCGAACACGAAATAATTCATCGGTCCCGACAAACGACTCTATATTTTCAAGCATGTTTTTCACTTAACACGAAACGAAAATCGCTTAGCACGAAAAAATTTCTGTTCTGGGAATAAAAAAAATACGAAAAACACCAGCCGCGCAGACAAGATTTAAGAGAGGTGGTTTCATATGTGTGATGGGAAGGAGGCTAATTTGGCTTTGAAATATTCTCGGAATATATTGTGACACAAGCCAGTTTTGTTTATCTAAGCTACTTTCACTCTTCACCCGTATAAACGCCGTACAAAAACATCGTATCTTTCATTTGGAATTCAGTGACGAATACATCGCAGTGTCGGTAAAAATTAGTGAGTTTGGTTCGCATTTTTGTTCTATTTTACAAGTTTTTTTATGAGCGCAATGGCGAAGAGCTCAAGAGGGAAGCAAACTGCTATTTCGCTTAGAATGAAGATAGAGCTGCTTAAGGCTGTTGATCAAAAACAGAAGAAAACGGAAATCTGTAAAGATATTGGTATTGCTAACTCGACATTATCAACAATAATTAAGAAAAGAGAGAACATTACGAAAATATTTGAACAGAGTAAGATTCAGTCAGAACGAAAAAGGATGAGAACGGCCAAGCACGAGGATTTAGAGAAGGCTTTACTCGTTTGGTTAAAAAACAAGAGAGGCATCAGAATACTCCCATATCAGGACCTTTAATGCTGGAAAGAAGCAATGAACTTGCTAAGCAAATGGATGTTACATTTTCTGCAAATCCAAGTTGTTTGGAACGTTTCAAAAAAAAAGAAATGGTATAATACTAAAAAATGTTTGTAATGAAGCTAATCAAGTTTTACCGATCATGACAGCAAATTAGTTTCAGTCTACGTTGCCTTCAATACTTGAAGAATATGAAGCGAAAGATGTCTTCAACGCTAACTAAACCGGGTTATTTTACAGCTGCTTACCCAATAAAACTTAATCGTATAAGGGACACAATCATGTTCAAGAGATAAACTCTCTGAAGAACGGATTACGGTATTGATAGGATTCGGATGATTCTGAAAAACTAGCCCAAAATTTGTTATTGGCAAAAGTTTGAACCGCAGTGTTTTAAGAATGTTAGAATATAACCGGTCGAATATACAGCAAACAAAAAGGTACGGATGGTAACTACGATGTTTACCGATTGGATTGTAAAATCAGATGAGCTGTTCTTACGATCAGTGGCATAGCGTGAGCTTGCGCCACTGGAAATTTGTCGCCTCTCTCTTTTCTGAAGTTTACTTCGCAATGAGATTAATATCCATTATTTCATCAGATTCTTCCCTTGCTTGATCAATTTCGTTTTTCGAAGTTTCAATTTCATCCAGTGGAGATCGCAGATGCCCATTTCATTTTCCTTATATTCTGTTCTTGTCAGTGGCGCACACAAGGGGGGGTCCGGACCACCCCCCAAAGCCCTTGATTTCTTTTCCGTTTGATTATAATTCTAAGTATATATATAGTACGTAAAATTTAATTAATTACTTGTTATTAAAGAATAATTTTATTAATTAATGGTAGTTATTTATTAAAAAATTAGTTTTTTACTGTTTTTTGTTCCCGAAAATCGACAAAATCAAAAGGAGCATGATACAAGAATTGTGAACTTTCGACCCCGATCCCCATCCCCTTGAAAAATTCCTGTGTGCGCTACTGGTTCATGTACATAATTGACGGATCTATTCGCGATCCTTCCACTAATCCTCTTGGGAAATCTTTGGGCTATCAATTCGCGTTATTCACAACCAACCCTTCGGAAGAAGAAAATCGTGATATGCAAATTGAGTTACTGGTCGAGGTTTTCTAGCTAGAATGGAGAGTAGGAGAGAACGATAAACTAAAAATCAGGTGAGATCACTACTGACAGCAGTAGCGCACACAGGAATTTTTCAAGGGGGTGGGGGCGGGGTCGAAAGTTCACTATTCTTGTATCATGCTCCTTTTGATTTTGTCGATTTTCTGGAACAAAACACAGTAAAAACTAATTATTGAATAAATAATTAGCATTAATTAATAAAATTAATCATTAATAACAAATACTTAATTAAATTTTTCCTACTAGATACTTAAAATTGTAATCAATCGGAAAAATAATCAAAGGGCTTTGGGGGAGTCCGAACCCCCAGGAACCCCTCCCCCTTGTGACCGCCACTGACTGACAGGTATCATTATTGAATTATTGTGAATAATACTTGTTAGGAGAAAGCTTTGAAGTGACAATTGTTCACTGAGATTAACTTGATATTAGATTAAATCGGATGATAGATTAGATCCTATATAAAATAAGGATCTAGTTAGATAGTCTCCTAATCTTTCGTATATTATCGTCGTTGTTCCACTTCCGCGGTTAACACGGAGACATTCTCTATCTGTTATTAATTGAATTTGCATCGTTTTATTGTGTGATCAATAAATAGATTGATTGGATCATGGCAAGTGTTTCTTCCCTACCTCCCACATATCTAGGTGCCCAAGAAAAAGGTGAACACCTATCACATATTAATAAACCATAATGAGTCATACAACACAGCAATAAAAACCACTAAGTCGTTCATGGAGTAAAATTTTGCCTGTTCATTGAAAGTATTTTGGAACAAATGCGGTCGCGAGAGGTCTCCCCAAAACTGTAAAAAACGTTTGCCACTCCCAAAAAAGAGGGAGATATGTGACAAATATATTTTAGCTCCCGTGAAGACTGTCATATAGGAGGATACTGACATTGGTAACAAACTAACAGTTTTCCCAGAATTAAAGATTTCGTGAGCCTGGGATGACTTTGTGCCCCGCGTGACCTCTCCGAGGTTGTGTTCTTATGAATGCTTTTGTTTCATCAGTTTTTAATAAATGCATGCATATATACATATCTATGTAAATAAAATGTTCTCTAATAAACTTACCGTGAAATCCGGCGTATAACGCGCACTTGTAACACAAAAAATGAGGTCGAAATTTAAGGGTGCGTGTTATACACCCGGTATAAAAAAATAATAGTTTCAAAAATAAAAAACACAGATAAACATAAGAAAAATTAGACTTCTACATAGATCAGACTATTGTTTATTTAAAAGAAACGACATACCTAATGTAATTAAAAAATTCTAATTCTAAAAATATACTATTTTTCAAAATTCTGGGATAATACCTCGAATAAATGGCTTAAAAACATACCAGCATTGTACACGCACATTTCTCGCTCTTTCGTAAAAATGGAATTGCGCGTTATACGGCGAATGTAACTAGAAATTATAAAATGCAGCTTGAAAGTATGGGGGCTCCGGATTTTACGGTAATTTCGTTGAATATATAACAATTCCCTCTAGTATTCTTTTTATTAACTCTTTGTACTAATATTTAAAATAACTTTAAATCTTTTTTTTGAAATTAGCATTGTAATCTTAATCGTAATCGGCTAGTCCATTCTATCCAATCAGAACTACTATTACGTAATAATCACGCGCTTGCACTGCTGGTATAAAGGCAAAAATCTTGTGTAATCTTTCTTTTTTGTCTGCCTGCCTTCATCATGTAATCAGCCGGTTGCAGCGCTTTCTGTGTTTGTCTTTGTCTGTGTTTGTGCCATGATGTTTCCTTCTTTTTATGTGTAATGCCGTCCCTACTGGATGTTTATGTGTTTCCAGGTGTGAATAAAAAGGAGTAACGATTTACATGAGTGCCTCTTCGATAATACCGTACTCGACCACGCTCCACGTAACACAAAAAATCACACCACCGACCACGCCCTACCTTTGATTCGCCATTGTTTAAATCAACCACTCGCCACAACAAATTATGCACTGCTAAAGTTTTATCATTACATTAAATTGTGATTGTTTCGTGTTAAAGGATTTTCAATGTAGTGAATTACTTAATTCATTCGATTATAACTCATTGAAATGATGTTTAGTATTTTGTTGTTTGAAAACAGTGTGAAATTTTCCATGGGATTGTTTATATATGTTTGTAATTTATGTAAAAAATTATAATGTAAGTATCTGTTAGATAAATACTCAGCATGAAATGGAAATATAATATCGGAATACCAGAGGAATTACCTTCTTTTTTAAAATTATTTATTTACTGTGCATTTTGAAAAACATTTAAATTATTAAATACATCATACAGTGATTTATTAAATTCCTTCCTTTTAAAAAACTTTTTCCTTCTCTTCTGCCTTGAATGCAGTTTCATTTCCTCATACGTCACAGTGCTTCATCATTAATGAGAGCAAAGTAAAACGTATGCTTGTCATTCTGGTTTTCAACTGCAAAGATAGAATTGTTCATCTGTGATTCATACAAGTTTGATTGCATGCAATGCATGAGTCACACAAAATTTTCTTAAAATTCTAATGTGTTGATCAATAATCAAACTCTCTCTCAGAAAATTTATATACTTTTCAAGCTATTTAATGCAAGTTATCATTAACCAGCTTCAAATGCTTATCCAGACAGAAAAATTCCTACTATTAGATAAATTCTAGAAATTATGGCTTATTAGATTATTTATCAAATTGTGTACTTGACATTTAAATATACCATTTTTCCCTTTAATACGAAATGAATGTTTGATCAGGTATAAGATACATAATGGATTTATTTTCTCTCGCTCTTTGTATGAAAAAAATTAGATCAGAAATATTTTATCTAAATTACTTATTTCTAATTTTAGAAAGTATGAATCTTCAAAGAATAATGCTATCTGAAGAAAAATGTTTTCTTAAAAAGTTATTTTCACTAATTTTTTTTTTGCGTAAAAAAATATTAAAGTAAGTTGACAATGCATGGATTAATAATACATCGTTGTTTTTTTTTCCCTCTTAGTCAGTAATGTGTGTCATTCCTTGAAGCTATATCTGATTATAATAATTTCCAACAGTTTAATTTTAGTGGTTTGAAATATTTTCTTTTAGGAACAGTGAATTTCATTAACCCTCGTTTTGTGATCTCTTCGGGTAAAAAAAAATAATTTTCAATACAAATTTTCGTGTGCAAGATTAAATTATTTCAAATCATTATGAAACGCATTTATATTCTAAAAAAAATATCTGAAAAATGCCCCCTCCCTTATTTTTTTATAGAATTCGTGAATTCTAATAACTGGCAAAAATTAATTTTTCGCTAGAAATAGTTCTCAGCTAAATTGGAAAAAAAACAACGGCAAAAAAAAAAATTGCATTCAAAAGAAATGAGAGCAAAAGAAATCCCTAGATTGAAGTACTCATAATTATTCGAAATATCAAAACAATGGATATCGCATTTTTTTTTTTTAATTTTTAAAGGTAAAGTATTTTCTGGGAGCCTTTCAATTCTGGAATATATAATTTTTAATTCCTCCATTATTTAAAAATTTAAATGTTATTTTTAATTTTAAAAAAATCTCAAGAAAATTACATTATTTTTATTAGTGTGTTTCGAGGAATGAATTTTATTACATCATTAACAAATTTACTCCTAATTGTTTATAATACTGTATTTTTGAATGTAGAAATCTGCATAACTTCTAAAGCAAAACAATCCCTGACATTTCTCAAAAACTCGCTATTGAAAAATAGCACAACCAAGAACTCGATAAAGAAACCCCAAATAAAACAACTTTTAAAATTCGAAACACGTTCACAAAGAAAAGTTCTAGGTCACTCGTTCCTTTCTTTACAACCTGGCGGGCTCTACCCCGAGAGGGAAAGAAAACCGGTTTCACGAACAAAGGATTCATCCTGTTCGTTGAGAAGCGGGGTCGATAACAAAAACGTTTCTCTGAACTCACGTACATTCTCCACTTTCTGGAAATTTCCAGAATCTGGTTCTAGCTACTAAAAAGACCATTTGATTCGACAAATAAATTTATTTTTAATTTCGATCAATGCTTGCATCTGATTTTTTTTTCAAATTAAAATATTGACAGCACATATTTTTTTCATGAACATATAACAACATCAGAGAATAAAATTAATCTTTTCCTCCAGGCATTTTTCATTTTCATAAAAAAAAGATATATTAAGTCATAATGTCGAATTTTTTTTCTTAGAATTACATTACTGTTTATAAGTAACAATTTTATTCTCTCTCTGAATATTAACAGGATTCAACAAATTGTAAATTATTAATTAAGGTAGGGGGAAAAAAGTTCTAGAATTTTAAAAACTAAATAGAGATTATTTTCAGAACCATAGTTTTTTTTTTTTTTAAGTTTCAAATCTAAGTCAAATTTAAAATGTAGACCATTCCTGTATAAATTAAACTAACATTTGTTTTTGTTTTTTTTTCTCGTTTTTTAATGGGGTAGTTGATGAAACCTCTTCGGGTTTTTTTAGAAAAATATTAACACATCAATCCTAATTTCTTGGAAGATATTTATAAATAAAATTATTCCAGAAGTAATTCCTTTTAGTTTGAAAAGATTAGAATGGAAAAAAATTTCTTCAATTCAATACATTTTGACAATCTGATTCTAGATTATATATATTGGCAAAGGTAAAAAAGTGAACAAAAATTTTTTTCTTCAATCTCACAGCAGAAAATGTATGATTCAGAGTGTTTTTTTCAAATATGTTGTTGAAGCAGGATTTTTAATTTTAAAAACGAAAAAAAAAAAACTTAATTTTAGTGAACAATTGGAATTTTTCTATTTCCCATTTTACATATTTACTTTAAAATTAAATATTACTAACAATATTGTTTTAAACAAAAATAAAATCAAACGTACATTCTTAACTTCATACGTGAAACCAATCTCTTAGATAAAATGCATGTATTTCGTATTTTTCGTATTATATACACTCTGTCGCAAAAAAATATATGCACCCAGAAGAAATCAAGCTACAATCACGAAACTCGGCAAGAATGTAGTCTGGTAAGAGATATGCAAATGATTAAAATTTCGAAGCCAATGAGACAAGGCTAAGTGTGCTATGCGCATATTAGTTGCGCAACTGGGAGAGTTTAAAAGCATGAGTACGAGCGCCGTACGGCTATCCAAACGAATCTGATGACTTTGATAGACGATATTGAGACTTAGGATGCCTCTAAGACGTAACCGGCGGCAGTACGAGCAGCTGACGGACTTTGATAGGGGCCGTATAATAGGCCTCAGAGAAGCAGGTGGGTCGAATAGACGTATCGGCCGCCACCTCGGTCGGAGCGATATGGTAGTTGCTCGGTGTTGGCAACAGTGGATCACAGAAGGTAGAGTGTACCGTCGCGGAGGGTCAGGACGTCCCAGGAACACAAATGATCGCGAGGATCGTGCAATAAGAAGAGTGGCCACTTCGGCACCAACAACGTCGCTAGCATCGATTCAACGCCACTTACCTCCTTCCAGACATCCAGTGCCATCAAGAGAAACCATAAGGAGACGACTGACCGAAGTTGGCTTGAGGAGCCGACGTCCGCTAAGACGCTTACCACTGACCCCACATCATAGGCAGTGTCGACTGGATTTTTGCCGACCTCGGGCAACTTGGGTGTGACAGACTGGAGACGTGTCATCTTCAGTGATGAATCCCGATTCAGTCTCAGTGCTGATGACCACCGCACACGTGTCTGGAGGCGCACCGGCCAGCGGTCCGATCCGGCATTTATTGTCGAGCGGCATACAGCAATTTCACAAGGTGTGACAGTGTGGGGAGCAATTTCTTGGGACACACGATCATCTTTAGTGGTCCTTCAAGGCACTTTGACAGCTCGCAGATACGTGGACGATATTTTAACGCCGATTGTGCTACCCATGCTATCAAGTCGCCCAGGTGCCATTTATCAACAAGATAATACTCGTCCACATACTGCGCGACTCTCCCAACAATGTCTTCAAGGATATGACGTCCTACCATGGCCTGCCAGGTCACCAGATCTTTCACCAATAGAGTATGTTGGGACGCGCTGGGAAGGCAACTGCAGCCGTCCCGAGATACAGGAGAATTAACTGCGCAGATGCAAAGACTATGGCAGGATCTTCCATAGGGGGTCATAAGTGATCTAATTGAACCGAATTTCGGCTTGTATAGCTGCCAGAGGTGGCTTTACAGCTTACTGATTTTTAACCTTTTGCAAGCTGTAACCGCTTAATAAAATGATATTTTGTTCTGAATCTTTAATCATTTGTTTATTTTCATATACACTACATGCATACCAAATTTCGTGAATGTAGCTCAATTTCTTCTGGGTGCATATATTTTTTTGCGACAGAGTGTATATATATATATATATATATATATATATATATATATATATATATATATACACTGGCCTCAAAAAGTTAAGGTACAACATGTTTTTTGAAGCTCACCATAAAAAAATGGCAGTAACAATAAAATGCATAGTTTACATGAATGATAATAACGAACTTTAAAAACATTAATGCAAAAACGATTGCTACCACTTTTATTTTATAGAAAAGAACGTATATTTATGAGTGAGAGAAAAATATGCAAATATCAAGCTTTCGTACTTTTGTGTGTAAGTTGTGTTGATTTTCAACAGTTGTTGGCAGTTTCGGTGACAATAGTCAATAGAGTTTAGAAAATGTCTCAGAGATGTCGTTTACCCAATTCGTTAAGGTGGCGGGCAGTTGGATGGATGGAAATGGGATTGTCGCAGGCTGATGCTGCTAGACGTCTCAATGTGTCTCGTAGATACCAGCGACTTTGGGATCAATACCAATCCGAAGATTCTGTGTCCAGAAGACCTGTTCCAGGCCGACCACGAGCTACAACACCTGCAGAAGACCGTTTTCTAAATCTTTCGGCACGAAGGAGAACCACTACTGTGCCGCAGCTCGTTGCAGACCACTTTCAAGCATCAGGAAGAAGAATCTCCGCTACTACGGTGCGAAATCGTCTTCACAATGCAGGTCTGTATGCAAGAAGACCAGTTGTGTGCGTTCCCCTCAACGGACAACAGCGAAGGAACCGCTTATGCTGGGCAAGAGAACGTGTTTCTTGGACGCAGCAACAATGGGCTTCTGTGCTGTTCACAGACGAGTCCAGATTTACAATGGAGAGTGATTCAGGGCGTCTACTGATCTGGAGGGAACAGCGCACTAGATACCATCAATCCAACACTGTTGAAAGACACAGTTATAGAGGTGGTGGAATCCTGGTTTGGGCAGGGATCTCGCTCGGTGGCCACACTGACCTGCATGTGTTCCATGGAGGAACCGTAACTGGTCTTAGATATCGGGATGAGATCCTTGATCCATATGTCCGCCCATATGCTGCTGCTATTGGTAACGACTTCATTCTGATGGATGATAATGCACGACCTCACCGAGCTCGGATTGTTGAGGAGTATCTGGAGGATCACGGTTTGGAACGAATGGAATGGCCAGCTCGATCTCCAGACCTGAATCCGATAGAACATCTTTGGGACTATCTTGGCAGAGAGGTTGCTGCTTTAAATCCTCCTCCAAGGTCGTTACATGAGCTGAAACAAGGCTTACTCTGTGTCTGGTCTTCGCTTCCTATTCCGGTGTCCGACAACTTAATAAACAGCATGGGAAATCGATGCCGCCAATGCATTCAAGTTAGGGGTGGACACATTCCTTATTAGAACCCATTTTTGTATTGTTTTTATGCCATTTTACCACATAACACTGTGATGTGCTGTTTTCTCCTAGAATGGACTTTTCCGCAGAGATTGCTTTTTTTGTTATAAATCGTTTTTGCAATACACTTATACAAATTTCTATGACGCATTCAATAAAAAAGTATTTAATGCACATATCCTCCAAATTTTTTGTTTCTACATTCATTCATTTGCAAATTAGACACAAAAACCCGGTTGTACCTTAACTTTTTGAGGCCAGTGTATTATAAATGCGAAAGTTTGTGAGGATGTTTGGGCGTCTTTCACGCAAAAACAACTGAATGGATTTTTAATGAAACTTTACAGTAATATAGCTTATACATCAGAATAATACATAGGCTATAATTTAAAAAGATATTGTGAGAAGTGTCCAAAATATAACGATATTTGTCAAGTAAGTATAGGAAAAAATTCTGCCATCTGCAAGCAATTCTGGCGAGCGCTGCAAAAAAGCCCACGTCAGCATATATTTATCTTTTATTTGCGAAAGAACCCTTTTTGTTTTGGTTACGCAAGGCGCTCGCTTCTAATTAATTCCTGTGATCAGCATAATCCCTAATTTTTTTTATTTCAGAATAAAACTAAGTTTTGAAGGGAGTGGTTGTTATAAATCTCTCTTTATTTGAATTTTTTAATGATTTTACTATGCACATTTGGTAGTAAGAAATTGATCTTTTTTCAAAATAAATACTTTTATTGCTTCTGGTACTTACAGTAGATAAACTTTGTCTTTCACACTACATCATTTGGACATATTTGCATAGTTTGTTTGTGGTTAGTTGTTAATTATAACGCTATAATTTTAATTGAATAGGCGGATATTGCATTTTTAAGTATAAAAATAATTATAACTACTGTACTGTATTTTTTGGAGTGAGTGAATATTAACGTCGCACTGTGTTCAGCTACGCGAGGGCTTTTGGCAACGGACCACGTAATTTTGAACCATGGTCAAGTGACGTGGACGACACCTGAGCTGGCACCCCCTTCTCCTAACTATCACACCACACCAACTTAGAAGGAATATTCTTTGAAATCCACTCTTCCAAGATATATGGCAACACACGGGTTCTATGATGAGTATTTTAGCGGGGAAGGCGAACAGTTTTGCAGCAGATATGCGTTTTCAGCTGACGGCGTTTTCAGCGAATTGCAAAGATTATTATTTTTGTCCCGAAAAAATAGTTTATGTCAAAATTTAAGTGTCTTATGTTTTTTTTATGTTAATGAAGACCTTAGAAAACGATTTGACTATTTATTGTAAATGAACGGTGTATATAATTAATTTAACAGTGGAATATCTTTAATTAATTTATTATCTCTAACGGATTAAATTTCCCAAAGTGGAGTATTTTGTTTATGTATATCCCTGAATTTTCAATGTAGGGATCCAAAAAAAATATTGCATGAAAAAAACTGCAGTAAATCATAATGTGGTTGATAAAGCATTAACGTGCATCGCCCCCTACACGATGGGTCTTACAAAGCTCTAATAAAGCTCGATCTAGAAAAAGTAGCTAGACAGCGAATATTACAATTTTAACATAAAATAAATCCAACAGAAAGTAATATTAATATATTACACTTTCAGATATAAATTATTTACACTATTTTAAGCGTTCATTACGCAAAACTTTTAACAATGTGTTACTTTTGCTGAGCAAAGATCAGCTTAGGGAGGTATTTTCAAAAAATTGACCCTCAAGAGTGTTACAAGGAATTATAAATAAAAAAAAATCCTTTTTATCAGCTATTAGATCTACATACTTAAAATTCAACAAAGGTGTTTTTTCTTTCTTTTTTTTTTTTGTTTTGTTTAGCTGAGATATGCAAAAAGCATTTTTTGTTTAATTTGCAGTTCACGTAAAATTAACTCATTAAAAACTTCTTTATCCTTCAATCTGTGTTGTTTAATTTTTCAGTTCACCCGTGCGAAGAACGGGTATACCAGCCAGTATATATATATATATATATATATATATATATATATATATATATATATATATATATATATATATATATATATATATATATGGGTATGTAATATATATATATATACCCATTTTATAAAAAATAATATTATACATTTTATCACGGTGAAAAGTACGACTCACGTTAAATTTGTCATCTTAATGTGTCAAGGATAATTATTCTGTCACAGATTTTCTTTCTAAAATATGCTTAAAACAAAATTATGATTAGAATTACTTATATGATATCACTACTGATGAATATCGATAACTTATTCGGCACATTTTCATGAACACTTTGTAATTAAAAAATATCAGGATTAGAACGATTCCTATTATTTAAAAAATATTTTAATTTATGGTTTTATGAAAGCTGACATTTGAATAAACATTAACCCCTTAAGTGGTCAATTTTTTTGCCAAAAATGTTTAAAAAAAGGCACTTTTTTATTGCATATAATTAAGCGTATTACTTAACAGAATGCGAAAATGGAAGAATTTTATTTCGATTTTCAATTTTAAATCAATTTTTCTCACACTATTTTTTGTTTTATAATCGTGGAACTCAAAAAACCCTAAATGCTGTCTTTTTATAAGTAAAGGGTGTTTTTTTAGAGGTATAGAACTTAATTGCTATAAAACAACGATGTATTATTCGATTGACATGAATTTTTTTTTATTCGAAAGATCATCTTGTGGCATTACATTTTAAATATGATTTCTGGCATATGACTGCCACGGCTGGCTCGGATGTAATCCAATCTGGACGTCCAATTTTCGATGGTTTTTTCCAACATTTGTGGCCGTTTATCGTCAATAACACGGCGAATGTTGTCTTCCAAATGGTCAAGCGTTTGTGGCTTATCCGCATAGACCAATGACTTTACATAGCCCCACAGAAAATAGTCTAGCGGTGTTAAATCACAAGATCTTGGAGGCCAATTCACAGGTCCAAAACGTGAAATTAGGCGGTCACCAAACGTGTCTTTCAATAAATCGATTGTGGCACGAGCTGTGTGACATGTTGCGCCGTCTTGTTGGAACCACAGCTCCTGGACATCATGATTTTTCAATTCAGGAATGAAAAAGTTAGTAATCATGGCTCTATACCGATCACCATTGACTGTAACGTTGTGGCCTTCATCGTTTTTGAAGAAGTACGGACCAATGATTCCACCAGCCCATAAAGCGCACCAAACAGTCAGTTTTTCTGGATGTAACGGTATTTCGACATACACTTGTGGATTAGCTTCACTCCAAATGCGGCAGTTTTGTGTGTTGACGTAGCCAGTCAACCAGAAGTGCGCTTCATCGCTAAAACAAAATTCGCTTATGAAAATCGGGAACAACGGCAATCTCGTTTTGGGCCCATTCGACGAATCTACGCCTTGCTTGATGATCGTTTTGATGAATTGCCAAACCAAACTGAGAATAAATCACTTGACAGCTGTTAAATCGGTCGCCATCTTGGAAAGTAATGCCAACTTAAACTTCTATACCTGGAAAAAAAACACTCTTTACTATATTTTTACACTAACTCAATATTTCGGAATAGAACTAGTAAGAAACTATAACAATTACTATAAAGTGTGCTTCATGCTTTTACCCCAATGTCATTAATTTTCTCGTAAATCATTTTATTCTTATATCAAGAATTATTTTTTTACTTTTTAGTTCAATTAACCAAAAAAGCGTGTTCTTTACTTTTTTTAAACTATAATTTATTTATAAACACAATTAGCCAGATGAATAAGTACGTTTTATAATTTTCTATGACACTGATTGTGTGCTAATTCTCAATTACAAATACAATTAAATCTCTGTTCAACGTTCGAAAAAAATAGACTTGGGAAAAAAAACTGTTACTATATATTATTTATAAATTAAATAATGACAAACATGTATTGAAAGATAGCACATGTTGCTTTATTCTGAAAAGAAATTCAAATATATGGTGCGCATTGTACAAATGCAAGTATAAAAAATAAATACAAAACCAGAAGATGATATGTTATTTGTACATGCTAAATAATTGTAGCATAAATTGCTCACAAGATACAATTCCTATCTAAGAGTGTAATGCTTCATTTTTTCATATATTAGCTTTTATTTTTTTCAACGCAATGCTTTCGGGAGAATACTTGATCAATTTTATGAATAAGCTTTGATCTGAGTGTGTTCATTGGACTTCAATTATAATCTTTCACAGCCGAATTAGCCACATCCACTTGCATTTTACCTAACACTTCTGATTGGTCTTAAGATCGTCAGTAGATGCGTGAATTTTAATCATAGATGATGTAGCTGTTCTTTAAGGCATAATTTTAAGGAAGTGAAGCGTTGAAATTTATTTATAACTTTGAAAAAGTCGAATACTGGTAAAAGTGGCAAATTTCACAACAAAAAGGGCTTCCAATTATTTTTATAAAGTTTTTGTTGAGGTTTTCAGCTACCAAAGAAGGATCTTGATTTAACCACCAACAAGTCTCATCAGACCAATGGCGCACACAAGGGGAGGGTCCACAGATCTCTACCCCCTCCCCATAACCCTTGATTTTTTTTCGATCGATGTTAATCCCTGTATACAGTACGTAAAAATTTTCTGGAAATGGTATAATTAATTAGTCGCCAAATTTGGAAATCGTTATTCCGAATCATCCTGTTCAGGACAATGGAACAAAATTATGAAATTTTTGTTTTGTCATTGGTTCTTGACAAGTGTGCAAAATTTTGAATTAATCTGACCTTTTAAAGTGGGTAAAGATTGAGTTCAAAGATTCCATTACATACACGGGAAACTTATAAAAGCGCGTTAAGAACTGAAAGGTATTTTTTAAAAAATATTGAGTAATGTATCTTAAGTATAAAAGAATATTTTTATTATATAAGCATATTTTTAATTATTGAGTAATAAAAGTATATCTTTAATGTATAAAATTGTTAATAATTTTATACATTAAAAATATGCTTTTTGGACAACTGCAGAATATTTAAGGATCCACAATTTAATTTTTTAATGATAGGCATTTGAGTATATCCGTTTCGAAAAATATCAAACTTTATTTTTATCAATAATATTAAAATTTCAAATATTTTTCCTGTTTTAATACATTTTTATTTTATCCTTTCACATAAATTCCTCTGAATTTTTGCAATTTGTTAGTTAATTTCAGAATGAGTTTAAAGAATACAATCTTGCTTTGTTGATATATGCTTTTGATCAACCTCATGTGGCCGTGGTAGCCCAGTGGTCAGAGGAGTATCTACTGCCATTATCAATGATGCGGGGACCCCAAAGTGCGTAAACAACAACAACAACAAAAAAAAAAATCGCAAAATGTTAAGGGACCACTTGCAAGGGCCCCCAAGGATCTTTGATACAGGATCCACTCTAGATTAGCAACGCAACTGCTAGTGGTTCTGGTCACAAGCTCGTGGCCGTCGTATGTTATTAGTTGGAGCCCTTATGTCACTGAAGACACGTGGCCGCTGTAGCCGAGTGGTCAAGGAATCGGATCGTGGCGGTCTTTGTCACGATTTCGAGCCCAGTACCACTAAAGACCCACCGTTTAGGGTTGCGATGCACGTTAAATGTGTCGAGAGCTCAACCATCCTCTCGTTGGTGTGGTGTGGTAGGAGGGGTGCCAGCTCCGGTGTCTTTCTCGTCACTTGCCTATGGCTCAAAAAGACAAGGTTCGTCGCCAAAAGCCCTCGTGTAGCTGAACAGCGCGATGTTAATATTCACATACTCACTCACTCACGCCGCTGAAGACCCGTCGTGTAGATGGGCGGATGATCGTTAAATCTGTTGAGGCTAAAAGTCTTCCCGTTTGCGTCATGTGGAAGTTAGAAGAGGGTGGTGCCAGCTCAGGTATCGTCCTCGGCACTTGATTGAGGTACAAAATTACGAGTTCCGTCACCAATAGCCATCGTGTTGCTAAAAGTGACGTTAATAAATTCTCACTCCTTCATATTTAATACATCAGATGATTGTATAAAATAAACGAAGAAGTAAAAAAAAAAATCGATAGAAGAGAAAAACCAAAAGGAAGAATAAAAAAAGATTGTTTTCTATGTTTTTTATGATGGTAATTTAAAAGTTTGTAATATCATTCGATGAGGGCTTTTGACCACCGACTTCGTCCTATCGATATAGTACGTATAGTAAAACTACGCATTTGTGTATCATCTAGTATTGCGTACGTCCATTTAAGTCGAAAGATACAATATACTTACTGTTACTGGTGACTTCAGCTTGAAATTTATAAGTAAACAAGTTAATAACATTTTTCGGTTTTTAATAATTAATGTTTTAAATCTGTTTTTACTCCATGAAGTCCATACGCCTATAGACTTTACCAAATTAGTGTCCTTGGGCTCTCTTGAACAATTTAACGCATCTTACAAGTCCCAGTGCTTACCATTTCCATTTATCCAGCTCCGGTTATCAGGTAGGCGAAAGTTTTTCATTACTTCTCTTGATCTATTGGCATGTTTGACGGATTCAAAATACTTATATTTTTTGTAATTCAACTTGTAATTTTACCGAATTAATCTTTAACCTGTCCACAAAACCAGTTGAAGAAGCCGGTGGGAAATCGAAATTTCCGACTGTTCCTAGTTTATGTAATTTAGTTTAAAGTTCCTGTATTTTGGGAATCGAATCCGGTTTGCTCAAGTAGAATCTCAATTTATTTCTGGTATATCTTGTGATTCAATTAAATTTCATGCTGTTACTGCAGTATTAGATTCTGTTTTAAAATCTGTGTCGGTTACTATACCTTCAGTAAATAATGCTTACAGTGAACTTAGCGTATACTAGCCCTTTGTGAGCGATCAGAAAATTCAGATCTTAAATACAAATCGCTATGTAACAATCGAAGTGATCAATGCCCTTCTTGGTTCCTTCGCGAAATAGAAAATCTGATTTGTGGCAAATTGAATGAAAGTGTCTTACGAGCTCTTTGGATACATATTATCACAAATGTACAACAAATGTTAAGTACTTGTCCATCCAATACTACGGATTTAAAGCAACTCTCCAAGATCGCCGATAAAAATGGAAGTTTCCGAAGGTAAAGCTGCATTAGACAGTACGAATATTCCTTCCTCTGCATTAGATTAGCTCAGAGCTGGAATAATGCAACCTAAAGCGGCATTTATGAACATTAGTTCCAAATTAGATGCAGGTCGATCTAGAAAAAGCAGTGGAATAGACTACGTTGTCGAAGTCTTTCCTGTTCTCGCCCTAAGGAATTTTGTTGGTGTAGCTACCTCCGTATCAGCCATTTCATTGATACAGAGTCCCCAAGCTACGGGGCCCCAACATACGGGAGGAAAAATTGTTGATATATTAAGGGACCCCAAAAAGGGTGTGCATGAAATTTTGATATGGGGGCCCACTCAGGACTAGCTACGCCAATGCTCGTAAGTGTATGTTCTCGTGCAAATAGTCAAGAAAATTAATTGGCACATCTGTATCAACGCTTGTGGATTGTTATAGTGGTGGTTGCCGATTTTTATAAATCAGTTAATAACGGTTCTGCTTTCAGCTGTTTTCCTGGAAGATTGACTTTTTGAAAGACCATGCGGATATAAAGCTTTCTGCTGCAAATAGATCTGTCATACCTACCTACGATCCTTAGATTAGTTAAGTTTTTAACTACATAGGAAATACGTAGAAAATCCTGATGTATCGCCACCAACTTTATGTGCAGATTTGAGAGAACGATTTGGTTTTTTAATTGACATGAAAAATAGATTACTTTTGGATAACGAGACATTCTCTTTGTCGCTCTTTTTATGTCTCTGTTCTAGATTTAACCCCAATTAGGGGAACGTCGCTGTACGAACGGTTGATTTCTAAACTTCTGCAACGGTTTATTTCCAATCCTGTCAGTGGGCCTAAATCTGAAATCACTTCACTGTATAGACACACTGGTCCTCGCTGTTTTTTTGTCAAACCTAAAAAGCTTTAACCCGAGAAACTTATTGCATTGAAGAAAGAATTCAAATACTTTAAGGAACAAAGGTATTTTTTGGACTACGAAGAACCTTTAAGTCCTACTAATTTCCTTAAAGGGAATACGTGGGGCATATTTGCAGAGATTTTAGAACTTAGTAAACGTATGGTACCAAAGATCTCGTATACGAGATTTTGTCATGGTTTTTAGAGGGAAGAAAACCTTCACCAGGATCGACTACATCAGGATTTATCAGCAGAGCTCTTTTGAACCAAATGATATTCCAAAGCAGTGGCGTACACATGGACGTCTTAAGACTTCTTGAGGCCCTGGGCTCCTACACAAAATTAGGCCTTGAGCCCCCAGCCTATGACCCTTAAAACTAGATAGAACATAGTATACATTGGCAAATACTCGTACAAACAATAACTCTAAACAAATATTCATGAGTTACAATCGCACAAACTGGCTCGACCGACTGCCGCTTTTTGACTGAATGAGTAATAATGGTGTATGATGGTAGGCTTAGCACTATACATGAACGATGGTTATCACACGTATCCACTTGACATATCGTCCAAAATTCCCAGTTTTTTGGAGAGTATATATTTGACCTTTGAAATTATTCGATTAAGCATTTTATTAAGGCTGAGTCGAGAACAAGACAAGGCCCCCACTGCGGCCGAGGCTCTGGGCCCGAATCCAGTTGGCCCATGCCTTAAGAAGCCCTTGGGCGTAAACACACTATTTTTATGGGAGGAGCTATATATACACTTAAATAGCGTTGTGACGTCGTGAGTAGATAACGTGCAAAAATTTATCACAGACTAGTTTTGAAATAAAAGAATTATTTATTGGCTCAACAGATTACTATAATTGAAGCAATAAAGTACAGTCTCTACGCCAAGCCGGTGCCTTCATTCTATATCAAGGGAGATGAATCACTTCAATCCTTTGTCCGAAAGGCACTTGTCCATCTCTCTAAGACGTTGTTTCCAGTTCTTCAACGCGATCGGCATGGCCGCGGTAGCCGAGTGGTATAGGTATCGGACCGTGGCTTGCTTTGTCACGGGTTCGAACCCAGTACCACTAAAGACCCGCCGTGTAGGGCAGCGATGCACGTTAAATCTGTCGAGAGCTGAAACGTCCTTCCGTTGGTGTGGTGTGGTAGTTAGGAGAGGGGGGTATCAGCTCAGGTGTCGTCCACGTCACTTGACCATGGTTCAAAATTACGTGGTCCGTCGCCAAAAGCCCTCGTGTAGCTGAACAGTGCGACGTTAATATTCAATCAATCAACGCGATCGGCGTTCACGGTCTCTCCTTTCCAGGGAAATCTCCTTCGGCTCCAGTCTCTATCCAAACCTCTGTTCAAGTCTTTATGAGAGCTCTCTCCGTCTCCTAAAAAAAACCCTTTTAAACATCAGGGGTGGGTCCACAACACGACTCTCGTCCCTTCTCATTGGCAGAATACCAAAGTCTCCCCACGGCCCTGGGCCTCATTAGTGTCCTATTCGCGCGGAACACACAAATACACTCCCGGCCCGTCTGGAATCTAATGGCACCACATTTCTCGATCGGCATATGGAGTTCCTTTTTCCTATCCCAACGCCTTTGTTCCTTAGAGCCATTCTGTCGACATCTGCCGAGGCGACAGACGCGTTGGTCAGACAGGCTTCGTCTCTTGTCACCCGGTGGGCATTCCTTTATCCATTGTGACTTCCAGCCAGAGTGTCGCCGCCGCCGCGTGGCCGCGGTAGCCGAGTGGTATAAGTATCGGGCTGTGGCTTGCTTTGTCACAGGTTCGAGCCCAGTACCACTAAAGACCCACCGTGTAGGGCAGCGATGCACGTTAAATCTGTCGAGAGCTGAAACGTCCTCCCGTTGGTGTGGTGTGGTAGTTAGGAGAGGGGGTGCCAGCTCAGGTGTCGTCCACGTCACTTGACCTTGGTTCAAAATTACGTGGTCCATCGCCAAAAGCCCTCGTGTAGCTGAACAGTGCAACGTTAATATTCAATCAATCAATCAATCATCAGTCGCCGCCGCTTCGAGTCCAAACAATAAACAATGATCTCACGTGCACTTCTCTCTTAGCCATAAAATTTGGCGTGAATAGAAGGGTGGGGTACCTACCAACTGAAGTCATTACAACTTAGACCGAAGCACGTTAAGACGTTACTCTTTATGCTAAAAATTAATCCATTGGTTTATTGGAGGGGTTGGAATACTCAAATCCCTCCTTTGTGCACGCCATTGCTCGAACTCCTGTTGGAACAATTGGCTTACTTAAATTCGTGGGAAAGCCGTGGGACATCCGTAATGTAAGCAATACCTTCCAGCATTTTATTGACAATACTCTTGAAATTTTGACTTCTGTTCTGCTTATTTTGACAATGTTAGTTTTTTCTGATGAAACCTCATAAAATGCATTTCGAATTATTTTATAGACTGTGGAATGAGGGTTAAAATTCAAAAATGCATCTTGGGAGCTCAAGATATTTCTTTTTTAGGATTTCTTGCATCCTAAAAAGATACCTCCTTTATCCGACAAAATTCTGAACACCTGCCGAATATCCTTTCCTTCGTACTATTAAAGGGCTATGAAGATTTCTGAATAACCTGAATTCTCACAATCGCTTTTTAAAGGGAGCCATGGTTTATATTAGGGGTGGCCAACCCAAATGACCTCGCGGACCACTTCGGAAGAACTTTACAATCCCGCGGGCTGCATATAAAACATAACTTTATATTAAATTTGTGTGTGTGTGTGTGTGGATCGATTACAGGCCGCGGTAGCCGAGTGGTATAGGTATCGGACCGTGGCTTGCTTTGTCACGGGTTCGAGCCCAGTACCACTAAAGACCCGCCGTGTAGGGCAGCGATGCACGTTAAATCTGTCGAGAGCTGAAACGTCCTCCCGTTGGTGTGGTAGTTAGGAGAGGGGGTGCCAGCTCAGGTGTCGTCCACGTCACTTGACCATGGTTCAAAATTACGTGGTCCGTCGCCAAAAGCCCTCGTGTAGCTGAACAGTGCGACGTTAATATTCAATCAATCAATCAATTGGATCGATTACAAATATTTGTTGGAGTGAAAATTTAAGACTGATATATTATTGTTTTCCATGTATACAAATTGTATTTGCGTATCGAAATTGATGTTGCAGATTTCCGTGCGTTAAGTTTGAGCACGAGTTGTTAGATAAATATCAATTTAGAAAAGAGATTCGCAGTAATAGAAGCAACGTGATAAAATAAGTTATGGGATTTTTTTTTGTTGTAAAAAATAAAACTCTTTAAACAAAAAATATTGTACAAAATAGTCGAATTTTTTAAAGTTGTAAAGAAGCTCGCGGGCCGCAAAATCATTCAAGGTGGACCACATGCGGCCCACGGGTTGGACACCCGTGGTTTATACGAACTTGTTGGCATTGCAGGGAGAAACAATTCATCTACAGCTTAGACTAATTCCTTACGGGAAGCATTCGTGGCCGCGGCAGCATAGTGGTCAAGGTATCGGGTCGTGGCTGGCTTGTCACGAGTTCGAGCCCAGTACCACTAAAGATTAACGATGCCCGTTAATTCTATCGGGAGCTCCAACGTCCTCCCGTTGGTGTGGTAGTTAAGAGGGGGCAGCTCAGGTGTCGTTCTCGTCACTTGACCATGGATCAAAATTACGAGGTCCGTCGCCAAAAGCCCTCCAGTAGCTAAACAGTGCGACGTTAATATTCACTCACTCACTCCGGGAAGCATTCGAATCTAGTTACAAAAAATTAATTATTGATATATAATATTAATTATGAATATATATTAATTTACATTTTCATGATTGTTGCTACTGGAGTTACAATTTTGCAACAGTTGAAAATAGCCTAGAACTTTTGGTCTTTTTCCAAAACTATCTTCCTCTCAAGCTAATCCGACATCAGTCGCGCGAAAAAAACATTCTCACGCAGGGTATCTTACACCCTAGAGTGTTACATTCTATTTTTACCATAAAATTTGTATACAAAGGGGAAACACAGGAAGAAAAATAGGAAATACATGTTTATTACACATTTCAATCTTAATTTTAATTTTTCTGTCCTTTTTCTTAAGGCATTTAGTACTTTGTTTATACGCTCTTTTATTTGTCGTCGCGAGTGAGTGCGATGTTTTTCACTGGATCTTAATTTTTTAAAAATTTCGTATACGCTTTGCTTGCTGGTTTTTACATTCTTCTGTAAATTGTAATCCAAAACACTTCAGAAATCAGAGTCTGTGTGTGTGTGTGGTTTTGATGCTTAGTAGGTGGATTCTGAGTACTTAACAAATAATTTGCGCATTTTGTGTCGCAACGTTCAACAACACAAAAGCGATTGTCGTAGGCCAACGATTACATTTTCTAGCCATTGAATGTGATGTGGTCATTTTATCAAGGAGGATAATTGCACCCTCAGTTAAATTACCTGGATCGATTTCAGTAATTCAAGTGTCGAGTGGTCGGGAGCTCGTGGCCGACATTGTCGTATTGCGGGTTCGAGTCCGAGTGCCACTAAAGACCCACCTATAGAGGGGCTGATGAACGTTAAATCTGTCGAGGTTCAAAGTTGGCGTGGTATGGAAATTGGGCAAGAGGATGCCAGCTCGGGTGTTGTCCACGTCACTTAGCCGCTGTTCAAAATTATGAGGTCCGTCACCAATAACCCTCGTATTTTTCCCCAGTGCGACGGAAATTAGAATCAAATCGAATTGGGTCTTCAGTTGCATTAACCAACTTTAAAGTGATTATTCAAAGAAAACTATTAGAATTTTTGCTCCATCGCGGAAGACAATATTTGTAAGATATTCATTATTTTGTACACCTACATTTGTGTTTAGATCTATTATAATACAACATATTTAATAAATGAACCAGTTATAACCTTCAAACTTTTATATTGCAAATTACATTATTATTTATAGCAGCGATTCCCAAAGTGGTCTATATAGACCTCCAGGGCTCGACGACGACCTGCAAAGGGTCTACGTCAGTGGAAAAATAATTTGGGGGTCCATGAGGTGTAAATGGGGGTCTACGATAGTGGCTCTCATTAAACAAGATTGTGACTTTAATTTTAAAAGGAAATTTAATCAAGTGAAAAACATACTTGCCTATTTAACAGATTTAATTACTAAATTTAATTAGGTTAATTTGCAATTACAAGGCAACAACATACATTTTAAAACAGGGTCCACATTTCAGCCTCTCTTGCCAGAATTAAACTAAAGGAGTATAATTTTGGACCTCGCAAATTTTCCCAGTTTCTCAGTTGTCACAGACAATCTTCCAGGAAAAAGACGTTTGAACCTACGTTCACAACATTTAAATGCACTTTTTTAGATTTTGAAACTACAGTTGAGAATGTTTTGACTAGAGTAATACCACAGTAGGGGGGCAATGAATTCATATGATCACTTTGAAAAAGAAAATCAGATTACAGGAATTAGGCACTAACGAAGATCTTATAGTACAGTTTAGAAGCAGATGTCACAACAATTTTGGCTTTAAAAAGATATACTGTTATTTATTCTATATTATGGAATATCTTCAGGAAGTTTTTAATCGTTTTTCCGATTGAAAAGAAGTTTCAGTATGCTTGCCAATTTCCAAAACAAAAAAGAAAGAAAAGACTGGACACTATGTTAACCGGTGAGATATTTAGGGTTAAACCTGACAATATTGATGCCAAATGTTGAAAATTTGTTATTGCATCCCCGATTCATCTCTCCCACTAAAAGCATTTGTTTGTTGCTCAGTTTTTTTTATGTAACAATTATTTTACGCATTAATTAAATTTTAATTTAATTAACATATGTTTTCTTAAGTTCTAAACACTTCACTACATTTAAGTGGCCGCGGTAGCCGAGTGGTATAGGTATCGGACCGTGGCTTGCTTTGTCACGGGTTCGAGCCCAGTACCACTAAAGACCCGCCGTGTAGGGCAGCGATGCACGTTAAATCTGTCGAGAGCTGAAACGTCCTCCCGTTGGTGTGGTGTGGTAGTTAGGAGAGGGGGGTGCCAGCTCAAGTCTCGTCCACGTCACTTGACCATGGTTCAAAATTACGTGGTCCGTCGCCAAAAGCCCTCGTGTAGCTGAACAGTGCGACGTTAATATTCAATCAATCAATCACTACATTTAAAAATTTAAATCTTTTAAAGTAAGTAGCTCTGTACCTGCTGTCAAAAACACATTTAATTGGATGAATTTGCAAAATAGATAGGGGTCTACCCAAACCGAAAAACCTGTCAAAGGGTCTATGAGACAAAAAAGTTTGGCAGCCTCTGATTTATAAGAAAATACATTTTTTATATTTTCAAAACTATAGATATGATTTTATAGCTATTTGTTTTGCCTGTTCTGATTTTTTTCATTTTTAACATTAGTAGTAAAATAGATGCGTTTCTGGAGGTTACGGTGGCCTAGTCGTCACGGACTCGTGGCCTTCTTGTCATGAGTTCGAACCCCAGTGCAACTGCAGAACAGCCGTAACGTGATGCACGTTAAATCCGTCAAAGCTCAAAGTCATCCCGTTGGTGTGGTGTGGAAATTTGGAGAGGTTGTACAAGCTTTCCCAGGCAAATCCCATGTGAGGCGGGGTGGCCGCGGTAGACTAGTGGACAAGCAATCGGATCGTGGCTGGCAAGTGACGAGTCGAGCCCAGCACCACTAAAGACCCACCGTGTAGGGGAGCAATGCATGTTAAATCTGTCGATAGTTTAAACGTCCTCCCATTAGTGTGGTGTGGTAGTTAGGAGAGGGAGGTGCCAGCTCAGGTGTCGCCCTCGCACTTGAACATGGTACATAATTACGAGGTCCGTCGTCATAGCCCTCATGCTGCTTTAGATAGATGCAACGTTAAATACTCACTCGATGCGTTTGTGAATTATTTTAATATATATATATGAAATTATGTATATTAAAATAATCGAATACGATTATGCATAATAAAATGGATTAAAAGAGCCATATATTAATATCCAAAAAATTAAGTTCTAAAATTTAATGTCTTAGTTGATTTTTGATTTGTTCTCTCAAAACATGATCACCCTTTTTGAAATTTTTATTAATAATTATAGCACTAACTGGTTTTCATTAAAATTTCTAATTTTATTCTACAGAATTGTCGCGTTTAGCCAATGATGATTATTAGTTGTTTTGGTGGTAGGCGTGGCTAATTTCAAGAGAACTTAATACTTTTCTAAAAAGGGCAATGGTATAATTCTGTACAGTCATCTTAAATTCCAGGATAGGAGATTAGAGTCCGACAGGACTAAGAGCTCCAACAGTCACTCCAACGTATAAGAGAACCAACATTGGTTAAAGTACCCATGATTTACACCCAATGAGAGCTCCGAAAAGAATTTTAACAAAATCGGGTACTTTTTTCCCAGAGGCGGCTATTTTTGAGAAATTAAAGGTGCCAGGGAAATGAAAAGTAAAACTCGGAACAGATGTTTCGTAAAAAAATATTAATGTTTTAATAACTTTTGATTTCAAAATAATTAAATTTAATTACTTGCTGTCAAAAATTGTTTGTTAAAAACGATTTCATAAATGTATATTACCATTTATTTTCTGGCATATCTTAAAACTTCATGTTGTAAGATGTTTTTAAATTTGTTAATCGATAAATTAATTTTATATTATCATTTGGAATAAAAAAAGCTTTGAATTCCTTGTTTTTTTGTTGGTTTTTTTTTTCTATTTTCTGAAACAGATTAAGCAATAAGTAAAAGAATGAATAATGAAAATTGAGAACTGACGTCTTTACACCGTTTGCTACCGCAAACGATAATAAATATGCACATATGATTGAAACAAAGGAAAATTAATATAATAAATGAAAACTGCCAAAATTTTATGTATTCGAAAATAAAATTAGTATAAATATGGAAAGTAAAACAATTTGAGTATTATATTGGTGACGGACCTAATTTTGAACTATGTTTAAGTAATATTTGAAGAATACGCAGCATTATTACTCACGCACACGCTATTCCATTAGTTTTTTTACTTTTAAATAATAAAATAAAAGTTTGATCTAACAAAATTGGCATAATATTAATCTTGAGCTTTTAAATGTAATAAGTTAATTTGTGAATAACATTGTAAATCGATTGTTTCTAAGTTTAATTTTTATAATTGTGTTTTGACGAATAAATGCAGAATTAATTTTCGAACGTTAAAAAAGGTTTTCGTTTCATCTTTCATTGGATATTTATAAAAAACTTGGAAATTAACATTATTTATACATACTGAATAAAAATAACGAGTGATACAGATTTTTCAAATAAAGATTTGACTATTCTAAAAAAATTAATTAACAGTGTTGTGTTTAGTTCTAAGTCGGGAGGGAAAACAGTTCTGTTTTTACGGGAACAATTTTTTTACATAAATAAAATATATATTTTATCCCTTTTTGACATTCGAAGTATTTTGAAGATTGAGTGTAAAAAAAAACATTGCTTCATGATGACTGATCGTGAATAGAATTATTACATATGCATAAATCCAGACAAAGACATTTTAACGGAAGAATCTATTTCAAAAATTACATTCAAAGAGTTAAATTTGAATTCTATTCATAAAACAATTCAGCGCTCTCTAGAAGCACGTAAATTTACGAAACTTATAATAAAATTTTTCAAGATTTAGAGCATAAAATTGATGACAATGCACAACTTTAGAACAAAAAGAAAAAAAAAACTAATTGCTAAACTTATTTAATCAAAAATGAAATTTATTTAAAATAAAAACATGCTTACAATACTTAATCTCAAATTTTCAAAAGATTGCAAAGTAGTGGATTTATTATATAATCATTAAATTGCTATAAGTCTTATTTAAAACTAAGCAATATGTAAAAATATAACGGGACTCTGTATGTCATATATAACGATTGATTCGATATCAAAAAATTATAACAAAATTGTTCAAAGTTGCATTTGTTACGATTTAAAAACTAAATTTTGTTTGTATTTTAACGCGTTTAAAAGGTACTCATGAGAAAGCGATTGTTATACTGTGGAACATGAGAAATTTATTTTTTAGATTTTGTGACAAAACTTTTAAATGCAAATAGTGGTTTACTAGAAATTTTTTTTTCTTTTTTTAAAATGAACTATCTAAATTATATTTTTCTTCAAAATGTTATTTTAAAATCGTATTTTAATGATGAAAAATAAAGCTTAACAAAAACCCCAAACTTCATTTAGACGCGAAGATTAAAGTACGACATAAAGCGATCGATTAAAATTTCGCAGGGGAGAAGAAAAGCCTAGAAATTTCTACAACTATTTTGTTTACCTAATCGATAAAAGCTTTTACGCCATAGCTGCAATGAATTCTCACTACGCGCATGCTCCACCATAGCTGACGTCTGCATTGCGTGTCTTTTTACAGCTGTGAGAGATTGTATACTTTCGCTACCAAAATATGGCGCTATCGATTCAAGAAAATTAGTCAAAAAAGAATGATAAATATAAAGTCAAAAATAAATGTAACATTAAGTATATTGTTTGATATTAGTCCGTGCTGAAAAATGTAGTTAAAAAACGATTAAGTAGATGTATAATAAATAGAAATGTTGCGAACTATATACTGTTAAGTGCAGCAGAATACAGTGCTAGGTCTCTTTACGCCTATAAATACCCTTTCGGACTGTTTTGCGTCATTATGCTTTCATCTACTCAGCTATTGAAGAACCTCGCCTTCTCGGTGAAGCGCTCCGGGTGGTAAGTTTGTATACTGGTATGGGTGAGTACGTCGATCTAGCAATTAACTTTGCTATCTCTAACAATAGTCGTTTGGGATTTGGTGATTAGAATTTTCGGACTTTTGGTTGACATTTTTTATGTAAACAAACATTGTTTGTAATCGAATGTGATTTTCTTGAATTAGGATCTTTAATGCTTACGGAAGGAGCGTCAATATCCAAATCTGATGTGAAGTTCTGTTACTCTTACCAAATGCGTTGTTGTATCCCTATGAATGAATGCTATTGGCACTTTTGAGAAAAATTTGCTTCATTGTTATGCTGGTTTGAGTGGTATCATTTTCTTAAAAGATATTATTTTCTCATTTTAGCTTGTTTGGGTAGATGTCTTACAATATTGCATTTTTACAGATGGTTGATTGTTGACTAATGTACTGGAGTGATAATTTTAGAGGTTTTCTGCAGTGA
Source organism: Trichonephila clavipes (assembly GCA_019973935.1). Lineage (NCBI taxonomy): Eukaryota > Metazoa > Arthropoda > Arachnida > Araneae > Nephilidae > Trichonephila > Trichonephila clavipes. The sequence continues at coordinate 431,266 of BMAU01021206.1, read as the reverse complement.
TAACGAATGATAAAGACGTTATAACGGTTCGTCGAAATAATTCGTATTTTTGTTTTTTGTTCGATACATTCGTATTTTATATTGTATCATAAGTGTTACCCGGGATAAGTCCCGCCAAAATGTTTTTAGTTTATTTTTGCAGATATGTTCCAAGAACGATTGCACATGCGTGAAGTAAGGATGACGAATATACGAGTGTATAAGAAGGAAAATTTCTATTGGAGAAGTGGTAACACACATTTATATAAACGAACTTTTAACAATGTTATTCGTTAATATTTTCTTGAAACATTCGTATGTATTAATTTCGTTTTACTAGGTGAAAATCGCATGCTAAATGATATGACGATCAGTCGAGTAAATCTCCTTTCTCCTTAGGGGTAAGGAGTAAACAGAATTTGGTAAATTTTTCATTCGTTGCTAAAAAATTTTTATTAAGCATTGTTATATAAATGTATATATTTACATTGTATAATAAGCGCATGACATCTCTTGCGCCAAATGCTATGTATTTTCAGATGCAAAAATCGGAGATTCTTGTTTTTGCCGTTATGTAACGTTTTGTTTTTGGAACGTACAGCCGTAATCCAGAAAAAAAAAACTAAGGCCCGACTGCGAACAAGTATGATTTATTACTGTAAACTAGTATGTACTATTTTGTAAACTTGTGAAAATATTTAAATTCTGGGAATGGTACGTTTTTATATACATGTATATACAATTGCCAAATCGGGGCTCCCCCCCCAAAAAAAATTAATTTTTTCAGATATTTTTGATATTCAAGAATGAAGTTAGAGAAGAGATAGTTATCGAGTTGGACCCGTAGCGTCGATAATCGGTATGACCTGCAGTCGATTTTCTTATGCGGTAAACGTAAGTTACTACAAAGCTTTTGATGAAGCTAATGTACTGTTTCGATGTGCTTTTGAGTTGAACCTAATGTTGTGAGTTTGAATGAATTGTGTATGGGTGCAGTTCACACATTTTAAAAGATTCTAAATTAGTATGGCATGAAGAGATGAAATTGTTTATATTGCATGTGAGGCAAGTGATTATTTTCATAGTTAACATGAAGTCTTAAACTTCCAATTACCTTTCTTAAAGAATTTACCTTATTTTTTACCTTATGCATAGCCAGCTTGAATCCTGAAAAGTATATGTAATTTTTAAAGCTGTAGTGCTCTTCTGGACAAATCAGCATGGCTATTCTGGTTTGTTATATAACTATTATATATTGGCATTTATTCATTGCTGTTATGAATGTTCTGGTTTTTTGCCCCTTGCCACTAAGGCAAGGTTTTCTTTAATTTTTTTACGTTTTTGCAGATGCCCGTTTCAGTAGAAAAACCCTTTTGAATACTTCCTGCACTGATATTTTAGTTGGCAGCACATGGTAAAATAGTGTGAAATTAACTATTTTCTTATGTGGTCAGTGTAAATACCCATGCCATTTCCCCTTGTAAAGATTTATTTTCAGGACCGAGTGGGATTTAAGAATGTGAAGAAATTTAAAATGTGCGCAGTTTGTCTACTAGGAAAGAAAAATGAGTTCCATAGTATATGTATTGGAAGAGGAAAGAAACCTATCCCACAAGTGATTTGACTAGGCATCTACCTGAAAAATCATGCAGTAAAAAGAGTATCAAATTATTACACATACTTTCTTTTAACATTTTCATTTCAAATATTAATGTTATTAAATTTTATCAGGTTATGAAATCTTATCCTTCATTGAAGGAGAAAGGCAAGAAACATGAGTACTTCTCTAAACAAGAATTCATAGTGCGAGACCGAAACTCTTAGAAAACAGGTTAACTCTTGAGATTCTACAGATGAGTTCTCCGAGCCTCCGAATTATCGGCAGTTCGTATCAGGTTGCTATACAGAATTGGGAAAGTTTAAAGGCCTTGAATAAGATCATCCTGGCTTTTTGGCTCTGCGTCGGCATTCGCCTTGTAAAGTTGGAAAATTAATGTATAGGGAGTATAGAAATTTTATAAATATCTTGCTAGTTAGCAAGGATATTTTGATTAATCTTTTCCTTTATTAAGTTATTATTTTCATGTTAATTTTGAAGAGTGCTGTAATAATTATAGATTTTTTAAAGCTTTTGTAATACTATATTAGCATATATCGCATTTTCTTAAGTTTTTATATTCAATAACTTTAACGTATACATTCGGGAAATGTTTTTTTAAACATCACGTTTTCTAAGTGTTAATAAATATTTTTTAAGGTATTTCATCGATGAAACACTTACTTCAGCATCTAACTGAATGCATATGCCAGCTGAAATCTACAATATTCGAGCTGAATGACGGATTCAATGGCATTGTGAACTTAGCGTGCGTTTTGAGAAACCCTAAGTGAAGTAGGGTTATCGTGCACCCGGTTCCCGTATTGTACAGTAGACATAAGTATTGCATTACGGCTGTAATGACTTTATTTTTCTTAATTTGTTATTCTGTTGGTAAATTTATAATTGCCATAATTTCTCATTCTTGAGGTTTAAAATGTCAAATTATAATCACCTTAAAATCTATTTGTAGTGTCTAGACTATTAATATATATCAAGCAGAGTTCAAATATTAAAATTTTATTAGTAAATCTTTAATATTAAATTAATATTTGTGATTAAAACTTGTCATGATTTTATTGTGGCTTAAAATGCCTCTGCATATTTTTCCCTTTTCGGTATAAAGTTATAATTTTATAATTTGATTACAGCTTTGATTAATTGCTCATCTCTAAAACTAGTTGAAAATTTTTTTTGGAGTGTTCATTGGTTTTCATTCCCCCACCTATTATGGAAATGCCAATTTTATCCATGTGCTGTTATAAAGATGGCGACTTCGGATAGACTTCATTCCTTCCGTTATTCAACAAATGCCATGCCGCTGTTTCTTATACATCATGACTTGCAACATTCCCATGAACAGATTTTAAAGTGAGGTAGAATCCAGGGTTTTGGGAGCGATTTCAAAGTGTTCATCAAATTGTGTTAACTTGTTACCATCTGGACTTAATCTTGTTTGTCGATACATCATTTATTTTTGTATGAGGATTTTGTTTGTAATATTAAAAGTGAGAACGTAAAAACATTCGATCTCAAACTTGTAAATTTCTTAATGATTCAATAAAAATGATTGATATTCAATATTGTGTCTTTTGAGTTGTTTTACAGTGGCTTAGGGCAGTGAAATCAGGTTGATACTTTGTCCCTTGGTGTTGTAGAATTTGAATAAATTTTAAACTTATGAGCCAAGATTTTAATGTAGGGTAAAATATAAAAAAACACCCCAAGGTTTAATGTAAGGTACCTGTATTCACTGCTTTTAAGTTAGGATCGTCAAGGTAGGTGAAAATTTTATATTAAAAGGATAATTGCGTAAAGAGAGAAGCTTATAGAAGAGCCTTTGTTCTAAAAAATTATATTGAATTGAATAAGTCCCAAAGTAAAAGTTCTTTTCAGGGATTTGTTATAAGAGCATTTGAAATAAATTAATTAGTAATTTGTAGGATGTGTGAAAAGTTTTAATTCATAATATAAAGGCTTTACGAAAGACATTTTAAGTATTAGTGGAGATATTTAATGACAAATATAATAAAACTTTAAATGGAAATGATTAAGACATTTAAAAAGAGAATTTGTGTAATTGACTTGGTGATAAGATTACTTTAACATTACTCTGTAAAATAGTATTCAAGAATTGTGTGTATGTTTTTAAAAATTATTCAACTTTATTTGAAGTGAAATCAGAGCTATGCAAATACACTGAAAAGAATTGGTTTCAAGATATATGGATATCCATATACTTGTAAAATAAAACAGCACATTCCTCTCACTAGTCCGGCAAATGCTGACATCCCAGTACGAATATGAAAGCTCAAAACTATATTGTGTGTATCGATTTAAAATTATGAATGTATGTTATCTTGTCAGTAATATAGGAATGAAATAGTATCCCACAAAATGTCTGTTCTCGATTATCCTAGATAATTTGTAAGCACAAATTAGTACTAAACAAGGTAGTCTTGTATCTAAGTAATCTAGTAATTTGTAATATTTTCTGTAGAGTAGAATCTGTATCTTTTATATTATCGATTTTTATTGCGAACAGTAAAACTGGTTTCATGCTAATTGGTGTATAAATGCATGTAAGAGTTGCATCTGTGTGTAAGAGTTTATTTTTCGTTTGATACAGTACGACATGAAATAGAATTTCATGATCATAATTAAATTCAACTTTATAATTTAAGTAGGTATTAACTGTGGCAAGGGAATCCCTCTAGAGACCACAAAATAAAGCATTTAAGGTAAAAGAAGTAAACTGCAAGATAAATTATATGTACTAGAATATAAATTTAGGAAGTGAAGTTTTTCCAATTTCATAATGAAGAGCATAATACTGGTGAGGGAAAGTGACAGTTTAAAAACCTCGAACCTATTTTTTCTCCCCGTCAAGATATAGACATATAATTCTTTTAAAATAAAGACGTGTGGTAAATGTAAAAAATGTTAAAACAAATTTTGGTTAAAAGGGTTTGAAAATAAAATTCATGAATTTGATGCAATCAAGTTCTTGCATGCGTCTAGATTAGCAGATAAGCTAAGAATATTTATCAAATATCCCTTCAGTTTTAATGTGAATAAAAAAAACAAGATTCTTTTAACTAAATTATATTTTTAGAGTAGGATCATGGAGCAAGATTTTTTTGTATAGTAACTAAGCTTGCATAATAAGCCTAGTAAGGTGTAGAAAAAAAGTACCAATCAAGCTTTAAAATCTTTCCATTTTCCCTATTATACAGTATTTTTCATTAATATATATCCCAAAAAAAGGTTTGCTTTCCCATCATTGATTTCAAAAGGAGAACTTGGAAGACCTCCGAATTGAATATTCGCCAACATTTAGTATGTAATAATAATTTAAGTATACTTGCTAAGAATAAGCAATACAGTGTTTGTGTGTGTTGCTAAAGTAAGCATTTTATAGGAATCTTATTACTTTTTTGAAGAAAATACCAAAAGCTCCACTCCCATCGTGCAGTAGAGGTGTGGCCTAATGTTTAAAAAAACAAAACTAAGTTTTAGCTGTGTTACTTATTTGTTCCAAGTAATATATACAATCACAGAGACCAGGTTGCATGTTCGCTTTTTCGAAGTGTCCTTTTAGTGTTATAGGAAAAGTAGGAACCCAGTGAGTAACATAGTTTCACTTAAGAATGCTATAAGGTCCACAAAAAAAAATTCATTAATGGCCCTAAAATGCTGGAAAGGGTATTTAGGAAGTAAAATTTAAGAAGGCATCATATTCGATAAAATGTATTGTTAAAAAAGTTTTTGTCAGAATATCTGATACTTTTATTTTACAATGAGAAATTTAAATAAGGAAAAGACATTCTAGAGATACTAAGCTAGCCCTGTCCTTTTAAAAATATTGCATAGGTGTCATCAAGCAGCGTATAAAAAAATTCCTCTTTTAAGAATTAGAATTGTTGATGAATGTGTTGTCTCCCTAAGAATTTTGTTGAAGTGACCGGTTTAAGAAATGAGTATTTTTTGCAGGAAATATGTCAATTAATAATCGGACAATATAGGCAGTGTAAAGCCATTTTTTAATATATATATATATATTTCAATGTAAGGATATTATGTGTTGAGCACTTTTTAAGATAAAAGGAGGTTTAAATTGTTTAAGATGTTATCTAATGCACCTGTATGTGACCATAATGTTTATAATTTTGAAAAGAAGTAAGCCCCCTTAATTTCAGCTCCTCTGAATGAAAAGTATGCCCCTGTTTTTCCTAACGTAGGTAGTGGAGTGACCATTGTGCAGTAAAATCTTAGAACAGGGTACGAATGTCAGATTAAGCGTGTTATACAGCATTTTACATGCTTGAGAGGTTAAAGGTTTTTGAATTTCTTTTAATATAAGTACTAGAGGTATTGAATACGAATTAAAAAATTTTCCGGGTTAATAAGTTTGGCATCATACAAAAAGACTACATTAATGTTCATACATATAATTTTGGAAGAAAAAGTGGTAAGTTGAAATGTCCCTTTAATTATGCGGTAAGCAGTGGAGTGGACCTGTTGTGTGAAGGTGTTACTAGGACTGAATTCGAATGCAAAATATTTTCACGTGACCTTTTTAACATGAGTAACAAAGTATCTTGTGAAAGAGCGTTTGCTCAATTTTGTTCTAGTACGAAACGAGTATCTTCGGAAATTTAAATGCAATGTCGTGTTGCTACTTGTTGATATGTCTTAAATGTTTTATATCATTACCTGTTTCTCACAAGGAAAAGAACCGAAGTTGATAAATGCAGTCCCGAGAGTCACGATGACGGGTAGAGGAGTGACCAAAATTTCCTAATGATTCGAAGTGTATTAAGACGGGTTTGTGAGAGTTTGCTTGAAGTGGTGCAGTGACCATCTGAAAATAAGACACAAAACAGTCACGATACAATGAAAAATGTGACGAACAGAATAAGAAGTGTTGTGTTCTGCTGAATTTCTCTGAGTTTTGCGAATCATACTTTAAAAAAGAAAAATTAATCAGTTGAAGGTAATCGAATTTTGAGTACATGTGTGCATGACGAGAAAGTGAGTAGGAAAAAAAGAAAGCATTTCTTAAGATGAGAGTTTCATGGTATTCTTAAAACATTGAATTTTGATGCGTTAGCCTGAGTGGTTTCCGTCTATTTCCGAGTGAACTGTAGGTTGGTTTGTAGATAAGTCCCTTCAGTTATAATGTAGGCAGAGGAGTGACCCTGTGTGAAAGATGGTTTTGTCAAAGATACCTGAAGTGTAAAGGCTTGAGTTTGTCTAAGCTCATTAAACTGTAATTTTCAAGGTTTAGTCTTGATCGAAGCCCTCAGAAAGTGTACTATAAAGTAATTTTAATCGTAAAGCGATTTGTCAGGGAAATTAATTCGAATCTGAGCCTAATCATTTGAAATCGGAAGGAGTACACCACATGTTTCCGGTCCTATTAAGATTATTTATTTTATGGGTGTTCAGGAATAATTAATAAATTTGAAATGTGTAAAACTAAGTAGTGCATCTGCAGTTGGATTCGAGTTATGTTTAGAGGACAATTTTCCCCTGAGAATATTTTTTTTCTTGTTAAGGAGTGACCCATTTTAAACAACAAGTTTATGTTCATGAATTATTTCGAATAATTTTCAGACGAACTAGATAGTGTTAAGCATTTTCTCTGTTTAGATTTCAATTTTTGATGGTGAAAAGTATTGATATGAAGTTAGTTATGGTGAGATAAATCTAAAGACCCTTTATGTTGCAGTGTGACCATAGTGTTTATTATTTTTAAGATAGCTAAGCTCCTAAATTAAATTGCACAAGAGTATTATATTGATGATACATTTGCCCCTGTTTTTGATAATGTAGGTATTGGAGTGACCCTTGTATTAGAGTGAATATTCACTGAGGTACAGAAGGAAATGTGTTACATAATGGAGTAAAAAACAGTGAAAAGTGTGAGGTTTAATCTATTCTTATATGATCCTGACTGAGTGTTTGAAGTTTCATTTTAAAAAAAGATGGTTTGAAAAAATTGAAATTTACTATGAGTCTTTGATTGGAATGTCAAATTAAGTGTAGCTTAAAATGGCTCTTCTTGAGGTTCGAAATATTGCGTTTTGGTACATGCGTTAAAAAAGAGAAAGGGCTTTGTGTGTCGATATATCCCCTAAATTGCAGGTTAGTCAGTGTAGCGAATGTGAGATTAAAATCCTGATTAAAATTGTAATTTTTTTCAAGAAAAGTATATTTCCCGAATGATCCAGGTTTTTCCTCCCACTAATGTATTGTCCCAGATCAGTAAGGTTAGTTGCGAGTGTTGCCACTATTGACTTTTAAAGACGTAATAAAGAGGTATGTGGAATAGAAACTTTGCCAAAATTTAGTACGAAATCTTGTTTAAGTGTTAAGAAATTTAAATGCAATGCTGTGTTGCTAACTAAGCTTTTCTAAGTAATCCTTACGTGGTTGATGAAGAAAATTCCATGGTAACTAAAAGCCAAGCGAATTGTTTTGTGAGGTAGAGGTGTGACCAAAATCTTTAAAAAAAAATTGGTAATAATTGTTCACCGTGCTACTTATTTTTCCCAAGTAATATGTATGGTTCTAGATCACCGTTCCCCGTTTATAGTTCTACTGAGGTGAGTTTGCGTGTCTGCTTTTTGCGTCTGCTTTTCGAGGTGTCCTTTCAGTGTTAAAGTAGGCAGAGGAGTGACCCAGTCAATAAGGTAGTTTCACTAAGAATGCTAAAAGGTCCACAAAAAAAAATTCATTAATGACCCTAAAATGCTGGAAAGGGTATTTAGGAAGTAAAATTTAAGAAGGCATCATATTCGATAAAATGTATTGTTAAAAAAGTTTTTGTCAGAATATCTGATACTTTTATTTTACAATGAGAAATTTAAATAAGGAAAAGACATTCTAGAGATACTAAGCTAGCCCTGTCCTTTTAAAAATATTGCATAGGTGTCATCAAGCAGCGTATAAAAAAATTCCTCTTTTAAGAATTAGAATTGTTGATCAATGTGTTGTCTCCCTAAGAATTTTGTTGAAGTGACCGGTTTAAGAAATGAGTATTTTTTGCAGGAAATATGTCAATTAATAATCAGACAATATAGGCAGTCTCTAAAGCCATTTTTTAATATATATATATATATTTCAATGTAAGGATATTATGTGTTGAGCACTTTTTAAGATAAAAGGAGGTTTAAATTGTTTAAGATGTTATCTAATGCACCTGTATGTGACCATAATGTTTCTAATTTTGAAAAGAAGTAAGCCCCCTTAATTCCAGCTCCTCAGAATGAAAAGTATGCCCCTGTTTTTCCTAATGTAGGTAGTGGAGTGACCATTGTGTAGTAAAATATTGAGCAGGGTATGCATGTCGGAGTAAGCGTGTTATATAACATTTGCATTGAGAGGTGACAGGTTTTAGAATGTCATTTAATATCATAAATACCAGAGGTATTGAATAGAATTAAAAATTTCTCGAGTTAATAAGTTTGGCTTCATACGAAAAGACTCTACTTTAATGTTCATACCTATAATTTTGGAAGAAAAAGTGGTGTGTCGAAATGTCCCTTTAATTATGGGATAGGCAGTGGAGTGGCCCTGTTGTGTGAAGGTGTTACTAGTACTGAATTCGAATGCAAAATATTTTCACATGAACTTTTTAACACGAGTAACAAAGGGTATCTTGTGAAAGAGCGTTTGCTCAATTTTGTTCCAGCTCTAAAAGAGTATCTTCGAAAATTTAAATGCAATGTTGTGTTGCTACTTGTTGATATGTCTTAAATGTTTTATATCACTACCTGTGCTTCTCACAAGGAAAAGAACCGAAGTTGATAAATGCAGTCTTGAGAGTCACGATGTCAGGCAGATGAGTGACCAATATTTCCTAATGATTCAAAGTGCATTAATACTGGTTTTCTGAGAGTTTGCATGAAGTGGTGCAGTGACCATCTGAAAATAAGAAATAAAAGAGTTACGATACAACGAAAAATGTGACGAACAGAATAAGAAGTGTTGTGTTCTGCTGAATTTCTCTGAGTTTTGCGAATCATACTTTAAAAAAGAAAAATTAATCAGTTGAAGGTAATCGAATTTTGAGTACATGTGTGCATGACGAGAAAGTGAGTAGGAAAAAAAGAAAGCATTTCTTAAGATGAGAGTTTCATGGTATTCTTAAAACATTGAATTTTGATGCGTTAGCCTGAGTGGTTTCCGTCTATTTCCGAGTGAACTGTAGGTTGGTTTGTAGATAAGTCCCTTCAGTTATAATGTAGGCAGAGGAGTGACCCTGTGTGAAAGATGGTTTTGTCAAAGATACCTGAAGTGTAAAGGCTTGAGTTTGTCTAAGCTCATTAAAGTGTAATTTTCAAGGTTTAGTCTTGATCGAAGCCCTCAGAAAGTGTAGTATAAAGTAATTTTAATCGTAAAGCGATTTGTCAGGGAAATTAATTCGAATCTGAGCCTAATCATTTGAAATCGGAAGGAGTACACCACATGTTTCCGGTCCTATTAAGATTATTTATTTTATGGGTGTTCAGGAATAATTAATAAATTTGAAATGTAAAACTAAGTAGTGCATCTGCAGTTGGATTCGAGTTATGTTTAGAGGACAATTTTCCCCTGAGAATATTTTTTTTCTTGTTAAGGAGTGACCCATTTTAAACAACAAGTTTATGTTCATGAATTACTTCGAATAATTTTCAGACGAACTAGATAGTGTTAAGCATTTTCTCTGTTTAGATTTCAATTTTTGATGGTGAAAAGTATTGATATGAAGTTAGTTATGGTGAGATAAATCTAAAGACCCTTTATGTTGCAGTGTGACCATAGTGTTTATTATTTTTAAGATAGCTAAGCTCCTAAATTAAATTGCACAAGAGTATTATATTGATGATACATATGCCCCTGTTTTTGATAATGTAGGTATTGGAGTGACCCTTGTATTAGAGTGAATATTCACTGAGGTACAGAAGGAAATGTTACATAATGGAGTAAAAAACAGTGAAAAGTGTGAGGTTTAATCTATTCTTATATGGTCCAGAATGAGTGTTTAAGTTTCATTTAAAAAATTGAAATTTACTATGAGTCTTTGATTGGAATGTCAAATTAAGTGTAGCTTAAAATGGCTCTTCTTGAGGTTCGAAATATTGCGTTTTGGTACATGCGTTAAAAAAGACAAAGGGCTTTTTGTGTCGATATATCCCCTAAATTGCAGGTTAGTCAGTGTAGCGAATGTGAGATTAAAATTGTAATTTTTTTCAAGAAAAGTATATTTCCCGAATGATCCAGGTTTTTTCTCCCACTAATGTATTGTCCCAGATCAGTAAGGTTAGTTGCGAGTGTTGCCACTATTGACTTTTAAAGACGTAATAAAGAGGTATGTGGAATAGAAACTTTGCCAAAATTTAGTACGAAATCTTGTTTAAGCGTTAAGAAATTTAAATGCAAGGCTGTGTGTTGCTAACTAAGCTTTTTAAGTAATCTTTACATGGTTGATGAAGACAATTACATGGTAACTAAAAGGCCCACTCCCAAGCAAATTGTTTTGTGAGGTAGAGGTGTGACCAAATTCTTTAAAAAAAAAATGGTAATAATTGTTCGCTGTGCTACTTGTTTGTCCCACTAATATGTATGATCACCGTTACCCCCGTTATAGTTCCACTGAGGTGAGTTTGCGTGTCTGCTTTTCGAGGTGTCCTTTCAGTGTTAAAGTAGGCAGAGGAGTGACCCAGTCAATAAGGTAGTTTCACTAAGAATGCTAAAAGGTCCACAAAAAAAAATTCATTAATGACCCTAAAATGCTGGAAAGGGTATTTAGGAAGTAAAATTTAAGAAGGCATCATATTCGATAAAATGTATTGTTAAAAAAGTTTTTGTCAGAATATCTGATACTTTTATTTTACAATGAGAAATTTAAATAAGGAAAAGACATTCTAGAGATACTAAGCTAGCCCTGTCCTTTTAAAAATATTGCATAGGTGTCATCAAGCAGCGTATAAAAAAATTCCTCTTTTAAGAATTAGAATTGTTGATCAATGTGTTGTCTCCCTAAGAATTTTGTTGAAGTGACCGGTTTAAGAAATGAGTATTTTTGCAGGAAATATGTCAATTAATAATCAGACAATATAGGCAGTCTCTAAAGCCATTTTTTAATATATATATATATTTCAATGTAAGGATATTATGTGTTGAGCACTTTTTAAGATAAAAGGAGGTTTAAATTGTTTAAGATGTTATCTAATGCACCTGTATGTGACCATAATGTTTATAATTTTGAAAAGAAGTAAGCCCCCTTAATTTCAGCTCCTCTGAATGAAAAGTATGCCCCTGTTTTTCCTAACGTAGGTAGTGGAGTGACCATTGTGCAGTAAAATCTTAGAACACGGTATGAATGTCAGATTAAGCGTGTTATACAGCAGTTTGCATTGAGAGGTTAAAGGTTTTTGAATTTCTTTTAATATAAGTACTAGAGGTATTGAATACGAATTAAAAAATTTTCCGGGTTAATAAGTTTGGCATCATACAAAAAGACTACATTAATGTTCATACATATAATTTTGGAAGAAAAAGTGGTAAGTTGAAATGTCCCTATAATTATGCGATAGGCAGTGGAGTGGACCTGTTGTGTGAAGGTGTTACTAGTACTGAATTCGAATGCAAAATATTTTCACGTGACCTTTTTAACACGAGTAACAAAGCGTATCTTGTGAAAGAGCGTTTGCTCAATTTTATTCTAGCACTAAAAGAGTATCTTCGAAAATTTAAATGCAATGTCGTGTTGCTACTTGTTGGTATGTCTTAAATGTTTTATATCATTACCTGTTTCTCACAAGGAAAAGAACCGAAGTTGATAAATGCAGTCCCGAGAGTCACGATGACGGGTAGAGGAGTGACCAAAATTTCCTAATGATTCCAAGTATATTAAGACTGGTTTGTGAGAGTTTGCTTGAAGTGGTGCAGTGACCATCTGAAAATAAAAGACATAAAACAGTCACGATACAATGAAAAATGTGACGAACAGAATAAGAAGTGTTGTGTTTGTTCTGCTGAATTTCTCTGAGTTTTGCGAATCATACTTTAAAAAAGAAAAATTAATCAGTTGAAGGTAATCGAATTTTGAGTACATGTGTGCATGACGAGAAAGTGAGTAGGAAAAAAAGAAAGCATTTCTTAAGATGAGTTTCATGGTATTCTTAAAACATTGAATTTTGATGCGTTAGCCTGAGTGGTTTCCGTCTATTTCCGAGTGAACTGTAGTTTGGTTTGTAGATAAGTCCCTTCAGTTATAATGTAGGCAGAGGAGTGACCCTGTGTGAAAGATGGTTTTGTCAAAGATACCTGAAGTGTAAAGGCTTGAGTTTGTCTAAGCTCATTAAAGTGTAATTTTCAAGGTTTAGTCTTGATCGAAGCCCTCAGAAAGTGTAGTATAAAGTAATTTTAATCGTAAAGCGATTTGTCAGGGAAATTAATTCGAATCTGAGCCTAATCATTTGAAATCGGAAGGAGTACACCACATGTTTCCGGTCCTATTAAGATTATTTATTTTATGGGTGTTCAGGAATAATTAATAAATTTGAAATGTAAAACTAAGTAGTGCATCTGCAGTTGGATTCGAGTTATGTTTAGAGGACAATTTTCCCCTGAGAATATTTTTTTCTTGTTAAGGAGTGACCCATTTTAAACAACAAGTTTATGTTCATGAATTACTTCGAATAATTTTCAGACGAACTAGATAGTGTTAAGCATTTTCTCTGTTTAGATTTCAATTTTTGATGGTGAAAAGTATTGATATGAAGTTAGTTATGGTGAGATAAATCTAAAGACCCTTTATGTTGCAGTGTGACCATAGTGTTTATTATTTTTAAGATAGCTAAGCTCCTAAATTAAATTGCACAAGAGTATTATATTGATGATACATATGCCCCTGTTTTTGATAATGTAGGTATTGGAGTGACCCTTGTATTAGAGTGAATATTCACTGAGGTACAGAAGGAAATGTGTTCATAATGGAGTAAAAAACAGTGAAAAGTGTGAGGTTTAATCTATTCTTATATGATCCTGACTGTTTGAAGTTTCATTTTAAAAAAAGATGGTTTGAAAAAATTGAAATTTACTATGAGTCTTTGATTGGAATGTCAAATTAAGTGTAGCTTAAAATGGCTCTTCTTGAGGTTCGAAATATTGCGTTTTGGTACATGCGTTAAAAAAGAGAAAGGGCTTTGTGTGTCGATATATCCCCTAAATTGCAGGTTAGTCAGTGTAGCGAATGTGAGATTAAAATCCTGATTAAAATTGTAATTTTTTTCAAGAAAAGTATATTTCCCAAATGATCCAGGTTTTCCCTCCCACTAATGTATTGTCTCAGATCACTAAGGTTAGTTGCGAGTGTTGCCACTATTGACTTTTAAAGACGTAATAAAGAGGTATGTGGAATAGAAACTTTGTCAAAATTTAGTACGAAATCTTGTTTAAGTGTTAAGAAATTTAAATGCAATGCTGTGTTGCTAACTAAGCTTTTCTAAGTAATCCTTACGTGGTTGATGAAGAAAATTCCATGGTAACTAAAAGCCAAGCGAATTGTTTTGTGAGGTAGAGGTGTGACCAAAATCTTTAAAAAAAAATTGGTAATAATTGTTCATTGTGCTACTTATTTTTCCCAAGTAATATGTATGATCAACGTTCCCCCGTTATGGTTCTACTGAGGCGAGTTTGCGTGTCTGCTTTTCGAGGTGTCCTTTCAGTGTTAAAGTAGGCAGAGGAGTGACCCAGTCAATAAGGTAGTTTCACTAAGAATGCTAAAAGGTCCACAAAAAAAATTCATTAATGACCCTAAAATGCTGGAAAGGGTATTTAGGAAGTAAAATTTAAGAAGGCATCATATTCGATAAAATGTATTGTTAAAAAAGTTTTTGTCAGAATATCTGATACTTTTATTTTACAATGAGAAATTTAAATAAGGAAAAGACATTCTAGAGATACTAAGCTAGCCCTGTCCTTTTAAAAATATTGCATAGGTGTCATCAAGCAGCGTATAAAAAAATTCCTCTTTTAAGAATTAGAATTGTTGATCAATGTGTTGTCTCCCTAAGAATTTTGTTGAAGTGACCGGTTTAAGAAATGAGTATTTTTTGCAGGAAATATGTCAATTAATAATCAGACAATATAGGCAGTCTCTAAAGCCATTTTTTAATATATATATATATTTCAATGTAAGGATATTATGTGTTGAGCACTTTTTAAGATAAAAGGAGGTTTAAATTGTTTAAGATGTTATCTAATGCACCTGTATGTGACCATAATGTTTATAATTTTGAAAAGAAGTAAGCCCCCTTAATTTCAGCTCCTCTGAATGAAAAGTATGCCCCTGTTTTTCCTAACGTAGGTAGTGGAGTGACCATTGTGCAGTAAAATCTTAGAACAGGGTATGAATGTCAGATTAAGCGTGTTATACAGCATTTTACATTGAGAGAATAAAGGTTTTTGAATTTCTTTTAATATAAGTACTAGAGGTATTGAATACGAAATTAAAAATTTTTCCGGGTTAATAAGTTTGGCATCATACAAAAAGACTACATTAATGTTCATACATATAATTTTGGAAGAAAAAGTGGTAAGTTGAAATGTCCCCCTTTAATTATGCGGTAAGCAGTGGAGTGGACCTGTTGTGTGAAGGTGTTACTAGGACTGAATTCGAATGCAAAATATTTTCACGTGACCTTTTTAACACGAGTAACAAAGCGTATCTTGTGAAAGAGCGTTTGCTCAACTTTGTTCTAGCACTAAAAGAGTTTCTTCGAAAATTTAAATGCAATGTCGTGTTGCTACTTGTTGATATGTCTTAAATGTTTTATATCATTACCTGTGTTTCTCACAAGGAAAAGAACCGAAGTTGATAAATGCAGTCCCGAGAGTCACGATGACGGGTAGAGGAGTGACCAAAATTTCCTAATGATTCGAAGTGTATTAAGACTGGTTTGTGAGAGTTTGCTTGAAGTGGTGCAGTGACCATCTGAAAATAAGACACAAAACAGTCACGATACAATGAAAAATGTGACGAACAGAATAAGAAGTGTTGTGTTCTGCTGAATTTCTCTGAGTTTTGTGCGAATCATACTTTAAAAAAAAAAATTAATCAAGGTAATCGAATTTTGAGTACATGTGTGCATGACGAGAAAGTGAGTAGGAAAAAAAGAAAGCATTTCTTAAGATGAGTTTCATGTATTCTTAAAACATTGAATTTTGATGCGTTAGCTTGAGTGGTTTCCGTCTATTTCCGAGTGAACTGTAGTTTGGTTTGTAGATAAGTCCCTTCAGTTATAATGTAGGCAGAGGAGTGACCCTGTGTGAAAGATGGTTTTGTCAAAGATACCTGAAGTGTAAAGGCTTGAGTTTGTCTAAGCTCATTAAAGTGTAATTTTCAAGGTTTAGTCTTGATCGAAGCCCTCAGAAAGTGTAGTATAAAGTAATTTTAATCGTAAAGCGATTTGTCAGGGAAATTAATTCGAATCTGAGCCTAATCATTTGAAATCGGAAGGAGTACACCACATGTTTCCGGTCCTATTAAGATTATTTATTTTATGGGTGTTCAGGAATAATTAATAAATTTGAAATGTGTAAAACTAAGTAGTGCATCTGCAGTTGGATTCGAGTTATGTTTAGAGGACAATTTTCCCCTGAGAATATTTTTTTTCTTGTTAAGGAGTGACCCATTTTAAAAAACAAGTTTATGTTCATGAATTAATTCGAATAATTTTCAGACGAACTAGATAGTGTTAAGCATTTTCTCCGTTTAGATTTCAATTTTTGACGGTGAAAAGTATTGATATGAAGTTAGTTATGGTGAGATAAATCTAAGGACCCTTTATGTTGCAGTGTGACCATAGTGTTTATTATTTTTAAGATAGCTAAGCTCCTAAATTAAATTGCACAAGAGTATTATATTGATGATACATATGCCCCTTTTTTTGATAATGTAGGTATTGGAGTGACCCTTGTATTAGAGTGAATATTCACTGAGGTACAGAAGGAAATGTTACATAATGGAGTAAAAAACAGTGAAAAGTGTGAGGTTTAATCTATTCTTATATGATCCTGACTGAGTGTTTGAAGTTTCATTTTAAAAAAAGATGGTTTGAAAAAATTGAAATTTACTATGAGTCTTTGATTGGAATGTCAAATTAAGTGTAGCTTAAAATGGCTCTTCTTGAGGTTCGAAATATTGCGTTTGGGTACATGCGTTTTAAAAAAGAGAAAGGGCTTTGTGTGTCGATATATCCCCTAAATTGCAGGTTAGTCAGTGTAGCGAATGTGAGATTAAAATCCTGATTAAAATTGTAATTTTTTTCAAGAAAAGTATATTTCCCGAATGATCCAGGTTTTTTTCCTCCCACTAATGTATTGTCCCAGATCAGTAAGGTTAGTTGCGAGTGTTGCCACTATTGACTTTTAAAGACGTAATAAAGAGGTATGTGGAATAGAAACTTTGTCAAAATTTAGTACAAAATCTTGTTTAAGTGTTAAGAAATTTAAATGCAATGCTGTGTTGCTAACTAAGCTTTTCTAAGTAATCCTTACGTGGTTGATGAAGAAAATTCCATGGTAACTAAAAGCCAAGCGAATTGTTTTGTGAGGTAGAGGTGTGACCAAAATCTTTAAAAAAAAAAATTGGTAATAATTGTTCACCGTGCTACTTATTTTTCCCAAGTAATATGTATGATCACCGTTCCCCCGTTATGGTTCTACTGAGGTGAGTTTGCGTGTCTGCTTTTCGAGGTGTCCTTTCAGTGTTAAAGTAGGCAGAGGAGTGACCCAGTCAATAAGGTAGTTTCACTAAGAATGCTAAAAGGTCCACAAAAAAAAATTCATTAATGACCCTAAAATGCTGGAAAGGGTATTTAGGAAGTAAAATTTAAGAAGGCATCATATTCGATAAAATGTATTGTTAAAAAAGTTTTTGTCAGAATATCTGATACTTTTATTTTACAATGAGAAATTTAAATAAGGAAAAGACATTCTAGAGATATTAAGCTAGCCCTGTCCTTTTAAAAATATTGCATAGGTGTCATCAAGCAGCGTATAAAAAAATTCCTCTTTTAAGAATTAGAATTGTTGATCAATGTGTTGTCTCCCTAAGAATTTTGTTGAAGTGACCGGTTTAAGAAATGAGTATTTTTTGCAGGAAATATGTCAATTAATAATCAGACAATATAGGCAGTCTCTAAAGCCATTTTTTAATATATATATATATTTCAATGTAAGGATATTATGTGTTGAGCACTTTTTAAGATAAAAGGAGGTTTAAATTGTTTAAGATGTTATCTAATGCACCTGTATGTGACCATAATGTTTATAATTTTGAAAAGAAGTCAGCCCCTTAATTTCAGCTCCTCTGAATGAAAAGTATGCCCCTGTTTTTCCTAACGTAGGTAGTGGAGTGACCATTGTGCAGTAAAATCTTAGAACACGGTATGAATGTCAGATTAAGCGAGTTATACAGCAGTTTGCATTGAGAGGTTAAAGGTTTTTGAATTTCTTTTAATATAAGTACTAGAGGTATTGAATACGAAATTAAAAAATTTTCCGGGTTAATAAGTTTGGCATCATACAAAAAGACTACATTAATGTTCATACATATAATTTTGGAAGAAAAAGTGGTAAGTTGAAATGTCCCTTTAATTATGCGGTAAGCAGTGGAGTGGACCTGTTGTGTGAAGGTGTTACTAGGACTGAATTCGAATGCAAAATATTTTCACGTGACCTTTTTAACACGAGTAACAAAGCGTATCTTGTGAAAGAGCGTTTGCTCAATTTTGTTCTAGCACTAAAAGAGTTTCTTCGAAAATTTAAATGCAATGTCGTGTTGCTACTTGTTGATATGTCTTAAATGTTTTATATCATTACCTGTGTTTCTCACAAGGAAAAGAACCGAAGTTGATAAATGCAGTCCCGAGAGTCACGATGACGGGTAGAGGAGTGACCAAAATTTCCTAATGATTCGAAGTGTATTAAGACGGGTTTGTGAGAGTTTGCTTGAAGTGGTGCAGTGACCATCTGAAAATAAGACACAAAACAGTCACGATACAATGAAAAATGTGACGAACAGAATAAGAAGTGTTGTGTTCTGCTGAATTTCTCTGAGTTTTGTGCGAATCATACTTTAAAAAAGAAAAATTAATCAAGGTAATCGAATTTTGAGTACATGTGTGCATGACGAGAAAGTGAGTAGGAAAAAAAGAAAGCATTTCTTAAGATGAGTTTCATGGTATACTTAAAACATTGAATTTTGATGCGTTAGCCTGAGTGGTTTCCGTCTATTTCCGAGTGAACTGTAGTTTGGTTTGTAGATAAGTCCCTTCAGTTATAATGTAGGCAGAGGAGTGACCCTGTGTGAAAGATGGTTTTGTCAAAGATACCTGAAGTGTAAAGGCTTGAGTTTGTCTAAGCTCATTAAAGTGTAATTTTCAAGGTTTAGTCTTGATCGAAGCCCTCAGAAAGTGTAGTATAAAGTAATTTTAATCGTAAAGCGATTTGTCAGGGAAATTAATTCGAATCTGAGCCTAATCATTTGAAATCGGAAGGAGTACACCACATGTTTCCGGTCCTATTAAGATTATTTATTTTATGGGTGTTCAGGAATAATTAATAAATTTGAAATGTAAAACTAAGTAGTGCATCTGCAGTTGGATTCGAGTTATGTTTAGAGGACAATTTTCCCCTGAGAATATTTTTTTTCTTGTTAAGGAGTGACCCATTTTAAACAACAAGTTTATGTTCATGAATTATTTCGAATAATTTTCAGACGAACTAGATAGTGTTAAGCATTTTCTCTGTTTAGATTTCAATTTTTGATGGTGAAAAGTATTGATATGAAGTTAGTTATGGTGAGATAAATCTAAAGACCCTTTATGTTGCAATGTGACCATAGTGTTTATTATTTTTAAGATAGCTAAGCTCCTAGATTAAATTGCACAAGAGTATTATATTGATGATACATTTGCCCCTGTTTTTGATAATGTAGGTATTGGAGTGACCCTTGTATTAGAGTGAATATTCACTGAGGTACAGAAGGAAATGTGTTACATAATGGAGTAAAAAACAGTGAAAAGTGTGAGGTTTAATCTATTCTTATATGATCCTGACTGAGTGTTTGAAGTTTCATTTTAAAAAAGATGGTTTAAAAAAATTGAAATTTACTATGAGTCTTTGATTGGAATGTCAAATTAAGTGTAGCTTAAAATGGCTCTTCTTGAGGTTCGAAATATTGCGTTTTGGTACATGCGTTAAAAAAGACAAAGGGCTTTGTGTGTCGATATATCCCCTAAATTGCAGGTTAGTCAGTGTAGCGAATGTGAGATTAAAATCCTGATTAAAATTGTAATTTTTGCCAGAAAAGTATATTTCCCGAATGATCCAGGTTTTTTCTCCCACTAATGTATTGTCCCAAATCAGTAAGGTTAGTTGCGAGTGTTGCCAGTATTGACTTTTAAAGACGTAATAAAGAGGTATGTGGAATAGAAACTTTGCCAAAATTTAGTACGAAATCTTGTTTAAGTGTTAAGAAATTTAAATGCAATGCTGTGTTGCTAACTAAGCTTTTCTAAGTAATCCTTACTTGGTTGATGAAGAAAATTCCATGGTAACTAAAAGCCAAGCGAATTGTTTTGTGAGGTAGAGGTGTGACCAAAATCTTTAAAAAAAAAATTGGTAATAATTGTTCACCGTGCTACTTATTTTTCCCAAGTAATATGTATGATCACCGTTCCCCCGTTATGGTTCTACTGAGGTGAGTTTGCGTGTCTGCTTTTCGAGGTGTCCTTTCAGTGTTAAAGTAGGCAGAGGAGTGACCCAGTCAATAAGGTAGTTTCACTAAGAATGCTAAAAGGTCCACAAAAAAAAAAAAGGTCCACAAAAAAAAAATTCATTAATGACCCTAAAATGCTGGAAAGGGTATTTAGGAAGTAAAATTTAAGAAGGCATCATATTCGATAAAATGTATTGTTAAAAAAGTTTTTGTCAGAATATCTGATACTTTTATTTTACAATGAGAAATTTAAATAAGGAAAAGACATTCTAGAGATACTAAGCTAGCCCTGTCCTTTTAAAAATATTGCATAGGTGTCATCAAGCAGCGTATAAAAAAATTCCTCTTTTAAGAATTAGAATTGTTGATCAATGTGTTGTCTCCCTAAGAATTTTGTTGAAGTGACCGGTTTAAGAAATGAGTATTTTTTGCAGGAAATATGTCAATTAATAATCAGACAATATAGGCAGTCTCTAAAGCCATTTTTTAATATATATATATATTTCAATGTAAGGATATTATGTGTTGAGCACTTTTTAAGATAAAAGGAGGTTTAAATTGTTTAAGATGTTATCTAATGCACCTGTATGTGACCATAATGTTTATAATTTTGAAAAGAAGTAAGCCCCCTTAATTTCAGCTCCTCTGAATGAAAAGTATGCCCCTGTTTTTCCTAACGTAGGTAGTGGAGTGACCATTGTGCAGTAAAATCTTAGAACAGGGTACGAATGTCAGATTAAGCGTGTTATACAGCAGTTTGCATTGAGAGGTTAAAGGTTTTTGAATTTCTTTTAATATAAGTACTAGAGGTATTGAATACGAATTAAAAAATTTTCCGGGTTAATAAGTTTGGCATCATACAAAAAGACTACATTAATGTTCATACATATAATTTTGGAAGAAAAAGTGGTAAGTTGAAATGTCCCTTTAATTATGCGATAGGCAGTGGAGTGGACCTGTTGTGTGAAGGTGTTACTAGTACTGAATTCGAATGCAAAATATTTTCACGTGACCTTTTTAACACGAGTAACAAAGCGTATCTTGTGAAAGAGCGTTTGCTCAATTTTGTTCTAGCACTAAAAGAGTATCTTCGAAAATTTAAATGCAATGTCGTGTTGCTACTTGTTGATATGTCTTAAATGTTTTATATCATTACCTGTGTTTCTCACAAGGAAAAGAACCGATGTTGATAAATGCAGTCCCGAGAGTCACGATGACGGGTAGAGGAGTGACCAAAATTTCCTAATGATTCAAAGTGTATTAAGACTGGTTTGTGAGAGTTTGCTTGAAGTGGTGCAGTGACCATCTGAAAATAAGACATAAAACAGTCACGATACAATGAAAAATGTGACAACAGAATAAGAAGTGTTGTGTTCTGCTGAATTTCTCTGAGTTTTGTGCGAATCATACTTTAAAAAAAAAAAAATTAATCAAGGTAATCGAATTTTGAGTACATGTGTGCATGACGAGAAAGTGAGTAGGAAAAAAAGAAAGCATTTCTTAAGATGAGTTTCATGGTATTCTTAAAACATTGAATTTTGATGCGTTAGCCTGAGTGGTTTCCGTCTATTTCCGAGTGAACTGTAGGTTGGTTTGTAGATAAGTCCCTTCAGTTATAATGTAGGCAGAGGAGTGACCCTGTGTGAAAGATGGTTTTGTCAAAGATACCTGAAGTGTAAAGGCTTGAGTTTGTCTAAGCTCATTAAACTGTAATTTTCAAGGTTTAGTCCTAATCGAAGCCCTCAGAAAGTGTAGTTTAAAGTAATTTTAATCGTATAGGGATTTGTCAGGAAAATTAATTCGAATATGAGCTTAATCATTTGAAATCGAAGGAGTACACCACATGTTTCCGGTCCTATTAAGATTATTTATTTTATGGGTGTTCAGGAATAATTAATAAATTTGAAATGTGTAAAACTAAGTAGTGCATCTGCAGTTGGATTCGAGTTATGTTTAGAGGACAATTTTCCCCTTAGAATTTTTTTCTTCCTCTAAAGGAGTGACCCATTTTAAAAACAAGTTTATGTTCATGAATTATTTCGAATAATTTTCAGACGAACTAGATAGTGTTAAGCATTTTCTCTGTTTAGATTTCAATTTTTGATGGTGAAAAGTATTGATATGAAGTTAGTTATGGTGAGATAAATCTAAAGACCCTTTATGTTGCAGTGTGACCATAGTGTTTATTATTTTTAAGATAGCTCCTCTAAATTAAATTGCACAAGAATATTATATTGATGATACATATGCCCCTGTTTTTGATAATGTAGGTATTGGAGTGATCCTTATATTAGAGTGAATATTCACTGAGGTACAGAAGGAAATGTTACATAATGGAGTAAAAAACAGTGAAAAGTGTGAGGTTTAATCTATTCTTATATGATCCTGACTGAGTGTTTGAAGTTTCATTTTAAAAAGATGGTTTGAAAAAAATTGAAATTTACTATGAGTCTTTGATTGGAATGTCAAATTAAATGTAGCTTAAAATGCAGCTCTTCTTGAGGTTCGAAATATTGCGTTTTAGGGTACATGCGTTAAAAAAGAGAAAGGGCTTTGTGTGTCCCCATATCCCCTAAATTGCAGGTTAGTCAGTGTAGCGAATGTGAGATTAAAATCCTGATTAAAATTGTAATTTTTTTCAAGAAAAGTATATTTCAATGATCCAGGTTTTTTTTCCCACTAATGTATTGTCCCAGATCAGTAAGGTTTTTTGAGAGTGTTGCCACTATTGACTTTTAAAGACGTAATAAAGAGGTATGTGGAATAGAAACTTTGTAAAATTTAGTACATTAATCTTGTTTAAGTGTTAAGAAATTTAAATGCAATGCTGTGTTGCTAACTAAGCTTTTCTAAGTAATCCTTACGTGGTTGATGAAGAAAATTCCATGGTAACTAAACCCATTCCCAAGACAATTGTTTTGTGAGGTAGAGGTGTGACCAAAATTCACACTAAAAAAAATTGATAATTGTTTGCTTGTTCACCGTGCTACACATGTATGTATCAAGTAATAATATGTTTTCACCGTTTGCCCCGTTATGGTTCTACTGAAGCTGAGTTTGCGTGTCTGCTTTTCGAGGTGTCCTTTCAGTGTTAAAGTAGGCAGAATAAAGACCCAGTTAATAAAGTAAAAATTTCACTTTAAGAATGCTAATTTTTTAAAACAAAAAAAAAAATTCATTAATGACCCTAAAAATGCTGGAAATGTGTATTTAAGAAGTAAAATTTAAGAAGCATCATATTCGCTAAAATGTATTGTTAAAAAATTTTTGTCAGAATATCTGATACTTTTATTTTACAATGAAAATTTAACATTTTTAAGGAAAAGACATTCTGATAGTTGATAAAGCTAGATTTTTTTTTTTGCATAGGTTTATTAGTGTTTAAAAAATTCCTCAATTAAGAATTAGAATTGTTGAAACATTTGTCTCCCTAAAATTTTGTTGAGTTTTAAGAAATGAGTATTTTTTGAAAATATGAATTAATAATGATTATAGTCTCTAAAGCCATTTTTTAATATTTAGTATTTTTCAATGTATTATTATGTGTTGATACTTTTTGGATAAAAGGAGGTTTAAATTGTTTAAGATGTTATCTATGCACCTGTATGTGACCATAATGTTTATAATTTTGAAAAGTTTCAGCTATCTAATTATGCCCCTGTTTTTCCTGATTATTTTGTTGTGCAGTAAAATCTGATTTGTTACTGAAGTGTAGATTTTAAAGTTTTGAATTTCTTTTAATATACAAAATTGAATACTTAAAAATTTTTCATTTTTTGGCATCATACAAAAAGACTACATTAATATCAAATATAAATTTTGGAAAAAAAGTTCTGGAAATGGAGAATATTTTGAAAGAGAAGGAATTTTGTGAGGTGTTTAGTGATGCGAATGCAAAATATTTTTGCAGTTTAGTTAACACACATTAAAAGCGTGTTATAAACTTTTATTATGCTGTAGTATAAATTTTACACTCTTATGAGGTACCTGTGGGAGGAACGATGGTTTTATGGGGAGGAGGAGGCCAGAAGTTAAAAATAAAATTTTTAAGTCTCTTTATCTGAACTTGTCAAATTTAGTCCTTTTGAAGCCCTGAAGAATGAGGAGTTTAAAAAATTTTTAATCATAAACAAACAGGTAAATTTTTTTTTTTAAAAACTTCCCTAATTATTTCAAATCAGATGTTAGTACTGTCCCTGCCCCATTAAGATTATTTATTTTATAGGTGTTCAGGAATAAGAAATAAATTTGAAATGTAGAAATAAGTATTGCATCTGTAGTTTATTTAATTATGTTGAGAGGTTAGTGTTCACCTTAGAATATTTTTTTCTTGTAAAGGAGTGACCCATTTTAAAATTACCTTCATGAATTACTTCCAATAATAGTCAGGCGAAATAGATAGTTGAAAGCATTCTCTGTTAAGTTTACAATGTGATGATGAAAAGTTTTTTTTTATTAGAAGTTAGTTATGGTGAAATAATAGCTAAAGACCCTTTATTTTCAAGTGTGACTTTAGTGTTTATAAATTTTAAGAAAGCTAAGCTCCTAAATTAAATTGTACAGGAATATTATATTGATGATACATATACCCCTGTTTTTGATAATGTAGGTACTGGAGTGACCCTTGTATTAGAGTGCATAATCAATTAGGTACAGAAGGCTTATTTGTATAAAATTGATGATACATATAAATGTTTTTGATAATGTTAGGTACTGGAGTGACCCTTGTATTAGAGTGCATAATCGATTAGGTACAGAAGGCTTATTTGTATAAAGAAATTTATTATATAATGGAGTAAGAAACATCTTATAGTGTGAGGTGTAATCTATTACAAGTTTCATTAAAGAAAAGATGGTTTGAAAATATTTAAATTTACTACGAGTATTTTATTGAAATGTCAGATTAAGTGGCACTTTTTGAGTTTGCTTATTATTGTGATCGGCTTTAAATATTGTGTTTAGGTGTATTTGTTAAAAAAGACAAAGTGTTCTGTGTGTCAATAAATCACCTAAATTACTGGATTGTCAGAGTAACAAATGTGAGAAGTTACTCATCGTGATTAAATTTGTAACTTTTTTCAAGTAAATTATATTTCCCCTATGATCGAGGTTTTTTTCACACTAATGTATTGCCCAAAATCCATAAGGTTTGCTGCGAGTGTTACCACTATTGATTTTAAAGATGTAGTAGAAAGGTATTTCGACTAGAAACTTTACCAAAATTTAGTATGATATTTTGTTTAACTTTTAGGAAACTGAAGTGTAATTCTGTGTTCGTAACTAAGCTTTTTTAAGTAATCTACTTGGTTGATGAAGAAACTTACACGATAACTAAAAGAGAGTAATTTTATGAGATAGAGGTGTGACCAAATATTTTTTAAAAAAAAATGATTATAATTGTTCTCTGTGTTATACTTTTTTTGTCCGAGTAATGATCACCGTTCCTCGAATTCTGGTACGCTTCCACTGAGGTGAAGTTGCGTGTTTGCTTTTTGAGGTGTCCTTTCAGTGTTAATGTAGGCAGAGTAGGGACCCATTGAGTAAGGTAATGTCACTAAAAATGCTATTAAGTTGCATCTTCTGTTAGAGATTTAGTTGCTCTACATTACTAAAAGAGTATTGTCAGAAATTTAAATGCACTGTCATTTGCTTTTTGTTGTTATTTCTTAAGTGTTTTATCATTATCGTAAGAGAAAGATCTGGACATGATATATATATATATATAAAAAACTGCAGCTATATCCCTGACTGAATGACGTTCTTAGGGAGATAAGTGATTTTCAAATGAGTTCAAGTGGAAGTTTTAATAAATATATATATAGTTTCTATGCAATGAAAAAATGTGACAAACACAAAAGTGTTGATTGATTGTTCTACTGAAGTTCACTGAGAGGGTTGTTATTCATAAGTAAAAAAAAAAAAAAAGATTTTTCAGTTGAATTGTTTGATGCATATTATTAAAGAAAAACATATTTTGAGTACATGTCTGTATAATGAGAAAGAGAGTAAAAAATAAAAGGAAAGCATTTCAGATGATCAGAGAGTTTCATGATATACTTAAAACATTGAATTTTGATATGTTAGGAGTTTCACCGATGTACAGTGGTTTATCTCTCTTTCCGAGTAAACTGTAGGTGTGTTTGTTGGTATGTCCCTTCAATTTTAATGTAGGCAGAGGAGTGACCATGTGTGAAAGATGGTTTAACCAAAGATACCAGAAGTGTGGAGACTGAAGTTTAGAGATTGTCTAATTCTTGGTATACAGCAATTATTAAGGTTTAGTTCTGAATGAAGCCCCAAGAAAATTTATAATGGTATGGTTTAATATGGTAATATTTATCAGACTTAAAAATAAAGTGGTAAATTTTTGTCAGCAAATGTAAAAAATTAAATTGATAATGATCCTAATTATTAAAATTACTAAGTACATTAGATGTTAGTTCTGTCCCATTAAGATTATTTTATATGTATCCTGAAATAAGAAATAATTTTAAAAAGGAAAAGCATTCTTTTAAGATTTCAGTTGAAAAATGTCGATAAGGAGATTAAAAGTTAATGATGGTGAGATAAATGTTGAAGACCTTTTTTTTTATGGGTGTGACCATACTGTTTTATAGTTTTTAAATTAGTTAAGCTCTTAACCTAAATCACATCAAAATACGATATCGATGATAAATATGCCCCTGTTTTTAGTTATGTAGATAGTGGAGTGTCCCTTGTCGCAGAGTGAATAATTAATGTGGCAGAGAAGGCG
The DNA here is from genome assembly GCA_019973935.1 of Trichonephila clavipes. Taxonomy (NCBI): domain Eukaryota; kingdom Metazoa; phylum Arthropoda; class Arachnida; order Araneae; family Nephilidae; genus Trichonephila; species Trichonephila clavipes. The sequence continues at coordinate 404,155 of BMAU01021206.1, read as the reverse complement.
TATACAGAATTTGTATGATGCAGAAAATTTGTTACTATAATGGAGTAAGAAACATCTTACTGTAAGGTCTAATCTATTCTGATCAGGTCTTGAATGAGTGTATGAAGTCTTGTGTGAAAAATAACTGTAAGATGGTTTGGAAAAAAGTTCCTTGATATTTTTGTAGGAAATTAAAATACTGTGCTAGGTTTTTATTGAAATGTCACAATAAGGGTAGTTTAAAATGGCAATTTTTGAGTTAGCATGTCACTCTGCTAGTTTCCCGACATTGTGAGAAGTTTTTAGGAATATATGTTCAAAAGACAAAAGGTTTTTGATAGTCTGCACAACCCTAAATTACATGAAAGTCGATGGAGTATGTGTGTAAGAGTGATTAAAATTTTTTTTAAAGTTAATTATTTCCCCCATTGGCCAGTTGTTATTTTTTTCATAAATGTACTGTCCCAGGTCAGGAAGACTTGTAATCAGTCAAAAGCATTTTTTTTTTATGTGTCAATGTAAGGGTTTTTAAGTTGAGAAATTTTGAAGAGAAACTGAGTTTATGACAGAGGTTTAAATTGTTCGAGATATTATCTAAAGATCTTGTATTCTCAGATAGGGCCATAATGTTTATAATTTTTAGAGAAGTAGAAGTAAGTCCCTTAATTTTAGCTTTTTAGAGTGATAAATGTGCCCCTGTTTCATATAATGTAGGTAGTGGAGTGACCATTATGTAGTGAAGTCTTAGGCAGTGTATAGAGAAAACCTTTTGTATAACAGTTTAGAAACAGTTTGCATTGAGCGGAGAAAGGTTTTCAACTTTTTAATAAGTGTATTGGAGGAATTGAATAGAATTAAAATTTTTTGAGTTAATAAAGTTAATTCAGCTTTTTGCGAAGACTCAACTTGAATGTTCATACTTATAATTTTGGAAGAAAAACTAGCATGTCAAAACAGCCTTTTAACTATAGGATAGGCAGTAGAGTGGCACCTGTTGTGTGAAGCAATAGAATGTGAAGGCGTTACTAACTCCAAATTTGAATGCAAAATATTTTCATGTAAATAGCTTCCTTTAAGGCTTATTTGTAATTACCTTTTCAACATGAGTACCAAAACGCATCTTGTGAAAGAGCTTTTGCTCAATTTTATAATAGTACTATAAGAGTATCTTCAGAAATTTAAATGCAATGCCATATTTCTACTTATTAATATTAAAGTATGTCATTACTAGATCTTATAGTAGAGAATGAACCAGATATGATCATTGCAGCCCTATTCCGTTAGAATGAGGTTGTTAGGTAAAGGTATGATCAAAACTTCCAAATGATTCGAAGAGGGTTATTTCTTATGAGTGAAAATATTAATAGTAATACTGGGTTCTGAAATTTTGTTAACGATGCATAGATTTGAGATGTATACAACTTGCTTTATTTGCATTTTTGAGAAATAGTAGCAAATATGGATTTCATACAAAGATTTTGGGATTGAGGAAAAAGAAACTAACATTTTTCAGTTGAATTTGTGACACGATCAGTTTCTTTCTTTCAAACACTTAATGCATAGTGATGTTGTAAATGTTAGTTTAATTAGTAAATTTTTGGTTTATTGTAATAGATTTTTACCTTTCATGAGGTTTGTGAGTGGAGCGGGTAGCTATTTGGGAAGGAGGAGGCCACTTAAAAAAAATCTTGGAAGTTCTTTTTTTATTTGATTTGGAAGTAAGGATAGGAATTACAAACGAAATGGGAATGGAAACTCTGTTTCAAGAAAGAAGATAGTTAAAAAGGAATATCTTTCTTAGTTTTTTATTTTTGTTATTTTAAAGACTCATTTCTTACACTGATTGAAATCGAATACTTCAGTTGCAAGACATCACACATTTGTCAATATATCAGACCTATACTTGAGACATTTTCATTTTGAAATATAACGCTTTGAATGTGTAGAACTTCAGTTCCTTTGGTCTGGAATAATTTTTTATAACTAATATTTATAGCTTTTACTTGAAGAAAAATGAGTTGTTATTGATTCTCAGATAACCGATATATGCTTATTAATTTTAGAAGATTAAAAATTTAAGGTTCCTTATTGTTTTAATGGTTATCATTCATCTTATTGTTTACTCATTTCCAGAGGTATGATTATTTCCCGTTCAAAAGAATAAAATGGTTCGTTTTTGCATGCATTATAGCTATCTAAAATTGTTTTGTCTTACATAATTGCATTTATGAAGGATTAATAAGAATTGAGTGTATATTTGTAAATTTACATTTTTAATTTTCCATTTAGGTCATCGAGTAAGTTCCAAAACCCTTGTCCGTTTGACTCTTCAGCATTTTAAAGTAGTGTCTGATCACTCCATGAAAAGTTGTTATCCTCTTTTTAAGCACCCTAAATGATGTTACAAATGCATTTAAAAAAATTTAAGTTGGGACAAGTAACCCGGTGAAAATCTTTATTGAATTGACCTGTATTGAAAGGCTTTTCGATTAGGACCATTACCAGGGCTTGTGGCAAATGGTTTGTATCATACTTGATTCCATTATGTTAAGTTGAGATTATTTAGTTTTATTTATATTTATGTAAAAATATCCTGGTCATGAAAATATTCATGTATGGGACTGAAAAATTATATTGGACATGCTTTGTATTAAACATTTAATACACATTCATCCTTGTTTATATTTTCAGGTTCCTAACATCTAATTTAAGATGTAATCCTTTAAAAAGAGACTTTTAAGTTGGTAATAACTGTTTATACAATTTTAATGTGCAGTATTTTGTATTTCTAAGGAAAGGTTGCGATTGCCAAGGTGTTCTTACAGTTTCAAATCAGATAGAGGAGTAATGCTGTGTGTTAGTCAGTTTTACATCGAATGCAACAAAATCCATAAAAAAAAAAATACTCAATATCTTAAAAAAAGTAATTTTTTTTAAAAAAATTTTTTGTGTCTTTTTTTAAAGGTTTAGTGCTAATTAACGCCGTGGAAAAGTTATAATTGAAAATAATTTAAGACAGCATTATATGGTAAAATTCATAAATGAATTAGTATTGTAATGGTAAAAGGAAAGTTTTGTCAAAGTATTTTCAAGTTTTATTTTATAATGAGAATATTTCTGTCCCACTAACTTTATTGCAAAGTTGTCATGATCTAGTATATAAATTTGATATGATTTGAAAGAATTCCTATATTATCAGTGAGATTGGTATCAATATGGTGAGAGGTTATACAGTTCTCATAAAAATTTTGCAGAGGAATGACCCCATTTTAAAAATGGAATTTTTCTTCATGAATCATTTTGGACAATATTCTAGCAAAATAGATAGTGTTAAGTATTCTTTTAATGTATTGTTAAGCATTTATTGAAAAGTATTGTTGAGGAGGTAAAAAATATTTTTTAGTGAGATTATACCTAATGATCATGTATTTTAGATGTTGCCAAAGCGTTTATAATTCATAAGTTCCTAACTTAAAATGTCCCTGTTTTCATAAGGTAGGTTGTGGAGAGAATGTGGTAGTAGTGAATATTCAATAAGGTATAGAAGACCTACACAGAATTTGCATATTAGAGCAGCAGTTCTTAAACTATGGCTCATGGACCTCCAGCACTTTTCTTGGGGGTCCGCAAAGGTCTTTTGTTTAATGTTCAGATTTCCCTTTTTTACAGACTCGGACAGGCTTCATAGAAAAATTGAAAGATGTGCCATCGTAGACTAGATCACTAAATTTCCACCAATGAAAAACAACTAGAACTTGTATATTTCAATCAAAAATATTAATTGGGAGAGGGGTGATCAAAAAATTTTTTGGGAGGGTGATTGAAAGTTTAAGGAAATTTGTTTTATAAATGGTATAGAAACAACTTATATATTGAGAAGTGTAAAGTTTGATACATTCTGATGAGGTATAGTATAAGTATCTGAACTTATGTGAAAAAGTACTCAAAATTAGTTTGAAAAAATACTGTGATATATATCAAAGGTAATTGATATCTACTAGGGGGTAGAATATTTCATTAAGTGTAATTTAAAATTGCAATTTTTGATTCAGCACTAACTCAGCTAGTTTCACAGTGTCACAAAAAGAGTCGGTTTTAGCAGTATATGTTCGATAAAAAAGGTGTGTGTCAATAAGTCCTTTAAATTGCATGATAGTCAGCGGAGTGAATGCAAGGTAGAACAAATGAAGATTTAATTGTAAGAATGTGAAATTAATTTTTTTAAAGTTAATTATTTTTTTGTCAGCCAGTTTTACACGTTTTTACAATAAATATATTGTCCTAGGTAAGTCAGGTTTGCTGCTAGTTCCCACCATTCAGTTTAATTATGTGTCAGAAAGGTAAAGAAACTGTGAAAATTAAGTATGGTATCTTGATTAAGTGTACTTGTTAAGAAATTTAAATGAATTCTGTGCTGCTACTTAAGCTGTTTTAAGTAATCTTTTGTGTGGTTGATGAAGAAATGTACATGGTAACTTAAGCCCAATTCCAAAGAGAATAAATTTATAAAGTAGAGGTGTTACACCAAATACTTAAAAAAAATTGGTAATAAGTATTTGTGCTCTGTTACTATATGCCCCAGTAATAATCAAAGTCTGGTGTGTTTCCACTGAGGTACGTTTGCGTGTGTGCTTTTCAAGGTACTCTTTCAGTTTTAATGTAGGCAGAGTTGTGACCCTGTGTATTAAATGCAATGCTGTGTTGCTACCACTTGTTACTTATTAAAGTTATCTTTACTTATGTTGATGAAAAATGGGCTTTATAAATTGACTCCATTCTGAAGTGAATAAGTTTGTGTGGTAGAGGTGTGACCAAACATTTATAAAAAATTTAAGAAGGCAACATATGTGATAAAATTAATGGTAGAATTAATAATGCAATTAATAAAAATAAATAAGAATAAAGAAATATAAGTAAAGAATGTACAAAATAATTCTTAGATAAGCAATCAGAATTTAATGTGTTGAGAGAGGTGACTGTTCCCCTAAGAATTTTGCATTTTGTAGAAGTATGGCCGAGATTTAAGAAATGAGTATTATTTAAAGGGATTATATTTCAGTTAATATTCAGGCAAAATATATGTAGTTCAATGCATTTCTTTTTATATTTCAATGTAAGAATATTTTAAGGTGAGCAATTTTGAAGAGGAATTGAGGTTACAATGGAGGCTAAAATAATTTGAAATATTATTATAATCTTTGTAATTTTAAAAGTAAAGTAAACCCTTTATTTTAGTTCCTTCAGAATGATAAATATGCCCCTGTCTTTCATAATGTAGGCTATGGAGTGACCATTATGAATTGAATAGTCCATTATAAATAGAAATCTTGGGCAGAGTATGTGTGTTAGAGAAAGGCTTTTATGTATTTTTAAAATTACGTCCGCCAATGTCCTCTTGCAGTCCAATATAAAGCAGAGGTCGCTCTAACAGGGAGGTGAACTCTACAGTTGTCTTGCGAGAGAACTTGAAGTAGAGTGGGGCAATCAGATAGATGCTTCCCAGTCATTGGCATGGATGTGCAGAGAGGACAGAGTGGTGAATAAGCCAGGCCAATCTTAAACAGATGGGCTTGCAGGTAATCATGTCCAGTGATGACTCTGAAACATGCCACACCCTCCACCCTAGGTGGAGAACAGTTTACAAATAGTTTATATTTAGTTTTCGTCCTATAATATCACACGAAATAGAGGACTTGAATAGAATTTAAATATCTATAAATTGTAAACCATTTATTTTTCCAATTATACCTCTTTGTGACAAGATTTGACTTTATATATATTGTTATGAAGAAAGTTTATGAGCCTATACGCGTGCCTTTAATTATACCATAGGCAGTGAAACAGTCCTTGTGTGTAATTAATCGAGATAAACAAGTTATTAGAGCTAAATTCGAAAGCTATTTGTTCAAGTGACTTACCTTCCAGTTGGACGTATTTGATTGATTATAAGGTTGAAGAGGATAAAGAGCAACACAGGATATGAGCGTATTTGGTCCAGTTCAGTACAGTGATAACACGGTAACAGTGGAGACTTGGCCAACGCCTTATGCTCCGATAAAATTTTGATCAGTTTTTAACTTAAGTTGTTTTTATTTATTAACAAAAGTAGTGTCAGTTACAGTTATTTTGGTGGGATGTGGAGCTGATTGATTGATTGATTGAATATTAACGTCGCACTGTTCAGCTACACGAGGGCTTTTGGCGACGGACCACGTAATTTTGAACCATGGTCAAGTGACGGGGATGTGGAGCAACAAAGGCTATTATCCCCAAAAGAAACGTCTGATATTGGCAAATTAAGGCTGTCTTTGGTAAAAGTACGAGAGCTTGAACTAAACACAAAACACATTTTCAGACGGAAAAGTGCCTCAGTTTCCATGGAAATTTACAACATCATCTCAAATCTCTGTTAACACAATATAGTGCTTTCAAAAATTTTAAAATATTTCATGAAACTTTCTTTTTCGTTTTGATACGTGAAGGAATGGCCCATTTAACATTACGGTATAGTAGAAAAAAAGCAAAACACATATTATACCAGAAAAAATGAATATAAACTCGGTTAAAAATGGGATCTATGATCAATAATGCTGCTCTCTAAAGGACAGTGAAAAACTAAGGAATATCATATTAATTTTTCATTTCTTTTATATCTAAAAAGAATGGAGCGTGGAACGCCATGCAATGGAAGTGAAACTTCTTTCGCGACGTTGGCCGTAAATGAAGGAATACATCTTAATTATATTAAACTGTTGGGAGAACTTACAATAATCAAATAAATTCAAACTTATTCTCTCCATCGCATGATTTTCATTGCCATATAAAGCAAATGCTGTGGGGTCACTCCACGACGATCAATGTCTTAATTCACTTGTGGCTATCATGAATGGTGTAACTCTTAACTCCTTCCCTGAAGTTTCTAAAATGACTCAAGTAAATTGCTGGGAATGAGCTCCTTAGCATGTTCATCAAATAGCAAGCTTCTTGGTACACTCACTTCTCCAGGAGCGATACGAAGATATTTCTCTACATTCCATAACCACGTCTGTTGCTGGGCTGTAAGACTCTCTTCAGTAGTTATATTTTCACTGATTTCTTCTTGAGGAACTTGAGACATACTCTGGTTCAAATTGAAGAAACTATCATCGATTGTAACATCATACATTCTGTACAATGGAGTAGCTACTAAATATTGCAACCATGCTTTGATGGTTCTTTTAGTAACCAAACCCATTAGATAACTAGTTCTGTGAATTTTCCTCCGTTCGATGTGAACATTGACACAGTAGTCATCATCAACATTTCGAGGCAATCGACTGACCATTGTATTGATGGATACAGGAGCATTGATTATCTGCCCTAATATTCCAAACTGACCGTGTACATGTCTCGATCGCTGAATTTGTATGAAAGGTATTCGTGGGGAAATGAGTCTTTCTGATACCAAATCTAAAGTAGGAAGATATGTTGGAATTTCTGGGTATACAAAACCATTATATTTTGATAAATTTGGTATACTTTTCCTACTTAAACTTTGTCGGCGATTGTAGCAAGCTTTAATGTCTTTTAATAAATTCCCGGTAAAATATTTTGTAAAATATTTTTGGGCTCAGCAACAGGCGTTATAAAATCATCTCTAAACCATAATCTGTCACAAATCGAACACCCGTGATCGAAAGGATTATCAACGAATCACTTTTGAAAATCTTTGAGCATTTTTATGGGAATCAGTCTTTGTAAGGTAAGATAGAATTTATTATCGATTCACATGAATCAGTTTCAACACGCACTAGACTTGTTGAGAGTTCTGTAGTTGAGGGCACAGGGTGATTCACAAAGTCCGTATTAATCTGTGCTGTTGCGTGGTTAGACATTCTTCACTACAACACGTTTGAATGAAATAATAAATTTTTATTAACTTTAAAGATAAAAGATTAAATGAGCAATTAAGAGGTAAGCTTCCAAAAACTACAACACATGATAAAACCAGGCACGCTACAAGAATAACAGATCAATTCAGTTCAGTTTTGGAGTCGTTTTGTTGAGCTGTAAGGTCGCTGCATACTCCCCTTCCAGTGTCAACGATACCTAGTTGGAAGATGAACTTTGCGACCAGAACGTGTAAATGGCTGGGTAGGCGTTGAAGCTGTTGGATCATGTTCCACTGTAGCAGGTGTTGGAGCTGTTACATTAGGTTCCACAGTAGCAGGTGTTTCATTCTTGGTTTGAGGTAGTTGCAAGTCCTCAGTGTTAAGAAAGAAGGCAGGTTTGCATCTATCAATAGATACAGATACCCGTTTACCATTGATGTCAAGGAAAAAAACTTTATCCTTCCTTTGTAAGACTTTGAAAGGGCCCTCATAGTGTTGTTGAAGTGGACGACGTAACATGTCTCGGCGAAGAAAAACATGTGTTGCTTCCAACAGTCCTGGATGGATAAAAACTGGACGTTTGCCATGGTGTTTTGGTGGTTTAGGGTGAAGTGATTGCATGTGAGACTTAAGTTTCGAAACAAAATTCACAACATCATCATCTGGCTTGGAAGAGTCAAACATCTCCCCTGGCAGTCGAATAGGGGTCCCAAAAACTAATTCAGCTGGGGTACACAGAATATATTCTTTAAGAAGCTCGTAGACCAAGTAAGATGATAGGGAGTACTTCTGTCCAACGCTCAGTAGCATGGCACTTTATTGCACTTTTCAATGGGCGGTGCAATTCTTCGATCATCGCATTAGCTTGAGGGTGGTATCCAGTTGTACGGCACTTCTGAACACCAAGTAGTTTGCTAAGAGCTTTGAAGAGCGAGGACTCAAACTGCCTGCCCCTGTCGGTTGTAAGAATTGCAGGAGTTCCAAAGCGAGACACCCAAGAGGAAAAGAAGGCCTCAGCCACAGTCTAAGCAGTTATGTCTTTGAGAGGTTGGGCCTCTGGCCATTTCGAAAAACGGTCAATCATTGTCAGGCAATAGGTGTAGCCATTTGATGGAGGTAGAGGTCCAATGAGATGCAGATGGACATGATCAAAACGTTGGGAAGGTTCTTGAAATGATGAAAGAGGTGATCTAGTATGACGATGAATTTTGGATTTTTGGCAAGCTAGGCAGTGTCTTGCCCACTTAGCTACATGTGGTGAGATTGATGGCCAAACAAAACGCTGCTTCATCAAATGTACTGATCGACGTATGCCAGGATGGGATAAATTATGCATGGCAGAGAAAACATCTTGGCGATGCTGTTTTGGGATGTAGGGTCTGGCTGTTCCCGTTGATAGATCACACATAATTTCAGTAGACGAATTGGGAAAAGTTACCTTTTTGAGTTTCAAGGAAGTTCCAGATGCTATTAGGGTGTGAAGCTCCTGATCAGTCTGTTGTGTCTCAGAAATACAGTCATAGTCAATTTGACTTGGGAAGGTGATTGCAGAAACACGAGAGAGAACATCAGCAGCAATATTGTCAGATCCTGGAATGTGTACAATATTTGTGGTGAACTGAGAGATGAAATCCAGCTGACGGATCTGCCATGGAGAACACTTGTCACTTTTTTGCCTAAAAGCATAAGTAAGGGGCTTGTGGTCAGTAAACACTGTGAAATCTCTAGATTCCAGCATATACCGAAAGAGTCGGATAGCCGAGTAGATAGCAAGGAGTTCACGGTCGTAGGCACTGTAAGACTTTTCAGATGAAGTTTTCTGGAAAAGAAAGCCAATGGCTGTAGCTCAGAGTCCTCAACTTGGTGAAGTGCACCTCCTATGGCATAATCAGAGGCGTCCACATGAAGAGCAAGCGGGGCAGAAGGTGAAGGATGAACAAGAAGTGCAGCATCAGCAAGAGCTTGTTTACACCCCTGAAATGCTGTAATTGCCTCAGAAGACCAGTTTAAAGGCTTTGAGTCCTTCTTACCTTTAGAACCTTTTAAAAATTCACTTAAAAGATACTGTTGTTCAGCTGCTTTGGGCAAGAAACGTCTATAAAAATTTAACAGTCCTAAAAATTTTCTCAGAGAGCCAACAGTCTCTGGTTGTTTGTAATCAAGAACTGCTTGAACTTTGTGAGGCAATGGCTTAATGCCATCAGGAGTGATAAGATGTCCAAGAAAAATTAGTTCAGTCACACCAAATACACATTTAGAGATATTTAGTTTTAAACCATATGAGGCTCAGTCTTTGGAATATAGTTCTTAAGTGAGAACGATGCTCCTCAGCATTTTCTGAGTAACACAAAATATCATCCAAGTAGACAAAACAAAAAGGAAGTCCTCTTGGTACTTCATGCATGAATCGCATAAAGGTTTGTGGTGCATTCACAAGGCCAAAACACAAATGGGTATATTCGTAAAGACCCCATGGAGTTGTTAAGCTGTCTTAGGAATATCACACTCAGCTATAGGGATTTGGTGGAATGCCTTAAAAATGTCTATTTTGGAAAATATCCTCTTGCCATGTAGTGCATGAGCAGTCATTCAAATAAGGCATGGGGTAACTGTCGAACTCAGTAACAGAATTCAGCTGCCTGTAATCCCCAACAGGTCTAACTGTAGAGTCAGATTTGGGCATAACATGAAGAGGAGAACTCCAGGGACTTTTGGAAGGTCTAATAATGCCTTGAGCAAGAAGAAATTCAAATTCTACCTTCACTGCATCATACAATTTAGGGTGTAGCCTTCTAGGCCTGGCAGTGACTGGTGGGCCAGTAGTAATAATATGGAGGGTTGTGCCATGTGATGCTGATTTGGAAATTAAAGAAGGGTTGCTGAGGTCTGGATATTCCGATAAGATGTTTTTAAAACTAATGTTTGCATCTATAGTGAGGATTGAGGGATGTACAATATTTGAAAAAACACAAGGAGTGAAAAGAGAAGTTTCCACGTCCATCAACCTTTTTTTCTTAAGGTCAATTAAAAGGTTGAAGTGCTTTAGAAAATCAGCACCAATTATAGGAGATGATACATCAGCAATTATGAAAGTCCAGATAAAAGGTCGCGTCAGACCCAGGTTCAGTTCTTTACAGACCATAGGCCCCCATTGGCCAAAGGAATTTACCTGTAATGTATTTCTTAAAAAATCAACAAATGTAACTTAGTAATTTTAATTCAGATTCTTAAATTTAAATTTTTCCTGTCTTTAATTATTCTTATTTTTAAATTTTTTAACTTCTTGTTATCATACTCTTAATTAATTACTTAAATCTCTAAAATAAAAAGGGCAATGTTTCAAAGTATCAAGTCACAAATATTTTTCATCAGACAAGAGATCAAAGCCCAAAAGGGCTAAGTGCTCTAGTAACATATCCCAGCTAGACCATAGGCTGGAATTTTGATAGTATTAGCAGCAAATAAGGAGAAGTTAGACTGAGGGGATTTATTCATAGTTGGAGAAGGTGGGATGACACAGATTTCACTTCCAGAGTCTGAGGAATTTCTGGCCAGACTTGCGGTCTAATAAAAATAACCGGCTGGTATGTTGCGAGGGCTCTGCCATTCCAGCTATGACAGAGCTTACTCGTTTTTTTGCACAAATGCACAAGGTGAAACACACTTGCGGGCCTGCTCTTTATAACGGCGATGATAGTAGCAGATGCCACTTCCTCTATTGACACTCCTAGAGCGTGAATGTGATCTATGGCGGTCAGAACTATATCGTTGGTGACGAGAAGAATTGCGCTCTCTTGTCAGTTCAGCAACTTATAGAGACAGCTCTTGGATCTGCCTGACGAGAGAGTCCATGGTTGGCTGAACACTGCATAAAGATGACTGGGATGGTGGAGGAACAATTGTGGCCGCACAGATAGTCGAGGACGCACCAACAACCTCAGAAACCTTATCAGCGATGATAGCCAGTTTATCCAAAGGCTCTGAGGATGCAGACAAAACAGTCTGGATATGTGGTGGCATTCTTTGAAGCCACAAGCTTTGCAGAAAGTCATCCTGGAGTTGGCCATTAGACAGCTCTTTCATTTTTCGCAACAGGTGGCTGGGCTTCTCATCTCCTAGCTGAAGGTCAGTAAGCAGTTTCTTAATTATTTGAGTCTCCGAGTCGCTAAATTAGGTGATGAGCTGCTGCGAGAGAGTGTGATATTTGTCACTGTTCGGAGGGCTTAACACAATGTCCGACACGTAGGAGAGAGTTTCAGCATCCAGGTTCGCAACCAAAGCAGAATACTTAGTATCATCACTGGAGATACCACTGAATGTGAATGCATGGTCGCATTGCGCAATCCATAGACGAACGTTCGATTTCCAAAACGGCGGCAGCCGCAACGCAATACGAGCGACTTCAACGGTTTCACTAGTCATATTGTTGAATAAGCAGGAAGCGAAACGAATCTCCGAGCAGATGCTTCAAGTGGCCTTGAGGAGAAGGAGAAAAAAAAATCTTTCGCTACGTACTGATCATCCGTAGTAGAAGAATTTGTATTGCATTCGCCAGTAGAACAGAATAGCTTACGTGTTTTTAAGTCCAAAAGGGGTCACCACTGCCACGTTGCGTGGTTAGACATTCTTCACTACAACACGGTTGAATGAAATAACAATAAACATTTATTAACTTTAAAGATAAAAGATTAAATGAGCAATTAAGAGGTAAGCTTCCAAAAACTACAACACATGGTAAAACCAGGAATAACAGATCAATTCAACACGCTACAAGAATAACAGATCAATTCAGTTAAGTTTTGGAGTCGTTTTGTTGAGCTGTAAGGTCGCTGCATTGTCATTAGAAATGTAGGTATAGATTCGAACCGGGCACCTTCCGTTCCGAACGCCAGTACTTTATCGATCACGCCAAGACCATCGTCTTCGCGTGATGTCTAAGTATTGGTTTATTTAGATACCGCTACACTACTCTCCCACCAGTGAGGTGGATGGGCGAACGATTTTTTTCCCCGTTCGTTTGTTTTTTTGGAGAGAGCATTGTTTTTATTTATTTGTTTTATTCTCTCTCTCATTATTTATTTATTTATTTTTATTCTTATTTATTTTCTTGCTGAGATGAGAGAAAGATGATCTATCGTTTGTTTCGGAGAGAGTATATGTTTTATTAATTTTTATATTTTTCTTCTCTTATTTATTTTTTTTACTCTCTTCTTTTTGTTATTTTTCTTGCGGTAGATGGCGCCATTACAGTTCAGAAAGTTGCGTTTTCTTGCTTCAGTCCAGGGTCACCAATGTAGGAATAGATTCGAACTGGGCACCTTCCGATCCGAACGCCAGTACTTTATCGATCACGCCAAGACGATCGTCTTCGCGTGATGTCTAAGTATTGGTTTATTTAGATACCGCTACAGAAGAGTCTGAATAGCATTCCCATCATTGGTCATTAAACTCGGCATTAAGAGAGCATTTTGTAGTATTTTTTTCTTTGCTCGATATTCTCTCATGTACTCTGATCGAGATTTGGCAGTAAGACTTGATGAATTTGCACTATTTGTCTGCTTTTTTGACTGGACTTGATGCTAGTTTTTCTTCTTTTTTTTTCTTTCACGAAACTCTTCCTCTTTGTGTATTTGATTTAGGCATTCTGACTAGAATTAATAATAATTCAACGCAAATGAAAATTAAAGAAATATATTAGCCACAGAACATATCGCCATGTAGCCAACAATCTAAAGAAAATTTCAAAAAGGCACGCTTATGCTTAGAGAGCTTTTTTGTCTACACCGTAATGCTCACACTACAACTGATACGACCGTTGATAATGTTCCCGGGTCGGGGAGAAAATGACCCCTAATCGGAAGGTGGGAAAGTTGACCAGTCGGAGGCGTAGGCAATTATCCAACTTTTCCATCGATATGACGCAAGTCAGAGGTGTTCCCGCGCTCCCCGTTTTCCTCCCTCGCTCTCTCCTTACTATGGCGACGATTCGGGGGGATGGGGGAGACTACTTCCGTTCGCTTTTTCACTGTTACGCAAAACTGGGCAATTTTCTCATTCACTCTCACGCCCAAAAAAGTTTCACTTCAAAAATGTTCCGAATTCGAGTCCTATTCTTTAACATTAACCGAAGACAGCCTTAACTGTTCTGAATTTTCAGTATCCACTTTAAGATAAAATTCCAAACCTATCTCTTGAAAGAAGTTTTGCTCAAATTTGAAAGAGTGCTAAACGAGTATCTTAAAAGCAATGTCATGTTGCTACTTGTTGATAGTTTTAAAAGTATTTTATCAGTACGTTTGAAAGCTCTTGCAAAAAAAAAAATAAAAAAATAGCGTCAGTTCCTACGAAAACATACTGGCGCCATCTGTTGAAGCAAACTGTAACTACGAGAGAAGTAACGCAAAATAAATTTAAAATTAAAAAATAAAATTTAATTTCTGATTTAATGTTGAAAAAATTATTTTAGCATCAAGTGTCATCCACTACAAGTTTAACAAAATTATTTGAACTTGATTGGATGAATAGAAAGTATTTTATTAACGATTGAAAATTTGAACAAGATAAATAAATATATAGGGAGAGTGAAGGAATTGAATAAAAGAAAGAACGGGACACACACATAACCGTAGCCCATAATTTCCGAGATTGATTGATTGAATATTAACGTCACACTGTTCAGCTACACGAGAGCTTTTGGCGACGGACCACGTAATTTTGAACCATGGTCAAGTGACGTGGACGACACCAGAGCTGCCAACCCCCTCTCCTAACTACCACACCACAACAACGGGAGGACGTTTCAGCTCTCGACAGATTTAACGTGCATCGCTGCCCTACACGGTGGGTCTTTAGTGGTTCTGGGTTCGAACTCGTAGCAAGGCAAGCCACGATCCGATACCAATACCACTCGCCTACCGCGGCCACAATTCCCGCGAGCTAGGTAGGGTATGTAGATGTGATCATTATTTCCAAATGATTGGAAGTAACATTTTAATGTGTTTTTATGAGTGTAAATATAAATAGTAATGATCGTTTTTCAATGTTAGCGATGAGCTCGAGGAGCGACCATCTTGAAATAAGTATTTAGAGATCCAATACTAAGAAAAAAAATTATTGAACAGAGTACGAAGAAAAAATTAGCCGTGAGCGTTTACTCGACTGGTTTTCAGTGTTGCATTTCATACGTAACTATTTCAATTTTTTAAAGCGGGATATTGTGGTGCATATCATAAAAGGTAATACATCTTTCAGTGCATGTATGAAGAAAGTTTGCAGGGAATAAAGAAACGTTTTTAATGAATACTGCTAGTTTTCTAATTTAAACTTAAAATGTAGAAATATGATGTAATAGTTTACTGAGGTATGCTTGTATATTCCGATTTCTGGATAAACGGTATGTGTGTGTAGCGGTATCTAACATTAGAGAGTCAGTAACAGTCTCTGGACAGGGATGATCATTTTAGCATGGTTTCTAAAGTACTCGCTTTCAGATCGGAAGGTATTGAGTTCTAATTTCCAACATTGGTGACCTTGGTACTGTAGCGGTATCAAACATAAACCAGTAACAGCCTCCGGACAGAGGTGATCATTTTTGTCTAGTGGTATGTTACGTGCTTACGAATCCATAGGTCTCTGGTTCTATCTGCCGGATACAAATCTTCGACATTGTGTTTGCCGAGAAGTCCCTTCCGGTTTTAACGTAGGAAGAGGAATAACCTGGTATGAAAAAGTTAAGTTTATATAGTGACTAAGTTTTCTTAAAATTCAATTATTTTTGGATGGTTGTATATCAGTAATCTTTAAGATTACTGACAGTACAGCAAAACTAAAATTTGTTCGAAATGTCAGGTGGAGAAAAGATTTTTTTTCTTTTGTAGTTTTTTATACATACATTAATAAGTAGTTATGTTTTGAGCTTTGAATGTGTTATGTGGATTTGTACCTTTGATGAGGTATGTGGGAGGAACGGGTGGCTATTTGGGGAGGAGGAGGCCACTTCGAAAAAAAAAATTTTTTTTTCTTAATGTACTATTTTTTTTATTACAAGTTTGAATCGTGTTTGAAAGTAAGAACAGGAATTGTGTAGTGAAACGTTAACTCAATTATTTCTGTTTTGATTCAGTATATTTCTTTATATAAAATTGCAGTGATTCGTTGTTTTAAAAGACTTAATTATACTCTCTATTGGAAATATAAAAGTATTTTAGTTACATCACACATTCGTGAAAAAATAAATAAATACGGGATTGTTGAAATTTGAAATATTGTTCGTAGAATGCATAGAATTTTTATTTCTTTGGTAAAGAAATTTTTTTTTTGAATAATATTTATGGTTGTCTAATACGATGCGATGTCTTTTTTAAAAATAAAAAGGAACATAATGTTTAGCTTCTTTTTTTGTTTCCTAAATAATTTTGCAAGATTTAATATTAAAATTTTTTTATGGGGATGGTATTATTCATCTGGTTTATAAGCTGATTTCTAAAGTGCTAAGATTTTTACTCTTTCTATAGAATTGAAATAGCCAATTTTATGTACATCATAGTAAATTGAAGTATATATTTTGACTTTAGTAAGGGGCCCTTACGAGGAAATGTAAATTTAGTGTTGAGATGTGGCCATTAGTTAATACATTTTACATTCTTTAGTTCTTTAGTTTTACTTCTAGGACAGGGATGTCAATTGTAATGCCAGATTTGGCCAGCTAGAAATTTTTCCTAGAACTAAAAAAAAAAATCTTGAGAAATTTTTTAAAATTAACGTGAAGATGTAATTGTACAAATGAGTTTTATATATATATATATACATATATATACATATATATACATATATATACATATATATATATATACATATATATACATATACATACATATACATACATATACATACATATATATACATATATATACATATATATACATATACATATATATACATATATATACATATATATACATATATATACATATATATACATATATATATATATATATATATATCTTCCAGTTCTATTAACAAATGCTGATGAAGAAGAGTAAGAGATGGCGTACTGAACGGACGAACGTGACACTTTTGGCTTGCGAGGGGAATGTCTTTCTCTTCTCTACTTCTCTCAGCTTGAATATCTGAAATTTTTGTTCTAAATTAAATATAAAAAGATTTAAAATCATAAGATTCAGATTATACCGATAAAAACAATGAGTAAAGGATGTATGGAGCTTGTAAATAATGGGGATTGTTGATAATATGATGCTAGTTTTATCATATATCTACTACCTGTTATTATACCTTCTAATTTTCCATATTTAAATATTTATTTTTCTAGTAAATGCTTCATTTTAATTAAATAGTTAGGTCTCAGTTCTAGGCAAGAATTCAAGTCGCCTTCACTTTAGCAGAAAATGGCCTTATTCCTGAATAAATTGTTCTGAGGAACAATGGTATGCATAGTGTACGTCGAGTCTAACGGAAGTCGTTGCCTTCTTATTGAAAAAGGAATTTTGTATAATTTTTTTTAAAAAAATGTTAAGAATCCTTACCTTAATGAATTATACGTTAATAGCTAGTATTAAAATATGTCAATAATAAAATTGTAAAATTAATTGAACAAATATAAAACGGAATCAAGCGGTTGTGTTCATTGATATATTTACTAACTGTATGATACTATATTCTTTCAAATGTGCTATTTTTGAATTGAAACAGTTATACAAATTTCTACGTCTCAACATTTAAACGTGTTTTTTTTTGCATCGATTGTTTTTCAAACTAGTTTTTACCATGTAGCATTTTTCCTTCGTTTTTAACAGCCTAATTTTTAGTCAGAAAAGGCAAAATTAAATAAAATTTATCTACTTATAACATATTTATTCATATAATGTTTTATTGATGTCGTTACTTAATATTTTTTAAAATCATTTTTACCAAGTAGTGGTTATTGCGTGTTCAGCGTGTTAACTTTATTGAAGGATTTGTAAACAAGTACGAGCAGATTATCAGGAAAATCATCAAAACACACACACACACAATAATCTTATGATAAATTTAGTTTGAGAATATAACTTGTGTTTTCTTGCTAAAAAGGTTAAATTATTGAACACGTGCACAAATGCAATTAAAAGAGCAATGTCGGGCGATTGCGACTATTCAGTTAAGATAAAAGGTAAGGAAATTTTTTTTAAACTAACATCGTTGATGCGATATCTTTAAGCATTTTTTAGAATTTAATTTTTGCGTATGTAAGGTAAAAAAAATGGGGAATTATGTCCTTTAAATTTAAGGAAATCTTATCAAAATTCTATATGTGAAACCATATCCGGGTCGATGCTAATTCAGGAAACTGTTTATCTTTTCGAAGATGAGGAGGTGTACCTCTAGTTATTGAGAAGTTTAAGAAGGTACATAGACCCGGTGAAAATCCTCACTGAATTGACCTTAATAAAAGGCTTTTCTTTGAGGATAATTACTAGGCATTGTACTTATTGGTTTGTATTCTTTTTACATATACTTCTCTTTTGAATTGATATGCATTGTCATACTAACTGTAATTGCATGTGTACCTTGTTAACTGTATATTGTAACTGTATTATCATTGCTTGTATTGTTGCTGTTAAGAGATGACGGTTAGTCCTGTGACTAACAGACGTTGCAACTTTTTCCCCATCCATGAACAGTACATCAAATTTTCCGAAGGACGCAAGAGCTTTGAAATGTGTACGAACTGTTCTTCAGAGCCGGTCTCGCCAGCTCACATCCTCGAGTGCCTAGGGCTCACCAAGCAGGACTTAGCAGACGTTCCCTTGCTGGTGTTGGACTTTTTGAAAGTATGCGATGTCATGGACCTGGTCTAGCACTGCTGACCAATGGAGGCGTGCAACAACAACATTAAAACCAAGAACTGTTAAGTGACCATAAGTCCTTAATGGTTATTGTTAAGAAACCTATGCATAAAATATCTTCTGGAATGCAAAGAATGATTTTCAAATTATTAAAGTATGATTTTGAAATAAATTATACATACCAAGTCATCACAAATGTTTCTCGCTGATACTTTATCACGAGCATTTCCTGTAAGTGAAACTGTAAAGGATGATACTGAAAGGCTAAATATTGTGAATGTTTTGAAATAATATGCATAATATTGTATGCATTACTAAAATATGAATTAATAAATTTGACTATTTAAAATAATATTTGCTTGATTTATTTGCAACTTGAAAATTGTAATTATTTCACAATTCTTGATTTAATGTAAAAATGAATTTACAAAGTAGAAATCGTTTTACATTTTTTCAATAAACCAATCAACAAACATATGTTTGTATAAAGTTGTTTTATTTACATCTGTATTAAAATACTTTAGGAATGCTATATAACATTTAATAGTACTTGAATTTAAAGGGACTGCACAAGTAGGTATTATTTCTCGATGAAAATAACACAGGACAATCAATACATTTTAAATTAATAACACATAAATGGCTTCTATTATCATATAATAGCAACACAAAAGGCTATCTACAATAGAACTTATTTCGAACTGTGGTTAAATGACTCAGGAGATACTTTAAAGTATACCTTACATTTTTGACATTTTCACTTCATGCGAATTCAAACCTGTAGAGTTTAAAAAACAATTACGTTCCACTATATATATATATATATATATATATATATATATATATATATATATATATATATATATATATATATAATTAGTTTGAACTATTCTTTTAAGTAGAATTAGAATTCAAACTCCTGATTGAACTTAACATTTCAAAATAAAATTAGATAATTTAAAAACTTAGTTAAACACTCTCTCTCACTGGCACCGACTTATTAACGTCGTATTTAAAGCAACACGAGAGCTATTGTCGACATATCTCGTAATTTTGAACAGTAATCAAAAGGGATAGATAGCACATGACCCAACACCTTATTCCTGATTTCCACAACGCATCAACGTGAGGAATTTGAACCGCGACAGGTTTAACGCTCCTCTACGCTGTAGGACTCGAACCCGTGACTCGACAACGCCGTGTTCGTGACCATGAACACCGCACACAAGTTGGTGCTAGTTACAGTAATTTAAATTTTTCTGTAAAAAGAAAAATTGTGCTTTGTTCTCTTTTTACACAAAAAATAGTACAGTAAAGCCTCACTAATCTTAAATAATTGAAAGTCTAGACCCTCGAATTAATGATAGTCTTAATTAAACAAAATAATCCATAAAACTAACCAAAGTACATAACTATACACTTTTTTCTAAAGGGCTGCATATTAGCGACTAAGCCTTTGCAGTCCCAAATTTGAGAGCAATTTCAGTGGTGGCTCTCGCTACCAGATTTGGACACTTTAATTTTAATTCAAGCTCTCGTCTCATGCTAAAATTATTGCCGTTATTTAGTTTTACCAAGAGCCTAATTGATATTTAAGGGATTTTTTACATGCTACTTAATCGTATGATATGCGTGTCTACGATTTTCGAATCTAGAAAATCTAGTGACTCCAGACGGGGTCGAACCCGCAACCTTAGTCTTATGAAACGGGCACGCTACCTTTAAGCTACGGTATCCAAGTCTAAGTAATTTGTACAACAAATAGAATATACGTTTTGAAATAAGACAAAGCAAAATGATAAACAGTTTCACAAGAGATAATTTAACTTTACTATCGTGATATAAGATACTAGAATTAAAAAAAGTAAAAAAAAGTGTGTGTATGCATTTATGTACACACGTAAGAAGTTATATTTACGTATGTACACACACACACTTTTTTAACAAGATAAAAATCGTAACAAGATAAAAATCTTCCTAAAAATTTTATCCTTCGCATTATCCTACGTTTGTAGAAAAAACGACACTAATATTAAAAAAAGTATTTACATTGAAAGTTTTATTAAAGCACATTTTCTAGTTAGATAAAATTTAATTAAATATAATAAAATTATTTCTACATAATTAAAAAAGTGGACAATTTTTAGCATGCAACGTATACTTATTGCTTCGGAGAACGAATTAATTAGCAATCAATCTTTATCTATCGCCATAAGCCATTTTGATTCTTTAATAACTCGTTCTCAGAAGCAACTACAAGGAAATGCTTTAATAAAAAAAAAGATTAAAATTTCAAGGACATTATAATAATTTAAGGCTATAAATACACAGCGAGCTACAAAAATTAACTGTTTGGCAATAGAAATAACTATTTCATATTAAAAAAAGTGAATTTAAAATAAATCAATATATATTTATTCCAAAAAAAATATTATCTTGAACTGATGTTTAATAACGAAAAACTGTCTTTTTTTACATTAATAGCCGTCATTTATGTGGAAGATAAATTTATTTAATTCATTTTTACAATCAATTGTTTCACTAAATATATATTCTTGATCAAAAATTACTTGTTTTTAATAATAATAAAAAAACTAAATTTTCTATTTATTTTAAACATTACTTTTCAGAATAGAGTTAAAATGATAAATTTATAATAATTAAAATAATTTATTTGAAATTTTTTTTAATTACTACGTTACGTGTCCGAAACTGGGATAATGTAACTGAAAGTTTTAATGCAGAAATGCCAAATAACAAGAGTTATGGCTTCAATTCCTCCCGTTGTCGTGGTGTGGTAGTTTGGACAGGGGATGAAAGTACAGATGCCAACCTTGTCATTTGAAAGAAGTTCAGAATTACGAGGTCTGTTGTGATAGTTGAAATTATGAAATATTCAGCCATAGGAGCATACTACATCTTCGGCCCTCTTACATAATCAATTTAAAAAAAACTCGTTTTATTTAAAAGTGCGATAGTGAAAAAGCACATTTACGGTAGTGTAGAATTTATAATTTTGAACAGGATGCATAAAGGATTTTCGTGTATATGCAAGTTTTCAGCTTTGAATTCTAGTTTATTAATTTTTCCTTAAATACAACTATTATTTTTCTGTGTAAACAGCTCAAGCGGAAATTTAAGTGCAAAATATGCTTGAATTCCTTAAAAAAACATTTCTATTTTAAAATAATAAATTAAATCACGAATTGAAAATATTAAATATGGTGCAGTAAAATTTTTTTTATTTAAAAAATAAATCTACAATTTTTATAAAAAGTTCAAAATAAGTCACATTCACATATGGAAGATCTAATTTTTTTCCTTTTCATATCAATAAGTGACTTAAGTGTACAAAAACAAATAATGAAATACGAAATGTTCTTTGCACTAAATAAATTTTATTTTACATTGTTTTTAATTAAAAATTTCCATTTAACTGTTTCTAAAGGATGAAAAAGCTGGTAAAATTTATTGTAAGGAAATATTTTACAGAAGTGTAATTTTTAATTATCAAAACATCTATTTTGTTGGAAAAAGTTTAAACATACGTTGTAATATTAATGATAATAAAAGTTATCGACTACACTGCAATATTGCATAATAAAATTTGAAAATTTAAAAAAAGGCACTAGAAATTTTAAAAACTAATTTGTAAAAAGAATATTGTTAAACAGATAAGTTATTTCCAATTAAAGATAAATTAAAAGAAAAATATTTGTCCATTTTTAACGTGTGGATTATGCAGGTAATCTAAAATGCAGGATGTCGGTTTCTTTGTGACGGTGCGCGCGCATCGTAAAAATTTACTCTCTTCAGTTTTTCCCTAACGCGCCAAAAGCAGTATAACTTTAAAAAAAAACCTTATAACGTGACGTTCCAGGTTTGTCTTCATTCACCTCGTTTGTTAATCATGAACTATTTATTAGTTGTTGTGGCATCAATGTTTAATAGGGCACAGATTATAATAAGAGCTTAAATAGTTATTGAAATTTGTGAAAGTGAAATAAAACTGATAATTTGACCATTTTTATGTACTGAGAAAGAAACAAAGTGCTAAAATAATGAATTTATCGGTAAACGAGAATAAAACTAAATATTTACCTTGTTTAAAGTCCGACTTAAAATTTAGTCACATAGAAATTAGCAATTATAAATTTGAAAAAGTTAACAGTGTTACTTATTTGGGAGCCGAGATAAACAATAAAAATGAGCTGGCCCCAGTAACTTATCTAAGAATTATTGCTACAAATAGATGTTTTATGCCTTAAAGAGTTATTTAAAATCCAGTTCTCAAATTAAGAACTAAATTGCTTCTTTACAAAAGTCTTATAAGATCTGTTCTGACTTAGGCATGAGAGACTTGACCATTGACTTGACGTGATGAGGAAGCTTTGGGAATTTTCGAGAGAAAGATCTTACGCTGCATTCTTAGTGTGATCCAAGCGAATGGATCACGGATAAGATTTAACTTAGAACTCTACATAATTTACGAAAACAACCTGATATTGTAAAATTTGTCAAATTACAGAGACTTAAATGGGCTGTCATCTGGCTAGAATGAATGAAGATCATTAATGCAAGAAAATCTTTCTGGCAAAGCCAAAGGGAAATAGACCCACGGGGAAAGCCAATGGGAATGGCTCATGGGCAGATCCCTACTCCCCCGTTAAAATGGATCGACTATGTCAAAAAAGACCTAAATATTTAAAAGGTAAAAAACTGTAAAACAGTTGCAAAAAGTAGAGAGGCATGAAGAAAACTTAAGGAGAAGACCAGGGCCCACCCAGAGCTGTCGAGCAGTTGAAGAGGAGGGAGAAAAAATGTCTTAATATTTTTTCTTAGGAGAATGGTAAAGGGGAAAAAAAACGATTGATAAAAAGATCAGCTTTAAGATCATGTAAAGAAAGAAAATCCTTTATTTGACTAAAAATAACACACTTTATCACAACACATGAACAATAAAATATTAGCGGCATGTATGGCGTAGAAAAAAATCTTGACTTTGTTTGTCGAATGTTACAGAAAAACAGTTCTCACTCAAAATATAAACATTTGTACAGGATTAATTTTCCAATGTCCAAACTGAATTAAGTCTCTTTCTCTGGTAACGTCTGTTCTGGCTCATCCTCCTTATCAAAGACATTATTTTCACTGTTTTCCGAGTCCTGACTCGAAGCGACTGGCATAACTTCATTCCTCCAGTTCTGAGAGTCGACACCCAAGTCCTGCTCGTCGTGCAGACTGCTCGGGTCAGAAAACGTGAAACTAAGCTCGTCTTGAGAGTGCAAATAATCTTGCACCTTCTTAATCACCTCCCTTTGCCCATCGCCAGCACGAAGGGATATCACACAGTGTGGACTGACGTGTCGAATCATTTCATCGTCAAAGACACCTTCGACGGATTGTCCACCGATAATGTCCGTCTTCACTATTACTTTTTGTCTTGCAGAGTTTTGATGAACGGTGGTCGGTCTGAAGGCACCACACTGCCAGAATTTCCAGACTGCTCCACCAGCTGTTAGAACAGACAGTAAGGCAACAATCATCTCACCCATTGTCGCCACGATGGCGTTGGCCGTGACATGTGGGGTGTCCCCAAAGACCCTTGGCACACTGTGATAGTAAACCACTCCCAGGAAGCATATACTGAGGAAGGCTGTCGAACTGAGGAGGGATAGCGAGGACATGAAGAAAAACACCTTCATCTTCAGTTTTCTAAAGGGGCGCCTCCAGGACAAGAAGGCACAGACACCCGTTGCAACGAAGAAGGGCCCAAAGATGGTGCCGAAAAAAGTGGCCGCCGGTTCGTCGTCGATGGATGTTCGCAAAACGCCGAAGACCACGACCAGAAGACCAAATATGACATGAAGGACCCCGAGGCCGAGAACCGAGCCTCGGATGAGATCATTGGTATCGATGGCGGATGTGGAAGACTCAGATGTGGAAGTGGAAGGCACGCCACGAAGTCGTATGACGTATACTTCTTCCATCCTATAGAAATAAAAAAAAACATTTTTACTACACGTTGTTAATCAACTGTACACATAGCATTGTATTTCTGACTACAATGAAATAGCTAATTTTTTTTATTAAGTAATAATGAAAGAACATTGTTATTGAACAGATAACATAGATAATATTTGATTAAACAAATAAGGACAATTCACAATTTTTTAAAAAAAATAAAAATAAATTTTGAGGCAAATTCAAAAGTTACAAAGAAATTTTTTCAATAAAGCTGTGTTATTTGTAAATATGAATTAGAGTAATATTTTTAAAATCTTGAACGGTTCAAGGATTCTGAAATTTAAAATTGTTAGTTGGATAGACTAGTTAGCGTTTATTCACGTCGTGCCCTGAAGCTATACGAAAGCTATAATGGCGACGGACCTCGTAATTTTAAATCTCAGAGGACGATAACTGAGCCCTACTCTAAATTATCACATCACGCCAAAGGGAGGACTTTGAGCTACTACAAATTTACAGGGCATCAGCTTTTCTACACGATAGGTCTTCAGTGGCTCCAGGCTCAAATTCATGACACGCCCACTACGACCACTAGGTTACCACGCTCACGTTAATTGGATAGAAAAAAATCAATTACATAACTTTAAACAGATTAAGAACAATTTTTTGTGTTTTACTGAACAATTATAAATTTTCCAAAATGTTTTCACTTTTGAAGTAATTTTTAAAAGGCATTCATTATGGTAATTTTGTTACTTGGATCTTGTTTTATGTTATATGCAGTGGCGTAGCGGGGGGATGTGTGTAAAAGGGGCCATGACTCCGGGTGGCGTTCGAAAAGAGGTGGTGGCAAGCACCACGATATTTAAATTAAAAAAATATTTCAAACTCCAAATCACGCCCGCGCGACGAAACTGACGGAAACGAGTGAAAGCTTTAATACACGCACAGATGCAGAAAGTTTATTAGTCGCTACGCAATCACATTCGTTTTTATGTTACTTAAGTTTCTGGCAACAGATATTGTGTGAAGTCAATGATGCTCAAAATTATTTGCAAACAGAGGGTTTAAATATCCATCAATGTGCTCAAAAATACGTGCCTTACAGACCGTATTAGAAGAAAAACGAGAGGAATTCGTGGAGAACGCTTTAATATATGCTAAAAGTTTATGTGAAGAGCTTGAAATTTCTTATGAACCCCCAAGATGAATCAGGTTGATTGATTGAATATTAACGTCGCACAGTTCAGCTACACGAGGGCTTTTGGCGACGGACCACGTTATTTTGAACCGTGGTCAAGTGACGTGGACGACACTTGAGCTGGCTCCCCCTCTCCTAACTACCACACCACAACAACGGGAGGATGTTTCAGCTCTAGACAGATTTAACGCGCATCGCTGCCCTACACGACGGGTCTTTAGTGGTACTGGGCTCGAACTCGTGACAAGGCCAGCCACGATCCGATACCTATACCACTCGGCTACCGCGGCCACAAAGATGAATTAGGAAGAAGTATATATTTGGTGACGGAAGTAAAGATGTTCAGCTATCGTACGAAGATGACTTGAGGCGAACAATGTTTTCTTCAGTAGACAGTAACTGCTGAAAATCGGGAAGATTCCGACAGTTGCAAATTCCAGAGCAAAAATATGCTTTTTTGAGGCCTTAGTAATATTGAGAATGGACGAACTTAACTTATATCAAGCTCCTCAAGACATTAATAAAGAAGAATTCCAACTTGAGCGCGTACGTCTACAAGCTTTCGTAGCTGCAACAGACCCAGGCTGTAAAAAAGAACTCAGTAGGTCCGGCTCTCTGGGTTTGTTAAAATATATTATTGAGTCCAAACTTGAAGATGGCTTACCAAACATTGTCATAATGTTTAGAATTTTTTTAAAATCAGCCATCAGTAATGCCAGTTGCGAGAGAAGCTTCTCTAAGCTAAAATTAATCAAAAATTGGCTGAGATCGACTATGTCCACGCTAAGGCTAACAAATTTAGCTATTCTGGCAAATGAACATGTCATACATGTTAATATTGACAATTGTATAAAAGATTTTGCTATGAACAAAACACGAAAAGTGCATTTTTAATCAATAAAAAAATTTAAAGCTGCTTTTTTTTTATTTTTACTAATTTTCTGGACTACTAATTAAAATAGAGAGGCGACAAATTTCCTGTCGGCCCCAGGCGGCGAAAGCCCAAGCTACGCCATTGGTTATATGACTAAGAAAATATTTTACTTCATTCTATTAACTATTCAGTTGGAAATTTTTTTTCAAAAAAAAATCAATCCACGCTGTCTCATATTTAAATTTCATGTCTGATGTATATTCAAAGAATGTATTTTCTAGAAAAGTGCATTCCATTCAAATTTTCCCCGTAAAAATAGTAACGTTAATTTAACAATAAATTTTTTTTAAACATTTTACAATCATTGGTCTATTAAGGACAACGACATTTTCCCAACAGTTGGAGGAAAAGTGACTAAGTTATTTATTATACATCAAACATAGAATAACTTATTGTTTTCAAATGATATAATGCCGTAGCATTATTTTATTAAAATATATTGCAAGAAAAAATATGTTTAAAAAACGAAAGAGATATTCTCTAATTTCTATCTATATAGTTTTTTTCCACAGTATAAATTCGTAAAATTTTGTAAAAAATTTTTTTTTTTCAGATCTTGAAATTTGTTACCAAATGCAACGCATTTCCCCCCCTTCTGAATGCAAATTAAGTTTCGTGCTGCCATCTAGCGGTATAATTTTAAAATATTTTTATTAAAGATCAAATAATACATAATAATGACAGTGAAACATCACTAAATCCCAAATAAAAATCCTTGTTTTTATGCAACAAATAAACTATGTTTTAATAAAATTGAAATTTTAAAATAAAGCAAAATTAAAATATTTGAATTATTGCAATAATACTGAAAATGAAACCTTAAAAATGGAAGTTAAGTTGCTCTAATAATGCAAACACATTGCAAGGTTTTATTCGTAAGTTTACATCCTAGCTAATAAGTTTTTATAATTTTTTTAGTTTTATTAATGTAATCTTTATCAGATATAGTTATTATTCCATAGAACACTATCTATTCTTCATTGTTGTTCAATTATTATAAAAGTAATAATGAAGAGCACATGTCAAATATCCTTTCAGTCACATACAAAGGCATGTTTAAATTGAAACATTAATATGCCAGTTTTGTAAAAGCAGATAATAAAAAAAACATTTAAATTATGTACTTAAGATGCAATTTTCCATTTAAAAAACAGTAAAACTATTTTATTTAAATTCCATATTTAATCCTTAGTAATATTTCAAGCTGTATAAACCATTGCATCTATTATTTTTAGAAATGAGTAGTAAATTTTTTCACTATAGTATTTGTATTAATATCGCTATTTTAGCGAATTCAAAATTACAATATCCGTCTCTAAAATAATATATAGACGACAACATCATTGGACTTCCTCTTACCAAAGTTCCATACCACGATATATGAGGCATCGTCAAATTTATTGTGTAACAGCATCCATTATTAATAAAACCGCGATCCAAATCTACTACTTGAATTGAAATTACAGGCTACGGACCTCTTGCGACTTTATGCAAAAATCTAGTAACTGAAATGAGTTTTTATAAACAAGTAATAATAATAATAAAAAGTTTTAAGTCAATTCCTACTCCGTTAGAAAAATTTCCTGGCGCCATCTGTTGCAGGTAAATCTAACTTCACCAGAAATAACGCAGAATAATTTTAAAATTAAAAAATAAAATTTAGTTAACAAATTAATATTTGAAAAACTGTATTATCATCAAGTATCCATTAAAAGTTTAAAAAATTGTATTTGAACTTCAGTGGTTCAATAAAAAGTATTTTATCAATGATTGAAAATTTGAACAAGATAAATACAAGGAGAGAATGAACTAATAGGAATTGAAAATGAAAGCAAAATTGTATAAAAATTCCAACCTAGGTAATTGCTTTGGAACGCAACAAAAAAGATTCAGTAACCAAATGCTAAGGCATGCAACTTTACATTCTAAGTTTATATTTTTTTAAAAAAGTTAACGTTTAATTTGATATTATAAAATAACTTTTTATTGGGAAGGGGCTGCAAAATTTTTCCATTAAGTAAGAGTACAGAAAAGAGTGGATTCTCTCTTGTATCGATATGTAGCACTGAATCGATTCAGTGAATCATCCTAAAAAATCGACATTCGATTTTTTCTGTTTCGCGGAAAACCATAAAATTATTTAAAGTTAGTTGAATGCACTGGAATGTCAGGGGTTAAGCGAAGATCTTAAACATTATTTATCGCAGGCAGTTGTGCACCTGAGGTATGATCCTATAATTTACTGCAAGGACAGAAAAATTATCACGTTCACTCAATAGCCATGATGTATCGAGGGATCATCTGTTCCTTGTGAGCGCATTTTTCGATTGCCGGCAACATCGGAAGTCATGAGCGGAACCGCTTGGATCCCAGTAGACTTGATGGACTGTTGTTTTTAAAAAGCCTTAATATTAAGCATTGTGAGAACTATAAGCTATATTATCTATTTTCTTAGAAAATAAACGCCTTCTTTAATACCTTATTATTTTGATATGGTAATAAAATTAATTGAAATTGTCGAATTCCCTGAACTAAAAAATTCCCTGATTTTACTGATAATAGATCGTTTATTATGGTATCTTTGTCGTTTTTAATAAAATGGATTTATATTTGCATTGTAAATGCAGACTTAAAAAAATCAATTTTTAGAAATCGATCTTTTAGACCTCGATTTTTTTGTGAATCGATTCATCAGGTTACGATTCGAATCGATATAAAAACCGATCTTTTTAGGAAAGGATCGCCATCCCTATAATTGCAATACGAACAATAAAAATACTATGGAAATGGTATTCTACATATTTTACATTCCAATTTGAAATCGGAATTGAATGAGTCATTCTAATGTGAAAACGTAGTCTTTGCTTCCCAAGAGAAAGCAAACATCTGAATTTATAAGAATTTTTTTCTGTTTTATTGAACAATAAGCAAGAATCTACGAGTATTATAATAGAAAATCAAACTCTTTATAAAACGACTAGACAAAACTTCACTCGTAAACATATCTGCTTAAGATTAATTTCACCTGCCTCAACTCATAGCAAAGTAGGGCAACTGCAATGAAAAGATATCGACCTGTACCGAGAAGAGTGCTATTAGATGAAGTCGACAGCATAACAGAAACAGTCAATCATTATTTAATTAATTTCACGAAATATTTTGCTTTTCCTCTTACTCATGAAAACCACTGCATGAATCATATTAAACACTTCAAATTTCTAGTTTTTGAACAAGCTCAGTATCTGAATAGAGAGAACAAAGAAAGAGAAAAAATGGTAAAAACACAAACTACCTTGTTCCAGTTTTCACGTTCAATATTTGTTAAAATCCAGGGGAAAAAGGAAAATATATAGATGAAAAAATCTTTTTATATAAAGAGAAATGAGATTTTTTATGCAATAGTAAATTAGTTAATATTTTTTGCACATAAATTTAACTGCTGCATTAGATATAAGTTCAAATAAAAGTAATTATTTCAATTTTTTCATGTTATTTTTTTATCACGAAATTACTATTTTAGAACTTTATTAATGTGATTGCAATTTTTTTAATAAATAAAAAATAATAGCCAGTATAACCAATAACAACTAATGAGATCTTTTTATTTTGTTTCATCATTTACGAATGTTACAAGACGTTACACTTGATGAGAAAATATAAGTTATTTTCAGGGCTTCGAACTGTAATTTTTTTCGTTCCGGTTCAACTGAAGAAAAATATGTTGGTTCAGTTTCCGACAGAAATAACGGTTTTCAGTTCGGTTTTGGTTTGATTTGATTTTATGTATATTCTTGTCTTAAATCATCAATACTTCTAGTTCTTTCAATTGAATTGAATCTGCCTTCTACAAGTAGTTTGGAGTGAAACAAACAGAAAATTACAGGTGAACATCAAAACAGAAAATCGAGAAGCTATGTACATGTAATGATGAT
This sequence comes from Trichonephila clavipes, assembly GCA_019973935.1. Lineage (NCBI taxonomy): Eukaryota > Metazoa > Arthropoda > Arachnida > Araneae > Nephilidae > Trichonephila > Trichonephila clavipes. The sequence continues at coordinate 373,430 of BMAU01021206.1, read as the reverse complement.
AATTATATGGTTGATGTTAAATTAGAAAATATCGATTAGTTGGTTACAGTAACAAAATGACTGAAAATATATCGAACCGAAATAAACCGATATTTTTTTTTCCGGTTCGGTTCCGGTTCGAAGCCCTAGTTATTTTCTTAGAATAATTTAAATATAATGTATTGAATATTAATTACATAACATTTTTAGAGTAAATATGGATTTTAAAATACAAGTGTCGTAGATGAGATAAGTAACAGATTTAATTTTAACATGTTTGATTTAATTTAAATTACAATAATATTAAGATTGCATAATGAGAGTAATGCATTTTTTATTACATGAAAAATTGAAGGAGCTTAAATACAGCCTTATTACAAAGGAAAATCTTAATGCGGGTTGTCCATTAATAGCTCCCAAATCTCCAAGCTTAAGGCTATTTTGGCTGTTTCAAAATAGAATCAAATATTATAGCTCAAATTTGGTAGAAAATATCCTATAAATTCTATATATTTTGACTTCACAGGTACATACGATTATAAAGCATAGCATTTTATTATAATTACTTGAATTTCAAACTGAAATTACTAATTTTTCCAATGCATTCCAAGTTTCATTATAATTGTAAATTTATGCATCGAATTATGCATATTGAATAATACGAAACTATGATACTAAGAATACACTAATTATATAATCAAGCGAGCTCCTTTACGCCTAAGAAATTTTTTGCTCGAAGAAGTTTGAGTTTGAAAGCTACTCTATTAAAAGATAAGGTAAACAGTTTAAAGTAGACATATAGTTAAAGTGTTTGACAGTTATTCTTAAGATTTTTTTCTGTCTTGGAATGAAGAAAATAGTCTCGAGGGCAGCTGTAATTGAAAATTATGACTGCTTGTTTTAAAATTATTTCTGTAACGAAACAGCTTTAACAAAAACGTTAAAAAAAATTCAAGATAATTGTGAACGTTTTTCATATTGTTATGAAAGAACCATCGTTGAACATTCGTTGAATTTTCAGCTTTGAGCTCGACCTTACCAGTTGTGTCAAAGTCAAAAAGCAACTAAACGTGCAAACATTTTATATGCTTAATTAGGAAAAAATGCCATTCACCTCGCTAACTCAACGGAAAAGTAACCGGCGAGCGTAATTAGGAAGTTTGTATGAAACAAATTGTGTGAGAAATATACAGTAAAAAATAAGCTTTCCTGAATTCATCATGAAAAGAAAAATGAAAAAGAGAAACATTGAAAGTTAAGTCTTGCTTATACATATAAGATTACTTAACGATGGCATTCAACAGCTAATCGAATTCATTTTTATCTAATAACATTAAATAGTTAGATGTACCAAAAATGTTTTTTTATTTATATTTTTTTTAAAAAAAAGGGCTACAGTTATTTATACAAGACTCCCCGCACGTTCCTAATTTTCAAGCATACGCTATATTCTCTTACATTCTTGATTTAAATACAGTCGAATCTCTATATTACGAATTTTATCTATGTAGCGAATTTTTACCTGGTACCTTGAACATTTCACGATTTTCTTTGTAAAATAACCTCTCTATAGCGAAGTGCATTTTCTACATAACGAATTTTTTCTTTTGTGATTCAGTTTTTGTTCTCCCTTTTCTTAAAGTATTTCTGGAAAAAAAATGTCAAGTGATTCTCTTTTTAATACATTTTAGGGTGGTCATAAATCTTGAACAGGTTTTATTAGATCCCAATTCGCCGAGAGCAATAGTGCTGTGAACGTTTCATCCAAAAAGTGCAACCTTTAACCCCCATTACCCAGTTCACTAGAAACATCTTCGATATCCTCTTTCACCCTCAGTGGAGTTATCCCGCGTCCCCGTGTTCTAATTATTAAATAATGTATGTTGAATATTACTTGTATGCTTTAATTTATAAAATGTCCTTAAAATTCATTAATTTTAGAGAATAAAATTTTTTTAATATTGAAAACACAGTGAATTCTTCGACATTCTTTTTTCTTGTTTTCCTTGCAGTATTTCTTTTTTGATGGGTAAAGATATGTAAAATAAATATATATTAATTTAAAAAAGAATGTGGATAATTTTTTTAATACATAGTGTTTATGAATTTAAAATTAGTTTTATGAGGTTAATAAAGTATATTAAAAGATGAATTTCTACATAACGAATTTTCAATATAACGAACTTTTTTCCAGGATTTAGTGACTTCATTGTATAGAGGTTCTTCATGTATCTTAACGAATTTTTTTTTTTACTCTAACATTCTCCTGTAACATCTGTAACTGTCATGGTATGCGGATAAATATCAAAATGCGCAATGGGCTCAATTCACGAGGGTCACATAATAAAGACAAACACGTGCTCTCCAGTAAATTCAAAACATATATCAAACTAATTGTACTTGTTCTACTAGTAAAACTTGGATAAAATTTCAAACTTCATAATCGGGTAAAGATGTAAGTTCAAACGTTATGAAAAATTCTTTTTTCAAAAAATATTTTAAAATAAGAAAACAAAAACAACACATCAACTTATTTTATGCGTGTACTTTAAAATATATTTGCATTTTGTATACCTGCATACGTTATCATTTTTGACAAATATATGTACTTTTTAAGAGAAAGTTTCTATAAAGAGTAAAAGTTAGCACCAACGAAGCGCATGAGCTGATTAGCTGGAAAAATCATGGTCGCTTTTATCATGTGACTATGACGTCACATGAGTTTTTGAACAGATTGGCTAGAAACACGTGGTTATCATCACGTGACTATGGTGTCACATGAATTCAGCCCATTCAGATTAATATTTTTAGGTAATTCCCAGACTATAAACACATATGATGCGTTTTCATCAATGTGAAATAAAATTAAATTTAGCAGCTTATAAATTTGATTGTTTTAATAAACACTTAGATTATGATAATGCACGATAATAAACGTTTTGCAGGAAGAGCAAACATGTAAAGTATCCCACCCCCTCGAATTCGTAAAATAAATCATAGTACGATTTTTCGGGTAATAATTAATTCTATAAGACTCTTCCCCCAAAAATATAACCTCAGCATAAAATTCGTCAGTCGAAACGAATTTTATTGAATTTAAAATTTTATAAAAGGAAATACGTAGAGAGACTTTAGCAATTTTATGAATATATACTTATTGGGAGTTTCATTTTTTGCACTTATAAAACCATAAACACGTTTTTTTTACCCAGTTTCCAGATAAGCTCACGCCCCCATATTTTGCATGTAAAAAATATTGTTTTCTATCGAAATAAAGACTAAGCCCTTAAATATTTTCTTTAAACAACGAAATTGATAATTTTTATAATATTCTTTTAAATTTTGTGTCGGCCTGGATAAAACCCGAGGAGTAGGGGCACTGGCATAGCTAGCTCTAAGGGGGCTGACACGGTGGTAGGTGCGCCCCTGGGTAGGAGTATCAGACCCTCTGGCCATACCATCCGTATCATTGCTGTAGAACAGGGGTGGCCAACCTCTCTTGGGGAAGTGTGCCATTATCTGATGAAAAAACATAATGCGTGCCCCTTCCAACTTTTACATAAAAAAGTAGCACATTTTTTTTTATGCAAGCCTTGGTAGTGAAAATTTAAAAACAATACAAATATATAGTGTTACGAATTTTGTGTAAATAATTTGTATTTGAGTGTTTAATGCGTTTATATTACTCTATGTTATATTTATTTCATGTTAAAATTGTACTATTCACAAGCAATGCCGCCCCTTACGTTATAATGGCGATTCAATGAAAACTTGGCGAAATCTTGGTGATAGAGCCAAGTTGGCATCATTTTTGGAGACCAGGTTGGCGACCAATTTGGCGTCATTGGCGACCAGGTTGGCGAGTTCGGAACCCTCTGAAATCTTCTAGAAAGTAGTAGATCTCTCCACTAGTGTCACGTTCAATGACACGAGCGGTTATATTTCTGGAAGTTTCTGTCGCGCCTATAAAAGAAGATGCTCGCCGGTACGGCGACGAGTCTTGATTAAGCCAGCGAGTAGTGAGGATTGTTTTGACTAGCGATTAGCTCGGCTGTGCTAGTGAATAATCTTTACTTACGTGTATTTTTTTAAAACACTGTTATAGTGTTTGATTGCTGTTGAAGATGTGAAGACCTTCGGATATTTACCCTGTGAATATTGCCGATGAATCCTGTATTGAAAGGGGATTGGATTTTCTATAATAAATTCGCATCGCTCTTAAAGAACTGATTATTTTTTCTTTGTGATTGTTTTTGCATAAAATCCTCGAACCCTCGGATCTACGTAACAATATATATTTAAAATTTCAAAAATAATAAATTTAAAATAAGTCTTCGCATGCCGCTGTTACAACACCAGTCGCGGGTTGTCCTTCCCTGCTGTGGAAGATGGCAAATAAAAAAGAAACGTAAAATCGTATATAAATATTTTTATGGATACGGATTTTTTTTTGGAAATAAGCCCTTCTTTTCGAGTTTTAGTGATTGACTATTTATTAATGCCACACTACGAAGGCGGTTTTAAGAAATAATCAATAAACCAAGTTACGTTCAACCATGGTCAGGAAGTCTATATGGAGGATTTACAGCTAACAGATTTAACTATACACAGATTCCACCAATCGGTGAGTCTTTAATGGCACCGTGTTCTCGTCATACACAACGACCTAGCAACCTTGATCATTCTGGCATCATTTTTTTTTTTTTGGTGCTAAAATGTAAACTTAGCCTTATTTTTTGAAAAGTGCAGCAGTATTTTTTTTTTAAAGAGCTATACGAGATGAAAAAAACTTACGAGAATTTTGATCACTTTTTTTCATTTGTCAGGATAACTAATGATATTTTTATGTTAACACTTTTTAACTTATTATTACTTCAACATATAAAAACTAGAAATTATCCAACTGTAGCATCTTAATCAACATTGAAAACTTACACGCGTATACAAAAATAAACTGTTTTTCGTCCGTGCATCGAATGCATTCGTTAAAACTGATGAAAATAATTTGCGTCCAAGGTCTAACCAATGATACTTCCACCGAACAACAATGACGAAGCGGAAATAAAATTTCATTCTTAAACTGCGAAAAAAAAAAGAATCGTCTTCTTTGAAGTCATTTTCTTGCGAAAAGATATGCATAAAAGAAATTGCCTTAACTCAAGGACTGATCTTCAAAGGAAGCAGAAAATTATTTAAAAGAGGAAACTTCAAGCGTCTGCCATGTTTCGAAGCGAGATTCTCTTTCCCAAACATAGCAAGACTCGCTTCTGCCGACTGAAGAAAATAACCAGAAGTTTGGTTGAATACTTCCTCTGTTAGGTCTGCAGCTTAAGCTCAAGCATATTCAAGATTATTCATAAGTAAAGTAAAAGAGGGAAATGGATTGGGGGGTATCTATTTCTATTGACATTCAGAACTTCCTCCCGTAGTGTGCGTGCGGGAGATTATTCCGAAATAAGAACCAGCTGCGAGAGGTTTCGTCTCCTACAAAGGTTATTAGTAATTCGTTCGCAGGTTAAAAATAAAATTGGTAAACTTTAGAACAGGGGTGGGCAGACATTTCCCGGGTGAGGGCTACTTCGAATCTTTTCAAGGGGTTGCGGTTCGCCCAGTGGCGTGATGTGGTGAGGTAATAATATAAATACGAAAAAAAACCGCGGCAGTATACGATAATAAAGACGGGATATGTACGGTATAAATACGGAAAAATACGGTAATAAATACGGAATATGTTCTTCCTTAATTAAAATAACTCACTTTTATAACAGAGTTTAAAGTAAAACGCACGTTACAAACATAATAATCATAGCCCCAAATATAATAATATTAAATGATACATTTATTATGAAAAAATTCAAAAAACAATAAGTAAAACATTTTCATTTAAAGTTAGTACTCATAATTAGAGTCAGTAGAAGACTTAATCTGCCAGCCAATCTTGAATATTTCGGTGTATACTTACTAAGTGCTTCTCAAACTTTCAATACTGGCGCCCCCCTTTTCGATCCCAATTTTTATCGCCCCCCTTATACATTAATAATATACTGAATGCAATAATAATGCACTTTGACGCTAAAGCTACAATAGGCGATCTTAATTATAAACCATACAAATTAGTAACATAAGTATTAAAATTTTGTATACTACTTTTAAGCAAAAAATAAATAAAATAATAGGATAAATATTATGTTATTTTTCCATTCTCTAATTTTTAAATTGAACATATTGAAAAATGCGGTGGCTGCTTAGAAGACAAAATATAGATATCTGCTAAATATAGAAAAAGAACTCAGAGGGTCAATTTTTATTCATATATATATATATAAGCATTCCTTTGAAAAATTTGCTCTTTAAGACAAGCCCATGGAAGCCGCTAATACTTATTAAACTTGTTATTAATTTAGCATTAATTAATTAGTTATGAAATACTCTGTGCAGCACTGATACATTAAAAGTATACCGGCTGAAGTGCCCGCTCTTTGCACGAGTTCATTTATAAGAAAATAAAACATTATTAATGTAATAGCTGAATTGTAAGGAGAGCAAAGCCAAGTGTGCGACAATGTTTACAAAAATGTAAAATGATTTTTTTAAATGGTTGCTAAAATTATAATTAGTTTTAAGCGAATGGTAATTTTAAGCCTCACAGAATTAGTATTTATATTTGATGTTAAATAATGAACAATAATATAAAATTCCGATGATGAATAACTGTATTATTTTTAATATTTAAAGCGAAAAGACTTCAACATGTTTTAGTGTTCCGTCGCCAAAAGCCCTCGTGTAGCTGAACAGTGCGACGTTAATATTCAATCAATCAACATGTTTCAACCCGGGAGCAGGCGCGCACTCGATACGGTCGAGCGGGGTTATTAAGTCACCCTAATCCTTTTTTTTTATAATTATTTTATTGTACATGATACAAATCGTGATTCCAGTGAATAATTTAATTAAGAGAAAGATTACTTACCTACTTTCAAGGACTTTTCAATTTTTTTCGTAACAAATAAACAGTTTTGCCAGAATTAACGATTTCGTAATCTGTGCGTCCCGCGCGACCACTTCCGGGTAAAAAGTGTATTCATTATGATATGAAATTATGTAAAACGTTTTTTGCGTTAAGTTTTATATGTATAGAATACTCCTAAAAATAAGTCTTGGCCAAGTAATTCTTCAAAGTGTGAGTGTGTGCTCTCCATGGTTTTCCAAATATCATAAAACTTTTGCATGGAAAAAAGCGTAGCAGAGAAATACAGTACTTACAACTTCCCTAAATGAGAAACAAACACATAAGAGAGGGGTCATAACTAACTGTACCAATAACTTAGAAGGTTAAACAGATTACAGCTATAATGTGCAGTTTTTCAAAAATAATGACAGTGATGAATTTTTTATGTTCCTAAATTTTTTCGATTCTGCGTCTGGTATCTGTTTTTTCTCTGAAAGAGTTGTATGTTAGGTTTAAACAGAAAGCGTAATAAAAAAAAAATCTCTCATCATGGATTACAGCAAATCAAATAAAAGTTTTTTTATTTGGTTATAGGATCAAAGATAGCTAATTGGGTATTGAAGTTTTTATTTTTGTTGACTTAATATCGCGCACGCGCCTATAAATTATATCATAGTAAAAGTGCATTTTTTATTATGTCTGAAAGTATTTTGTTTTAATTAATTCCAGTAAATTAATTATTTTTAAATCTTATTTTCGATATGCTCGCGCCCCCCAGGGGGGCGCGCCCAAAGTTTGATAAACACTGTACTAACTGTTTATTTTCAGGCGGTCATCCCAAAATGGCTGTCCACCGGTCTATCGCGATCGACTTAATGTTTACCCTTGCTTTAGAAAAACTAGGATGGGGAGAACTTGTAGCCCTGAAGCCAGATGGTGCGACAGGATTTTTTGATTGATTGCTTATAAACACTACTTTTGGAAGCCACATGAGGGGTACTGGTGTAATTTTCTCGTAATTTTGACCACGGGGTCAAGCAATGTGGATGCACTCGAGTGACCCCCATCCCACAACTCTTCAAATTTCAATATCACGATAACGTGAAGACTTAACCTTGGCATATTTAACTGACATCAGTGCTTTCATACGGCAGATTTTTCACAGTACCAGGATTCGAAATTATGACTTGAGTGCAGCAACGTCGATTGCGAGTTGCGACTGTGGTCATTCGGCTACTTCCGGCTATTCCAGTGATCAAATGTTCATGCGCAAGCGAGTGATTACTAAACAAACTTTTCATTTTTTTCTAATATGTACGCAATACATAATACTTCAATATAAATTATATATTATACCGTGAGTGAGCGAGTGAATATTAACGTTGCACTGTTCAGCTACACGAGGGCTTTTGGCGACGGACCACGTAATTTTGAACCTTAGTCAAGTGACGTGGTCGACACCTGAGCTGGTACCTCTCTCCTACCACACCAACGGGAGGACGTTTCAGCTCTCAACATATTTAACGTGCATCGCTGCCCTACACAGCGGGTCTTTAGTGGTACTGGAATCGAACTCATGGCATGCCTGCCATGATCTGATACCTTGACCACTGGAATACCGCAGCCCTCAAATTATACCGTGGTACTTGAGTATTATTCCGTCAACCAATTTCTCCAAATCAAAGGATGCCACCAAATGTCATAATTATTTTTATTATGTTTGATCACGCGTGGAAGAGGTTTTACACTATTTGTTGTTTATCACGATATTTGGTGACGTTTAATGGTTATACGAAATTGGTCGACAGTATAAAACGCAAGTAGCTATATCGCTTATCGGAACCACCACGTCCGTCCTTTTATTGCAGTAATCTTTACATTGATTAGTTCTTTTAAAAAAATTACATTTTAGAAATTTCCTATAAAATTGAAATGCATTAATGTCTTAATTAATGCTATTGAAGTATATCCATCATGTTACTAATTTATTTTTTTATCATAGGTATCACATTTGTATGCTTTGGAATTTGTTTTCTCCTTAACGTTTCTTAAGTAATTATACAGTTTTATATTTATAAGCAGATTACATATCAGATAAATGAGGAATTTGTTTTACAGGAAAATGTCTCCATGAATTAAAAAATCATTTTAAATATTCAATGAATTCAAATTTTCTAGAAAAAATAATGTAACTATTTTCATTAATCCCACGCATTCAGTCAACCCTGCGAAAAAATGATCTTCCAGAAACAAATGCTTGGCAATATTAGTTCTAAGATAATCTTTGGTGCTTACATATTATCGCAACCGCATTGGCGACATTATACGGAACGAAACACATGTGTTCGTGAGTGTCACGAGTTTAATAATATGACGGACCAAGTCTTTCCGACTAAAATTTTAATAAAACCAAAAAAGGTAACAGAAGTTATTGTGGGTTTCGATGTAAACAAGTTATTACCCACGTCAGCAAAATACTCAAATCTTGATGATGCTGGGCGTCACTGGGAAACGGAACGCGAAGCGTTCCTCCATCCCATATCTAGATTGTGTATGTGGCCTTATGTGGGTGGGCCTGCCTGGGAGTGAGTGTCCTGATTGGTTGGTCGAACGTGGCAAGGAGGCGTGGCTACAGAAACTGAGATTTTCTTGCATACGGTTTCGGCGGTAAAGTCCTGGATAGTCTGAATGGCACTGCTGTGATTGGTCGGTGGCACTGTGAAAGTAGGCTCTCTATTGGTTGCACTGATGCGTTGGTACAAATCAAAGGGGAGGTCTAGAAATCTGCCCTGTGTGGGGATTGCAATTAAGTTTAAAAGTTAAGAAGTTAAAAGAAATTAAAATAAATAAAAAAGCATTTGGAAAATAAAATAAAGAGAAAATGTAGCAATGAAAGTCGTCACTCTCCACCCGGTGAGTGACTAAAATAATTGTTAGGGATTATACGAATCTAGGAGTATTCTCCTAGGTCTTTTAAGATCAGGCATTGGGATGTAATTATTAAGCATTTTAACATTTGCATTATTGGAATTAAATACTCAAATCTTAAATCTTTCAGCTTCTCCGACCATATATAGTCCGGTTGGCAGGTGCGCACGCAGGCATCTTCACGCATACGTCATACTAGCAGTCATCATTACGCAGGCGTCAACAACATGGTTGCCAATTCAGCGCATTCGACATGCGAAATTTGGATTGCCAACTTGGCGAGTAATCTTGAACGTTGGCACTGTAGTAAAAGTACACAAATACTTCATTTTTTAAATTTAAAAAAAATGAAGTATTTGTGTACTTTTACTACAGTGCCAACGTTCAAGATTACTCATGCCGTTGGCAATCCCAAGTTTCATGTCAATGCGCTAATCATATTGACGCCTGCTGCGATGACTGTTTCAGTGAAAGAGTTTAGCGATCCAGAATAGGTCGGAGAAGCCGAAAGATTTAAAATTAAATACTTAAATTTAAATCTTTCAGCTTCTCCGACCATATATAGTCCGGTTGGCAGGTGCGCACGCAGGCATCTTCACGCATACGTCATACTCGCAGTCATCATTACGCAGGCGTCAACAACATGGTTGCCAATTCAGCGCATTCGACATGCGAAATTTGGATTGCCAACTTGGCGAGTAATCTTGAACGTTGGCACTGTAGTAAAAGTACACAAATACTTCATTTTTTAAATTTTTCCTACCATAATGTGCTTTTTAACGTACTATCTGTCTTATTCATTTGTGCATTAAGAAGTATTTAACATACTCAAACTAACACATTCATTGTGACATCTCACTTTAAATAAATATCTGAATGAGTCCCAGTACGAGATCCAACTGACAAAAAGTCAAAAATCTAATTTTTTTTATCCTAAATCATCTATTAGATAATTTTTTTATAATCTCATAAAATTCGTAAGTTCCAAGTTTGAAAAACGCAAAGTAATGATAACTTTTACGTTCATTTTTAAACAACACACACACACTAGTTAGTCTTTATTTAAAATATTAAGCCTTTTTTTTTTTTTTTTTTTTCTATTGGCCAAAATGCTTTCATAATTTTTTTTAACTATTACTAATAATACATGCAGCGAAAGTTGGTATGCATTTTAAAATCGAAGCGAAACTTATTTTTTAAGAAATAATTGAATTTAGAATTGATACGATTTGTAAAGAATTTCCAATAAGCCTTCATAAAAAAAAGTATTATAGGAATACCAATCATGTTATCACAAAACCCATACCAACCTTATACATAGTTTGACGTAATACTCCTACCAAAATTAATGTGTAACATTAATTTTGGTAGGAGTAGCACATTTTAAAAGACCTTCATAATTTTTTTCCTTAAAAATTAAATGATTAACTTTTCATGAAATTTTGAGCACAAAATCTGCACTGCATACACATAGAAGGATACGAAAAAATATTGAAAATCCTTAAACTAAAAAAATTGTGCAAATCGTACCATGTCCCCTTAAACACACATTTGCCCGTTGAAAGTTTCAAATTACTTAACACACTACATACATTTTTTCTTCCACCCAGGTACGAATTTCTTGCCGTTTAATTAAAGTCTCTCTCAAACGAATATTAGTTCTTAATCTGTTATTACATGTTAAAATCAAAGTTAAAACTGATTTTCATGCCTCAAACAATTTCAATTTGTAATGAACTGTCTAATGGAATAATTCATATTTACCAAAATATAATTTTCAGAAAACATTTGTTTATGTAGAATCTTTTAAAATGCGCAATATTCAAATAAGTGAAGCGGAAACGGAGCTTCAAAATAAATAAATGTGGAGAAAACTAGAAATTTCACTTGAAATAGTCAATTTGTTAAATTAATGTCGTAGTAGAGAGAATTATAATGAGGGTAAAAAATTTATACTGGAATTCTTGAAATCACGAGCAGTTCATAAACGTGGTAATTTTTTGACAAGTTATCACTTTCCTGATAAATGTTTGCAATGATGTCATCTTCATAAGATTCATTGTTTCTCCTCACGTGATTTATTTACCGTTAATTTAAACAATTTTTTAAACCTTCCGTAGAAATTATGAGTGAAAGAAATAAAAGCAGAACTTCTTTTTAAATTAACTCTCAAAAAAGAACCAATAGATAAATTATTGAAATTCAAAACCCGCGAATGATACAGTCGTTAAAAGCTTCTCAATTTGATGTCAAGGTTAAGTCTAGGAAAATTAGAATTGCTCATTCAGACGTACAATTGCAGTAAAATATAAGCATTTTAAAATGTTCTGTTCTTAAAGATTACAAAACCAATAGAGAAAAAAAAATAATTGCTCATTAATTGAAAGTTAAAAAAAAATTTTGTGAACGTTTTTTTGATGAAATCAAAATTTGGATTGATTAATTTCTTAATTGATTATTTGAAATTTCAACTATCTTAAGTCACTTAAGCTACTAATGTTTCACTCAGCCAAAGTGTTAATTGCTACGGACGTATATACACGTCTTTCCGAAGTACGATAGTTTCTGTGTACTTCTATCCATAATATTATTCAGAAGACTTTAAAATGCAATAAAAGGACGTTTACAGTGTTTGCGAAGGCAGTGTCACTAGAAGGCAGCAGGGGCCCCATCATAAGTTTTGAATGTATCAGGCATCAGTTTCATAATACTTGTCGGTTGAGCACAATGGGAGGTTCTTGATGTTTTCCCAAGAGCAAAGAATGGCCTTCGTGAAATTTTATTTCGCTACAAAATCTCATTGCCGCGTGATAAATGCATTTCAACAGAGATATCCGGGGGAAACAGCACCAAATGCATCAACGATGACACTTTAAGTGTAACGGTTCCGTGACACAGGATCGGTTGCAGACAGGAAGAGATCGGGTAGAGCGTTCACAGTGAAAACGAAAGTGGGTGATGTGGAGACCGCTTTACAAAGAAGTCTATTGAAAAGACCATTCGTCTACATAAACATCATTATGAAATTCATATCCTTGCTGAACGGTGATGAAAAGTATGCTTGGTTGCAGCAAGACGGCACAAAGTGTTACATATCACGGGACAGAATTGAAGTTTTAACAACTTTTCGATGATCGTGTCATTTTCAAAGGACTTTGACCACTTTGTTCACCAGACTTGTCAATTCAGGATTTTTTTCTTTGGGGATATCTGAAAAATATAGTCTTCAGGAATAATCACCATATGCTTGAAAAAACTAAGAGTAACATCATTCAGGAAATATCGAACATTAATTCTCACACTCTCCGTAAAGTGTCAATTAATCTGGTAAAAAGAGTTCAATTATGTGTCCTGGAAAACGGACTTCATTCTGAACATTTACTATAATTTTACCATGTCTGACACCTGACAATAAAGATAACCGTTCACCCTTTATTTGTCCTTTATTTTGTTTGTTAACAAAATTTTTCTTTAGAACTCAACCACAAAGGTTGATGTGCACGACTTTTGAAACACCCGGTACTTTGTGCAGTATTGGTACATTTATAAGTGTATTAAATCAGTGTAAATGTGTATTTTTTTTATTGTGCCAGAATATATTTTGTTTAACCTTTCACTAAATTAATATTTTTTTAAAAAAATAATCCTTTGTTTTCGACTTTTCAATATGCTCGCGCCCAACTCGTAAAGTTATCACGCCACCCTATGGGAGGGGGGGGGGGCGCCCCACAGTTTGAGCCTTGCATCCCACTGCTTTAAAAAAAAATGTTTTTTGTGCTGCAAACGGATTAAGAAATGGAGCGTTAGTATCACTATTTATGCCTGCTTTCACCAGTAACTCATTTAATTTTAAACATTATTCTATGCAAAGTTTTGCGAAGACATCTTTAGCCACCAGTATAGGCAAAGTTATCGAAATTATCTATAGATATGAGTGAGTGCTTATTAGCGTCGCACTGTCAAGCAACACGAGGGCTATTGGCGACAGAACTCCCAATTTTAAACCACGGTCAACTTTGAGCCACAGTAGATTTCGCGTGCAGTCCCTCTCCCCTTCGGGTTTTCAATGGCACTACGGCTTGAGCTCGGAGTGAGTGAGTGAGTTAATATTAACGTCGCACTGTTCAGCTACACGAGGGCTTTTGGCGGCGGACCACGTAATTTTGAACCATGGTCAAGTGACGTGGACGACACCTGAGCTGGCACCCCCCTCTCCTAATGGCTTGAGCTCGGAACACACCGGCCAAGTGATCATAACCACTAGGTTGTCATGGCCATCATAGATATATATAAATATATTATTACGAAACATTGGGCTTAATTTATGACATCACATGATAAAGACAAAAATACGAGCTCTCCATTGAATTCAAAACAAACATTAAACTAATATTACTTGTTGTTCTATTTGCAAAACGCAGATAAAATTTCAAATTTCATATTTGGGTAAAGATGTTTAAATGTTAGAAAAAAAAATTTTTTTTTTCAAAGAGATTTTTTAAAATTAAAAAAAAATCGTGTTTTATGCTTATACTTTTCAATAAAATGCATTTTGTATGCATATGTACTTTTTGAGAGAAAGATTCTGCAAAGAGCAAAACTTGGTAACACCCAAACGCGTGAAATGATTAGCTGGAAACACAAGACAGTTTTTATTGTGTGACTATGACGTCACATGAGATTTTGAATTGATTGGCTAGAATCAAGTGGCTAATTACTATCATGTGACAATGACGTCACATGAATTGAGCCCACTACATGACTTACACTGACAAGAGTGGCTGCGGTAGCCGAGTGGTCTAGTATCGGATCGTGGTTGGCTTTGTCACGAGTTCGAGTCCAGTACCACTAAAAACCCGCCGTGTAGGGCCAGCGATACACGTTAAATCTGTCGAGAGCTGAAACATCTTCCCGATGGTGTGGTAGTTAGGAGAGAGGGTGCCAGCTCAGGTGATCACGTCACTTGACCAGGGTTCAAAACTACGTGGTCCGTCGCCCAAAAGCCATCGTGTAGCTGGGCAGTGCGACATTAATACTCACTCACTACACTGACATGAATTTACTGACATTAAACATGCCGAGTATGAAATAAGGAAGCAAGATACAATAAATCAAATACCAAATTCACACCCAATATTATTTCAGAAAATATATAAAGTTTTTTGTAACAAAAAAAAATTTTTTTTTTCAAATTTAATCCAAATGCTGCCTTTAGAATTTGCCACCCCGGGCAGGGGTCCGGTTTGTCCGGCCTTGGAACCGCTCCTGATCAAACCCATCACGTAAGTTTCGGGGTATTACTTTATCAAGAAATAATATATTTTTCATTTTTGTGTCAAAGTACTGATGTTAAATTTCAATACTTCTGAAAGAGATTCGCATGCCAGGTTCTTCAGCATTCCCGCACCCAAAGCCTGAAGCAGAGGAGTGGCCGCAAGACAGTCGGATGACCACGGTGCTCATGTCTCCATGCAAACGCAGTGACCCCCGATACATTTCCACAATGAACTCAACACAATGGCAGTCCATTGTAATGAATGGGGCTCCAAGGGAAATAGGGCACACAAAAAGAGACGATTTTGTTTGTGTTGGGGGAAAAATAAAGAATAAGGAAGTTAAGGATTCGAAATCATTTCAGTTCACAAAAAGATGAATCGAAACAATGCGAACGCCAGAACAAGAAATTCATTCTTTTGAGGAATTCACGAATTGGTGCATTTTCCTCATAGTCGGGAAGAATACAGAAGGTGATTTGGGAGGTAATTGTAATTTTGACTTTGATTAGTCATCTTTCATTTGGTTTCAGATTTGACACATTCGGGTTGGTTTCAAAGTTTACAAGAATGTTGTAGAATAGCTTTTTTCTGAGCAAAGAATTTACAAATAAACATTTTAGATCCCTAAAATGCATATTGAAGAAATAAATTTGTTTGCATTGAAAGACTTTACACCAGATGAATTCTCAAATTTTCGTCAATACTCGCTTGACTTTATAACTGACAGAATGCAATCAGAAAAATAATAGCCTTTATGTTGTTAATCTTTTTACAACATATAGTAATAAACAAGTTCCTTTACAAAATGAAATATATATGTAACAGTGTTTCTCAAACTTTCAATATTTGCGACCGTTTTTTCCATTATAAATTTCATCGCGCCCCGCTTCTACAATAACAATGTATTGAATGCAGTAAAAATATACTTAAAATCTCTCTCTAAGTTACAGTAAGATTTTAGTTACAAACCATACAGATTGTCAAGATAAGCATCAAATTTTGTACATGACAAGCCCATTTAAGACACTAGAAACTATTATACTTGTTTTTAATGTATTGATAAATTAATTATCAAAAGCATTATGCCGTACTGATACATTTACAAGTATATATCAGTGTAAATGTGTATTTAACATTATGTCGGAACGTATTTTAGTTTGCTTCGTTTTAGTAAATTAATACTTATTTTAAATCTTTTATTTTAGACTTTAATTCGTTAAAATTTTCCAATACACAAAAATAATACAATATACTAAAAATTTCTTCTTAACAATAAAATTAGAATAGTAAATATTTGCATTTAATATGAAAGCTGAAAATTCATGCAACATAATTTTGTCTTGATTTTATGCTTTTAATTATTTAAAACCACACGACTTGATACGAGTATGTAAAGTGAGAGTTATATTAACGGCACACTAAAAGGCAACACGAGTGCTACCTCGCAATTTAGAACCAAGGTCATGTGACGAGGTCGACACCCGAACTGGCATCCCATCTCCTAACTTCTACTCCACGTCAACGTTAGAACTTCGGTAATTTTGTTTGCACATTTCTATACAGCCTCTATACAACCAGTCTTTAGTGGCACAAGATTTCGAACCCTCGACTCAACAAGATAGACCATGAGTTCGTGACCATGACCAATCACTTACCCAGCCACAAACAAATTAAACGTGCATCACATCTTTTAGAAGCCCCAAGAACTCAAACCTATGACTCGGCAGAAACACCGCCGGTGGCAAGTTTTTGAACATTCCCACTTGGCTACAGTGGCCAGTTACACAATGGAAGATATATTCAACACTTTAAAAATATTGATTATATAAAACCTCTATAAATAAGTTTAAATTAAAAATATCCCCAACTCTATATTACAATTTAAAAATATAAATATATTTACTTTGCTCTCTTGGTTATTTTCAGAAATACTTCGAAATGATATTAACAGTGAAATGAAAACCGAGTTTATTTAAGCCTAAAACGGTGCACTTTCTTATTATGCCGAGAGAAAAATGAGCAACCGGAAACGTTTATCAAACAAACGGATTTCGGAGAAAGAAGCTCCTGAACTTTCTGTCTATTTATCACCAATACTTTTACTGAGATAACACGCAAGCTTTTCTCTATGCAAAAAGTGTTTCTTTTATTAATAAATAAATATTTTTCTAAAAATATTTTTAATAAATGAATTTTTTAAAAGAGGCAATGTATTTGCATTGTAACTGACACACATCTTGCAAAGCCTTATATAGCTCCTTACCATTCTTTTATTTACAGAAAACCTCCCGTTCTGCTCCAATGCTGCCACAAATGGAACAAGTCGATAGATATACATTTCGAAGGAAAAGTGCCCCTTTTTGTTTGTTCTGTTTCAATACGGAAACAAACAGAGGGCAACTTAGCGAGCAGTTGAACCGTATCTAATGGACGATCAGGACCACAACACTCCACGTTTTATCCCCTAGTTTTTTTATATTCAATGCGACTTCTAAAGACTTTGAACGAAGCCTTTTTTACTATTGTTTTTTTTACAAAAATTCGAGGTTGAGGCCATTGTATGTTCAAAATAATTTGTATTTCAATGGAAAAAATAAGGTTGAAACATTTGTATCAGTAAATTCTATGCATATATGTTGTTAATAATTGGAATTCAATCTAGTGAGAGAAAAATATGGTAGAACAAAATTTTTGGGAGGACTACATTGAAGGCTTGAATTAAAATTATTCTAGAACTGCCTCAGGGTAATAGGTGATGGAACTAGTGATTTTGAAGTAAAAAAACAAGGATGGCATCTGAGATGGTATGTCACTCTTAACTTCCACACCACATGAACATTTTATTCTCTTTATTTTAATTAATATCGCTCTCAAAAACCACACGAAGGCTATTGGTAAATTACTACGCTAGGGTTATTGGCGTTGGGGGTTATAATTTCGAGTGAGTGAGTGAATATTAACGTCGCACTGTTCAGCAGCTACATCAGGGCTTTTGGCGACGGACCACATAATTTTGAACCATGGTCAAGTGACGTGGATGACACCTGAGCTGGCACCCACCTCTCCTAACTACCACACCACACCAACGGGAGGACGTTTGAGCTCACGACAGATTTAATGTGCGTCGCTCCCCTTCACGGAGGGTCTTTAGTGGTACTGGGCTCAAACCCGTGTTAAGGTCAGCCACGATTTGATACCTTGACCACTAGGCTGCCGTGGCCACCTTGTAATTTTGAATCTCGGTCAAGTGACAAGGACAACATTTGAACTGGCACATCACTCCCCAAACTTCTACCTCGTTTCAACGTGAGAGCTTTGAGCCATGGCAGATTTAACTCTCACCAGCCACTCTACACGGCGTGTCTTCCTTGGCACCAAGACTGGAATTCACTACTAACCGGCCACTAGTTCCTGACCATGACCATTTCGCTACCGTGGTCAGTTAAGATCATAAGGAAGATGAAGTTACATCAAAAACGCAGTAGTTATCATTCTACGTGGCAGTGTAAAGTAAAACTAAGATTTGATCCAAGTATCAAATTCCACTGTCACTGTTTATGAAGTTTGGGAATATTATAGATAGATCATTGAGGTCCAAAATTAAACTGATTATGTGCTTGCTTAAATTTTTTAAGAAACCCATATTTATGCTTATATAATTTATCTCATTAATGCACAATTGATGAAGTCATTTTATTCAGCATAAGAGATTCTTTCATGAATATAATTCTAAATAATAAGATATGGCCTTTATAATATAAGTTACCATAAAGAATCTTGTTTCACATTCAGATATTATTTTCTGAACTATCGGTAAGTTACGCGATTAAAGGAATCGTTAAAATTTTTAGATCCGTTAAAAAGGTAGAATATTTTGTTGTATATAAATAACAATGTGTTAAAACACCTGTTAAAAATATCCTATATTAGTAGTGAAAATATA
This sequence comes from Trichonephila clavipes, assembly GCA_019973935.1. Classification (NCBI taxonomy): domain Eukaryota; kingdom Metazoa; phylum Arthropoda; class Arachnida; order Araneae; family Nephilidae; genus Trichonephila; species Trichonephila clavipes. The sequence goes on along the minus strand of BMAU01021206.1, from coordinate 354,355 downwards.
CAGTGCACGTAAAATAAAAGAATGGTCATTTTATCCCCTTCAAAATTATTACAGAAATTACAAATACTTAATTTTAATTGTTCATGTCAATATTTAAAAATCGAAGAAAAAGCGACCGAATCAGCACACACACACAAAAATAAATTAAGACATTTAAATGGTTTGTTATAATAAGTAAATAAAAAGCTTGGTAACTTAACGTAAAAAATTAGAGATAATTAAAAAGCATCAAATTTAGTTCATGTTAAATTGAAAGCAGTACTCAGTAAATGTAAACCTAGTATACTGATCCATAAAATCCATCCGTAAAAACGAATTTGTCTACAAATCACAACTAATTTTTATCACAATCATAAAAAAAACAGTGTTAAACGAGTTATTATAACGAATTGTATTTGTGTGATATTGTGCAAAGCTTTTGCTTCATCTCATTTTATAACAATATTTAATTCACAAAGTCGTGGGAAAAGAAAAATTGAAAATTTCTCAGCTGTTTCAGAATATTAAACGTTTTAAAACGTTGCACAATGCTCTCGCAATATCGGATCAATTATTGAGCTATTTGATAGAAAGAGCTTGTTAGTGTGAATTCATTAAAACCGATAGTAATAGGTGTAACGACTGAAATTATTTTCAAAAGTAAGCAGGCAATGTTTATTAGAAGGTCATCCTTTAGTCGACCTTTTAACGATAATTTTTTTAAGAAAATATATATCCTAAGTGCCTAACATTGATCTACAACGAACAAAGAAATAAATTGTACAGCCAAAATTTCGTTTTAAAGATCATGCGCGAGTGTTTGTTAACGTCGCACGATAAAACACTGGCTACTGTCGATTGACCAAGTAATTTTGAGCAACGGTCAAGTGACGAGGACGATCCCTGACCTTGCACTCCACTCTGTAAACTACTACACCATACAAAGGGAGGACTCCGAGCATTGATTGTTGTTGTTGCTAATGCCACCATCTGACGTAGCAGATCGAGGCCCACGAAATTCACCATGGCAAGGGGCTAGATGTACGCCTGTCGTTGGCCTTAGTCTTGAGCACCATTCAGGTGACAGTACGATTTAGCTCGGTCCCACCCCATCTTTTAGAAAGAACACTCTGGGGAAGGCCCAGGGACCTCTCGCCTCTCATCTCCTGCCACTAACCTCACGAGGGGACTTGTGGCTCGACGGCTGCTTAGAGTACCCCTATGCCACGCGAAGACACTATACAATTACAAACAACCATGTCTTCTCCGGGATTCGAACCCAGGCCCTACGGCACAGCAGTCAGCGTCGCTAATCAATGTACCGGATGGGCGATTCGAACATTGCTAAATTTAACCAGTGGCGTAACGGAGAATATCAGGGCTTCCATGCAAAGTCAAGTTTTGGGCCCCAAGCCGTATCTTACAAAGGATTTCATACTTGGTGTCAATCAGACTTTGAGCCCTCTAGAAACCTGGGCCTCTTCGTGATGCGGGGCTGTACGTTACGCCACTGGATTTAATGTGTATCGGCTCCTCTATATGGCGCGACTTCAGTCTCACTACAGTACGAGCCCATGACACATTGGCCACACATTGACCATGACCATTAGACTGTGGCGGTACCTAAATAAGTTAGTAACAGCCTCTGGACAGGAGTGATCACTTTTGTCTAGTGGTATGTTACGTGCTTACGAATCCAAAGGTCGCGGGTTCTAATCTCCCACATAGACTACCATAGCCACTTATAAATCATGTAATTTAATTAAATTGGTAAAATATCAGAGCTTATTGTTAACAGCTTTGGGATCAAATGCTAGAAAATTATCGACATCTTTTGTACAGAAAAAAAAACTCCCCGAATACTTTGAAGTTCTAAATTTGGAAAGTATTGAGTATAAATAATTCGCAAAAATGTGTATAAATATCTACTCCTTGAAGTGTAATAAAAAGTCATAAATGACTGAAGTTTGAAACCACAGAAATTAAATTACACCACCGGAGTAGGAAAATTATTTTTGTAAATAATAAATACATGTTCACTCAGAGTTCAGGTGATTACTGGTATAGAACATTAAGACGTGCATGCTGGATTTAAACTCGACTGGCTGTGATTAGAAGACAGCTGCGAAGATTTACGAAGCAACTAATCAAATTTGCTTTTGCGCAATATCTTTGATTTGGAACCATTTCTTTGACAGGTTGGAGGATAAATACACTTCAAAAAGTGTCAGTTGATCTCATTTTATTGGTGTCAAGATGGCTCCTATGATTGAAGTAATTGTTAGGCAATTTGATACAATGGATTCCAAATATTGGCACGAGTATCACAAAGGACATACATTCTTAGGAAAAAAAAGAACAAGTAATATAAAAATTTTTTAGAGTCAATTCCTACTTAGATCAACATAGAAAAATTGTATTTTAGCTACTTTTTATTAAATAGTTACAATTAATATAAATATGCATATACATATGACAGAATCACAACATTAAGATATCCGACTACGTTCGGAACCGTGATTTTAAAAAAGCGCATAAATGGATCATTTTCATGATATTTAGTGTCACTCAGATTAGAATACATGCATAAAATTGTTTTAAGGACATTTTGACAAAAGAAAATTTATTTAAATATAATATTGCGGCAAAAAATTAACTTAGAATAAATTTTTTTCCAAATGTTCTCCTTTTGTAAAAAATGGTTCTATTTGAATAATATTTTGCCTCAGACCTCTCTACAGAGGCTCAACTAGAATTTTTGAAAAATTCACATTTTCAGAGTTACCACCAATTGAAATAATTATTCGCGTTTTTTTCTTAAAATTGCTCCCCTCTGTTGTCGTAAAATATGAATAAACCCACTTCTAAGTTATATATTTCAAAAATTCTAGTTGAGCATCTGAACTGAGGTCTGAGCTATATACAGGCAAAATATTATTTTAATAGAAGTATTTTTCGCAAAAGGAGAAAATTTGGAAAAAAGATTATTCTAAGTTAATTTTTTGCCAAAATATTGTATTTAAATAATTTTTTTTGTCAAAATGTCCTTAAAACAATTTTATGTATATATTCTAATCTGAGTGACACTAAATATCATGAAAATGATCCATTTATGCGCTTTTTTAAAATCACGGTTCCGAACGTAGTCGGATGCCTTAAGTGGTAATTAATTTTTTATTAATTATCATGGAAGTATCGTATTGTCATCCAAAACAATCGTGCATATAAAATTTCAATTCAACTGAATGCTTTAAAACGTAAGAAAAAAAAATCCTTTAAAGTTTTTTCTCAAGTCGCTAAAAATGAAACCAACATGGCTGTATCTGTAATTTTTTAAATAATTAGTTTCAGTCAATTCATTTTAATTAATTATCATTAAATTATCATATTTTTACCCAAAACAATAGTGTATAGAAAATTGCAGCTCAAACGAGCGCTTTAAAATGTGAGGAAAAAACCTTTTCACGTTTTGACACAAGTCACCCAAAGTGATGCCAACGCGGCTGTATTTGTAATTCTTTAAATAATTAGTTTTAATCCATTGATTTTTATTAATGATAATGAAATTACTGCATTGTCATCCAAAATAATCTTGTATATAAAATTTCAGCTCAATTGAGTGCTTTAAAATGTATTTTATTAACAACTGTAAATTCTACCAAGATAAATAAATAAATATATAGAGAGTGAGCTATTAGTAGGAATTGGAAAAAAAGAAAATTTATGAAATATTAGTTTTGAAAAAATGCAGAATTCATCTTACAGTAGCCGGTATGTATGCATAAAGATTCTTCCCATACTTGAGGTATAAACGGAAATTCGTTTACATAAGGAAACGATTAATACAAGTGTTAAGTTATCCGATTTTCTGACTATTGTACAGTAATACCTCGACTTAAGGAGATTCTCGTCGCAAATCTCACCGTTTCGTCTTTTGTTTAAGCACTTTTTTTCATCACTGATACTCAGACGGAATCAGTGCCAGAACCTGATGAAATTAGTAACATTATTGAAGAAGTTGTTGAGCTTGGCAGGCAAATAAATTTAGACATGGATAGTGATAACGTTCAAGAACAGCTGGATTTCCACAATCAGGGACTGGAAATTGACGATTTCATTGAAATGCCTGAGTATGACATTGAAGAACTTGTGTCTTTAGACCAGGGGTGTCAAACTCAAAAGCTAATTCGGGCCAAGCAAAAAAAAAGTTTAACTTAAGGCGGGTCGCAAAAAAAAAAAAATCAATATTCATAGAAACGTAGGTTTATTTAGAATAATACATTATAATAAACATAGGTAAAAAAAAGAACAAAACAAAGTTTAATGTTTATTTCCTGACATTTGACATTTCTTTTTTGCCGCTTATCTTTCCAATTTCGGGAGAATTTTTTTGAATTTTATTTTGTATCATGGTGAGTGGGAATACACTGGCCTGGCCTAAAAAATGTTCGCTGTGGGCCACATGAGGCCCACGGGCCGTGAGTTTCACAGCCCTGCTTTAGAACCAGTTCAATCAGAAGATGGAATGAAGGTTGGGAATAGTTTAATTGAAAAACAGTTACAAATTTTATGAAATATAGACTTCAACGATGAGACTTTTTCCCCATCAAAACAAGGAATAAAAAATAGAGGATATTACTTAAAATTTTTAGGGGAAAAAACTCTTTGAGCCGCCAGATTACTTAGATCATTTTTATGAGACCCTCTACATCAAAGTAACTTCGGTTTGCGATTTTGTATTATCTCCGATTTTATTAAACATTTTTTCTTAATTATTTTATTTCATTTCCGGCTAAAACTAAAAATAGTTTATATGCATTTAAAAGCGCGAAATTATATCCTGAATTACTCGAATTCGACTTAACGCGGTTACCACTCGGTCCCATCCATTGCGTAAGTTCGAGGTATTACTGTATTCTATTTACCCAAGATAGTTTCCTTTTAAATAAAATAATTGGGAAGAGTAACATTGAGAAGGGGTTCATGTTTATGTCTTCCTCAGTGTATTCTTTTGTAAATTTGTGTAGAAATTTTACGACAGCAATTAAGATATTTAAAACTATATAACACTTTAAAGGAGGAGGGTAAAATCGGTCTTTTTTCGCCCATCATAGTCATAAAAATTCAAAGTATTTACTAGAGCTGTAATATTATACTTATGTGAACTTTAGGTATTGATCTTTAATTTATTCTAAAACAGTAATGAAAAAAAAAAAATTGCAAGTCACTAACTTGGCAAATTCGTTGAGTTTTGTTATCTTAAGCGCTTTTTCTTTCATTTAAAAAAAAAAAAACTTCAGCGCTTTAAGCACCCCTATATTTTTTGGTCTCTCAAATACTACAATAATAAGGCTTTTAAACTGACTTTCATTTGTTTTGGTGCATCGAGCGTGTTGATGTGATACAAAACATAGCTTATCCGCGAATCGGTCACACTCGTACGTCACGTGCGTGTTCAAAAGTGTCTTCACCTCGTGCATGTCATACTGTAAAACAAATATTTTTTTGTATTGTGGCCATTATTTTAAGTAGTATTGAATGCGTTTTGTGTATTTTATTAAACAATAATGCACTCACGAACATCTTAAACAATCTGGGCTATACTCTACGTAAATCGAGATTCCTCAGTTATTCGACTCCAGTTGAGATCACGACTCACAAGTTCAAAAGTATAATAACAGGAATATGTCATAATCGAAGCATTGAATGGTATTGTCATTGCAAAGTTGGTGCTAGAGTTGTTGGCTGTTGTGCACATGTTGCATCTGTACTTTAGTACTTTGGATACTGGCGCCATAATCACACTAAGTCAAAAACACAGTCTTGGATATGCTGATACACTTCAAGACGCTGCTACTGGATGGTCCATGGACGATTCAGACAGTGAATGCGAGATGGAAATATAATCGAAAACATTTGTTACACACAAATAGTTTAACATTGTTATTTTTTCCCTGTTTTCTCTATTCGATAAAAGATTTTTTTGAAAAAAGCCTAACATTTTCATTCTGACTGAGTATCAGTGGTAAAAAAAATTACATAAAATGAATTGGCCAATGGGCGAAAAAAGGCCAAACTTTACCCACCTCCTTTCCTAGAGAAATAACAAAAGGGGGAGGGGAGGAGGAAGTTTTGATACTCGCTGTAATATTCTTGTATAAAAAAGTATTTATTCTCTTAGTAGAGAACCTTTCAAAATCATTCTGTTACATTTCTTTAAATTTGCAGGCACTTACAAAAAAACAATTTCTTAATTTATAATACATATAATTTTAAAGAAAGTATGCGAATACAACAAAAGAAAAAACCTTTAGCCATTATTTTTTTAGTATTTGCCCATTAAAATCGTGTATTTTTGTGGAAATAATCCACACAATTATCTTTTAGTTATTCATCTAATCTCGTTGTAAGTTGTAGGTTTAATATGTGGATGAAACTTAAAAATTGAAATACCTATTAAAATTTTAATCTATTGAATAACTTCTTATGAACGCAATAATAAAGCTCAATTAAAAAAAATAATACCTATAAACATATATTACCCTACCAAATGTTATTTGAATATTAGTGAATTTAACAAATAAAATTCAGCAACTATGTCGTTTACTAAAGGGTTACAAAAGTTATTTTCAAACTGTCAAAAGTAATCAAATGAAAATATACATTTTTTATTCAACTGTTGATTAAATTATTTCTTAGAGAGTATATGTTACTCTGATTACCTTATTAAAATAGTGTAATATAAAAGCCATATGTGATATTATAGGAGAAAAATACAGAGTCATCAAACATGAAAAATATCAATTATGTAACCTTTGAAAATGCAATATTAAAAACCTGAGAAACCTATTGAAGCGTGTGTGTGTGTGTGATGGGGTTTTAAAAAATATAAATACTTCACAAAAGTAGATCCTTCTAATAACAAAAATATTAACGAAATATTTATTCTTTCTTACGAACTTTCAAACTAGTGGAGAAATCCTTCAAATTCGAAGAAAAAATAAAATTTAAAGAGAACGAAAGTTGATAATCAGGTTTTCACCGCAACATTAATATTTTTTTTCATACTCGTTAAAGTTGTATTTAAAAGTGTAAAAGAAAATAGTCACGTTTAAAGTATGGTAGAGTCTTCAAATGCACCTGTCTTTGGAAATAACACGTCATTCATGATAAACGTACAAAAATAATTTCTACCGTACAAATTAATAATCAGTGATATTAAAGGAATCTCAAAAACGGAGGTGTTGATAATGGCAACAAATAAATTCTATAAAACTTTTTAAAGTATAACTATATTATTTTACACAATGAAATTAATTGGTTTATAGGGTACATCTTAAAATCATATAAGATGTATTTACAGTAAATTCTTTTTATAAGAATAGTCTTTCAACGGTAAAAAAAGGTGTTTGTTCGTATTATGAATTTTAAAGTTATAATTGCAATTATTTATAATTACGTTATGAACCCGCGCGTAATCAACTGAATAAATTTAGGTGGTTTCTTTGTATGTTCAAGTTTCTCATTATCTTTAATGGGACCATACGGTCAAGTACGGGGACTTGTTTTTGGGTGTGGTCAGTTGAATTGAAAAAAAAACTATTTAACGTAACTATAGATCTGCTTGATCCCAACTATTTAACAGCTTTGCATGTTTTTGAATAAAGTTTGTTTGATGAAAAGTCTCAAAAACGCCTTGAAAAATAAATTTATCTGCACACGTTTATATCAAGTTCAAAATATTCAGTAAAAATATTTTAAAGGAGTGCTTAAAGAAATTTTAAAACTCAGTATTTTTTAGTATTGAAATTCCACAAAAGTCAACAAAGGGTAGATTATACTTAAAACTCTTTTTATAAAAAAATTCAAGAACTGAAGAATTAAGTCATAGAAGACTTTTTGTTATTGTTCTTGAAAAGTTTTAACAGCCGTCTTCTTCAATCTTTGAACCACAGACCGACCCTTGTCTGTAAAGTTGGAGTACAACTGCTCATAAGATGGATGACGTAATTATTTCAAAACATACCATAATCATATAATAGAAATAAATACTAGTACAGGATGATGAACATTTATTATTCTATGGTATTTATCTCCCATAAGAAAAGTATCTTTTGCGGAACAAACTTCTTAAAGCCTTATCACACACGCATTTTTCGAGCAACCGTTTCGCCCAATTTTTTCCCAAGATGCTGAGGGTGAAGGGTTGCCGTATATAAAAAGACATGCTCTAACGTCAGTCATGCTCTCTCCATATTGAAAACTTACTCTCGGATTTTTCTGCTTCAAAAACGACCATCCAATATTATTCCTTTTATATCGATCACGCTTTTATTGACAGTCGAGAACAAATATGGCATCTAACAATCGAGTAATTATTGCGCTTGGAATTGCTGGCTATCGTTGAAAATTCCATCAAGATAAATAAATAAATATATAGAGAGTGTGAGCTATAATAGTAGGAATTGAATAACTATCCAAATAATATTTCCTTGCAAAAATAATGAACCTTAACGTAAAGAATATCAAGTTTAAATATAGATTCAATTATAAAGAGCATAAAAGTAAGTACGTTATGAAAGATATCGACAAATACACCAATACTAGTAGGTTAATTGGCAAATCAATTGTATATTTCAATGCAACTATTTAACTGTACCTGTACTTTCCAGATCGAATTAACTTTGCTTTTTTCATTCTTTAAATAAGTCCTTATCCAATCTGTTAGCTCCTATAAAACTGTTAATCCATTCGCTATTGAATCAATCCTCCACTCAAGACACATAACCTCTCTTCCCGAAGTCAAAATCCATTTTGCGCACAATTCCTGTATCCATTTCCACTGGAATTTCATCGTAGACAAATTTTTCCAATAAACATGACGAGGAAAGTATTAAATTCCTGTCTGTGAACCCTTTCTCGCGTTATTTTTATCCCAAAAAATGTATGCGACATTTTTATTAATGCATAATCGCATAGGAAGCATTTCCCCTTTCTCTTTCCAGATACCGAATCCCATACCTCCGGGGTTGGTTTTCCAGATGTAGAACAATGACAGTGAAATGCCTGTGACCGAGAACTTAAAAGTTCGGGAAGAAGATCACGTCACTTTTTTTCCCCTTTCGGATTCATGCCTAGTGGACCGATGAAGACGACGAGAAAGAACATTTTAATTTCGTTCACGAGAAAGATTAAATAGGTTATTGGCCAAATGACAAAGTTGTTTATGTCAGTCCCCCCTTTTTTTTGATTACCGAAAAGTAATTTGAAGCAATGAAATGTCGATTAAAATGCAGGCGTTCGGAATGAAATGTCGTAAAAAATGAAGTAAATTTGGAATCTAGTTCAATTGTTGGACGTGATATTCGAATTACAAAGGTGAGTGGTAGTGTGATACTTGACGAAAAAGCAATGGAGGAATTTTAATTAACAATAAACAACCTTCTAACATAGTGACACCTTGAATGACACTCGGTGACACACAATGCATGGAATCGTTTGGTGCTGACGAGTTGAATAGCTTGACCATGAGAAATCGATACATATCTCGTCAGAACTGTTATTGTTCCTGATATATCTTGTATTGCAAAATTATTAAAAATCAATATTAAGGTATCCGACTACCTCAAAGTTGAGAATTTTGTCAAAAATTGACAAATTTTTTTATGATTTTATTTTATAGGTTCTCTTATTAGCTTTATAAAAATACCAAGTTTATTATTTTCCATTCATTAGAACAAAAACTACAAGTGTTTTAGTAAAAGAAGATGCCACTATTTTAAGCAAGATATATTTTAAAATGAGTTTTACTCGAAAAGTGTTTTTCTTTTTGAAAATGCTTAAACAGGGCAGAGAGATTGCTCAAAAAGTTTTGAAAATAATTAACTAAAACTTTGTGTATGTTCTGTATAATAGAAGTGTTTTAACCTTCAGATTTATCAATCACTGTTTTATTACAAAACTTTCAGTCGCTTATGTGAATATAATCACTGTTCTTTTTAAAGTATATATAATTTTATATAACTAAGATAGTGTTCTAGTTTGTGAAAATTAAAATCTCTTACCCTTAAGATAATTTCAAAAACGAATAGCAAAGAAACAGATCAAAATTGAAAATATGTTCATAAATTACTTTTACAGAATGGGCCTCATTTATGTGATTTTTTTGTAAAATTTTACAAATTTTTCAATTATAGTAATTATTTCTTTTTCTCTTAATTTAGCATATTTTTCTTAAAATGTACCAAAAATAAATCTAAAAACCATAGAAAAAACCCATAAAATATTCATTGCATTTTTCTGGTTTCAGTAATTAAACCGAGTAATGTATTAGTTATATTGAAAGGTAACAAATTAATTTTCCCAATTTATACGAATTCAATATAAAAACCGACCATTTATAATTATTTGACGGGCTTCTAAGTCTGTATGTTACATAATGACCATTAATATTCTATTATTCACATTCGAAGACTTCCAATATTTTTTTTCCAAAATAAAATTTAAAACATAAAATGTATTTGTATTAGTTTATCGATCTCAATACCACACACTTGTATTCCCAAATTGAAATAAATACTGAATATTCCAGATGCAAAACAAATGATTAAAATTCTTATCTTACAAAATACCCATAACTCCAATCAAATTTTTTCCTCGTCCAAAAATCCCACTGGCTATTTGGATCCAAATATAGAATATGTCCCTTTTACCCAACACACAACACACACATAACTCTTTGTTATCAGTGAATACTCTTAATGATCAACACAAACCAGAGACGGAAAAGGCGACTTCTCGGGGCATGACTGAAATGATAAATCCAAGGGATAGTCCCGTCCGACGTGCTCAGCGGGTCGAAGACCCTAGTTCTTGGTCCGTGCCAGGCCGCTCTGTATAGGGATGAGGAGTGTGGAAGGAAGACAGATACCATCTTAGACACGCACCAGGGGCTTGAAGAAGTAGGTTGTTGGTGCGAGGTCCATTGCTAGCCACAATGATGACGTCTCGCACGAAGTGCAGTGAAATGATCAATAGCGAAAAAGGAGCGCGCGAGTGGCGAATCTAATAATGGATTCATTAGGTCAATTAATGAAAGAGTTTCCAATGTTTTGCATGTTTTTTTCTTGAGGGAAAAACGCGTTTTTCGATTCCTACTACTAGTTCACACATTCTACCTATATACATATCTTGTTTAAATTTTCAGTCGTTAATAAAATACTTTCTATTCATCCATTCAAGTTCAAATACATTTTTTTAAAACTTGTAGTGGATGACACTGGATGTGTGTGAATGCAGTTTTCACAAGTATTAATTAATTCATTAAATTAAAAAATAAATAGCAACAAACAAAAATAATAGTCCAACAGCATAAAAAAAAGGAAACTCCGTTGTGTCCCTGTAGCGTAATGGATAGCGCGCGCGCGCGCGAGTTGGACTTCTAATCCAAAGGTTGTGGGTTCGAATTCCACCTGGGATGGCCTAATTTCTGAGAATGTGATTTCTTTTTTACTATACTATTTTATTAGAATAATTTAAATTTAATTAATAAATAATAAACAACAAAAAAAGTAGTCCAACACTATATGTAGAAAGCAAAATTGCAATCAAAAGCGCTTTCTATTTTGTTACTTAATATTGTGATTCTGTGGTATGTATAGATATATTTATATAATTGTAATTATTTAATAAAAAGTAACTAAAATAAAATTTCTCTTTTTTTGACCTAAGTAGGAATTGACTTAACTTTTTTTTTTTTATATTACTTGCTTATGGAGTATTTCCTTTTTTTCTACTTTACAAAAAGAGTTAGAAACTATTATTATTTTTGTGCTTAATAAAAATATTATATGGACTACTTGATTTTGAATAATTTTCTTTATTGTGTTAACGGCATACCAGGACAAGGTTTCCCAAAGTATGATTTGATTTTAACTTACGTCGTACTGTGAACAGGCACGAGAGCTATTGGTAACGAGCCTCGTAAACTTGAGCCTTGATCAAGCAACGAGGACGACACTCGACTTCTCTAAAAATCACTGGCGTAGCTAGTCTTGAAGGGGCCCTGTATCAAAAATTCCTTGTGGGTTAACATATAACGATTTTTTGCTTACATATGTTGGGGCCCCTATAGCTTGGGGCCCCGTATCATTGATACGGCTGATACAGCGTTAGCTACGCCCCTGCTAAAAGTCCATACTACGCCAACGGGACAGCTGAGTCTTGACAGATTTAACGTTCTTCAGCCCTTCTACGAGGCGGGTTTTCAGAGGCAAAAAGTTTCGACAATTTCTCAAAGTATGAGTTCTAGCCTTATTTTGGATCGTATAGCTAAAAGTTCAAAAAGCTATAGAAATTTTAGCAAAACTAAAAAAATAGGTATGCACTAACCGAAAATAGAAATGCTTCAAATCTACAAAAGCTTTCTCCGTATATGCATTCAAGATTAGATTCTTGTATTTCAAATTAACCCTTTATCTACCGCATTATGTTTTACTGCAATTTTTTTTCACGCAATATTTTTTTTTTGAATCCCTACATTGAAAACTAAGGGATATACATAAACAAAATACTTAACTTCGGGAAATTTAATCCATTAGAGCTAATTAAAGATATTCAACGGTAAAATTAATTATACACACTCTTCACTTAAAATAAATATAGTCAAATTGTTTTCTAAGGACTTCCTTAACATAAAAAAAAATAGGATACCTTTTGACATTAACTATTTTTTCGGAACAAAAATGACTATCTTAGCGATCCGCTGAAAACGCAATTTCTGCTCTAAAACTATTCGCCTTCCCTGCTAAAATAATCATAGAACCCGTGCTACCAATATATTTTGGAAGAGTGAATTTCAAAGAATATTTCTGCTAAGTATCGTCCGAGTATTCGTAAAAGTTCGAGAGTCCACGAGATCGAGACTAAAAAAGACCACTACGTTACCAAGGTAGACCTTTAAGTGAAGTTGAGGTTTTTTCTACGAAATTCATACGAATTGCTGGTTTTAATTCATGTCAAAAAACAGAAATTCGTATCCGTATAGGTTATGAATTGAAGTAATCAATTACAGTGAACACAGCAGACTTCCTTTTTCACGTTGAGAAAGACGTCAGTGGAGAGAGCAGATACTTTACTATCCTAATTTCTACATTACCACAAGCAAGGGACTTTTTCATATACTGTTCAATGCAACTCTCCTCTTATTGTATCATTGAATGAAATACAGACACATACTCTAAGCTGGATTTGAATTTCTCTAGCCATGAATTTCGTGGCCATGACAACTCAACTGCAACGATAAATTTTTCTAAGTAGACAAAATATCCTTCTCATTTGGGTATTTACATGTTTCCCATTTCTTTAAAAACTAATTGAAATAAAACTAATAAGCGATAGAATTTTTAAAACTATTAGTGTGTATATAACATTTTTTTGTCACTGGTCGCACTAAGGTTGTGACGGGCTCACGCGTCTTTTCTTTAACATGTCCTTTGGGTTCTTTGGGGCCAGAATTAATGGCAACTCTTTTCAAACCAAATCCAAGTGGAGTGTGAAAGAAAGATGCAAATTCGGAAGCTTTTAAATATCAGAAGCAAAAGTAAGCGGGATGGCAATTAATTGAATGTAAACATAATCCGTGGTTCAAGCGTGAAGAAGTTTTGGAAAACGTTACGTGGCGACTAGCAGAAATTATACGTGATACAGATACATTGAGTCAAGATACATACCATTGCACTCGAGTCAATTACACGCCTTCATCTAAGATTGTCGTGATCGTTTCTTCAGACTACAGCAAGGTAGGATTGACTACTTAATATTAGGATCAGTGAGAGTATTGTAATTGAGTTTAGGCGAGTCAGTAATTGAGAATGGTCCGAGTTAGGTTAATTCGGTATATATTGTGTGTTTTGCCACCGTAGATTCTCTCACATTTTATTATTATAATCTAATTTGTTAAAGGATTAAGTTATAAATCTTAATAAAGATATATTAAGATTATGTATGCGTCTAAAGAGTGTTTTTTTTCCAGGTATAGAAGTTTAAGTTGGCATTACTTTCCAAGATGGCGACCGATTTAACAGATATCAAGTGATTTATTCTCAAAACGATCATCAAGCAAGGCGTAGATTCGTCGAATGGGCCCAAAACGAGATTGCCGTCGTTCCCGATTTTCATAAGCGAATTTTGTTCAGGGATGAAGCGCACTTCTGGTTGAATGGCTACGTCAACAAACAAAACTGCCGCATTTGGAGTGAAGCTGATCCACAAGTGTATGTCGAAACACCGTTACATCCAGAAAAACTGACTGTTTGGTGCGCTTTATGGGCTGGTGGAATCCTTCTTCAAAAACGATGAAGGCCACAACGTTACAGTCAATGGTGATCGGTATAGAGCCATGATTACTAACTTTTTCATTCCTGAATTGAACAATCATGATGTCCAGGGGCTGTGGTTCCAACAAGACGGCGCAACATGTCACACAGCTCGTGCCACAATCGATTTATTGAAAGACACGTTTGGTGACCGCCTAATTTCACGTTTTGGACCTGTGAATTGGCCTCCAAGATCTTGTGATTTAACACCGCTAGACTATTTTCTGTGGGGCTATGTAAAGTCATTGGTCTATGCGGATAAGCCACAAACGCTTGACCCTTTGGAAGACAACATTCGCCGTGTTATTGCCTATATACGGCCACAAATGTTGGAAAAAGTCACCGAAAATTGGACGTCCAGATTGGACTACATTCGAGCCAGCCGTGGCAGTCCTATGTCAGAAATCATATATAAAATGTAATGCCACAAGATTATCTTTCAAATAAAAAACAATTCATGTCAATCGAATAATACATCGTTGTTTTATTGCAATTTAAAGTTCTATACCTCTAAAAAACACCCTTTAGTTCTTCCGTTAATCCTACACCTCTAGCTCACGCTGATATTCAAAGAGATGTTCACAAGGTAAATACCAAATACATTAAAATCCGGCGTATAACGTGCACTTTTAACGCAAAAAATAAGATCGAAATTTACCGGTGCGCGTCATAATGATCGCTTTACAAAAAGGAAACAAGAGATGAGCATATATAAGAAAAATTACACTTCTATGTATATCGAAATAATGCTTATTTAAAAGAAATGACACATCTTATGAATTCCAGAGGTACTCTATTTTTTTCAAAAGCTTGGTATAATACCTCGAATAAATAACTTCAAAACATAAGAGGATTACATATGCACAATTCGGGTTTCTTCGTCAAAAAGAGGTTACGCGTTATCCGGCGAATATACTTTAAAATGAAAAAATACAGCCTGGAAGTATAGGTGCCGGATTTTACGGTACTTACAATAGCACAGGCGAAATGATACCATTTGTACCAATATGTTGTTGTTGTTGTGGCTAATGCCACCTGTCTGACGTGGTCAGAACGAGGCCCACGAAATTCATCGTGGCAAGGGCAAGAGGTACGCCTGTCGTTGGCCTTGAGCACCATACAGGTGACAGTGCGATTTAAGCTCAGAGAAACTTCCCCGAAGGGACGATAGATGGCGACACGACCTCTATCTCCACCTCCACAATTTCTGCAAGTGAACTGAAGGGGAGGGAAATATTCTCCAGTTCCTGCGCTAGTGAATAAGCCCACAAGACTACGGACCCACTGATTTAACGAGCACGTACTCCGTGTGCACTCGGAGGGTATTTGGTGACATCGAGCATCGAACCCAGGCCTTCCGGTCTGGAGTCCGATGCTCTAACCACTAGGCTACCCACGGCCCAAATGTAACCAATATGTAAACAGAGAAAGCATTCAAGCTAGATCATTTATTCAGAAAACACAGTATCAGTGTCACGATAAAGCCTTGTAATTGCCTGCAACCTCAACAAACTCCATTCAAATCAGTTTTCTTTATTCATCGATCCTCGTGTATTGAATGGAAATAATCTTTTTTAAAAAGAATGGCGTTTAGGTACTCCAGCCATCGATAGCTAATTATTTTTTTAATGAGGTTCCACAACAGCGGTCGTTCTTTTGAAACAACGTATCGTTTCTGAAAAATGGACCAGGCCGTCCAAACGCTGCTGGACTTTCCCCGATAATACGATTGATAATGTTTCAAACACACAAAAAGTAACGATTGCAAATCATTTCTTCGAATTAGTTATACAGCTAATGAGCGTCTTTGTCTTTGTTTCTCTCTGATTGATCTCGATAGCTATTTGGTTAGAACAGACGTTCTGATTACATAATGACATTTGAAGTATTCGTTTGAAAAAGATGAAGATATACTTATTATACAATTGGACTATTTTGAGGGTGTGCGAGATAGGTCATCAGAGCATCTAAAGAAACTTGACATTCATTGAAATGAGAGAAATACCACACCTGAACCGTGGTATACTAACAATCGAGATGTTCCTTGTTGATTTGAAAAGGATGTGAAAAAACATACATATGTTACAACCAAAGTAAAAATATACGTATGCAAACTAACAAAGTATCAAAAATATGGAAGTACAGTCGGACCTCTATATAATGAAGTCGCTAAATTCCGGGAAAAGTTCGTTGTTTGGAAAATTCGTTGTATAGAGGTTCATCTTGTAATGTACTTTATAAACCCCATAAAACAAATATTTTAAATTCATAAACACTATATAATAAAAAAGTAATTATTCACACCTCATTTAAAATTAATATATGTTTATTTTATATATCTTACCCATCAAAAAACAAACAAAGAAAGAAAATCTGCAACGAAAACAAGAAAAAGGAATGTCGAAGAATTCACTGTATTTTCAAAAATAAGAAAATAATTTTATACTAAAATTAATGAATTTTAAGGACATTTTATAATTCAAAGCATACAAGTAGTATTAAATGTACATTATTTTATAATTAGAACAAAGGGGACACGGAACAACTCCATTGAGGGTGAAAGAGGATATCGAAAATGTTTATAGTGAACAGGGCAATGAGGGTTAAAGGTTTCACTTCTTAGATGATACGACCCGGACTCTATTGCTCTCGGCGAGTTATGATCGAATAAAACCAATTCAAGATTTATGTGACCCCTATAAAATGTGTTAAAGAGAGAATAACTTGAAATTTTTTCAAAAATACTTTTAAAAAAGGAAGAACAAAAATTGAATCACAAAAGAAAAAGTTCGTTACATAGAAAATGCACTTCGATATAGAGAGCTAATTTTACAAAGAAAATCGTGAAATCTTCAAGGTTCCAGGAAAAAGTTCGCTATATAGAAAAATTCGCAATATAGAGGTTCGACTATATTTTGTAATTTTTGCATGTAATTTATTTTTAAATGAAGTGATTAGATTTATAACCTTTACAGGACCATAAGTTTGCCCAGAGTAAATATTAGTATGTAACTACTTAGTTTTAGACATAAAATGAATGTCATAAAAAATACAGGGAAATACGTTTAACACGAAGCCGCTCAAGACGAAATATCGATTAACACGAAGTAATACAAAAGCGTCCCGACAAACTATTATGGATTTTCATGCAGTTTTTACTTCTAACTCGAAACCAAAATCGAAAGACACGAAAAGATTTCTTTTTGGGAATGAACAAAATACGGAAGACATCAGTCAGATCGGACTGTCTTACTGTATCATCCGAAGAATTCGTTGTAGTAGATGATCTGTGTACAGCCTCAATAATGGCAGACAAAGATATTTTGGAGTGTGTTCAAAGCTCAAAAAACATCAGTGATGCAGATTCCGACGATGAAAAGGAAATGAATAATGCAGCTCCTGTTAGGTACCATGCCATTTGAAATGTGAACATCACGAAAAGTGTGTTCAGTTACTTATACGCGCATTCTATTGACGAAATGAATAACAAAATGGACGATTTAGAGCAATTTGTTGACAATTTGATGCTAAAAAAGACAATGAAGAAAAATATATCACATTTTTCCAAAAGTTCAAAAAATGCTCTTTTTTCACGAAAATTTTGTATTACATTTCATTAAAGCATTGGGAATGTTTTTATTTCATTGATTTTTATTAAATACACGCATATATACCTATCTATATGTAAATAAAATATTCTACAATAAACTTAATTTTGTTGGGTTTTTTGTTCAATATCGTTTTACACAAAATTCTTTTAACACGAAAAAACATTTCGGTCCCCTCAGTTTCGTGTTTCACTGTACATAGCAATGTGTAGTTTTTCTTAGAATCTTATGGAAATTGAATGTTTCCTATAGAATTAGTTGTCATTATCCGGTATTGGTTTTCATTTGTTCAAATATACTTTATTATTACACAAAACTGTGCTTGCTGAATAACGCAAAACATGCGAGAAAACATAGTTACATATTGTCACGCGACACAAATTGAAATAACACAAAACAACCTGCAAATGTTTTGTCATCGGAGCCAATTAATTTAACAGTTTTTCCTTCTAACCGTTTCCGTAAGTGTGTTTGGCATACGTTCTATTTTGACACTGTCTAAAAATTGCACATATAAGGTTATAATTAAATACGAAATCACCAATTTTAAAATGGGAGAAAACGTTTTACTTTCATATGATAATGGTTAACTCTTTTTCGGATAGAACTTTGAATAATTAGAATTAAATTCTACTTTTATGAAGTTTCTGGTTATAAAATTCAAAAATTATTAGATTGAAACCTTACTTTAATGAGTTCAATTCATGACAGTCACATGATAAAGACAAACACATGTTCTCCATTGAATTCAAAACAGATATCAAATTAATTATACTTGTTGTTCTATTTGTGAAACTTAGATAAAATTTCACCTTTCATAATTGAATGTATATGAGTAAAAATTTCTTCAAAATTATTTTTTAAAATAAAATACAAAAAATCTTATTTATGCATATACTTTTAAATAAAATTCACTTTAAGAAAAAGTTTCTGAAAAGAGTAAAAGTTGCCAATACCGAAGTACATGAGGTGATTAGCTAGAAACACATGATTGCTATTATCGTGTGTCTATATTGTCATTCGAGTTTTTGAACTGACTGGCGAAAAATACGCGGTTATCATTATCATGTGACCATGACGTCACATGAATTGAGCCCATTCATTCAAGATGTATGAAAAGTTTTCATAATTATTTTACGCACAACTTTTTCTTGCAATTAAGACATAAAACATCAAAACGATTTGATAGTAATGATTTGAAGAATAAGATGGTATTAACATATGATTTTAATATAAGTCTGCTTTTATTTTTTTTATTCATACTATGCTTGAAAGGAAACATTGCACGAATAATGTACGATACGTATCTTCAGGAACCAGGAACTTGATCAAATATGATGATCTCGTAAAAGTTTTAAGCACGCATATATTACAATACAAACATATCTGCGAGTTAGTATAAATAAACATGTACTTGTAAACAGGAACTGAAATTTCCTTTTAAGCATGAATAGTAAATTTTATTTAGGAGTATATACTTGTATTGGAATAAAGTCACAAAGTTCGATAATAATAAAAAAAAAATGTAACCAAAAACTTTCAGCATTTTTCATTTTCATGTGTTAAGCTTCTACTATTGTCTCATTCATCAGTTTAATCATAAGGAAATTTTCTTCCATCTCTTAGGGGCATTACATTTGCCTTGTGCGTTCTTTTTTTTGTGAAAGGGATTATAAAATACGCGTCCCGAATTAACAAAAAACCCCCTTTTTTTTTTAAAAATCAATCTAATGGTAATTTAAATTTTTCTCCTTACGTGTGGGTAACAATTAGAAAGAATGTTTTTAATTTAAGTGTCCTCCTCTTCCTCGATCTGTGCTGAAACATTTTTGAGATCTATCTTAATATGTATTTCACAGCTTGAGTAGAGGTTGGTGGGAGGGGAAGAGATGTGGTTGGCCCCTGACCATCCCCAAGGTGTTCTCCCTAAAAATTGGGGGGGGACCGAGCTAAATCGTTCTGTCAGCTGTATGGTGCTCAAAGCTAATGCTGACTACAGGCGTCACTTAGCCCTTTGCCGTGATGAATTTCGTGAGCCTTGATCTGGCCTTTGCCGATCAGGTGGCATTAGTAACAACACGGCTTTAGTACAGTGATGATTTTAATAAATTAAACATCTTTAAAAAGCACAGAGTATGTTGTTTATGAGCCAATAATCTGATTGTTTATCAACGTAGCTCTCAGAGGTTATCCGAAGGTCAATAATAATGAACCTCTGTGTTGTGAACTAGGTTATTCTCAGTGGTTTAAAACTTTCTGCAGCAAAAAGGGTTGAAGTAATTATAAAATTTCTCAAAATATTATACAACCTCTGACAATCAAGTTCGGTGAATAGTCCTATAACATTAACGTAGATGAAATATTAACGAAAGTTACCTTACTGTCCTTCGAAATAGTCATCTCGCATAACTATGCGCCGCTGAGATCTGCTATACATTTTCTGGAAACTTTGCAAGAAATCTTCTTTTGATAGAGTTCAAAAGCCTCGTCACGTTTCGGTGGGTGTCAGAAATATCGTCAAATCTTTCCTTTCATAGCGACTGTCAGTCGTGCGAATAGGAAGACGTGTGTGGAGGATTAAGATCTGGTGAGAATGGTGGATGTTCAATTTGCACCAATCCCCTTTTTGCCACGAACTGTTTGACGATAGTGGCTGTGTGATGGCGAGCATTGTCATGAACAAAAAAACCATGAACCTTGTTGTGCATACTGGAGTCGTACCCTGCGTAGATGATTCATGAAATGGATCAAAATTTCAATACACCTTTTAGCATTCATCGTCCAGGCATCATACGCACAATTAATCGACAATCTTTCGTGATTTATTTACTCACTTTCTCAATGCTTTCGTCCCTGGCGTAGGTCGACGGTCTTTCACTACGTTGTCAGAAATATTTTCCCGGCCTTCACGAAAACGGGCGAATCACTCATACACACACTTCATGGACAGTGCTGTATATACATAAACACGTACCACCATCGAATAAGTTTCTGTCGGTGTCTTGCCAAGCTTAAAACAAAACTTTAGATAGATCATTTGTTCGCTCATTTTCCTGTCCTCAGTTAAGAACCAACGCTCTAAACAAGCACTTTGTAAAACAAGTCTTACACGAAACCAAACGACGCTCAATTGAACAATGGTGGGGGCAGATGATCAATATCTGCCGTTACGCATCTGCAGCGTTTAGTTTCGCCAGATCGGCCATTCTGACTTCATTCACCGCACTTTATTGTTAGAAGTTGTCGTATAAATATTCATATTTTGTGAGGATTCAAACTTGTCTGCATCACATTACTATCTAATATTATAACATTTTTGCTATCAGAGTTTAGAAATTTAAAGATAAAGATGCATAATTATATTGTATCGAGTCTCTGAAAGAGATTCCCAGTATATAATATGAATGGTATCAATAGGAAGCAATTTCTTTGAGAAACAACAAAAGAAACTTGTATTCCATTATTAAGGTATCCTGATATATTGCAAATGAATCATCCAACCAGAAAGTCCATTGCAAATTAAATTACCTCAAGCTTTATTTTCAACTTAGTTATTAGTATCATCTCTATACAGAAAGAAAGCGATTCCTTCACTACGTCACTCATAATGAAATCTACAGAAATATAAGACTTAGACTTGAAACTTTGCAGCTACATTTCTTTTGTTTAACAGAAACCGCTAAGAAGGGATTTTTCGGAAATCCACTCCCAAGGGGAGGATTTACGAGGGCGTTTTTGACAAAAAAAACTTTCCGTTTTCGAACTACTAGACCTACAGACTTAAAATTTGGCAAGCATGTTTTTTTTCTTTTTTTGTTGAGAAGGGTACCGCTAAGAACAGGTGTTGTGGAAATTTACTCCCAAGTGGGTTTTGGGGGGATATTGGGAATAACATTAAAAAATACCCAGTTCTTGAGCTATTAGAGCTACAGTCTCGAAATTTGGCAAATATGCATTTTTGTTGAGTAGAAATGCATTAAGAATGAGTTTTATGAAAATCAACTCCCAAGGAACGCTGCGGAAGCGTAAATGATAAATATGCCTCCGTTTTAGAAATTAAAGCACTGTCCTTTTTAAATCAAAAGGAGTGAGCTGTAAGAATTTTTTTAATACAATCCGAAGCTTAATTGACTTGTGATAACAAGTACTTAAAAATAACATAAGCATACATAACACAGACATCATGAAACTACCAGCGAAGAGGACGGGCAATGGCTAGCCACACATGCACATAAAGCTCTATGATTAAAAAAAATACTACAAAATTTGTTTAAAAAGTTAAATTAACAGAAATCACATTAAGAAAAATGAAAACATGCGTCTATGAAACAAAAACATAATAACTCATTAATTTTTTTTTCTAAAAAAGATACATCACGCTTCAGCTTTAAGTAACACCTCTGTTAACGTTCCAATTTTTTTTTTTTTATAAAAAGGAAGGAAAATAAAATTTTAACGATTCGAGCACCAAATTCAAATTCAAGTGATCAGAAGCATCTCATTTAAGGTGAGCAATCTGCTTTTCAAGTAGCTGAAAGCGAAGGAGTGAATATCTCGCCTACATAACTCAGCTTCTTGTTTGATGTGCTCAGGCTGACACCGGATCGGTGTCATGGCCACTCGCCCGAACCTTAGCGGCGGCCCGGAAAAACACACTTTTCGCGACGAAACCGGGTAGGAAAGAAAAATAGACGAAAAGCCATTGTGTGTTCAGGCAGGCGTGCCTCTACTCAACTCGCGATTTCCGCCTTTCGCCGACGATTAGTCTAATCTATTGTTTAAGTACACGGCGCCAGAAAAATATACCGTAGTTACTATTCAGTGGTGTATATAAATTTATCGAAGGTGCAATTTCTTCATATGTATAAGGCCCTCAGGGTTGCCGAAAAATTACGGTATAATTTTTCGATTATTTAGCGTATAAAGCTATGGTACTTGAAGGATTAGATTAGTGTAATCCCCTTTAGTCAAGAGCAGTGTTCAAACATAGTGAAAATATCAATTTAGAATTAATCCATCGGTACGTTAAATCTTACAATTAGACATCACAAAATGTTCGAAAAAGTAATGTTTCTTACATGAATCGAGAGTTGTATATTGCATAGTTAATTATGTGTAGCTTCAATAATTTTTTGTTGTGTGTTTTCATTCTTAATATCACACACACATTACATAACGGTTATTTGAGACTGATCTCGAAGTTTTAGGCAGGGATAAAGGGATAATTCAACATCACTTAACAGCTTTTTGCTCTGACCATGCTATATAAAGACCTTGAGGCACAGATTTTATGGGTGTTAGTTCCCATTATTGTATACGGTGATCTTTCGAAGATTTCCTTTCGATTTATACAAAGGTTATTTGAGATGGATCTCGTACCCAACAACATTTGACAGAGAGACTGATGCAGACAAACTGAGAGAAATATATACATTATATATATAGTCTAATTCTCTATAAACGAGAGATGAACATCCACCAATCAAAACCGAAAAACATAGAGACAGTAAGAAAACCACACAATGAAGGACATGTGAGCAATCGAAATTAAAAAAAAAATGGATGCTGCAGTATTATAAACATTGCCGACTTAAGACAGCTTATATATAAAAAATAAATTTATGTAATAGTGGGGTTAAACATGTTTTGTGGCCAGCCATCCTTTCCCCTTTATGTTAATATTGAGCAAAAACCTATTGAAAATAATGGATAGGAATGTCCAAATCCATTACAAGATAGAGGTAACTTACCTAAAAATTGCACTTGAAAATGCAGAACCCGCTCTAAATCTGAGTGCAATAAATAAGTTATTGCCAGATTCTGGACCTAAATGCAAGTTCAAAGCATGTGAATGGCTGAATTGTAGCACTTAACAAAAGTATGAAAAGAATATATATATAAATACAGAGAGATAGAGGAAGAGAGAGAGAGCAGATACTTCTCCTCAACTTCTACATTACATAAGGATTTGTGCGGCTCATTTCCATTTAAAGTAAAGAGATCTTATTCCGTAAGATGGGTCTTTGATACAATCGAACCTTGTTCTCAGACTCTCAAGACTCGTCTCTAACATCATTTGGAAGAACGTTGATTAGTTAATTGTTTATTAATGTTCCCTTTGAAAGAACATGAAGGCTACTGGCAACTAATCTCGACTTGAAAACTCGTAAAGGACCTTTGAAGGAAATAAAATTGACTCCGATACGAATTAAATATGGCGAGCGTTAAATTTCAAAATATTAACATTGTACTAATTGGACATTAGACATTCAGTGATAGACTGCATAATTTTGAGCCATAAGACGAAGAAATTAACAGAGATGCAACAGTATATATGCTAACTTATCAGTAACTACTAATAGAAATCTGCGAGTCCAAATCAGATTCAAAGTTTTGTACGGAGGACAGAACCTCAGCTCATAATTATTCATTCTTTCACTAAGCTGCAATTCTACTAATGAAGAGAGAGAGAGCCCCCGTAAACTTATTTAATAAACAAGAGGTATTTTATATAAACTAATTATTCTGAAAAAAATAATTGAAACAGTGTTTTTCCATCTATTTTTGATTATAAAATCTATTTTGATAGCTGGTTTCAAATAATAACTGTTTATGTTTCCTATCAATAGATTCGACATTGGAGCAAGATTACACTTTGCAAAACATTCTCATATAATTATGCTTACAAAAGCATTCAGTAATACTTCCATAATCTTAACAGCCTTCTACAGATTAAAAAAAGGATTTGCCTTCCGCACAGATAAAAGAAAATTTTACCTTCTAAAACTTTCTCTAATACTCTAAAACTGTTTAAAGTTTTCCTTTTATTATTTCCTTTTGTGTGAGTGAACACTTTTAAAAAGTATTTTAATAACTTAAAAGTTTATATTCTGGTGAAGAATTTTTGTTCTAAGGGTTTTGTATAAATTGGAATTAAATTAGTTTAGATTGAGTGATGGTAAGTAGTCTATAAGGGTACGTCACCAAGGGGTAGTTTATAACGTGTAACGTCTCACGAGAGGATCAGCGATTTTGAACCATGGTCAAATGATGCGAATGGGAAACCTCCCAGAGTTGTCACTTCATTTTCACATCAAGCCAAGAGAGGGTTTTGAATTCCGTCAAATTTAACTTTCACTAGCCCTTCTACAAGGCGAGTGTTTAGTGGAATCATAACTCCGGTGATTTTTGGGGAATGAGGACTCCGAATTGCGTCAGTAATCCTCAGCCCTCTATCTGGTACTGAAATATTTTGTGTTGGAAACTTGACTGAAAAGTAGGAGACGGGGCTTGAAAAGAGTGGGCCAATGGGGTGGCTTGAGGGAGAAAGTTCTTTCTTTTCTTCTGATAGGCTGTTGGAAGTTGGTAGTAAGCTTAGGGTAGACTGCACTAGAACTTATTTTAACAAAAATGGAAATATAAAATTTTTTTTAATGAAGTAAAATTTAGAAAAATTTAAAATTTTGTATAAGAATACTATTGTGAAAGAGGTTTTAAGTTTAAATGTCAAAGAAAATTTTTAGTTTCATTCAATCATAGCTTCCAGAAGGAGGCGAGTTTTTTCCTGATTTGTTTGAGCCGTCTTAGTTTTAGAAAGTAAAGTTAAAATCTTGGGGTTTCTTTTTATGAGATCGGAAATTATAGTAAAGAGTTCGATCACTTAAACCAAGACGGATACTTTGTTATCTTTATCAAGAAATCCTCGAAAGTTTTCGCTAGGTTTCTAACTATTAGATTGAGTGGTGTTTTGGCTTGGAAGTTAACCACTGGTAATATTTGCGTAGGACATACCATCTTTAACATTGTTACTGTTGAAAACTTTGTTTTTATTGAAATCAAG
This sequence comes from Trichonephila clavipes, assembly GCA_019973935.1. Classification (NCBI taxonomy): domain Eukaryota; kingdom Metazoa; phylum Arthropoda; class Arachnida; order Araneae; family Nephilidae; genus Trichonephila; species Trichonephila clavipes. The sequence goes on along the minus strand of BMAU01021206.1, from coordinate 328,553 downwards.
ACTCGAACATACGGCTCGACTTAAGTGTGTCTGCTCGTGTGCTCAATTGTATGGTCTCTCGATTACCACGGATGAGAAATGAGTTCGGAAGGAAGTTTTTCCATAAACTAAAATTTATACACACATATACCACATTTTTTTTTTCTTTTAAGAAACCACCAGAAAAAGGGCAACATTGTAGTCCAATATACAATGGTGTTCAAAATAAAGAGCATTTTTAGGTTTTGTCGATACCTCTAGAACTACTGAACATATTTTAATAAAATTGGGTATGTATACAAGGCTGATATAATGCAAACAAATTATCATTCGACAGTTAAAATACACACGATCACGTGTGTGTATAACTCAAAGTTAGAAGGTATGAAACAGAATTGCAAAATATTGTTAATAGAGGGTATAGTCCCTCTTTCAGATAAACAGGCGGGGTTTCATACCGGAAATAAAGGAATGTAGGAGCCTGTGGGAATTAATACCACTCGTTCAGCAACTCTGTTGTAAGGCCTTGGATGGTTCTCGGAGGGGGTTGGCGAGTTGCAATTGCCCTTTTTAGAGCCTCCCATGTATGCTCGATAAGGATGAGGTCTTGAAATCTAACTGGTCAATCCTTTCGGCGAGTATTATCACTTTCCAGAAATCCATCGCACAGATGAGCTTTATGTGCCTCACGGCCAACTGCGTGAGAAATAACTGCGCATAAAATCAGGGCCAACTGCGCCTGTGAAAAGATCAACATAGGGTTCCAAAACCTCATCCCTATATTTCACAGCAGTCACAGTGTCTCTTGCAAAGACATGGAGGTGTGAACGGCCATCCAACGTGATGCCTGCCCTGATCATCAAGCCTCCGCCATAGTAATGGTCGATTTCTCGGGCACTGGAGGGCAGGTAGAGGGTCCCTCCATATATTCTCGCCTTACTTTCATATGGAAAGAAGCTTATCTGAAAGAAGGCACCAGATACGTACTATTAACCAATTTTTTTTGTTACGTTCTACAACTGCCGTTTCCCACCTTCCGACTCCGATACCCGTTAGTCACGATCCTTCGTGTGCATTATAACTGTTGGTTATTTTTTTTCAATTCCTACTCTAATAGCTCACACCTTCTCTATATTTATCTTCGTGGAATTTTCAATCGTTAATAAAATACATTTTAAAGCGCTCAATTGAGCTGAAATTGCATATACTTGATCATTTTGGATGACAATACAATACTTTAACAAAAATTAATTTATTAAAACTAATTATTTAAAGAATTACAAATACAGCCGAGTTGGCATCATTTTTGGCGACTTAGCGACCCTTTTGGCGACTTGTGTCAAAACTTGAAAATGTTTTTTTCCCTCACGTTTTAAAGCATTCAGTTGAACTGAAATTTTATAGACACGATTGTTTTGGATGACAATACGATACTTTAGTGATAATTAAAAAAATGAATTACCACTTAATGTTGTGATTCTGTCCTATGTATATACATATTTATATTAATTGTAACCATTTAATAAAAAATAGCTAAAATAAAATTTTCCTTTGTTGATCTAAGTAGGAAATGACTTAAGTTTTTTTTTTATATTACTTGTTTTGCATTATATCAGCCCTATATACGTACTAAATTTCATTAAAATTTGTTCAGTAGTTCTAAAGATAATCGAGAAATTCTCTTAAGTTTAAACAAAGTATCTCTTGGAAATTTGATCAACATTCCAATGCATTGGGAGATGAAAGAATTTCAAATAAAGCACATAATGTATTCAAAAGAATGAATTCATTATGAATACTTAAAATCGCAGATTTAAGTTATGTTTATTTTTTGCTATAATCTTTCCTATTTCAGGAGAAGTTTTGATATTTTATTGTCTATTATTTTGTGCCGATATATAGGTCGAGCCGTAAAAATGCTAGTTGTGGGCCGCACGTGGCTCGCGAGTTTGACACCCCTGCTGTAGAAAGAGCAGATCGTAGGAAATTAAACGGGAAAATATCTTGTAACTGCACACAAAATGAAATCAGTTGCATTTTTAAAATTGCAGTACAGCAAGTTGAAAGAAGTACATAACAACAATCTTGGTGATTTATATCTTCAAATCAAACGTATGAGGAAAAGATATGAATTTTGTAATATAGAATCCAAGTACTTGCTAAATAGATAAATTTTATTAACAGAAAATAGAATATGGCCAATAAAAAGAGTTTTTGATCATAAAATTTACTTTCAGTGAGCTCTTATACATAAATAGCCAATAGTTTAAATATACACAAACATTTTTTTATACATCATTTTTCTATTTTAAAAAATCATCATTTAATATTAAAACATTTTATAATGAAGTTTTTTTTCACTTTAAGTCACAACGCTCTCGTCTACCTTTTTAAAACTTTGGATAACTTGACATCAGAAGGAAAAATTTAACCGAAATCGGGAAAATAAATTCGACTTCTTCCTGAAAAGAACATTGTTATTAAAAAATTGACATAATTTATTCTCTAGTTTTTTCTTCCCCGAAATACTAACAAGTGAGGTATCTGAATTTCAGAATGCTGTTTCACATGACGTTCTTTTATAAGATAAATATTCAGAGAAATAAAAAAAAACTAAATTATTCGTTCACAAAGATAAACGGTACAATATGAAAAGAAATATTTCAAATGACAGTATTATTTTGATAACAATAGTGTTATATTACGCATCTTCCTTAGTTTAATATTTATATAACACTTAATGCATTGTGATAAGCAGTCTAATGTAAATAATTCCTTTTTAATAGTCGCAAAAAATTTCTCTACAAGACAGATAAAAGGATATTCCTTCCCAATATGATAGTGAAAAACCTGTCGTAAAATACGTTAAAAACATTCTAAGAAGACTGTTTTTCTATCATAAGGGCCCTGCAATCTAAAATTCTATCATGGCTAATGTGATATTAAGATAATACTTTTACAGTTGTAGGATTTTTCCTTTTTTTTTTATAAAGTGTTTAAAGTACCCAACAACTAAAAAATAAATATATAACAGATTTTAAAGTTAAAATAAAAAAATGAATTTCTTCAGTTTTAGGTGTGTGATCACGTAACAATGTTAAATGAAAAATATGTTACATTAAGTCAAAATAAATTGGGGAAATAAAATGTATTGAAAAATTCCATATTAAATACATATATTATAAACTGAGTACATTAAGCCTCATTTAAAAAGCAAACATTATTTTAACTATCCAATTTTTTTAAGAATGATTATGAAAAAAACTACATCGAATGTTAAAATTTGAAAGAAAAAAATTAATACATCAATCACGAAAGAATGATGAATGACAAGTTTTTCTAGGAAACAAAAAGTTTAATTATTTCTTAAATATAATAAACATAAAATGTAAGTTTTAATTACTAATTTTAATTTAAGTAGCTAAAAAGTCTCTTAAGCACATCACATTACGTCAATGTAGTTCATTATACGCTTAAGTTCAAACACATGAAGATGAAAATGAACATAAGATTGAAGGATATTTAATTGTATGCTCTGTTTTACGCGTGATAATTTAAATCTCTAACGAGTAAACATTAAAAAGTAATAGGTTTTGAAAGAGACAAATCCCGTGATCTCGAACTTCGTTTGCATGATGCTGACTGTACCTAACCTGGTCACTTACACTTAAAATTTCCCTATGATATCCTTTGCGAATTTGTATAGATTATATAAGCGACTCAATCCTTATGTAGATAAACAGAACAATGGAAAGGGTTTTGAAATAAAAAAAAGGTCCTTAAATAACAATTTTTTTAGCTAATATTAACAGTGAAATTAAATAAAACGCTTTAAAATGGCTCATTAGCTCTAGTTGCGCTTAAACTTTATTTAAACGCAATTAGATTTCCCCAATTATAACGCCACCTCATCATATTTTTTTGAAAATAAGTTTATAAATAAATTACTGTATTATATATGGGGAGACAGTGTGTTACAAATATTGGTTTTTAAATTATAATGAGGTACAAAAAATTAAACGAAAGTAACAAATGAATAGGATTCCAGTTATTCATTCCCTTGAAAATGTTTTATAACTCCACTACAAACAACTAAAATCTATGATGAAGGAATTACGAAATTTTGCAAGCAATGGGCTAAATTCACGTCATAGTCACATGATAACTTCTCTTACGCGTTTCCAGCTAATCAGTTTATAAATTCATGTGACGTCACAGTTATATCTTAAATGTAATCACACGTTTCCATCAATTAGCTCATGTGCTGTTGCCATCTTTTGATTTTTGCAGAAACTTTCTTTTAAAAAGAATATACCTGTCAACGATAATAATGCCCCTAGTTAAACAAAATGAGCTTGATTTAAAAGTGCACGTATATTGTAAATGTTTTTTTTTTTTTTTTTTGAATTTTAAGAACTATTTGAAGAATTTTAACATTTAAAATTTGATGATTGGTTAAAGATGTTTTCACGTGTTATCTAAACTTTACAAGTAGAACTAGTATGTCTGTTTTTAATCAATGGAGAACACGTGATTACCTTTATCATGTGACCATCATGAATTAAATCCATTCAGATTCAAAAGAAGTTTTTGCTCAATTTTTTTGTATACAATATTCATAAAATTTTACGCAATTAAAAACTATTAAATTGTATGTGTGACCACCATAAAATGTGTTAAAGAAATAATAACTTGAAATTTTTTCAGAAATACTTTAAAAAAAAAGGAAGAACAAAAATTGAACCACAAAAGAAAAAATTCGTTATATAGAAAATGCACTTCGTTATCGAGAGGTTATTTTACGAAGTCGTGAAATGTTCAAGGTTCCAGCAAAAAGCTCGCTATACAGAAAAATTCGCAATATAGAGGTTCATTATATAGAGGTTCGATTGTATTTACAATGAGTAAGTAAGAGTATATGTTACATTGCACTATAAAACAACACGAGGGCTAATAACGATGGACCTCGTAATCTTGAGCTACGGTCAAGTGACGAGGACAACACACGGGCTGGAACTTCCTCTCCAAACTACGCCATCATGCCACCGGAAGGGTTTTCAGTTAGATTTAACATGCATCAGCCTTCTCTACATGGTGGGTTTTCATTGACATCAGGACTCAAACCCACGACACGCGGGCCATGAGTTCGTGACCATGTAACTACTAGGCTACCGCGCGTGTGGTCATTTACAATACAGAGTTTTGAAACATAATTTGTAAAATTTAAACCTATTTCAAGCAAATTTGTATTTTCGCATATTTATTGAAACAGTTCTACCGTATCATACTTTCAGTCATTAAAAATGTTTAAAGTATTTCCGTCATATAATAACCAAGTCGTATTTTTCAAATCTAAATTTCATAGCATGTTAAGAACTTAATTGTGATGCTGAAACAGTGCCCTAAATTAAAAACGAAGCGTTACGGTTCGAAGATACATGGGATTTTCTTTGAAAACGTAGGCTCATAAGTGAAATTTATTAAAACTAAAAAGCAATTTTTGGAGCAAACATGATTTTTTTTCTTACACATGTTTTAAATATATAATTGAAGTTAAAATATCTAATATTTTTTTTAAATAAAATATCTTGAGATATTTCACATAATTTTTCTGTTAAATACAGATTGACTCTTTATATAATAATTTATGAAGGCTAATCAAAATATATCTTAGTAAATAGGCATATTAAATTGCACGGAAATTTGGTTCAGAGGGTTCGCTCAACATTTTCTGTTAACTTAGATGTTATTGTAAAAATAACATCTGAGCAGTTTTTAAATCTAATCCATTCATAACAAGAACACTTCTACGAAAATATGTTCCTTAAAATAACACTAGTAACAAGAATCTATTTCTTGTTGAGGCTTACAAGGATTCAAATATTGACTTAGGCTCCACTGAGAGAACACTTTGAATTCAAGGTCCTACCTGAATGCGTTTTGCTAAGCACCTGTGACATGATGGAAAGAAAGAAAAGAGATTTTGTAATCTGCTTCGTAACGGATGTTAAGTACAAAGCCGGTTTTGTAAGCGTGGATAAGAACATTAGTTGAAAAGCTGAATAGGAAATGGTCAGATAACACTATTTCCTTTTAACTTAAAAACTCCATAAGTACTTTTACGCAGTTTTGTTTAAAATAATTTTGCAACTCTTACTCAAGCTGTTTAGGCTGTATAAAACTTTATTAGCATTTTACAAATAGATATATTATGAAGTACTTCATTTCTTTAAGGTTAGTACTCTTACGCTTTTGGTATTCTAAGATTTTTCTTTTTATCAATGTCATTTTTGCATTTAATTCAAAACTTTTCCCAAGTCCTATTTTTTTTGCAAAATAAATGAATAAATAAGTAAATAAAGGTATCAACAATATTTTTTCAAAAAAATAATGTCTTCTTTCAGTTATAATTAACAGGACACGGTATTTTAAACCGAGGGGAAAAGTATATGGACATATTTGTACGTTTTGAATATTTTAAGGTTTTAATATTTATTTTTACCGACTGTGGAAAAACTCAATAATTTTATATGGTTTGGGATAAAAAACCTTGGAATTTCTTTTGAGAAAAGTGTGTGATTAAAAGAAAATAATTTTGTCAGGTTATAAAAAGGTATTACAAATTCGAGAGAAAAACCATTATCGAAAGATTACATCCAAGACATAATGACACATTCTCCTGATTGTTTGATAGCGTCGCTCTTAAAAGCTACGAGAGGGTTACTGGCGATAGACCTCGTCATTTTGAACTTCTGTCAAGTGACGAGGATAATCCCTGAGCTATAACACACTATTCTCCAAATTTAAGCACCACTCGAACTTGATGACTTAACGACTCTAAAAATTTAACATGCATCAGCCCCTCTGCTCAGCAGGTTTTCAGTGAACCAGGACTAGAGCTCACAACTGGACAGAAACAACGCTAGCCACGAGTTCGTGACCATGACCACTCGACTACCGGGGTCCACATTCTCTAGAATTTCACCCGTAAATCGTGAAGAAGTGACGCTTTGATGCATCAATTATTCTCTAGCATACTTAGTGCAAGTCCAGTGGCAGCATATCGCGCTTCTACACCTCAGGTACGGGGTTTTAGCCTAGGGCTGGCCATGGTCGACTCAGCATTTCATCCATTCAGTGGGTCGATAAAGGGGTACAAAGCTTGCTTGGGGATTAAACACTGGGGGTTCCGCTTCAAACTGACCACCTGATTGGGACATTCGCTCATGCACCTCAGCGCCTATTGGTCACGTATACTGAGATGGGCACAGTAGGCCTTGACCCTTATGGGCTGTTGCGCCACTAAGTTTAATTTATACTTAGTTCAATGTGTAAAATGAACTTTGATAGATTAAATATTAATTATCCACCGATTATGAAACTAACGATTCAGTTTAAAATCTTTTGCGGATGCATCACGAAGTAAACATATTTACAAAATAATGCGAATAAAGATGGTACTTAAATCTAAATTAGGCGTCAGTCACCCCGCCTAAACAATAATAAATACCAAGAAATACGCATCCGCCTATTACAGCTGGGACACTTCTATATCCAGAGGACCGCCCTTGTATGTAAATGGCTTTCTGACTATTAGTGGAATGGAAGATTTTTTTTTGTTAGTAAATAGTTCTTTGAAGTGGAATAAAGAAGTGATTTAATAGTATACCATGAGGAAAAAAAAAAAAAAGAAAATGTTGGCGGCAAGATTCGCAAGAACAATGTTTTCTATTGTATTTACTATCGTCACATTTAGAAACAATACTAGAAATATCGACGGAAAGCCCAAAGGGACGGAGCTCACCCGATTGGGGGCGCGTAGACCTACAAACTCCCAGGAAACAGCCGCCTTCGCATTTAGCCTTTATTGGACACAAAGACCTTATCGTTTACATTTTTTTTTTACAGAAGAACCCAAAAGTATGTTTAAAGAACTGTAACAAGAAGGTTTGAACATATAGTGTTAATACCTGCCAGTAATGTGAAAAATTTCTTAAGATCTCGGAGTTAGTTTCAAAATGACTACTTTAATAAAAAAGCTGAAAAAATGAGGAGGGAAAATAGAAAGAAAAAAATATTCGAATCTGCTTACAAACACAACATGTACAACAAATATTTCTAAGGCAGATCCAATATTTCCAATACAGTTATTACAAGGTTAAAGACAGAAAAATAAAGGGCAAAATAACAACAAAAAAATGAAAAGAAAATCTGATTTGTCTCATGAAACTCAGATGCACCTATTTAAATGACGCTACTATTTACTGTTAATATTTCCCCCCTCTTAACTTTTCCTGCCAACTTATATAAATTAATCCCAATACGAAAAAGGAAGCGATTCTTTATAATACTCCCAATTCCGCTTTTTTAATAAACTAATTCAGCAAAAGTCCATCCAATCTCAACAAAGGGATTTAGTCACAGATTGCTAATTCTAATGCATGATTTTAACTTAGAATGAACGAAATGATTTTCGATGATAGAGTGGATTCAAATTATTTCAGGATTTTTAAATGAGGAGTGAAATGAGGAGGAAATTTTTCAAGTTATAGAACATGAAAACACGTAATCGTTAGCATCTGCAATATGCTATTGACGACAGAACTTGTACATCTGGTAATGGGATAATGACGTCACCTGAACTACTACACCACTTTCCGAACTCCCATACCAAGCCAGCGTGAGGACTTTTAGCTTCGATAGAGTTAATGTGCATCAACTCCTCTACACGGTGGGTCTTAAGTGGAACCAGGATTCGAGCCTATAACTCGACAAAAGTAGTGTCGGTCTCCAGTTCGCGGCTGTGACCACTTGACTTATTTTTGACAGGCATTTTTCAAATAAGAATATAAATAAAAAAACTTAAGGCATTTTCGCAATCAAATAGCTATAAACAAATTGGATAAGGAAAAAGAAAATATTTTGACCGGAAAAATTCAGCAAAATATCTTGCATGTAGTTTCAATAAGAACCTCAGAAAAAATTCATCATGATACCACACGCATAATCAAAATTGAATATCGTAATAAAGGGGGAAATTACAAAATTGGTTTGACCAGACCATAAGCTGTAAACATCGAAAGTTTCCAAAATACAAAATCGAATTACAAAAAGATTCAAACTATGATAGACGAAAGCAAATCACGCGTAAAACAATATATATTTCATTTTATTTATACATTCCCGGAAGACAGAGTTTCTCTCTCCAATTTTTTTTGAAAATATTTTTTTTCAAAACCGGCAGGGTCAGTCAAAGCCATATTATCCGTGATTTCAAAAGAATTCCTTCGATCGTAAATCTTTCGTAACGGATTGAATAAAACCCGTTAGGAAATAAAATTTATGAGGTAGAAAACGAGCCACTATGCGAATAAAAAATGTATAGAAGTGGAATATTTTCAAATTCTACAGAAAAAAAAAATGGCCATTCAACGAACACGGTAACGACCCAATCCCTGTTTTTCATGCAATTTGGAAAAAAAAATATATAGTTCATAAAAACTAAGAGAGAGAGAAAACACTCTTTTATAGTTAATCGAACTAAGTTGTAACTGAATCACGAAATCAGCTCCGAAATTATTCGCCAGATGCGGGATGGGATCTGAAAATGGGAAATCGTTCAAAATTATTAAATTATTGTATTGTCATCGGTCCTGGACAAGTGAGAAAAATTTCGAATTGATTTGACTACGTTCGGAACGGCGATTTTAAAAAAAAAAAAGCGCAAAATTGAATAATTTTCATAATAATTGAATACATGTATAAAATTTTTTAAAGAGTATTATTACAATAAAAATTATTTAAATACAATATTTTCAAAAAGTTCTTTTATAAAAAATGCTTCTATAACAGTACAGACTTCTCTCCAGAGAGTCTGAGAACTAGAAGTTTTAAAAAATAATTCACATTTTCAAAGTTACCACCCAGTGAAATAATTATCGGCATTTTTTTCTTAAAATTTCTCCACTCTGTTGTCGTAAAATATCGATAAATCCACTTCTCAGTTTTCTTTTCAAAAATTCTAGTTGGGCCTCTGTAGAGAGGTCTGAACTATATAAAAGCAAAATATTATAAGCATTTTTCATAGAATGTTTTGAAAATTGGCCATTCTATGTTCATTTTTTGTCAAAATATTGTACTTAAATAATTTTATTGTAATACTATTCTTAAATTCTTATTCTAAATGTCCTAAATATTATCCATTTATACGCTTTTGCAAAATCACGGTTCCGAACGTAGTCGGATACCTTAAAGTGGATAAAAGGGAGCACTGAAATTCCGTTACATACTAGTGAAATTTATAAAAGGGTGTTAAACAGACATTTTTTTTGTTGCGACAGACAAGGATTTAAAAATTTGATTTAATTTTGTTTAATTTCGCTTTAGAGATATTCAACAATTATACATAACGGACTTCGTAATTTTGAATCATTCAGCTGATAATGACTATATTGATTGATCATTTAATTTTTTAATGTTGCACTTGAAGCATCACGAGAATTAGAGCAAGCAATCGACTCGAGTTCTAACATTCCGAATTTCACATGTCAGTGTAGTTGAATTTAACACATGACAGTTTCATTTTATCAGCTATAATTTGGTGAAATCAAAATTCGAACTCGAAACCTTTCTTGTTGCTAGTTTATGATTCTGAAAGTTTTTGGGAATTCCCCATGTTTTGGACTAAACTATAAGAAATAAATAAATGAATAAAAATAAATTACAATAACGATTATTTCTTTGCTATATATTAACTGTCGCGTCAGACTGACCACCAGACCGAGACGAAAACTGAAATGGACATATTAGACCTTGGCCTGCCATGGCTGTTGAGCTACTGAATTAATTTTTATTTTCTCTAAATATATATAAGATGTAAAGCCCAGTTGTCGAGTGGTAGCGTATCGCGCTTCCACACCACAGGTCCGGGTTCTATTCCCGGGCTAGGCAAGGTTGACTCAGCCTTTCATCCCTGCTACAGTGAATCGATAAATGAGTACCAAGCTTGCTTGGGGACTTAAACACTGGTGGTCTCGCCTCAGACTGACCAGCTGATCGGGACATCTGCTCACGCACCTCAGCGCCCAATGGTCACGTATACTAGGATGGGCACAGTAGGTCCTGGCCTTCATGGGCTGTTGCGCCACCGAGTTTGAGTTTACATAGAAGATGTACAATTACATATTTTACTATAATTAAAAAATTACCCGAATTAACCAAAAATAATTTCAAAAATTCGAAAAAAAAGTTGATTTGTAATATTTACCTAAACCGGTTTTTAAAATGTAACCATTTTCAGAAGAGATAAAAACTTCCACAATGACCTTTAAAGTTCACTAACCTGTCTATACTGGCTACTATTGTATGTTGTTTAAATCATTTGAGCGATTACTGATTGTATTTATTTACATTAATTTAACCAACATGACGTGATGAGTCATGACGAATTCATTCTACGTATCAAGAAATAAGCTGGAGTCTGTTTCATAATCATATTATGTTACCAGAGGCGTAACGGGGAACATTCCCCCCCAAGTCGGATTTTACAAAGGGTATACTTAGCAGCAGTCAGGCTTTGGGCCCCTTAAATGCAGGGGTTGAGGGGGTATACGTTAGGCCACTGTATGTTACTCAAATTACAAGTTCTTAGGTCATGTTAGATCAACTTCTATCGTTTAACTAGAGTTTAATTTATTTTCGATCTGAAGGGAACTGTAAGCTCAACCAATTGAAAACTTGTTTAATACCCCCCTTAAGCATCCCAGAAACTTTAATTTATTCTAGTGCATAATTATAGCCCCAAAACAAAATTTGTTATTAACTTTCAGTCATCTGTTGTGAAAAAGTGGCTTTATAGAATGGTATATTTGCCACACATAAATACATATCCATCGCTGTAATATTTCTATAAACAAGATTTCTTTATTTTTTAAAATGATTTTAAAATACACTTAAAACAAAAATTATATTTTTAATATCGCAACTGATTTTGCTCATTCTCAAAATCTTTTGAAAAAGCACATTGAATGCATGAATCACTGCAACCGCCAAGTATTTACGTTGACAACAGCTGAGTTTAGTTTTGCCTCAACCCCTAGAATGGTCAAGTTGCAAGAAATCGCCAAATATTCTATTATCCTAGTTAAAAAAAAAGACTAGTATTTCACACACACAAATCTACTTTTATCTATGCAATATTTAACAGTCCATAAATTGGAGGCTGGAGTGAAGAAACCTTATTTTTAATATTTCCGATGAACATATGATTGTGTGTGTTTTTTTAGGGGGGGTCGTGGCTCAAAAGTCAATTCTGGCCGTAATACGCGTACCGAAGTATATCTGAATTGTTTATGCAGTTCCCTCTGCCTCTGACGAAAACAAATTACTTTTTAAAGGGGTCTCGGGGATGTTAACTTCGTCTAGGGGTAGGAAGGGGGTGAAAATACAAACAATTTTCAAATAGATACAGTTCTTTGAAGTCAAAATTAAATTATTCAAATATTTTGCATAAGGATAATTTTGGAATAAGGTTTCAAAAAAAAAAGTACAAAATGTTTAAAATAGAATCATAATTTTGAAAATTATAAGCATATGAAAATAAAAAACATTTCTGTAAAATTAATATTAAGTAAATTTTACGTTGCGCATGCTATGTTTAAAATAGTAGGCTTTGATGTATAAAACTTTCCAGAATTATAAAAAATGTATCCTACTCATTAAACCCTACATAATTTTAGTATTATATATCTTTTGTATTTCAAAAAACTTGAAAAATATATATTAAAATAAAATTTTTTTTATTTTTAAAAAACTATAATTTATTATTCTATTTATATAAAAATAGCTACAGTCTAGTAATAAGGATACATTAACTTTATAAATCAACTTATTGCTAGTAATTAGAGCTACTATTTTAGAAAATATGATGCGCAATGTAAAACTTAATATTTCTTACAGAAGTGTTTTCTATTTTCATATGCTTATAATTTTTAAATTATTATATTTTAAACATTAACTTTTTCGAAACCTTATTCCTTTATAAATAATGTGTAAAAGATTCAAAATATTTAATTTTAATTTCAAAGAATTACATTTATTTGAAAAATGTTTATATTTTCAGCCCACGAGACGAAGTTAGCGGCCCCGTGTGTGGAAGATTCCTTTTAAAAACAATAAACTATTTGTATTAAAAAGTCCTTTTAACTAAGTAATTGATATTTTATGAATGATTATTCTTTTCAAGGTGTGCCAAACTGTCTAAATAAAAATATTATGCTTTAATTTTTCATAGTATTTAATTCATCTTTATTTCAGAACAATGCATTTTTTTTTATTTAAGTCTGAGCACTTCTTTTAATGAGAGAGAATTTCATTTTATTGCTTAAGAGTAAGGGGGGAAAAACCCCTTTGTAGCAGAAATTCATTTACGCTGTAAAGACTTTGAAAATGCATGCGACAGAACAGAAGGAAATAATTCATTCTTATGCATGTGAAATTATATGTTTAGCAAATTGAAATTCACATACTTAATACTAAATCATTTCCTGATGCGAAATTTTTTTTGTAAGTTTCTTCTTATTTGCATAGTTTTCTTTCTTTCAAACAAGTTCTCACAGCCACCTAAGTAAAGAGGCCAACCTTTTGAACAAGTTACGATGAAATGGAAATTATAATGATTTGATATTGTAAACTAGAATTTATGCAATGAGTTGATTGTATTACGTTTCCAAATGAATATATAATGATATTGTATTGCGAATCCTTTTATTTGAAAAAGTTACATATAAAATTGTTTTTCTTTATTCAATGTTTCAAAATTTAATTCACTTTTTTTAATGACCAATGTTAACAAAAAAAGAAAAAAGTTTCAAAATTCGTATTGTCCACTTTAAAATTTCCACTGTTATCAATATGAAAAGATTTGGTTAATAACACACACATAGCTATGGGAAATATTTAACTATTATTGTACTATTTATATTTTCACTTTATGCCAAGAAAATTAAAAATCTCAATACGCATCCTGATAAAAACATTTTATAAGATTGCATTTATAGTACAAGAAATCGCTCTTTTTTTCCTTTCGTTTTTCAGGGAAATAAAAATGCTTTAGATTGATATCAACATCAGTGGCGTAAAGGAGAACATTTGGGCCTCCCTGCAAAGTCAGGTTTTGGGCCCCCAAGTTAGATTTTACAAAGGGTAGGCACTTGGCGACAGTCGGGCTGTGGGTCCCTAGAACCATGCCGCACCCCGCAATGCAGGGGTTGTGGGGTGTACGTTACTCCACTGATCAACTCTTCCATTTATTTTGTTAAATATGTACCTTTTTTTAGCTTTATGAATATTGCTTGATCTTTTAACGTATTAATATAATTGAAATAATTTTTATTTTTCAACCTTCATATTACACTCAGAAAGATCCCACAAATTTCTAATCTAAGAATCCATCAATTTCGAGGAGCCAACGGCAAACGCCAATTTAAGAACCACTCTTTTTCAAAAACATTACCTTTCACATTTTAAAAACTGACTTGTATGCAATATTTTAATTGTATATATATATATATATATATATATATATATATATATATATATATATATATATATATATATATATATATATACGATTGTTGTAAGGAAAGTAACGGCTTTATTGCAGAATTAAAGAATTTTATTATTTTTTGTTTCACACAATTTTGTCGTACTTACGATATCCGACTACGTTCGGAACCGTGATTTTGCAAAAGTGAATAAATGGATAATATTTATGATATTTAGTGTCACTTAGATTAGAATACGTGCATAAAATACGTTTAAGAATATTATTATAACGAAAAATTATTTAAATACAATATTTTGACAAAAAATGAACATAGAATGACCAACTTTCAAAATATTCTCCTTTTATGGGAAATGCTTCTATATTTATAATAGTTTGCCTGTCTATATAGCTCAGACCTTGTACAAAACCTGAACTAAAATTTTTGAAACATATCTTAGAAGTGGATTTATCCATATTTTAATACAACAGAGGGGAGAAATTTTAAGGAAAAAACGCAGATAATTATTTCAATTGGTAGTAACTCTGAAAATTATGTGAATTTTTCAAAAATCCTGGTTCAGACCCTCTAGCAAAATCTTAACTTTATATAAGAAAAATATTATAGAAGCCTTTTTCATAAAAGGAGAACGTTTTGGAAATAAGTCATTCTAAGTTAACTTTTTTCCAAAATATTGTATTTAAATAATTTTTTATAGTAATAATATTCTCTCTTACAACAATATTATACATATGTTCTAATCTAGGTGACACTAAATAGTACGAGAATTATCCATTTATGCGCTTTTTAAAATTACAGTTCCGAACGTAGTCGGATACCTTAAAACTCTAATCCAAGTAACTATTCGTGGTTTAAAATAATTAGAGCTAGATGGTTTGATTATGCATATACATTGAGTTATGTTTTGGCAAAATGTATCAAATATTCATTAATTTATGAAAAAAAATGCATCTGCAATCTAAATAAAATTCTGTAAACGCAAGTCAGGATGATTAAAAAAAAAAACCTCTCTTGAGGCATTTTTTGAAGTCGTTTCATCAATTTTCATCACACACAAACTCTAAGAAAAACCATTCAGGGACTTTGGTTGGTTCAATAAATGAATAATTGAATAAATGTTGACGTCACATTTAGAAATAACATGATTCAATTAGCGACGTATATCATAATTTTGAACCTCATTCAAGTTACGAGGGAGAAACCCGAGTCTACCCCTATTTCTAACCTTTCACACCACGCCAACTTGGACTTTGATAGTCCAGTGGAATAACGAATACTACCAGTGCCATTCTATTAGGAGACAGCCTAGTCAGATGATTATTACAGTAGTACTCAAAAGTGGGGGGTAGATGTACCCCATTAAGTAGGCGCATAAGATAAAGACAAATAGAGAAAACCTAGAGGTGGGAGTCATGCAGAGAAAACAGATACAGACATACGTAGAAATCAGACCGAGAAAACAGAAATAAAGATAGAAAGACTGATAGAAACAGAATATCTTTCGTGTGTACCGAATTTCTGGACTGTATGACTTCTTAGTAATACGAAATACATCCAGTTTCATGTTTTCAAAAAATGCTACTATCTTATAAGTGTGTTTGGAGAGTAATATAGGAAAAATTAACCTCGGAACGGCAATGGCAATTATATTTTTAGTGAAGATTCCATGGTTTGCAATTTTACTTTATCCTATATAAATAATTTTCAACATTTAGTATATATAAATGAGAACAAATAATTCAGAGCATAACATATTCTGGAATTTCCAGAAAAGATTGATCAACTTTAACAAATACCAATCAACAACCATTTCACGTTGATTAATAATTTTGACGGATTCGAAATGTTCAAAATAAAGTAAAATGTTAGCACACAAGAAAATAGTATTGATTAACACCACACTCGAAAGCAACGCGAGGGCCCTTCGCAATTGTACTACCTGGGGCATTTTGACACTATAACTACCTAGTAAAACAAGGTGAAACAATACAATATATATGTAATAGAATATTTGTAATTTATTTAAAAACGCAAATTATATGAAGGCTATTCAATTACGAAATTACAAAATGAATGAGTGAATAGAAGTTTTATGATTTCTAACAAATTTCGATTCGACGATGTAGTCATACATCATTTTTGTTAGTTTTTAGGAAAATACAAGAAATCACAATTTTTTTTCTGTACTTATTAAATAAATGAAAACGGCATAATATCATTAGATGAAATAAGTCTAAGCCGCTTTACAGAAGAGGAAAAAAAATCAAACTATTCAATACATGTTTTGATGTTTAATTTCCGCAAGTCATTACTTCGGATCACAAGATAATAAAGATTTGCAGAAACTGGTCAAGGAAAAAAGCTGCGTGTTGTCAATAATCAATATTTTCACTACAAGAAATAATATATCGCCTTGGATCGATTTAGGACAGAAAAAAATTCGAATGAATGCTTCAAGAATGACAGATCTCGATGCTTTTGGAAGGACTTTTTAGTTTGATAATAGAACAACTTTCAGCACTCAATCGAAAATTGATTTTTTCTTGTTTAACAAAAGGCAAGACAGTTTTTTGTGCAATGAAAGAATGGAATAAAAATTTTAATGCCAAATTCAGCAAACAATAACCACATAATAATTCTATAAGAAGGACGCATTAAAATTTTTTTTTAAAGATTTATGAAGCCTTCGCACAATCAGTGGCGCAACATTTTTCTTTTGGCATAGCCTTTTTAACAGCCAATAAAAATGTACCACAAAAATTAAATATCGATTCATATTTTTAAATGAGGATTTTAATATTTTAGAATGTTCATTTTGATTCTTAAGTTTTCGAACATGATTATAATGGCAAAAAGAAATCACACACACACACACACGAATAAAATTATAAGTTATAAATCAAACAGAAAAGAACATTGAAATATCTATACTCAGCTGTATTATTACAGTGGATGAAGTTATTGAAAGAAAATATCTCTCTGCGTAGATGAGCTTCCTCTACGGTAAACTCCTTCACACGAAATTTTGAAACAATTATAAATCCTTATAAATACTATCGAGAAAAATTAAAGTGCCATTAGCCTGAAAAATTTCAGATTTCTTAAAAAAAATGTTACTTTGATTTCTCCAAATTATATTTAAGAAATAAAACACCAAAATGTTATTGAGAAATTTTTTTGTGTTTTTAGAAGATTAAAAAGCTATAAAAAGATTTAAAAAAAAAAAGAACTGAAAAAAAAAAAAATTGAAGCCTTTTAGTTTATTTCGAATGATGTCATTTAAAAATTTCTGGTATCATTTATATACAGCTCAAACGTTTGGTACAATAATTTAGTTTTAACTTAACTTTCTAATTTTAGATACAAGCGAAATAATCAAAATATTTTCTTTAGTCGAGTAAAATTCCAAAAAATATATATTAATCTCGGCATTTGTTTTTCAGTTTAATTACTATAAGAATCAATATTAATTTTTTTAGCATAGCTCAGTGGCAACGCAAAATATACTGGCGCGCGACTGAGTCTATAATTTTGAACTATGGTTAAGTGATAAGGGTTTTACACTTGAAGCATACTCCACTCTTCCATTATGTATAGTTTGGTTTGAATAAATTTAGCAGAAGCTACACGAGGGCTATTGGCAAAAACACACACCATAGGATGGACGAAGATCTAGTTTAATTTAAAGCTTCCATTCTGTAGTCGACGATTCTTGTAGTATCAGAATTCAACTTAAAAACAAATTTTATTTTAAAAACAAAGCATTTATTTCGGAGCTCTCAGTTTTAATCAGTGGATCAACTGCGACCCACTTTTGATTGATTGTTAACGACACACTCTGAGGTTACTCAAGGATTTAAGCGACTATCCAAGTAATTTTAAGCCTCGTCAAGTGACAAGGATAATTCCGGGCCCAGGGCCTCGTCTCATTCTCGACTCAGTCTTAATATAATGATAAAATAATTTCACAGTGGGGTCAAACGTTTCTCCCGCCGGTATTTTCCGATAAACTAGGAATTTCAGACGATATGTCAATTGGCTACATGTGATGACCGTCATCCATGTATAGGCAAAGGTTTACCACCATACACCATCATTACTCATTAGGTCAAAAAGCGGCAGCTGGTCCGGCCGATTTGTGCAGTTGTAAGTCATGCACATTTGTATGTTTCGGGTTACTGTTAATACTGGTATTTGACAACGTACGCTTTGTACAATATATTTTTAAGGGTCAGATGGGGCTTACAATTGTGTTGGACCCAGGGCCTCAGAAAGTCTTAAGATGTCCCTGTTCTCAGGTTTATACACCGCCCCAAACTTCTGCTCAACGAAAGTTTTGAGCCTCGACAAATTTAACGTGCATCAGAACCTCTACATGGGGGAGGGGGAGTGTCTTTAGTAGTACAAGAACTCTTGCACGTGATTCGAAGAAAGCAACACCGGTCACGAGTTCGCTACCATGACCACGTGGACTACTCATGATTTGAAATATTAACTAAATAATTTAGAATGAACATAATGTCCTAGATCTCTGCTCAGTTTTCAGAAGATAACTAATAGAGGCCATTCTATCTCATAATTACAGTGATCTTTGGATTCTCTCTGATAACCGCAGTGCGTTTCAACCCCTTTACAAATAGTTTATTGGAGACAAAACCAGTATCTCCATTTTACACAAACAAACATATCGCGGCACCATGATATCCATTTTCAGTGGATCCCATATTGAACTTTACAGCGATGAAATGGCGGACAAACTACCGAAGAAGGGCTGTGAACTTCCAACTCCCACATCCGTAACCTACCTATCTTGAATTAATACTCGTTAAAAAAATCCCAAAATTTAGTGGAGTGGAGGATGTTTCCCACTCATCTTTGGTATGCCGGTAAAAGACCCGGTCTGAACCTAACCTTCAAGTGTGACAGATGTTCCCAGACAACACTCTCCTTCCCTCTCTCTCTCACAGGTGGTCACATCAAGTGCCTCTCATTCTCAGCGAACAAAAAAATCTTCGCCGTCTGTGTAATGTGTCAAGATCACCATGCTTGGTACCTTGCATGGATCATCTCACAAGTAAATATATCTACATTGATCCCCTTCTTGTGTTCGACTTTGAGAGTCAACGATTTAATGGGTCTTGTCTGATTCCGTCACACCCTGGTGGATTAGCAACAACATGTCCGAACTAGATCTTTCCTTTTTTTTTTTGCTTCTGAATCTAATGTTGCTTTGTATAAACATCTTTTATTACATAGACAGATACAGAGCTAAAGAGAGTTCTGAATCTGATCCAACAATCACTACAGTATATTTTAGAAAACAGGCTACAAGAAAGTTAATTGTTTTTATTGTCTCAAGATTATGTTGGGTCAAGATGCAATAAACACTCATTAATATAATAATTTATTATGTAACGTAAATAATGACAAGGTAAATTGAAAATTGGTCGGATGAATAAGGTACGTATTTACGAAAGAAAATAAAACAAGGGAGAACGAAAAACTCACATAAGCACCTTGTGTGTATGGGGTAAATTATGTATTTACCTAAAGAAGGTATGAAAGGGTTCTCCATTAAATATTTTGATGTAGAGTTGAAAAATACTTAATCAAAAGAACGAATTATAAGATTCTCAGAAACTTCCATTTATAATTTGTAAATGCTTTAGAATACCAAAATATTCCAGGAAAATTAAACTAGAAACACCTTGAGAAATAAAAGCATTTAAAATTCTCTCTCTCTCTCTCTCTCGAATGTTATAACATTTTAAACATTTGCAAGTGTGATAAAATTAGGTAAAGAATTAACTTACATTGAACAAAATCACAATTTGGTTTTGAATATTTTAATATAAATTACAACGCTCACACACAATTTAATAATTTTTAAAAGAATTTTTTTAAGAAATATCTTAAATATGGATAAATGTTTATTTTATACACAATTTAAATGCTGTGAAGATTAAATCAATTTTTGGAAATAATCTATCTTATAAGCTACCGTTTGAACTTAAGGACAACTCATGAAGAGAAATTAAAAATTCAACTAAAAAAGGAAAGTCCCATTTTGTTTAAAAAAATAAATTAAAAAATTAATTTGTGTACTAAAAGTACACAAGATTTTCCTAAAATCTAATTTGGAGTAATTTACCAATGGAAAAAATAATGAAAGAACCCCATGACTAATTTATACCTCCTTGTTCAGAATTTTTTTAGCTGAAAAAATTTCATTTTTTTTCATTTAATTCAACTTTATTCGATTAAACTACGTCGCACTAAAGTTAAGAAATGGATAACAGCCGACCTCGTTATTTCGAAACCACACTCAGATGACGAGGTCGACATGACGCGAATCGGAAGCGTTTCCATTGTTATGAACAACAAAAAAAAAACCACTCTCGCATTGATTTTAAACATCAATTTTTTTTTCGCTGTGGGATTTTGATACCACAATACGTACTTTACAATAGTATCGACGAGTCATATCGTAAGTCACTCATATTGGGTAAAAAATCTCGAAAGTCATGCAACATAATTGAAAAAAATATATAAATACAAGACTATTTTTTACTCTAAGGTATATATATACTTTGTTTTTATATTTATAAGAAAAAAATAATTGAGAATATATTACACCTGTACACATTTTATGTCATTTTAGGCAGTGATTATGTGGACCAGGATGATACTTTCTTGGAAGAATGCAAAATAAAATACTATAAGTTCCACCAGTGGTGCACACAAGGGGGAAGTCCTAGGGGCCGGACCCCCCTCCCCCAAAGCCCTTTATTTTTTTCATAATTGATTATAAATCCAAGTATACAGTACGTAAAATTTAATTAAGTATTTTTGTTATTAATTATTAACTTTATTAAAGCTAATTATTCAATAATTAGTTCTTTATTCCCGAAAGTCGACAAAATCAAGATGAGCATGATACAAGAATGGTGGACTTTCGACCCTGGACCTCCCCTTCAGAAATTCTTGTGTGCGCTACTGAGTTCCACTGTGTACTTTTAAAATATTTAAAACTACAAAGAGTCATCTCTGCAGAGAACAGACTTCACAACATTTAACTACGGAGGATTAAAATATCAGAACCCCTTTTTATGATATTTTTTAGTAATTGTTTTGTTAATGTCCCATTTGGTAACACGAGGGCTGCAGGCATTGTAATTTTAAATGACATGATCTGGACCCTCACTCACCAAACTTCCACACCACTCCAACGAGAGGACTTTCGGAGATTTAATGCTCGTTAGTTCCACTACACGGGCATTAGAAGTGTGTGAGTGAATATAAAGTAACTTCATACTATTCAGCGATTCAAGGGCTTTTGGCTACGGAACTCGTAATTTTGAACCATGGTCAAGTGGCGAGGACGACAGAAGAGCTCTGGCATCCCCTTCTCCTAACTTCCATACCACATCATATTTAACTTGTATCGGCCTATTATGCACGGCAGCTCTTCAGTGGTACTAGGCTCGAACTCCTGACACTCCAGCCACGAGTCCGGTATCTTGACCACTAGGCTACCACGGCCACATTGGAATTCGAAATTGAACCCACAACTCAACTCTAACGGTGAACGACTGTGGGCACTCATCAGGATGCTCCCCAAATGTGAGTACAAACATTACTGGCGCAGGTTTGAATTAATGTAGCACAAGTAGCTATCTAAGGACAATTAAATATAAATAATAGTTTTTAATCAACGGTCAGAACGCACTGAATCAATAACTTATTTTCCTGACTTCTATACCACACAAGAAAGGATTGGAATAATTAATTAAATTTAATACTCAATGACCACTGATCTACACAAAGGGTTTGGGAACTATCAGAACTGAAAATAGTGACTTGATACTCATAACGGAGCTTGTAATTTAAGTAATTAAGGCAGGTTATAGAAACATCAGGACTCGAACCCACGACTCAATTACCTGTGAACCACTCGAACCGACTACAAAGAATGCCTGTTCAGTGTTCGAGTGAATATAACTACTCCGGTCAGTATATATGAACTTCAAAGGAAATATTTAGATATAAGTGTTGTTACTTATGCCGCCTGATCGACAGTAACATCATACCAAGGCCCACAAAATAATTCATCGTGGCAAGGGGCTAGTTGTACGCCTGTCGTGGGCCGTAAATTTGAGCACCATACAGGCTACAGTACTCTGTTTCACTCCAATTTTGAGGGAGAACACACTAGGAGTGGTCAGAGACCTCCCACTTCTCTTCTCCTTCCACAAACCTCACCTCGTGTAGCTAAACAGTGCGAAGTTAATATTCACTCACTCGCTCCACCAACCTCACGAGAGGACATACAGCTCGATGGCTATTTGAGTACCCCCATGCCGCAAAAGCACTCTACATTTACAAACATCCATGCCTTCTCCGGGATTCGAACCCAGGCACTACGGCTTCGTAGTCAGCATCACTAACCACTATACCGGATGGGCGGCTCAGTGAATATAAGTAAATTCATGTAAGAGATCGCGAATTTTGCGAATAAAATTAAGCAACAACTAAGCAAAGAATTTAAATTGGTTGATTTAGGGAATAACTTTGGAGTGATTTTAATCCATTAACAGTTTAAACTGCTTTTTACTGCCCCGCGATCTATCTTTCCAAGTAGAGCATAGGAACTACTTTACTTTAAGAATTGGTTTTCTTAATTTGAAAGGCAAGCAATACTTTTTTTCTTTATTTAATAAGCGCAGAATATGCTTGTATATATATTCAGATATATATTCATACAGGGTCAGATCCACAGTTTTTGACCTCATATAGGTAAGATAAAAATTACCTCTGTCGTCGGTAATTCCTCCAAACGTCTGCAGTGCTGAATTTCCACAGTAATTGATACTTGACCTACTCATCAAATTCCGAGTTCCTTTGTTTGAATTACTTTTTTTCATTAATTATTTTTAAGAAACAATATGAAACTCTAAAGTGAGTAAAAAACGCCTAAATGGGAATTTTCTCAGCATTTCCAAATTATGTTCTAAATAACAAATTTTTTAATATTACCCGGAATATTAGTTTTTCAAACTTTATTTACCCTCCTCGAAAATCCGAGTAGATTCAATGTAGCAATTAAGAAGAGGGAAAATTTAATTGAAAATCTTGTTTTTCTCCTGTATAAAGTTTTCAAGCTAAAATCATTTTTCTTGCTCTAGTTATGTTTGTATTCAACTATATCAGACAGAATTTCGTCAAGAACGGGTCTATCTCCATAATAAATCTATAAGAAACCCCCAAAACGTTTCAATTTGTTATCAAAGTATTAACTTCTAATTTGAAACAGACTATGAGAAAAAATAATGTGCAGTCGATTTTATCTTAAATTACTGAAAAAAGAAAAACCATTTGAGTTCAGGAAGTGTTCAATTCTTCTCGCGATTGAACTTTGAAGTTCAAAGACATCGATCATTAACACAATAGATAATAAGCTATCTTTTAGTTTGATTTTATTAAGTTGCTTTAATTGTTTTAAATCGCCTGGGAGCTGTTTGGTAAGGCTTAATGAATGATAATACAGAAAAAGAATCTTAGAGTCTGAACACTGTCTATTTTTCTTTGATTAAAACTTTAATTGCAGGATCGCATTATATCTAAAATCACTGTAAACATCCATAGATGTTTTATAGATATAACCATCGTTTTTTAAATTACTTAATATTTGTGTATAAAATTTGATAGTTTAGGTGCTGGAGAAGGTTCTGCAATGAATGAAAACCTTGGCGATTTTTGTTCTTTGATTCGAATTTGGGTTTTTAATATTCTTAATATGACCATAAGCCAGTGCTTCTCAAAGTTGCAATACTCGCGACCCAATATTCAATCATTATTTCCATCGCGCCCCCCATACAATAACAATGTACTGAATTCAATAATACCATACTTTGACGCTAAAACTACGATACGATTTTAACCTCTCAATATAAAAGTCCCCGTGTGTGTAAACGTCTCGCTAAGCCAAAGCCTTTATTTCTCCAGACGTATATATGCGTCTTTCCGAAGTACGATTTTTTCTGTGCACTGCTATCCGTAAAATTATTCCAAGACTTTGGAATGCAATAAAATGACCTTGACAATGTTTGAAGAAGGATTTACTTATTCCAGATTATTTTTGCTCCTTTATTCCTCCCCCAGTACATCACATATGTGTGCCTACGTGGAAAACGGTTGCAATATTGGGATGCAAATCGCGAAACTTGTGATCGGCAGACAAGGTTTAATTATAAACCGTACAAAAATTATCAAGATAAGTGTTAATTTTTGTTATAAATTATATATATGACAAACCCATGGGGTCACTGGTAATTAATAAACTTGTTCTTGGCTTAGAATTCTTAAATTAATTATTAAATGCATTGAGTAGCACTGATATATTTATAAGTAATGTATCAGTGTAGATGTGTATTTTATTTTTTATTATGTCAGAATGTATTTTGTTTACCTTCAGTAAATTAATAATTTTTTTAAATAATCTTTTGTTTTCGACTTTTCAATAGGCTCACGCCCCCCTTGTAGAGTTGTCGCCCCCCAAGGGGGCGCGCCCTACAGTTTGAGAAACACTGCCATAAGCTATTACAGTGAAATACGTTAAATGCGAAAACGCTTAAGGCGAAATAGTACAGCGTTCCCGACGTGTATTTTCATGCATTTTTCTCTTAATACGAAATGCAAATCGCTTAACACGAAAAGATTTTCCCCTCTGGATATTGAGAAACTGGGCCAACACTTAAAGAAATGTTTGAGAAAGTTTTTTCATTATTGGACTCTCCTGCCGCATCAAGGGAAGAATTCGTTGCAGTAGATGATAATGTGTGTACAGCCCCAATGATGGCAAACAAGGGCATTTTGGAGTTCAAAGCTCACAAAATATAGCTGACGTAGATTCCGTAGATGAAAAGGAAAGGAATATTGCAGCTCTTGTTGCCATGTGATCCGAAATGAGGAACATCATGAAAAGTATGTGCAGTTATTTAGACACAAATTCCAATGTTGAAATGAATAACAAAATGGACGACATAGAACAATTTGTTGCTAAAAAAGGCAATGAAATGAAAGCTTATCAGATCATTTTATGATCAGTGTCGTGAAAAAATAAACGATTTATTTTTTCACAACACTGGAAAATTTTGTATTAAGTTACTTTAATAAAAATCAATGAAACAGAAGTATTCACAAGAACTTAAATACATGCATATATAGATATATAAATGTACTCTGATAAGCTAAATTTTATTAAAAGGGATTTTTTTGCAAGATCCTTTAAAACTAATTTATTTTAACACGAAAAAATGTTTCAGTCCCCTCAGTTTCATTTTAAATGATTTTCGCTGCATTAAGTTTACAGTATTAATGAACAAAAGCAATATATTTTTCTATGGTATTGAATATACACCTTTACTGGTGTTTGAAATTAGCAAAAATGGCTGAAATGATGTGTCCGATGTTATACGAATTATGTGTATTCAGCGGCAGAATTAGATTTAATATACACCACCACCTTTTTTATTATTCCTTACAAATTGTTTTTAATCGAATCTAATGCTGAACCAATGAACAAAATATGCTACTCAAACAAGTTCAAAATATGAGCTACGAGTAATTTCAAAATTGGTATTAAATTGGAAAGTATTCTTTGTATACAATGGCTCTTTTCCGAATTCTAGACTTTATTTTTATGTTTATTTAAAGAATTTGTTTTTCCCAGATATTTAAGCTAAACTTTAATTTAAGGAATTAGTTCAAATGGTATAGTTTTGTACATTCCTTTCCTTTTACTGCTCATTTTCAATAATATCAGTTACGATTGCTTAAGATTTTGTGTTTTATAATTAGATTTTGTTCTAGGTTTTCGATTATTCAATTTATAGTTTTTTTTTACTTGTGACATAAAGTTGATTTTTTTCTTTTAAATTTCGTTGGTTGATTGATTGAATATTAACGTCGCACTGTTCAGCTACACGAGGGCTTTTGGCGACGGACCACGTAATTTTGAACCATGGTCAAGTGACGTGGACGACACCTGAGCTGGCACCCCCTCTCCTAACTACCACACCACACCAACGGGAGGACGTTTCAGCTCTCGACAGATTTAACGTGCATCGCTGCCCTACACGGCGGGTCTTTAGTGGTACTGGGCTCGAACTCGTGACAAAGCAAGCCACGGTCCGATACCTATACCACTCGGCTACCGCGGCCACTTAAATTTCGTTGGAAGGAGTCTAAACTCTTATTCTTTCACCTAATTCTAAAACAAAAATAAATAAATTTTAAGAAAAAGTAAATCTAGCAAAATCTTTGGAAATTATAGTTGATCCATAGCTAATCAAATAACATAAGTAACGTCAATTAAGTTTGTTATAATTAAGTAATGCATGAAAAATTGTGCAATTCTAATCTCATTTAATTTAGTTCCGTTGTTTAAATTATGCATGTGTAGTTAATCATGAATAATTAAAATCTAATTTGAACAAATTTAAAAGAAATATCAATTCAAATAAACACCTCAAACAATCACCCGATTAATGCTAACCACGTTTCTATTCAAACACATAGTCTAATTATGGAGCAAAAATATCCTTGGACTTAAGAAGAAATTTATGAAACTGAATTTAATGAAGCATTACTGTGCAATACTAACAAACATGGATTTTTTAAAAAAATATAAATAGATATTTATATTTCTTTTTATGCAATAAATTAAGCAATCAAACAATGTATCTATCCCCAACAATAAATTAATTTTTTCAAATAGTATTATTTAAACTATTAATTATAAATAAAAAAAAAATAAAAATAAATCACTCACCTAAAAGTACAGGAGTAAATCCTCTATGCAAAATTATACTTGTCAAAAATATAAGTCCTCAACTACTTTTCAATAAACACAAAATTTATGTCGGCATATACATTTTTCTTTGTAAATTATGTACATGTAAATTCCAACCAGTTCTACAGCCCTTTATCCATTGCAGTAATTTAAATGATGTCCACCAGATGTATTTCCCCACCAGGGCAACCGCGACTCACTAAAAAACATTTTATTTCAGAGATAATATGCGAGCATCACTTCCCGCGTCCGTTGCGATCGGGACCCGATTCTTGATTTGAAAGGATCGCGTGCTGGCGGGGTTATTCGTGTTTACAAAACTTTATGTCGCCAAGTAGGAGTTAAAATGATGCCAAGGGCATTCATCTGTGTTTGGGAAGCGCCAACTTATTGGGCGCTTTCCGGGAAGATATTTTACTGTTTTAACATTTTTAAGAAAAGTTTTGAACAGTTGTTAAATAGTTTTTTTTTAAAAAAATTCATTTTTAGTAATGTATGTGCGGTATTTTTTCTCTCTAAAATCGTAAAAAATCTTGGTTTTGGGCATGTCTTTAAAAACTTTTGATGGATCATTTGTTTTCGTTGACATTGCTTTCATAATTGCTTTTTTCAGTGTCATACTCCTCTGCAGTTTTGTACCCACGTATCAATATAAACAAATAAACAAATTTGTTTTTTTCTCTCCCTTGCACTTTTGTTTCTGTTAACAAAGCCATATTTAGAAATGGTTTGTTTTCACTTTTTGGTAATGAACTAGTTGATTGTATGTAGAAAAAAAATTCTCAAGAGAGAGAATAAAAATGTCATTTAAAGCTGCTCGCGTTTTTATTTGTCGTCGTTTTTGTTTGGAATGCAATGAAATTGCGTTGAAATTGTTTGTAACAAAAAAAAAAGCTCAAAACGCTTGATTCAAAAGTATCTTCGAAAACAAGAAAGAAATATTTTAAATATTAAATATCATGAAACTTCAGCACAAAAAGAGAGAATAAATACTGTTCAAAATAGTATCGTTATATTAAGTGAGTGAATATTAACGTCGCACTGTTCAGCTACACTAGGGCTTTAGGTGACGGACCTCGTAATTTTGAACCATGGTCAAGTTACGAGGACGACACCTGAGCTGGCACTCCTATCCCACCACGCCAACGGGAGGGCGTTTGAGCTCTCGACATATTGAACGTGCATCGTTTCCTTACCTGGCTTGTCCTTAGTGGTACTGGGCTCGAACTCATGACATGCCTGCCATGATCCAATACCTTAACCGCAATACCTTACAATACCTTACAATACCTTAATATCCAATACCTTAACCGCAGCCCCATCGTTATATTAACGTGTTGTTGTTGTTGCTAATGCCAACTGTCTGACGTTGTCAGATCGAGGCCCACGGAATTCATCATGGCAAGGGACTAGATGTACGCCAGTTGTTGGCCATAGCCTTGAGCACCATACAGGTGACAGTACGATTTATCTCGGTTCCACCCCAATTTTGAGGGAGGGTCAGGGGCCCCCACCTCTCACCCCCTGCCACCAACCTCACCAGAGGTTGGCGGCTCGAATATATTAGTCACACTACAAAACAACACAAGGACTATTGGCTTCGGTCCTAGTAATTTTGAACAGCAGTTAAGTGACGAGGACGACACCTGAGGTGGCACACCTTCTCCTAACTACCCCATCATGCCAATGGGAAGATTTTGATCTCGACAGATTTTTCGTGCATCAGCCCCCTATACGGCGGGTCTTCAGTGGTACAAGGGAACTAACTCATGATCGTTGTCTACGGGTTTGTTACCATAACCAATAGGCTACCGGGTACATAGGCTTGGTGTGGAAGCTTGAAGTACCAATTCAGACATTATCTTCATCACGTGACCGGAGCTCAAAATTACGCCATTATTCCCAGCGTGAGTGAGTGAATATTAACGTCGCATTAAACAGCTACTCGAGAGCTTTTGGCGACGTATCTCGTCTTTTTGAGCCATGGTCAAGTGACGAGCATGACACCTGAGCTGGTGCACATCCTCTCCCAGCTTCCACACCACACGAAAGGGAAGTCGTTTGAGTTCTCGACAGATTTAACCCTTTATTTACCGACGGTACTCATAAGTACCACTCACTTTGAAATTACATAAAATAACCATTTTTACGAATACTCTGACGATACTTAGCAGGATTATTCTTTTAAATTCTCTCTTCCATGATATAGGGTAGCACGGGTTCTATGATGAGTATTTTAGCGGGGAAGGCGAATAGTTTTATAGCAGAAGGTGCGTTTTCAGCTGACATTTTGATCGGATTGCGAAGATTGTCATTTTTGCTCCGAAAAAGTAGTTAATTTCAAAAGGTAAGTGTGTATATTAAGGATAACGATTTGACTATTTATTTTAATTGAACAGTCCATATAATTAATTTTACAGTTGAATATCTTTAATTAATTAATTAACTCTAACGAATTAAATTTCCCAAAGTGGAGTATTTTGTTTATGTATATCCCTTAATTTTCAATGTAGTGATGCAGAAAAAAAATTACAGTAAGTCATAATGCGGTAGATAAAGGGTTAACGTGCATCGCCCCCTACACGGCGAGTTTCAGCGGTGCTAGGCTCGACCTCATGATACGCCGGTCACGAGTCCATTACCTTGACCACTAGACTTCCGGCCACCCATTTATCCCCACGTTACTTCGTTGTGTGACTTTTAATAAACAATTGATTGATGAGTCAAAAACAGTTAACTCATATATTAATCCTACAGAGATAAAGAGAGAGAATTCTAAAAAAGAAAATAGTTCATTTTATTTCTGTAAATATAAGAAAGTGCAATACATCTTATAAAATATGATACATCACTTTACTTTGGTTCCAAAAGGACACGGTAGACTCTTTGAGACCCTGGGCCCAGAGAAATCTTGAGATTTTTTGAGGCCCCGAGGGCCCGTACAAAATAGGCCCTACCTGAGATCTTTAAAAGTAGACGGTATATAACATGCATCGTCAAATATTTGCTCAAACGGTAATTTGAAACAAATAAATGTGCAGGACTCACAATCTCAAAATCCTAGGTACAAACCGGCTCGACCGATAGCCGCATTTCGACTAAATGAGTTGAATCATAGTTTATGAAAGCCCAGTGGCTGAATAGTAGCGTTTCGCGCTTCCACTCCACAGGTTCGGGGTTCAAACCTCTGGTTGGGCATGGTCGACTCAGCCTTTAATCCCTTCAGGGGGTCAATAAATGAGTATCAGGCTTGCTTGGGAACTAAACACTGGGGGTTACGCGTCAAACTGACCACCTGACCGGAACATCTGCTCATGCACCTCAGCACCCAAGGTCATTTATACTGAGATGGGCACAGCAGGCCTTGACCCTCATGGGCTGTTGCGTCACTGTGTTGAGTGTTAAATTGTTTATAATATTAGATATAGACATAGACCTGTCATCACATAATAATAGAGTCATACCACTTTTGTCAGTCGAGATACAGTTTGAAATTCCGTGTTTTTCGGAGAATATTTATGGGAATAATATCTGACCACATTAAAATTATCCAGATCATGATCTTGTTAAGACAGAGTCCAGGACGAAATGAGGCCCCCACCGAGGTCGAGGTCATGGGCCCGGGCCCAGTTTGCCCATACCTTAAGACGTCCCTTGGTACCTTAATAGTTATAGTCCCTGACTCGTGGTTGTCTTCCTTTGAGTTAGACCCTAGTACCATTGAAGACCCATCGTGCAGAGGGTCTGATGCATGTTAAATCTGTCTAGCCTCAATGTCCTCCCGTTAGCTTGGTTTGGAAGCTCGGAGAGGGCAGGGCCAACTCTGGTGTGGCCTTCGTCATTTGACCGAGGCTCAAAATTACGATGACCGTTGCCAAGAGTTCTCGTGTTGTTTTATATAGATTGACATTAATATACACTCATTAATTTATTTGATACCAAATAAAGATTCATTTTAAATTTTCAAACCGAGAGTTACTTAATGCCTCAATGAGATAATCTTTGCGATAACATGAGTTGCACAGTTTAACAAAACTAAATATAAAACAAATTTTTAAATTTTTTAATACTTTTTCCTGTACTTAATCCTTTAAAATTAAAACATAATCAAAAATTTAAAAAAACTCTTTTTAATTACACGCATCACATTTCTAGAACTATATGCTAAAATTTGTGTTTCTCATCAAGAATTTATGGCCGCGGTAGCCGAGTGATCAAGGTATCGGATCCTAGCTGGTCTTGTCACGAGTTCGAGCCCAGTGCCACTAAAGACCCGCCGTGTAGGGCAGCGATGCACGTTAAATCTGTCGAGAGCTCAAACGTCCTCCCGTTGGTGTGGTGTGGTAGTTAGAAGAGGGGTTGCCTGCTCAGGTGTCGTTCACTTCACTTTACCATGGTTCAAAATTACGAAGTCCGTCGCCAAATGCCCTCGTGTAGCTGAACAGTGCGGCGTTAATATTCACTCACTCATCAAGAATTTTTTTTTTATCTCAAAACAGCTGTTAATCTTCGTTTTTATTTAAATTTTAGATATAAATCGTTTCTAAAAATAGATAAAAATCCTAATTTTAAATAAAAATCTCATTTCTAATAAGAAAATTTCTTAATATTAAAACAGAATAAAATACTTCTAAACAAATTCGTGTACCAAAAAAAGAATGTTGTTAAAGGGAAGTAAAATTTTGTGAAAAGACACATCACATCCGAAAGATAACATCATATTCTAAACCTAACTTACATTATTCATGTCTGGGTCTTTTCAAGATATAATTTATAGATTTCCTACAAAACAATCCTCAGATTAAGCCAATTACCCTCCAGTATCCGATGCAAAACGAAGTAAACATTGGCTCTGTTTTTCACAATAAATATTTCCTTGATTTCCAGTAACATGAAGTAAAAGCATTTATACTTAATTCTATATTCGTATACCCTATTTAAATGAGCTGTGTTATAATTTAAATGATTTAAAATTACACCAGAGGAAAAGAAAACCGATACAGCTTCTGTAGATGTTTTGATTTAACCCTTTTTCTACCGACGGTACTTATATAAGTACCACTCATTTTAAAATTACACAGAATAACCATTTTTACGAATAATTTGACGATACTTATCTAGGATATTCTTTGAAATTCACTCTTCCAAGATATATGGCAGCACGGGTTCTATGATGAGTATTTTAGCGGGGAAGGCGAATAGTTTTATAGCAGAAATTGCGTTTTCAGCTGACGGTGTTTTCAGTGGATTGCGAAGATTGTCACTTTTGTCCCGAAAAAATAGTTAATGTCAAAATTTAAGTGCCTTATTTTCTTTATATGTTAATGAAGACCTTAGAAAACGATTTCACTATTTATTTTAAGTGAACAGTGTATATAATTAATTTTACAGTTGAATATCTTTAACTAATTAATTAGCTCTAACGGATTAAATATCCTAAAGTTGAGTATTTTGTTTCTGTATATCCCTTAATTTTTAATGTATTGATTCAAAAAAAATATTGCGTGAAAAAAATTGCAGTAAATTATAATGTGGTAGATAAAGGGTTAAAGGCTTCCTCAGATTAGATCAGAGCCACCTCAACTCGAGTTATCAGAAAACAATCCTATACAAAATGAATCAAACTTCGAAAGCGAAATTTCTCGAACTCGTATCCAAGCGTCATGTTTTTCTGATGAACCAGACAAGATCTACAAATCGTGGGGTAGCATTCGAAAGTGCCCATGTATTTTACAGAGGTTGATACACTCCTTAATCCTTTAATGTCGGCTTAGAAATGATTCCAAACGCAAATGTCATGCATCCTGATAGTGGCATTTATGCCTGAGTGATTGTTTCACGTATCTTCTATGTTAGGGAAAGAAAGGAAAAAGGTGTTCCATGATTCCCGATCTTTGTCCGATCCAAACTATTCGTGGAATAGACGCAGTGACTCGTCTTTGTTTGATCAAACGGAAACCAGTTCGGTGGGAAGAAAAAGAAGAAAAGCTTAACAAAACAAAGGCACATGTTCGATGCAGAAAGAACTTTTATATATTTAGAGACGCAAAAGAATGGTTTTTCTAAACGAAGAAAAATCGTTGCGGAACTAAATGACTCCAGTGGGTGTACTGGGTGCATGGTATGATGACCTTTCCGTCGCCTGGACATGCGTTGCGATCTGTCGTCTTTTTTTAAGGCTATCACTCATCTATGTCTCAATTTTAGAGGAAAGAAGTTTCGGGCTTAAAAAGTTCATGAGTTTGTATTCTGAAATATGAAAGATTGGAAACTTGGAAAAAAGAATGATTTTTAGACGCCGGATAGGTGGTCACGATAGCCTTTCCATTATTCTTTTTGTGCAATTTTTTAATTAAAAATCAATTTTTGATTTTACAGAATTTTTCTCACTGTTCTTTTCTTCTAAAAAATTGCTTTTATCGTTTTACAGTTAAAGACTCTTTTAGTCTAGAGGTAGAAAATTCTCAAAAAACAAGTAATATATAAAAAAATTAAATCACAATTGCTACTTAGGTCAACAATAAAATTTTTTATTTTAATTACTTTTTATTAAATAGTTACAATTAATATAAATATGTATATACGTAGGTCGGAATCACTCTATTAAGTGGCAAAATAGAAAGCGATTTTTCCTTGCAATTTTCCATTTTCCTTTTTATATAGGGTGTTGGACTATTATTTTTGTTTGTTACTATGTATTTATTAATTAAATTTAGTTATTTCAATAAAATAGTATTTTAAAAAGAAATCACACTCTCAGAAATTAGGCCGTCCCAGGGGATTCGAGCCCACAACCTTTAGATTAGAAGTCAAACGAGCTATGTATTGCGCTACAAGGAGCGATTTTCCTTTTTATGTATGGTGTTGGACTACTATTTTTGTTTGTTACTATTTATTCATTAATTAAATAGAATTAATGAATTAACATTTGAATAAACTGTATTAACATCAAGTGACATTCACTACAAATTTTAAAAAGTGTATTTAAACTTGAATGGATGAATAAAAAATATTTTATTAACGATTGAAAATTTGAACAAGATATATATATATATATATATATATATATATATATATATGCCAAGTTTTTTTCTGATATATATATATATATATATATATATATATATAGAGAGAGAGTATGAATTGTTTCGAATCGTATACATATTTAAAATATCTAGCTTTTTATCATTTTTAATTCTTAGTAATTACGTGGCCGGAGATGCCAAGTTTTTTTCTGAAGCTATGTTTGAACAACTGCTTTTAAAGAATGCCTGAAAATCTTAGCACTAAATACTTATCAAGCAATTCTTAATAAATGGAAAAACTAAAATACAAATAAGCAACAGATAAGTAACACATTTCTTAATTAGCCACTGGTCATTTTGTTTCTTATTTGAATCAATCCAAAACTTTAACAAGTATTAGTTATTCCTTTTAAGTATCTTAATACTTCAGCTATGATTATTTATATATTGAAAAACTTAAATTTTAGGGAGGTCAAGTACAAGTAATAAAAAAATAGCTGAAAAGCAATAAATTACTTATTTCTTTTTTGTTACATGTATCTTCGAAATTACTAGGGAAATAACAAGCAGAAACCATTAAGTCATAAAATTTTCTAATTAAACAAAATTCTACTTATTTGATCGTTAAATTGCTTAAATATATGCTTTGAGGTAGTTTTTTTTGTAGAATTTAGTGAAATACTATCAGTTCTCGTATGAGAAAATCTCGAGCGTTGTAGACAATAATATTAAAAATTATTATTCGCGAATTGACGAGCCCTTTACAATTTCTTTCGATATTTTTTTATTGTGGAGATTAGGATGGTTTTTGTCCTTTTGGATATATTTTTCAGAAATTTATATCCTCTCTGTGCGCCCAATTTCCCCGAAACCTTCACTTCAAGTTTCTATTACAGCTAATGACAGAAATATAGTTCTGATACATAGTTAAGATAAAGAAGAGGGAAAGAAAAAATAGAAGGAAGTAAATAAAAATAGTTGTAATTTATACGATCAACAGGAAAAGAAATATTAATAATATTCTTAACTTCACGTGCGTTGCATTAAAGGGCAGATGATACATTTAATTACGTAGTTCTTTTTCTAATCTTGATGGATGGTTCCACTGCCCTTATCAGTTTTTCTAAAACCATATCAAGGAAAAACTCGGACTATATGTTATATGCTTAGTTTAAAATAAAACATCTGTAAAAGCAGCAAAATGTTAAAAATGTTTAAGCTTCAAACTTCCCCTGAAAATCGATTTTTTTTTTATATTAAACTTTTATAAAGTATGCCATATTACAATTTCTTTTAGTTTTATTTAAAAGTTGTGTTTATTTGTTTACTTAATTGAAATAAAAAAATCTTACTTAGAGTAGTTTATTGATACATATATAACAATGATGTACAATTCTCTATTCTTAACTCAAATCGAAATTTGTAGATATGCAGTAACAACGGAACTAAACTTTCCCCAAACTAATGGATTTCCGTAATTCTTAAGACTATTATACACTTAAATCAGTGCTTAGTTCCATTTCAGGGCCCCCTTTTGTTTTAGGTTTTGACCTGTTGCACCTGGCAAGAAAGGGCAGGGAACAGTGGCAGCTGTGAAGAGCGGAGTCGTTTTCCTTCCCTATTCGTTTTCTTAGATTTTTCTATAGCTACCGAACATCTGCTACAAAATGTTAAGCAGAATCAGATTAAAAAATAATGACAAATTTAAGAACATTAAGGGGGTTTACACATGTGAGTTTTAAAGCATTTTTAAGAAATTATTTTTGACGACCAGTAAAATGATAGAACTTTACATTTATTATCATTTATTTATATGTATCTCAAGAGTATGTTGGTGCTTCTCAAACTGTGGGAACCCGAGGAGGGGTCACGAACATATTGAAAAGTCGAATACAAAAGAAAAGAAAAATACATTAATTTATTAAAAGCAAACAAAAATAATAATGCATTCTGACATGATAAAAAAAACCATTTACACTGATAGAATACACCTATAAAAGTATGAGTACTGCCCAATGCATTTTATAATTAATTAACAGTACTAAGCTAAGAACAAGTTCAATAATCACCCAAAAGGGCTTGTCACATATAAAATTAGCACTTATCTTAATCATTTGTACGGTTTATAATCAATCCCTTGACTGCCGATTGAAAGTTACGCGATTCGCTCCCTAATGCCACCGTATGTGGGGTACTGGGGGAGGGGAAAGGAATAAATAAGAAAATCCTCTGAAATAAATATTTTCTTCGCAAACACTGTCACGAGGTCCTTTGATTGCGGCAGTAGGAAGTCTTCGGCATAATTTTATGGATAGTAGTTAACAGAAAAGATCGTATCTTCGAAAGACGTATATATACGTCGTGGGCAATTGACGCATTGGCTGAGCGAGATGTTTATATACGCCGGAGATGCATTATTATTGTATGGAGGGGAACGCGATGAAAATTTAGATTGAATATTGGATCGCAAGTATTGAAAATTTGAGAACCACTGGAGTATTATATAAATTTTTTGCCTAAAATATCCAATGGAACGTGAGTTATAGAGTTCTGAACACAACCGCCTCGAAAAAAATGGACATTTTAAATTTTTACCGTATAGATTACCTCTCGGTGCTTCCATTTATGTGTTTTTAGAATGTAACCCTCTATAAGAGAGGTCTGTGTAATTCTATGCCTGAAAGATATTACTGGTATTGATTTGTGCTATCAATATGCCAAAAAAAAAAAAAAAAAACTGGAATAGAATTTTTAAAATCTTCGAAAAGATAGTAGAAATAATTTTTTTGAGAATCAAGTAGAAGACATTAGGGTGACTCTGCCATTTTTTTAAACTGTGAAATGAATAGTTAATACCACTGTTCTTAATTTTCGAATACGATATTCGAGTTGATGCTTTTTTTGTCCTGATCTTTTTTTCAAGCCACGTGATGACTTAAACTGAATTTAATAAGCACACACACACACACACACACACATATATATATATGATGGAATTTGCTTAAAACGAGTGATGAATTTTCAATTCACCGGTAAACAAACTGTTGCTCTGCTAACTTTGAGAAAAATGTGTTATATTTTAGATCATGAGAAGAATGAAGAAAAGTGCACTTTTATGGCAACAGAAATATCTAATTCAACTATTTTACTGTGAATATAATGTCAGAGTTATATTTCTTAAAATAAATTATGCAATTTTCTTTTAGAATACGAGATGAACAAAAGCAATTTCCCCAACACAAATGTAAAATAAACATTAAGGTATAAATTTTTTCATAACTTAAGAAAAATATAAATTTTTTGATGGATAAAAGATAAATGAACTTCGTATTTCAAATTTACTCAATTAAATTTATTATAGATTTGCGATTTATCTTACTTAATTGATTTCTTTATTTACATACTTTTAGATTTGCAGCTTAACTTATTATTTTATTTTTAGGTACTTCTAGATTTATATTAAAATTTTAGGATTTTTATAATTAATTTTGATCAGAAAGTTTGGAGTTTTGATTATTCCGGGGAATACTAATGTAGAAATGTCTCCACTCATGTAAAAAAGCTGCTTTGTCCGGCTATGCCTGACCAATGTATATTGTATGTGAAAAATGTTTTTCGTGGTTAAAAATAATAAAAAATGAACGGTCCTTTTTTTTTCATGGTAAAAAGTATCTCATCATGAAGTAGATTTCGAGGTTTTGTTGTGTAAATACTTAAAAAAAATCTAATTTTGTACAGACAGTGTTTCTTGATGATGATCTTTGAAAGACCAAAACAGCAAAAGAGGTATGAACATTTTATAATCCATCACATTGCTCCTATAAAGATTTCTACCTTCCATATACAGCAAAATACAGATTCTAATCTCTCGGTCCATTTCCTTGGGAACTAACTACCAATCAAAACATCACTTCCGAAACTTAATGCAATCAAGGAAATATACCCAAATTATCCCCTTAATCAGTATTCGACAAAATATTCATAATTACCAAAGCTTCCTTAACTTGTTTATCAGAACATACGTAATCGCTTCATTTACAGGAAGTCCTCATCTTCTATTTCCTATGATTAAAAAATGGGCGCCAAATGGCGATAGGGTTGATTTTCTAGCACATTCTGAGGTCACTTTCTAATGCATGCTTAGGCGGAGTTTCTTGTGTTACGTCACTTCCTCTTCATCGCCGAGTTCCGGATGGATGAAAAGCGATGCTGTCGGATCTGGGTCGTCCTCATAGAGTTTTTTAATGGATAATCGCCGATCTAGGATGGAGGGTGTGAGAAGTTGCATTTTGAACTGCGTGGGATTTCTAGGAAGGAAAAAACATCAATTCGAAGCATTCGAGAACGCTCACTTGCTTGCGTTTGTGGTTCTCGAGTCCTAAACAGAGCGTGTTCGACGCACGCAGAATGAAAAGGAAAATAAATTTCTGTGAATAAAATTAAATCAAAGATTCACTTTCTGGTACATTTACATAATCTTTTGTGAAAGTTATTTAGTAGTGAGAAAGAGAACTGGCTTCTCTCTCTTTGATTCCCAATTCATTTCGGTAAATATTCTCATATTGTACACATGAGTCATAAAATAGCTTTGGCTTAAGTCATTAGGAAATATTAGTTCTTTTCATTATTGTATTAAATAGGGAAAAATATATATTTATTGAAAAAATGAAAAAAAAATCTGAAGAAAAAAATTACATTTTATAATAATTATTTTTTTTGCTACTTTTTTTTTATCATAAACTCATGGTTAGTGTTGCTTCCATCGAGACTGGTACCAGTGGCGTACACTGTGGTACAGTGGCAGAGAATATGAGGATCCCCCTCAAAGGTTTTGGGCCCTAAGCCGGATCTTGCGAAGAGTATGTTCGTGGAGTCAGTTAGGCATTGAGCTCCCTAGAATCCTGCCCACCCCTTCACAATACGGGGGTTGCGGGAGTGTACATTGCGCCACTGCTGTGGCAGAATTTGAGGGTTTAAATCTCGCCCATTGACTAGCATATTCTTAATTTTGACATAAAGATTACAACTCGATACTTTCATTAACGTTTTTCTAAAATGTAATCCCTCCTTTGAAAAATAGTCTGTGTATGACACTTCCTGGTATAGTGACGATCCCACGCGTAAAGGGGATGATGCACGCTAAATCTATGGAGTCTCACTTTGGAGTAGTGTGCTTGTTTGGAAACTGCTTGTGCCAGCTTGCCATCCTCGCCACTTTACCATGGTTAACGGCTGGGTGGCGTAGTTGGTTTGTCTCTGGCCTTCTGTACCCAAGGTTACGGCTTCGAGCCCGCCCCAAGTTGGTAGATTTTCCTGAAGCAGTAAATCGACAACGACCATGTTATATAATTATACGGTATGAAAAAGATCCCTAGAGTATCCGTTTGGCTTAGATGCTCTCCGCAAAATTAAATTCTAAAGTACAAACTTCGCATCGGCAGAGCTCAGGTGCCTCCTTCTGGAGAAGAAACTGGGCGTCAAAATTACTAGCGGTAATTGGTATCGCTTAAATGGTGCCGCACTCAAAAGTGATACCAGCGTCTGGGGAGGTCCGCAAAGGTATAAATACCAATACGCAGCCCCATTACAGAGAGAAGAAAAACTTTACTATGGTTCAAAATTACAAGATCTTTCCCCAATCGTCCTCGTATTGCTTCAAACCATCTTTTTAGAAACAATCAAATGAATTTACTTCGCTATTTTTAAATCTGATAGAATGCTTCTTAAAGGTGGTACCAGGACATGCTCAAAAGAGTAAAATGCTGAAATTAAGACTCTTTGCTTATAGGACGTATATCTTTAAAAATTTCCAGTAGAGCTTAGAATTTTTTTGTGATCTTATGTAATAAAGATATTTTAATAAAATTCTGTAGAAATACAAAAATAATTTTTTAGTTCAATTTTTTTTTCTGTTTACTTTAAGTTTGACATAATTTTTGTGATCTCATAATACGTGCTTATATTTAGGTACTACTTTTTAAAAAAGTATCTCCTAATTATGTAAAATATTTTTTGCACACGTATAAAACAATACACAAAATAGAGTGAAACTATTTTTTTAGTAAAGTATTAATATAGTTTCTTTAAAAAAGTTATAAAACTGTGTAATTTTGAAAATTTCTATTCCCCGACCCCCTTTTTCATACATAAAACTATGCAGCACTTAGACTAAAAAAATAGATTTACAATATGCACAGGTATCCTGTATAGATGTATAAAAATTTGGAATGTATAGTGCAATATTTTTTTTAAAGTGTACCTAAAAGAAAAATTATGCTTTGTTGAAAAAGTGAAAAAACTAAAAGTAGTAACATTTTTACATATCATACTATTGACTAATATTCTCCTGCCTATTTTTGAAAATCTCATATAATGATACTTTAAACATTCCCTAGAATTACATAAGTTATTTTAAATTAATTTTTTTCCTTTGTTATAGCTGAACATGAACTAATTTTATCAAATAAATTTTCGTTTAGGTACCATTTTTTATAAAAATATTTCTTAAATATGCAAAATATTTTACATACATATATAAAACAATGAGCAAAATATACCGAAATAATTTCTTTTTGATAAAATTATTGTATAATTTCTCTGAAAAAACCGCAAAACTTTAAAGTTTTTAAAATCTCGCGCGAATTTTTTCCTTTTCTTCTCATGCAAAACTAGTTTTTCAAAAAAAAAATTAGACATTAAAAATAGAAAATATTATTGTTCTTTTCTAGTAAAAACAAACTAATGGTTTACATATATTAAACACAAGAGGAACTATCTTTTAAAATGTATTAAAAGAGACGGTCGTTTGTTTACATTTTTATCACTTGTTCATATTTTAAGGTTATTTTATCAGCGTACATATATTTTTAGATTCAGAAAAATACGCACCATTTTTAATACAAAAATTAAAAATCGGTTTTTTGAATGTGTATGATGTCCTGGTCCTCTTAACCCTTTAACGGGCACAAAGCTAAAATACATTTTTCTCTGATAAAGCACTTGATAAATGTAATGTTCTCATCCCCTATAAACATTATTAAGTCACAAAAAAAAATATCTGATCAAGGTTTTTTTTTCCTGGGTGGTGGCTAGACGTTATAGCCACTGCGCACACTTCGGACATTAAACTTACTTTTCAGCACTGAAATAATTGATCATATTGCAATAAACTTTTTATGAAAAATTGACATTTATGCAATAACTATTTCAATAACAATTAAATACAAAGTATAAGTGCAATTAAATAACAATAGAAGAATTGTACAACATAAAACATTTACTAAGAATATATATAAAATACTTAGAACATACATTGAAATTGGTATACATCCACATTTTATATTTTATTTAATTTTAGTATAAAAGGTTAAAAATAAAGTAATATTTTTGAGAATTTAAATGAGTTATTTCGCAAATCTGATGAACTATTTACTGTGGAGCTTTATAATATGCAAACGTTTTTTTCCGAGCAGAAAAGCTGTAATGAAAGATTTTCGAACCCGAGAATCTTGTACCACATATTGTAAACAAAGTTTGTTTATATTTCCGACCCCCAACATTCTCACATGATTCGAAGTGTGGAGAAAAGCGAAAAATTCTAGTTTATTTTTATGTTATATGTGGGCAGTGGATAGAGCCTCTAGCCACATATAGAAGCTTTTCAAAAACCTAACTAAAACCTTTTTTTAAATTGCACATTTGCTTAATTCATTCAGATGAGAGAAAAGTATACTTAAGATGCGTCGAAATGTTTTTCAATGATCAGGAATTTTATTTATTGCAATCAAAATACAATTCGTAGATTTACACCGAGAAGCACTGGTTTAACTATCCATCAGGGGACATGAAATATAAAAAAAGGTATCGTCCTGCCATCTGTATTGATTTTTATGCGTTTTAGCTTCAATTAACTCATGTGGATAGACTAAATATCCATCACCCGCTTGGCGAAAATTTTTAAATATGTGACTAGATGTATTAGCCACTGCCCGCCAAAGGGTTAAAGGGGATTTTAGTAGATTTTTTTAAATAATAAAAGGGTTGATCTCTCTTTCTCTCTCTTTGATATATACTCACTTAAAGCAGTAGTTTTATAAGTTTAATCAGAAATATTTAAAGACAGACACAATATATTCAATCAAATTTTTATCTAACAAAAGTTCTTTAACTTTGATAATATTTTGATCCTAATTTTTTCATTGTGTTGGGGTGCAAGATATTTTGTGCAGAACTTGGATGTAAAAAACATTAAAGTAAATAATTACTATGCATTTTGAAATTTTGTATTTACCGTTGAAGATAATTATATCATTTTAATAAAGAAATGAACGCATTAAAGAGAGTGAAAGTATTTCTTCCTCGAGATTTTAAATTCATTTGATAGACTGTACTCACAAAGACCTTGGAGACCATATGTTGGTTAAAGATCAGGGTTTCCCTATTTCTAAGTGAATCATGAAAACGTGAGGCTTGTGTAACTTGATTATAGCATGCATTCTATGAATAAAGCCCGAAATACAGCTCTAATATGACTCGTATTTATGTTTGTCTTCATCTAATATTAAAAATATGGCTTGAATTCAAAGTATTTTTTTAAATAAAAAAAGACCCTGCCATTATTATTGTCTGACATCACAGTCTGAAAGAAAATAGTACTATTAATGTGCTACTAACACTTGTTTAGATTTTTTCCCTTTTTTTCATGTGTAAAATATGTTTCCCATTTCGTTCTCTTCATTATAATGTTTAATTAATTTAATATGAAATATTTCTCGCGAGGGACTTTTTAAGGTGTTGAGAAATATATTGCTATATTTTATTTTTCTGTCTAATTATAAGAACAAATTCCAAGTGAGGAACTTTAACTTTGATAAAACAGTTTTAAGGATTTTTAAATCTACACCTCTCTCTTTTTTACCCAGGCTTATCAGAGTATCTAAAGAATCAGGAGAATGGATATTAGAATCAAATGGAAATAATCATTCTATTGATTTTTCCTATTTACGTTATATCGCAATATAAGAAGGAACAAAGTAATATTATTCTTAATTCTTACAAACTGAAATAAAAATATATTGCATATGACGGAAAAAATTTTCATTTTACCAAAAGGATCACGTAAACTGATGTATTTGATAGACGATATTTTTTGTGTGTTGAAAATCGATATTATTAAAAAAATGCCGAAAGTTCAGTTTATGATACATTTTTCTTAAATTTCAAATACTATAAGAAACTAGTGAAACACGAGGACATTTACCTTAAAGCTGATTAATAGATAACAGAATTTGCCTTACAATTCAGCTGTATCATATAGAATTACATGATTTTATCGCAACTTCCTTAAAACTTATTGTAATTACTTTAAGACAACAAATAGTAAAGATGACTGATCACTTTTATATCACAAGAAAATATCACCAATCAGTCAGAATAAGTTCTTAATTGTAGTTATTATGCACAAAAAATAGTTTTCCCTTCATGTTTATAAATGCTATTGGCAGCACAAAGAAAAAAGGGTAAAATTATGCTTATTTTTATTATTTATCTTTAATTTTTTGCTTAATTTATGACTGATTCTGTCTATAGATGATGTTTTTCAATAGCTTTATTGTAAATCTTTTCCTAAAGATTTATTTCTTCTTTGGTATTATTTATATTCAAG
This sequence comes from Trichonephila clavipes, assembly GCA_019973935.1. Classification (NCBI taxonomy): domain Eukaryota; kingdom Metazoa; phylum Arthropoda; class Arachnida; order Araneae; family Nephilidae; genus Trichonephila; species Trichonephila clavipes. The sequence continues at coordinate 284,468 of BMAU01021206.1, read as the reverse complement.
GTTCAAAAAACAATGTGGTTTTCGTGAAATTATCAATATAACACCCATGACTTGATGATATATTTTATATTATTCAATTTCGTTCGTATAAATATAAATTAGAAATTAAATAATATTAAATATATATAATTTCCAGATGATTGTTTACTGAATTAGTAGGCTTAATTCATGGAACATTCACTTGGAGCATGGAACCTCCATGAATGACTTGGGTACACTTCATAGGAGCTAGTTGTTGCATTTATTGATTTTCACTTATCAGCTAACGAAATTTGAAAATTTATAGAGCTAAATAAAGAAAAGTATAAATGTATGTTTCTACGATTATTGGTGCTTATCGTCAATTGTTTATTTCAAATGATAACACACCACTACCGGATATGTTACCTGATCTCTACACAAAAACCATTTTCACATTAATGATCGTAAGCTAACTTGTCAAAATGTGAATGTGTGTTTTTAATCTTAACGTCCCCGACACCGGTAGGAGTGAAAAAGAATCTTAAAAAATCCGAATTTTTGTTCGGTTTTTAGATCGGAGCTTATTGCTATCTGAAGGGGTTTGCAGTTCGCATGTGAAGCCGAGGTTCACTTTCAAGACCTTTAGATTCTGCCTGACAGCCGGGCCCCAGTTCAGCATCTTTCCAATTGGACATCTATTGGGGACCAGACTAGCCTTGATATTTTAAATCTTCTTGATTGCATTTCTACTAATCCTTGTGTACATTTCCAGTGGGTCTTATCCCACGTGGGGATTGATGGTAATGAGAAAGCCAATTTCTTGATCAGGTCGGTGGTTGAGGAAGGGGTGAGCTCTACTGGGTCTTTACGAATTATCCTCTCTCAAGAAGATTAATCTCAATGAACTCCTCCTAGTTATCCTAGGTGCTTCGGAAGAAATCCATGAAATTCATTCAGGTTTATACTTAGGAAATATCAGACTGCCTTCTTGTGCTTTATGAGCGGTCAAATATAAGCTCTCTCTTTCCCGCCAGTGTCAAAAGATATTTCCGGGGTGTTATTCCGAGCTGGTCTTTGCAACCCACATCTTGATTTGTTTCGATTTCTTGACTCTTCTGTATTTGGACTTTCTTGAATTTTTTGGATTCATCTGGGATTAGCACAACTTGTTTGTCGCTAATAATCATACGTTGTTATTGTTAATACATGTTGCCGTTCATATTTATTTTAATATTTCCTGTTTGTCTTCCTTTATTACTTGCATTCATCTGAGCTTGAAATCTGGCACTCCATTTAATTTATGTTTCGAAATTCTAAGATCGGGAAAAGTATCTTTTGCTAAAACAGTAATTTTGCAAAAGCGCATAAATGGATAATTTTCATGACATTTAGTGTCGCTTAGATTAGAATATATGCATAAGATTGTTTTAAGGGCATTTTGACAAAAAATTTATTTAAATACAATATTTTGGCAAAAAATTAACTTAGAATATTTTTTTTCCAAATGTTCTCCTTTTGTGTAAAATGATTCTATTATAATGATATTTTGCCTGTCTATAGCTCAGATCTCTCTGCAGAGACTCAAATAGATTTTTTCAAAAATTCACATTATTTTCAGAGTTACCACCAATTGAAATAATTATTGACGTTTTTTTCTTAAAACTGCTCCCCTCTGTTGTCGTGAAATATGAATAAGCCCACTTCTAAGTTATACATTTCAAAAATTCTAATTGAGCCTCCGTAGAGAGGTCTGAGCTATATACAGGCAAAATATTATTCTAATAGAAGCATTTTTCACAAAAGGAGAACATTTGGAAAAAAGATTACTAAGTTAATTTTTTGCCAAAATATTGTATTTAAATAAATTTTTTTTGTGAAAATGTCCTATTTTATGCATATATTCTAATCTAAGTGATACTAAATATCATGAAAATTATCCATTTATGCGCTTTTGCAAAATCACGGTTCCGAACGTAGTCGGATACCTTAAACCACGTTTTAAGCAAAACGCGAGATAGTTAAAGATAATTTTTACACCCACAAATTTAATAATATCATATATGCATTTATTATCAAACAACTCAAGATACAAAATCATTTTCATTTAAAGTTAATTCTCGTAGAATTTTATAGTCTTAGTAGAAGACTTAGTCTACATATACTGTTCGTCTTAATCTTGAATACCTCGGCATATAATTTCTATCTCCTAATCTTACACTGCATTCCAAGAGGTCGTCCATGAAACGTAAAGGATATATCTTAATTATATTTGTTATTGAAGATGCAGATTTACACAGGAAGGTAGTGAACGAGAATGATGTTAAAAGAAATGGAGCTTTTTTAAATTAGGATACTTTACTTTGTCCATTAACCGATGTATGTCCTTAACACGTTCGCTGCAGGGTGCCTTCTATCGTGGGATGTAAGAATCCAATCCCGTAGAAGCGGGAGCTGTGGGGAGATCTTTCAGTAGCCAATCCCGTGTTATCGAGGGAAGAGCTTGTCAATATTTATTTTCCCCTTTAGTCAGATTGCGGGGGGGGATACATTTCTGTAGTTGACATCGCGGTGATCGCATTTTCGCTCCTCTATAGTTTCAAAGAATATGTTCAGCGTCATCGTGTGTTTCCAATGATGGTACATGTGTCGTCTACACATAGTCGCACGCATTGTGAAGAGCCGATACTCCAGTCTAACTGGCTTTGGTGCTCCACAAATGCATTTATTTTAGCATGCGAGTCTTGGGTCTTACGTAAAGGCAGTCACCCCAAACTATTTTGGTGGTCCACCGGTCGACCGCGATCGACGTATTGCTTACCTTGGATTTAGAAGATGTATTTCGAAACACACAATATGCACTTAAAAAATTGAAAAATGAAAAACTTCATCAACGGGCATCTTTTAGTGATTTTGTAAAAAATATATATATACCATTGCAGTTGGTGTAAATTTGTTTGGCAAAAAGAGGCAAATCATTTAATGTTGTAGAATTAACCCCTTAACTATACCGATTAAAAGTTATGCTATTCACTCTCCAATGCCACCATCAGTAATTTAGTCAGTGTTTGTACCGATGGCGCAACTTTCATAACAGCCAAAAGGAAGGTATTCATTGATTTATTAAAAAGAACCTCAAATTTGAAAAATTTGATATCATTTTCTCCGTATTTTGCATCAACAGAATCTCTTTTCAAAGCTTACTCTTATGCAAGACGCTCTGAATAAAGCCATTGCGACTGTAAACTATTTTCAAGCAAATGAAATGTGTCATCGTAAATTTTGGCAGATACTAACTTTAGACGAGGAAACTAACAGTATTGCAAGGCTCTATGGCTTTCAACAGGATAAGTTTTAATAAAATTTACTCTTCGACAACAAATTTAAAACTTTTGTCGAGAACGAAAAAAAACCCCTATGATTTATCAGACTCAGCATTTTATAGAAGCTTTGCCTTTTTTGTACGATATCATGTAAAAAAAGCAATTTAGTATTTGTATAGAAACTTGGAAAAATATCTTCGAATATATCCCTGTCTACGAAAGCATTCATACCGCTTACTTTCTGCTTTAGAAATACTAATGCGAATCAAAATTTTTTCTTATGATAAAAATTAAAACTAGTTTTAAGAAGACAGATTACATATGCTATAATTTAGAGGATAAGTGAAGGTGACGTGTTACGAGAAATTTTATATATAATCCAAATATTCAATTACTTTTCAACACAAGTAAAAATTACAAATGCTCCACTGATTTAATTTTTCAATTGGATTGTAAACCTATTTTTATATTATATATAACTATGTTAAATTTTTATGATTTAATATATTCTAACTTTTCAATTTTTATGATTTAATATTCTAACTTTTCAATTTTTATGATTTAATGTTCTAACTTTTCAATTTTTATGATTTAAAAATTCAAATTTTTCCTTATAATGCAATAGATTTAATTTCTATACTTATGATAGTGATACTTTTCTCTTTTATGTTAAGAGGTATTTAATACAAATTTGTATTTAAATTTAAATATATAATGCTGAACTAGTCGAGCTTCTTTATTACTACCTAATTAAAATGTGATCCCCAATATCGGATTGAGTAAAAAGTTTTCCTTCAAGGAGAGATACCTCCTCGAAAACACACATTGGGTATTCCTGTGGTAGTTAAACTTTCTCCAGACGAGTTTTTGCATTCTAAATCTGGACACGGCTATGTAATTTGTTTGTCAAAACTCTTTACAATCTTGTGCACTAAAAAAGTGTTTAAAACGGAGCTTTCACTTCAACATATCAGAACGATTGTGTACTATGAGTTCCGAAATAAACTCAGTGCAATTGAATGCCACAAAAAATGTGTGAACGTTTAGGTTTCAGTACTGTTTTTCTTATGATGTAAAAGTTTGGTTTCAAAAGTTTAAAGCTGGGATTTTCAAAGACATTAAAGATGAACCACGTTCTGGCCGTTCTAATGAGGTTGATTGAGACCAGTTAAAGCAAATTATTCATCAAGACAGAAATCTTTCAACACAAATGATTGCATTAGAGCTTGACATTTGCCAAAAAATGATAGTTAATGCTCTCAATCACATAAATCTAACATTAAAGTTTAACTGCTGGGTTCCTCACGAATTGACCGCTGAAGCCAAGAACAAGAGAAAAGTGGCTTGTTTGGCTCTGCTCAGAGATCAAAGGAAAGGAACATTCTGGACATAATTGGGTATTGCGATAAAAAAAATGAGTGTACTTCAATAATACAAGCTGTAAAGGAGGGTGGTCAGTACCCGGGGAATCAGAAGGTTCGGTTGCAAGACGAATGCTGACTAACAAGAAGGTGCTTCTCTGCATCTGGTGGAATTGTCGTGGAATTATCTGTGAGGAGTACCTGAAAAGATCAGGCAGACTATCAACAGTACAATATACAGCAATATGCTAGTCAAAGTTAACAATAGCATTCACGAAAAAGGAAAAAAATAGTTCAGAAGGAAGATGGTTCTCTTTCATCAAGATAATGCCCGGACACATGTTAGTGCAATGATCGGCAGGACACTCTACAAGCTGGAGTGAAATTTGAAAAAACATCCACCATACAGTCCAGACATGGTGTCTTCGGATTACTATCTGTTTTCACATCTGCAGCTGAATCTTGATGGCACAATCTTCCATTCAAATGGCGGGGTCATAAAGAAGATCGATCGCTTTCTGAAATCGTTTACGCCACAGTTTTTGGCAGAAGGGCTGAAAAGTTGCCAAAACGCAGGCAGACCGTTGTAGATTTGAATGGAGATAACTATCCTCATTAGCTTTGCTGATTTTGTATGTATTTGTCATTTTGCAAGATTGTTTTTTTGGGGGGACGGAATACTTTTTACTAACGTAATATTAAAAAGGTTCCCATCTCTGATACAGAATATATTATGTCCAGGAATGAGCCATAGCCTTATGTATGTATTCTTGCTCGTGCTCTTCCATAAAATATTTTAAAAGATATAATTAACAAAACAGTATAATAGAGGCGCAGAAAAATTCGAATTGACTGTAAGAAATTGTCCATTTTTTTATTATTGTGTGTGTGTGTGAATATGTCCTGTACTCTTTTCAATACTTCAAAAAATCTTTGCAAATGAAAAAAAATAACAATTTAGATTTCTTTAAATAAACCCAAAGTATTCTTTCCAACTTTAATTTTTGGAAAAATTAACTTAATGTACTTTTTTGAGCATTTATATAGCTTTTTGTATTGCATTTTGTACACGTTTTAGGGAAAAGGAAATGTAATAGTACGAAAATATTTTCTTCCCTTCTTTTTCAGCATACAAGTAAAAAAAATTCTCATTAATATTTTTATTCATCTGAGAAGAAGTAATTAATTTCTGTGAGTTGAGTTTGCATTCTGAGATAAATAGTTTCGAAAATGAAATACTGCGTAAAACTCATTTCAACTGTCCACATCAAAAATTTTTTGTTTTCTGCGATATAATACACTTACAAGCGAGATTTTTTTGAAAGAAATATAGAAGTACGTTTCAAAATTATCGAACAATGGTTGCAACAGGGATAGGAATTTTTATAAGGCTTGACTTATATATATATATATATATATATATTATATATATATATATATATATATATATATATATATATATTATAAGGCTTGACAAAATATCAGCTCATATGTAATTGAGCTCACACAACTCAAAATAAAAACTAGAATAGCTCTCATTATTAGAGACTAAATGAATTTCCGGACTCTTATTTTTATAAAAGTCGAGAGTATCGATTTTAGTAAAAATTGAAGGGGAAAACCTTCATGTTCAGACTTTTTTTTCAGTCATCACTCGAAGTGAACAATTTAATTTAATTTAACAGGAAAAAAAATAAAAAATGCGAATTGAAACTGAAATTCATGATAATGGAAAATATGTTAAATTTAAACTGTCTCACTCTGTGCAACAACTGCAATGGGGATTGACAGCTTTTCCTCTTTAGGAACAGTGCAGCTTGCGTCATCAAACTCTCATCTTGATTGCATTAAAAAATAGTCATATATAATATACTGGAATAAAAAATTTTTATTTAGTTTTTGCATGTTTTGGGAAATGAACGTGAGATCATTTGAAGTAGAATCAATTAAGCAGAATAAAATCACTTACGCTGGTATTCACCGCTAACCTAACACAGCGATGAAACCTGGAGTTAAGTAACCGGCAGTCAACCCCAGGTTAAAACTTCAATTCACAGCTCTTTTTCGACCTCCTGTTACTTGACTCTGGGTTTCTTAACCTGGGTTAGGGCTGCGGTAGCCCAGTGGTTAAGGTATCCAACCATGGCAGGCATGTCATGAGTTCGATCCCAGTACCACCAAAGACCCGCCGTGTAGGGCAGCGATGCACGCTAAATCTGTCGAGAGCTGAAACGTCCTCCCGTTGGTGTGGTGTGGTAGTAAGGAGAGGGGGTGCCAGCTCAGGTGTCGTCCACGTCACTTGACCATGGTTCAAAATTACGTGGTCCGTCGCCAAAAGCCCTCGTGTAGCTGAACAGTGCGACGTTAATATTAACTCACTCACTCACTCACTTAACCTGGGTTTACTGGTCGATTCCCATTGGTCGAAATAAACCCCGTGACTCCCGGCTGGAGTTACAATTTCTACATTCACCTCGTGCCAGCTTGTTTTTAACCTCGAGTATCGCTAACTGTTTAAAATGAATGCCAACAGAATTTATTTTACACAGTTCGAAAAAGAGTTGGTATTGGCTTTGATGAAGCCGCATTTACGTATAATAGAATGTAGGGAAACAAATGCTGTTAGTAGCACAAAAAAAATGAAGCGTATATTGAAATAACGCGGCAATTCTATGACACTGACGGAGTGGTGAATCCGCGAACACCACAACAGATCCATCAGTGTTATTTAAATTTAAAAAAGAAAATGACAAAGAAAAGTAGTGTTTTGCGGCAAGAAAACGCAAATGTAAACACTCGGAAAATCGCTTACTGCTCATGTGCGGTTAAAACTAACCCGGCTGTGACCCTGGGTCAGGATTTTTTAACTTGAACCGGAGTTAAGTTATTAACTTGCGATGGTGAATAGCGTTTTCGGCGAAACCCAGGTTTCCTTCCTCTAAACGGGGATCAGGTTAGCGGTGAATATGGGCGTTACAAATACTAAATACACTCATGGACAAAAAAATTAGCGCACCAAGAAATAATTGCGGGATCGTAACGAAACTTGGCAAGAAGGTACATGTCGAGGAGATATGCAAATGATTAGAAAGGCAGCGTGATTGCGCCTTATGTATAGCGGTAGAGGGCGTTTAACGTCGTTCTCCGTGGAGTATAAAACAGGTAACCAAAGCTTGTTTGAGTGTGCTGAATCATTAACAAAGGAAGAGTTGAGGTAGACATGCCATTACGCCGTTTTCGAAGACAATATGAGCAGCTGTCGCAGTTTGATAGGGGGAGAATCATTGGCATAATGGAAGCTCGGCCGCTCGGATTGTGCTGTGAGGAGGTGTTGGGACCACTGGATCCGAGAGGTGTTATTTACACGAAGACCAGGTTCAGGACGCGCTCGACAGACCAGTCGTCGAGAAGACCGCCACATCGTAAGAAATGCACGCGTGCAGCCAAGTGCTTCATCGGCCGCCATCCAGGCACAGGTAGCACCGTCACTAGGGGCCCCTGTCTTCTCGAACCATACGACGGCTCCTGGCTGAAGGACATTTGGGATCATGGCGCCCATTACGTGTGCTGCTCTTGACGCCTCCGTTTGGAGTGGTGCCGCGCACGAGGAAACTGGACTGCAGCGGAATGGAACCAGGTCATATTTAGCGACGAATCCAGATTCAATCTCAGCAGTGATGACAATCATGTTCGTGAGTGGAGACCCTGTACTGAACGCCTCAATCCTGCCTTTGCTTTACTGTGACACACCGCTCCCACAGCTGGTGCGATGGTATGGGGTGCCATTGCCTACAATACACGGTCACCCCTAGTATTGATCCGTGGCACCATGACAGCCCAGTGGTATGTCCATGACATCCTGTAACCACATGTGTTGATACTCCTGCAACGGCTCCCAGGAGCCAATTTTTAACAATGCTTGGCCTCTCACAGCAAGGGTGTCAAAAGAATGTCTCCACACTGTTACAACCCTTCCTTGGCCTACCCGATCCCCATATTTGGCTCCAATCGAGCATATCTAGGATCATTTGGGATGACAAGTTGGGCATCCCCCGAGTTTGAATGAACTAGAGGCAAGGTTACAGCAAATATGGAACGAAATGTCTCAAGACATCATACAGAACTTGTATGCCTCAATGCCCGATCGTATCGCATCATGCATTCGCTCTAGAGGGTGTTCAACAGGGTATTAAATCCTCCGTTCTTTTGCTTTTTTCTCTGAAATAAATAATCCTTTTTCTGTGATTTTCTAATCATTTACTTATAACAAAGTAGTCATTACGTATGTAAAACTTCGTTTCATTTTGACGCCTCCTTGGTGCGCTAATTTTTTTGACCATGAGTGTATAAAAGAAGAATGAATTTCACATTCAAACTACGTAGGATAATTTTCCTTCATTTTCATAATTAAATTTTTTTTATCTCGATGAATTAATGATTCTTAAACAAAATATTATTATTCATTTGTCTCTCTCTCTCGTTAACAGTTCCTTATAAGTAAGTATTATGTATTACTAAAATTCAAGATCTATTTCGAATTTTTTTAAAAAAATGTGATATAAAATCGCTAATTTGCTGGTTTCTATTTCCTTTAAAATTGAAAAACATTGAATAATTTTTAAACTGAAACATAATTATATAAATATAATAAATAAACAACAGTTTGTAAAGTAATATATTATCGGAACAATACTCAACTAAAGGCGATTTTATTTAACTTTAGATAAATACATTTCATCTTACAAGCAGTCTCATCCTATTATAAAATTGTTCCATATTCTTGTATATCGTTATCTTTAGTAAGTAAATATCATATTACGAATATTGCATCAAATACCAATTATGGCATTTGTTTTAAACTTATGTACAGTGCATCTAAAAATATTCCTGATGATATCAGGTATAAAAATGATTTTGAAAATCCTGTGGTAAAAGTCCTTTAATAGTTCTAACTCAGCAGCACCTTTTTATGGCCTCTTTCTAAGAGCAAGTGAATCTCAGAGACTAAAAAAATAACCTTTGATCTCTGGCCTAGTTTGTTGTTGCAGACCCTCGGACCATAAATCGAAGTTTCGAGATTGGATGGCCCGTTAAATGTAACCAAAAAAGTGACTTATATATAGATTTTTTCTGCTTTCTTTTAAGTGCTTTATTTTTTCCTTGTAGGATCTGAATTAGATGTACGAATATGACTCTCTTAAGCTTTGACATGACCAGAATATGATTTTTGTGTTTATTTATTTGCAATGGTCGTAAGTAGCCTAGGTCGTAAGTCAAGGAGGGAGTGTATAATTGATTCAATTATCTGAACGAATTTTTGTTTCTTTTCATTTGGTGGCATGATTTCGATTATTAAACTTTTGATGCGCTTTTACTTACTTCCTTATAAAAATTTAGTTATGGACCATAAATTAAATTAAAAAGAAAAATAATTTGTACCTGTGTGTAATATTTATATATGTACACTGCTGGCCACCGTAAATGCAACACCCTGAAGGAAGCATGCAAACAACATGAAATTTACAACATGCTTTAGGGGAGGTGAGATACGCAAATGATTAGATTTGCAATGCAGACACACATCACGCTCGCCTGTGGCGCCACCTCAAAGCGATATTTAAGGCTTGGAGATTTCGACGATTTCAAGTTCGGCAATTGTGTTTTTCTTGTGGTTTTTTCAAAAAACGATCAGTTATGTCTCGTAGAAAACAGCGATCAGCTTTTGATCAAGTATCCGAGTTCAACAGAGGAAGGATAGTGGCCTACCGAGATTGTGGATTATCTTTCAGGGAAAACGGTAGTCGTGTTGAACGAAACCAAACAAATAAAATGACGATATGTGACCGTTGGGTGCAGGAGGGTACGACGGACCGACGTGGTCAATCGCATCCACTTCAGTGCACCACTTCACGTGAGGACAGGCAAATTGTGCGCATGGCAGCGACGGATCTCTCAGTCACATCACGAAACGTAGCACATCACATTGAGTCTGTAACGCATAATTCAGTGTCTGCGCGTACCATTCGACGCCGTTTACAGCAGAGTGGTCTGTCCGCAAGACGTCCATTGCTTAGTCTACCCTTGACGCAGAACCACAGACGTCTCCGTCACCCATGGTGCGATGAAAGAAGGATGTGGATGGCAGAAGGGAACGAACTTGTCTTTACTGACGAGTCACGCATCTGTCTGCAACACCACGATGGTCGGATTCGAGTAAGGAGACACCGTGGAGAGAGGAGGCTGAACAGCTGCGTTATGCACCGCCACACTGGTCCTGTACCGGGTATTATGGTATGGGGTGATATTGGATATCACTCTCGCACTCCTCTAGTACGCATTGTCGGTACTTTAAACAGCCAGCGCTACATCTCCTAGGTGTTGGAGCCAGTTGTTCTTCCTTACCTTCAGGGGTTGGCCACAGCCATATTTCAACAAGATAATGCGCGAACATTCGTGGCACGCATTGTCCAAAGGTTCTTCGTCAATCACCAGATTGAATTTCTTCCCTGGCCAGCTCGCTCTCCGGATCTTTCGCCGATCGAAACATGTGTTCCATGGTTGCTCAACGATTGACCCAGATTACACCCCCAGTTGCTACACTAGATTAACTTTGGCAATGTATGGAAGCTACTTGGTCTGCTGTACCACAAGAACACATCCAAAGTCTCTTTGAATCAATGCCGAGGCGTGTGGCAGCGGTGATCTCCAACAATGGCGGCTACTCTGGCTACTGATTCTGGCAGGAACCACACTTCACAGAAGTCTATAAATTTAATCATTTGATACTTGGTCAACATGTTATCTACAAAATAAATTTTGTTGTGCTATCTCTTGTCTTTCTTGGCGTTGCATTTACGGTGGTCATTAGTGTATATTCAATATATTAAGTTTTCCTTCTTCTTAAATTTGGATTGGAATAAGTATCTAGTTTATTTCCACCTTTCGTAAAGTTTATTAAACCTTTTATACTTATAATCCCACAAATGATCGAACAGATCTCCAGATGAATGATAATATCACGAACTTATATAAAATTAAATACATATTACATACATTCAATCAGCGTTGATTATGCCTTATAATTCTTTTTTCCCACCTGAACTAACATGAATTTAGAATAATTGCAAAAGATGCCAACTTAATCAACGTAAATTTAGCAGCAGACGATTATATATCAGTAAATAAATTAAGTAATATCAGATTAATTAGAGTTACATGAATTTTTGAATTAAAGCAGACGATAATAATATGGAAGTGAACTTTCAACCTAAACAATATCTATAACTACTGTAAAATTTAAATAGCCAACTAAAAATTTCTTCGAAATAAAGAAAGGAAATTTAAATAGAACTAAATGTTTTACAATACGAAATAATTGGATTTCTTAGTCATTTATAGAAATGACATTTATCGAATTCTTGTTGGAGCATTTAGAAATTTCTGTTTAAGGAATGCGAACACGTTTTCATTTCACATGTGAATTAAATTTTACTCCGAGTTCATCATTCTTTCAAATTGTCCAAGCAGTCCTAAGACATCAAAATGTTTCATTAGATTCAAAATGAAGTCCAAAAAAAATCCTTAACTTTCCATGACGTTTAAATTTTATTCTGAGTAATACATCTACATAAAAGCAGAGGAAAAACTAATAACCGAACAATTTCATGCACGCAATGCTATAATTGGCTTGTGTTGTAATTGCTATTTAAATATAATAGGGAACTTTCGGAATTAAAGTTGATCCAATAATAACATACTGTTTTATTAATCCTGTAATTTTCTTACGATTGCATATTTATATTATTCATGCATGCATCAACCCGATGCATCGCTACTCTTAAATTTAAAAATCTGTGCATGAAAATGAAGTATAATTATTTTTTCCCTTCAACTTTTTTTACATTAAAAGTTATGGAATGAATTCTAAAAAAAATCACCAATTATATATATATATATATATATCCATACATTCTTTAAAGACAGTACCATTTCACAAATTCCCACAGAAAAACCGCAAGTTTCATAAAATTACAGTGCTCAGTTCAGGTATTACTGTTCCTTTTCTTTCAAAAGTATAATTTTCTCTGACCTTCAAAGGGCTTGAAGAACGGAAATCGGCTCGCCTATTTGGCCACCTGTGTCACTTACCATGATTCGATGTATTTGGAAGCAGATTAAAATATTCTCGTGCGACATCTTAGGCTTAGATTTGAACCACAGATTTCAAAACAATTTTAGCTTTAAGAACTTCAGGAACACTTTTGTACGTCATCCTGCCTTGTGTTTATGCGATTGACATCTTATTTTATTGATGACCTGAAGTCATTCTTTTGGTCTACAAGATGAAAATGATAAAAAAATTGACATATATATAGTATAAAATATTAACTACAACATACGAAGACATAGTATATGAAAAGAGAACATACTTTAATGTAAACCATACTAAAAGAAATCCTGTTGTCTCTCTCTCTCGATACGCTTTTTCAAAGAATATAATAATATATATATATATATATATATTCATCCAGTTCTTTCATTAAATTCTTAAAAATATATCCTTGACTCAATATTTAACTTACTTATTCCATATAGGTTACTCATTTGTATACATTACTTTTAACTTTCGTGATTAACTTATAAAATCTGTAATAAATCACTTAAAAAATTATTTACATATATTTTTTAAATTTCAAGAACCGATATTGGATTTTCTTTAAAACATTTGTATTGTGATATTTTTTCAAAGATACTAACCCACAATACTAATTATAAAACTCCTCACAAATTTGAGAATTTTTTTTGGAAGATCCATAAAAGAAAAACATATTTTGAAAAATGGAGGGAACAACACGTTTTTTTAAAAAAATAATTTCTAATTCTTTTTTAATAAAGAAGCAAGGCAATACTTTTAAATCCCTCTTAATTGCAATGTTCTTAAAGTTAAAATAATAGTTTCTAGCTTAGAATTGCCAAAATAAAATAAGTTACATTTCCATCAATAACTATTTCTTTAAAAATGCATTTAATGCTTTTTAAAATTTTATATTACGAAACCTAGATGGAGGTAATCTAGAAGTAATAAATAATATTGAACTTTCATTACATTTTCAGTCTTATTTTAACAAATAAAATACAAAACGAGAGCTAAAACAAAAAAAAAAGCATATTTAAAGATATTGTAATATTTTTGGCTGTCTATAATTAACTCAATTTAAGCATTCGTAAAAATTCAATACCAGCTAGTAACCATAAGCAAAAACAAAAACATAAGAAACTATTTTTCTAAAAAAATATCAATTTTTTTGTGTGGTTTCCATAAGAAGTATTAAAACACATACATCTAAATGAATTTAAAATATCCTAATGGAAAACCTTTTGAGATGTCCAAGAAATGTTTATTTAAATGCCATGTGTTTTTTAGACTTTTTTAGAAAAAACTTGTGTGTACAAAAAAAAAAAACTTTTCCCTCGTTTTAAATATCAGTGTCATGTATTTATTTTGAAGGTATATAATTTATATAGAAACAATAATCAAGGATTCAATGCCCTGGACTGAAAACAATTTGGAAACGTTGTGAATGTTTCAATTTTATTTGTTTCTTTTTCTGTCAAGATTGAGTAATTTTTGCTGTGCAAGAATGGTTTTTTTTTGCACTTTTATGCTCTAAATACTATTCTTAGATAGACCTTCAACCGAGCAGCTCATTTAACCGCTAAATGTCTATTTTTGACACCTGATAATGAAAACAAATTCATGTTCCATTTAATTGAAAAAACATAGTTATAAGAAGTTTGAATAAAAAAGGTAGCGTTAATCAAGGTTCTCATTAAAATATCCTCCTCTCTTTCTATAAAATGATGAGCTATTATTGAAACATTATTATAGTTTTGTTCTGAGATAAGTATTCTATTCTTTAGCATAAAGTTGCTGTCAAAGTAAAATTATATATAAGGAGAGAACATACACAATTATATTCATATGATCTTCTAAAATTTTTTATAGTGTTTAACAATTGTTGCATATTGTAAAATATATTTAGTTCTATTTAAATTTTTTCTATTTTGAATTAATTTAATATTGACTTTTAAATTCTATAATAGTTATAGATATTGTTTAGGTTGAAAATCTCCCTCCATGATATTATATATATCGTCTGCTTTTTAATTCTCTCAATAATTCATGAAACTATAATTTATCTGATTACAATTTATTTGCTCATATATAATCGCCTGTTATTAAAGTTATGTTGATTAAGTTGCTATAATTTGTAATTAGTTTAAATATGGTTTTGTTCGTTTGGAGAAGAGAATTGAAGAGTTGTATAATGCATAATCGACGCCGGTTGAACTTAATACGTAATTTTTGAATATTTTCGAGGTATTATCATCCATTTTGAGATCTTTTTGATCATTTGTAAAGTTAAAGAGTGAAAGGCTTCCGTGGGATAAAAAAAAGTTTGGCCCTATTATTATTCATAATAATACTATATATTAGCTTAATATTCTTATACAATCTCTATTTGTGTATATAATGTGTATGTGCACAAATATACATGTGTATGCATTAATGTATGCTCGTGTATGTGTTATATTTAGTCTTATTCAGAAATTACTAAAGCATGAGATGTGAACCACTTTTAGGATGGAGGACATTCTAGGTCTAAATAAGTTATTTATAAAATACAACTAATTCTTGCTTTGATTTTAAGAATTATTAGTTTATTCGATATTGTAAGGTCAGACAACAATATTGTAGGCAAACGAAAAATAGAAATGCTTAAATTTCAAAGGAGTGAATATCTTTAATTATACAAAAAAGTATGTTTTCTGTCTTTTTTTATGTTAAAACTTTAGAGAAAATAAAAGTTTGATACAAATTGATGTAAGAATACAAAAATCTGGAGAAAAATAGATGGTAATGTTCTGCTGTTTTTATTTACAGGCATAAATAAATGGAGTTTTCGATGCACACTATTTTTGAATTTTCTTTTTTAAATTACATTAACAACATAAATAAGAATAAAAGTTGGTACTTAAGTTGGTACTTAAGTATTATACCGTCGACTAATTACATCAAATCAAAAGACGTCGTGATATGAGGCCAGTAATGGAAAGCGTACCAAAGCATGTTCGAAAACAACGATGACATCCTTTGGTGACATTTTTTAAATTTTCAACGCTTTTTTTTTGTTTGACGAAAATAGTTGACGGTTTTATACGTAAGTACCAAAAAGCTTTTACAAGGATTTTTGGACTTGAAAGAATCGTTTTTGAGTTATTTAAGTTTAACAATCTAAAATAAAATTGATTCGAAATACAATGAATATTCAACTAACTTCAATAAAAAAAAAATGCCCCAAAAATATTATAGTAAAATTGAGAGTTAAAATTCGAACGTTCTTCATAATATTTTTGAAATTTGACATTTCATATACTGTTCATAATTTTCCACAATATGTTTAAGTTTTCCGAATAAGCAAGAGATTAAAAATAAATTTGAAAAAACAACCATCTGAGATATATACTTTTGTTTTAGAACCTAGAAAAAATCAGATTCCATATTTACGGAACCAAATAATCCAGCATTCTCTAAGCACGCACTCAGAAGCAAATATATACATACCCACATATTTCCTTTCCTTAAATTAACTAAAAAAATACACCCTCTTTTCTAAAAAGTAATTCGAATGCTTCAGTCACGCAATATTTCGAAACCATAAAGGATATAAAACACAAAATTAACGCACGGTAAAAGCAAACGACTTCTATTCATTGCCAATCGATTAGTGTTCTTGCTACAATCATAGATAATGGTGTCACATCCTGTTGAAAATAATCACCTGCGTCGAAATTTAGTAATTCTTTCCGATTATACTTTTAAATGATACTTTACAATGACATTCGTGCTATTTTTCAAAGGAATAATGGGGATATAATACATTTTACGATTTTTACAATATTAATAACGTGTTTATTTAATTTAAAAAAAAGAGAGTTTAAGAATCATCAAGACAAAATCAGAATATTGATTTTTATTTATTAATCAGGATTGTTTTCTCAAATAAGAAATTTACTTTCATAATTTTATTTCATAGTTTTGAATTTTTAATTTTATAAGAATTCTTGTGGTTCGACTAGAATATGAAGGGTGTTTTTTAGAGGTATAGAACTTTAAATTGCAATAAAACAACGATGTATTATTTTATTGACATGAATTTATTTTTATTCGAAAGATAATCTTGTGGCATTACATTTCAAATATGATTTCTGGCATATGATTGCCACGGCTGGCTCGGATGTAGTCCAATCTGGACGTCCAATTTTCGATGACTTATTCCAACATTTGTGGCCGTATATCGGCAATAACACGGCGAATGTTGTCTTCCAAATGGTCAAGCGTTTATGGCTTATCCGCATAGACCAATGACTTTACATAGCCCCACAGAAAATAGTCTAGCGGTGTTAAATCACAAGATCTTGGAGGCCAATTCACAGGTCCAAAACGTGAAATTAGGCGATCACCAAACGTGTCTTTCAATAAATCGATTGTGGCACGAGCTGTGTGACATGTTGCGCCGTCTTGTTGGAACCACAGCTCCTGGACATCATGATTGTTCAATTCAGGAATGAAAAAGTTAGTAATCATGGCTCTATACCGATCACCATTGACTGTAACGTTGTAGCCTTCATCGTTTTTGAAGAAGTACGGACCAATGATTCCACCAGCCCATAAAGCGCACCAAACAGTCATTTTTTCTGGATGTAACGGTGTTTCGACATACACTTGTGGATCAGCTTCACTCCAAATGCGGCAGTTTTGTTTGTTGACGTAGTCATTCAACCAGAAGTGCGCTTCATCGCTAAACAAAATTCGCTTATGAAAATCGGGAACGGCAATCTCGTTTTGGGCCCATTCGACGAATCTACACCTTGCTTGATCATATTTAAAATGTAATGCCACAAGATTATCTTTCGAATAAAAAAAAATTCATGTCAATCGAATAATACATCGTTGTTTTATTGCAATTTAAAGTTCCTATACCTCTAAAAAACACCCTTTATATCACCTGTTACGAGTTTGATTATACAGCGTTGCCATTTTTTGCTTCCGAATATTTTAAAACATTTCCTTTGAGATGTTCGCATAAAAGATGTGTTAAAATGAAGTTCTATCGAGATATATATAAATTTCTTGTTTGTAAATGTTGCATTATATGCTCTCAGTACGATGCTCCCTTTGTTCCGTAATAACGGTAACAATTGATGAATTTAAATTGACCCTAAATAATAGAAATAAAATAAAAATATAGAACTTATCATTTATTATCTAAAAATCATTTTAAATTAAACAAAATACATAAATTAAAAATATTACTTCTAATTTTTATTTTTTGAGAGTTCAGATATTTTCCTCTGCGTATTTGGTATTTTTTACCTTTGCAAACCTAGTTCATTCCCCGGGAGCTGATATCGCCTTTTATTTCAGCACCATATAGGCGATACCAATTGCCACAAGCAATTTTGACGCCTAGTTTCCTCCCCAGATGGAGACACTAGAGCTCTGACGATGCGAAATTGCACTTAGGAATTTAATTTTGCCGAGGGCACCGAAGCCAAACGGGCACTCCCAACTGATTTTTTACACGCCGCATAATCATACAACATGGCCTTTGTCGATTTTCTGCATCATGAAAATCCACCGACTTGGGCCGGGGTCGAACCCGTAACCTTGGGTGCAGAAGGCCAGCGACTAACCAACTACGCAACCCTTAGATTTTTCAGTAATTTCGTTAGTGTATTTAAACTTGCAGATCTCTTGTCTGCGAAGCTTTGCTTTTTCTAAATCCGTTATTGTTTTGTGTAAGATGGTGCTTGAAACTCGTTTTATTGATTATCCTTTATTTAAAATTTGAAATAATGTAGATTTGAGAATGTCAATGATGTGAGTTTTTGATTTTGCGCTAACTCTTCTGTTAAGAGGAATATTTTTACGTTTTCCGAGTTTTCTTTATAATCTACGTAATCCAATTTTGTTTTTTCAAAGAGTCAATACTAATATAAGATTCACTTAACAATTATTTTTACAGCACGTTCCCTAATTCCTAATATGGTCATTCCGTTGCCCTTCAATCATTTGGCAGCTAATGTAATTACAACTTACTACAACTTTTCGTTTTTCTTTTATGGATCAAGAATTGAACAATCACAACTGGATCTTTGCTTAAAAACTCTCTTTTCTTCGTCTTACTTTTACATGGGATGGTATTCATCAAAAATAAAACAACTGTTTTTCTATCAGTGGATGAAATTAGAAAAGTAGTTATAATCAGACAAAAAAATAACCTAAAATTTTTTAAAGATGCGTTAAAACAAATGACATGTGTCAGGGGACATTGATTTTCAATGAAGACTTTGCAATTTTGCATTAAAACATAACTTACAACTGCGTTCACCAATAATTCCAGTTCAAAAATTCACTTGCCTCTACTATTATGGGACAAATGTAGTAAAAGAAACAGGATTCATTCAATATGCATTTTTCTTAGTACAGATTTGCTTTAGTCAACTATAGCTGAGATTTCAATAGCTTTGAGCAATATGATTTGTATAATAAGGATAAAAATGAAATATTAATTGCATGCACTTATAATTTGTGCATAACTGTGCATAGGCGTTTATTTGGAAAGCAGTGTTAATATACATTATCAATAATGCTAATTATTTAATAAACATAAATACTTATAAAGTAATTCTAAATGTATGAATAGTACGACGAAACACGAAGTAATTATTGGATATAAAAATAATTTTTTTAAAAAACATTTTGATTTATATATATAAAAAAATATCGTTTCAATTTTTAAATTTACTATTGTCGAGAAACTTTTATTTTTTTTCCGCTGAAAGTTAAGGGATTCTTCCGTAAAAATGCGTTGAATAAACAAAAAGGATCCTATTTTAGAATAATTAAAAAATCATATTGAAAAATTTGAAAACTTTTATCTCAGCTTTTAAAATTAATTTACCCTTTTGGCTTATATTAAGTTTTATAATTTTTATCGCAGTATTGATTGAACGCTATGTTTCCAAAATAGGAAAAAAAACAAGAAAACACAGTAATTCGAATTTTATTCCAGCATCGTTTTTAAACATAATTTGTAATTATAAATGAAATTACACAATACATATTTTTATATTTTTCCTTATCACTCATTGTTGAGAAAGCCAACTACGTAACATATGAAACAATTATAACTTAACAATCACGATTATTTAAAAAAAAATATGCTTTTGAAATAAAATTCATTTTTAAGCTTTGGATAGATTAAAAGGTAACTATTCTGTTTTACCCTTCTTTTTGAATAAATTTTCTTCGTGTATTATAAATATTAGATAGAAGTTCAAAAAGTATCAGAAATAAAATAGTAAATTTTTTTTAAGTGTTTGAAAGGCTTCCATTTTTTCGTTATAAGGTAATAACAACATTTGGAGTTTTTTTCTTCTGAAGCGGGTATTCAAAGGCAACTCTGAACACACACAACTTAGGTACTACGAATTGAACTGAATTCAACATTAGGTACTGAATTCGAAATTTTTACTTCTTCATTAAATACGAAACAAAATAAAAAAATAACGGAATCTCTCCTTTCCTAGATTGTATATTAATTAATCCACGCTCAACTAGAATATATGTTACGTTGCCAACACATATCGGAAAAACTATTTTTTAATAACAGGAAAGAAGAAACACAATTTGTAAATTAACTTTCTTAATAAAACATATCTATTTAAATGTTCTTTTCCTTCTATAAAAATAAAAATGCATGTTTGTATAATCACATCAATCCAACACCGTTTAACGGATGGCTTTGAAAATTTGCATGTATATGTATTTTTTTACACCGAGAAGGTTTTTGTGCTATCCTCTTTGTTGCAGCTCCCCACCAGGTGGCACAACAGCACATCAACTTTTGCAGCGTTCATCAATCGCCAAGTTGCTAACAGGGTCGCCAAAAATGATGCCAATTCGGCTCTAGCGTCAGCATTTCGCTATATTTCTATTGAATTGCCATTATAATGTAAGAAACGGCGTTGCTTGCCCATATTAGAATTTATGCAAAAATAAAAAAAAACAGAAAGTAATATATTAAAGTATTACATAACCAGATATAAATTATTTACATTATTTTAAGCGTTTATTACACAAAATGCGTAACAATGTGTTACTTTTGCTGAGCAGAGATCAGCTTAGGAAGGTGTTTTCAAAAATCGACCCATAAGGCAGTTACGAGCAGTTATAAATAAAAAAAAATCCTTTTTATCAGCTATTAGGCCTTTAAACTTAAAACTTAACAAATAGAGTTTTTTTTTGCTCAGCTAATATATGCAAAAAGCATTTTTTTGTTTAATTCGCAATTCACGTAAAATTAAACTCATTTAAAACTCCTTTATCCTTCAATCTGTATTGTTTAATTTTTCATTTCACCCGTGTGAAGAACGGGTATACCACACAGCTAGTATTATATAAATTATCTTAAAACACCTTTCCTTTTTAACATGAAGAGAAAAAAAACAGAACTATTTTTCGAGATCTTTGAAAACAACTCTGTAGATAAGTTTTTTGATGGGATGTTCCCTATGTTATTTCCTACGGCAATAACAAAAGAAAAAATCAAAATGAACTCATTTAACTCTCACTCTCCCATCCAGAGTAAATTCCCAAGTAAAAAAATATTAAAACATCCTTCGGATCAGAGAGCAGAGTTTTTCCCACAGTTACGGCATAAGAAATGTGAACTGTGACAAGATTATGGGCGTAATATGACACAATTGATTCTCTCAACACACGCAGAGGAAATGTCAGCGGGAAAAAGAAATTCACTTCACAGATTGAATACATGTGTTTGACCTCTGAGAGTCATTAGTGTCTCCAACGCAAGATTTTTTAAAGAATGTTTTTCAAACTAATTAATTATAACACTAGAATTGCTTGGGGCATAGAACTTTCCTCCTCTTTTTAACAGAGAAAATAAAATATGCAAACTCATGAAGAAGTAGTTTTTTTAAATATATATATATATATATATATATATATATATATATATATTAGATGAGAAATTTTGTTAAATTATTTTTTGAAAGATACTTTTCTTATGTAATTGTTCTAGTATATTTTTCTATTTTTCTTACATAATTATTTTGTGATTTTGTGATTTTTCTGCATTAAGAGTTTGAGAGTTTGTTACA
Organism: Trichonephila clavipes; assembly: GCA_019973935.1. Taxonomy (NCBI): domain Eukaryota; kingdom Metazoa; phylum Arthropoda; class Arachnida; order Araneae; family Nephilidae; genus Trichonephila; species Trichonephila clavipes. Next base: position 262,576 of record BMAU01021206.1, on the reverse strand, counting down.
TAATAGTAGTGATTGGTTTTATCATGCTCTCTGAGTTATACTTTCTCTGAAGTTTTGTTTATTTTATTTTATTTGGTTTTCCTACCGAGTTGCAAAGGGGGAAGGTTGGCGCCTTCAAACTAGTTTAACCCCACTTATTCGGTCCTAAGTCCGAAATTGCTTTCTGACTCGCTAGGTTCTTCTTTTTTGTAGTTCTTTTATTTCTCTATAATTTTGTTCTTCATGTTCAGCTTTTATATTTTTATTACGCTATTTCTTGTTATGTTCTTTATCTATTATTTCTTGTTTTTGTTAAATAATACATATTTCTTTTATATATATTTTATGCATTCATTTGGCTGCTTTGCGCCTATCTATGTATAAATCTATTTATTTACTAATGAGTTTGTTCAGTTATGTATGTAGTCAATATAGAGTATGTTTGCTTATAGCGAATTTTGAAATCGCCATTAGATTCAAAATCTTGTCTATGAATGTTTTTCTTTCTTTTTCTCTTTTTTTTTTATTAAGTTTAATTTGGCTTTGTTCTTTTTCCTTGTGTGTTTTTCTTGTTTATATAAAAATATTATGCCAACTTCTGATTTTGTGCCTATAAAGTAATTGTGGATATGTTATCTATGAGTGGATTAGATTTTTTGGAATTATTGCTCATTATTTCACTTTATATTAATGTGATTGAAAAAACTTTTGCTAATTATATTTTATTTGGGTCCTTTCAATGTACCTTTAACTTTTAAAATAACTATGAATTTGAAAAATAACAAGTTTTATGCGACTGGCAATTTGTTATACTAGGGTATGACATTGCTCGGTGGTACAGTATAATGGTATCTGTACCATCGTCATCCATTTACCATTTTATGTGACCTTATATAGAAATTTTGTATATATTTGGGTATGGCTTTAGTTGGTTGTGGAGATGGGCACAAAGGTTCTGAGTTGGCATATAAAAAAACTATAAATTTTTTAAAAAATACAAAAAAATGTGTGAATTGTTTTGATAATCAGAATTTTTTTGCTTTCCCTTCTGTATCTAAACATTGTCGTGTTAGAATTTTTAAAATTCGAATTTTTGGAACTCTAAATATAAGAATTTATCTCGTACAACAAAACGAAATATTCATTTTTCCGATAGTATTGATGAAAATCAAAGAGATAATGATTTTGATAACATATTAGAAACTAGGTTTTTCAGAGATATTCATGCTTTAAAACTAAAATTTAGATCTTGCACTGATAAAAGATGCAAGGCGTGTGGCATGATGAGTGGGGAACAGTTGGATATGGATGCAGGTTATTTATTTTGTAAGACTTTTAACTGTGTTTACAAAATGACATGCAACATATGTAAATTTGCTTACATAGGTCAGACCTCTAATACTATCAATATTAGATTGAACCAGCATAGGTCTGATACAAGGAAATTTGATTGCAACAAAAACCAGGCTAAGATTGAGATAGGACACTTTCATAAACATGGATTCAATAACATAACTGTACATATACTTAGAATAGTGCCAAATATTAAACAAAGATTATGGTTCGAAAACTTTTTTATAGATTCATTTAGATCATATTATCCTTATGGTTTGAATGTTATATGGAAAGGTGAAAATGTCTTATTAACTTTTAAACAAAAAATCCGAGAATGCATTATATCTTCCGAATTTTAATAAATTTATTGATAATAGTAATAATATTCGTTTAGCGAGAATTTCAAAAGCTAAACGGAGAAAAAGAGTTACTAGAGATATGTCAACCCTCAAGAATTCTATGTTAGAATTAGCTGCTAAATTTGATGATAACTACAACACAGGCTTAATTAAATCGTTTATGTTTGGCTTGAATAAAACTGAAATTAAAACTATGACAGATATTTTAAGCAGATATAAATTTCGAGATTCTCATGGTATGCATATGATTCGAGACCTTAATAACTATTTAGTACAAAAAATGAATATTAAATTAGATGCAAGTGAAAATTACTCTATAGAATATTGTACATTATTATTTATGAATAAATCCTTTAACAAAATTAATTTTTCAAGTATATTTCAAAAATATCAATCCTTTTTCCTATTAAAAATATTATTATTAAAAGGCTTTCAAATACAACAAGAAATTTGGTAGATTTATATTTAATTATAATCAAATCTCGGAGCTCCTAAGTTCTGATTCATGTAGATGCAATCTATATCGAGACTATATTGATGATTATCATCAGCACGTTGTCACAGGAGACCTTAGCATCGTGAAAGATGATTTGTTAAGAAATTTTATGGAAAAAGGTACCGGTTTTAGACTGATGATCACAAAAAATAAATCTAACGTTATGAAACAAATCATAAAAGATTTAGATAAATTCTACCTTAAAATGGCAATTAAATACGGAATGCCGATTGAAGCATTCAATCAATTTAGATCTTATATAGCAACAGAAATTCGGGAATTAGATTTTACTGTTGAAAATGAAATTATGTATAAAGATCTTAAATCATCAATAGTAAATATCCAAAATGACTTCGTTATTACATATATTGATAAGGTCTCTGCTAATTATGCCATAATTTGTAAATATTTTTACAGTAAAATATTAAGTAACCCCATTTTAAATAATAATTCATTTCAAAAATCAATTCACAATAATAGAGAAGATGATAATCGTCTTTTAGCTTTGAACAAAAGACTGAATATTCATCTAAATAATATTAAATATCCAAGTATTTTTTTAACACCAAAATTTCATAAAAGCCCTATAAAATTCCGTAGTATCACTAATGGATATAATACTTATATCACGAAGTCTGGGAAGATCTTGCAATCTCTTCTTCAAAATCTAATTGATAATTTACAAAACACGGCAATTATTAAAAATAGCTTAGAGATTGCTAGAGTTACTAAGAATATGTTGATTTTTTCTATGCATGGTTTTGATTTCGAGGACCTTTTTAATTCTATAGATATTGACGATATGATTAAGGTTCTTCAGTTAATTTATGATAAATATGAATTATATACTTCAATGAAAAAGAAAAAAATTTGATATTCTTGTTAACCTTGTTTTAAAAGAACATTTCATTACATTTGATCATAATCTTTATAAACAGATCAAAGGGATTACCTCAGGGTGGCCCAGCTAGTAATTGTTTAGCGAACCTATATTTACATTTTTTGAAATAGATCATGTTGTAAATGATTCTTACTTAATTTATCGTTATATAGATGATATAATAATTTTTGGTAAAAATAGTGAATACAAACCAAATATTACGTTCTACCCTGATTATCTCAAGCTCCTTAAAACTAACTTCAACTCTAATAGGGTGGAATTCTTGGATTTAGACTTGCATCTTATTAACAATAATGTAGTCAGTAACATTTTTGACAAAAGAGATTCGTTTAAGTTCCATATAATTAAAATTCCCGTATGGAACAGTAATTTTCATATATCAATTTACAGAAATATCATTTTGAATTTTTTATTTAGAAATGATAACTTAACTACCCACAAAATAGATAAATACAATAATATAAAAAAAATTTTCAATGTTGTTTGGATCATGAATACCCTTTTAATTTCTTGAGATCTTATATTCATCATAAATACATTAACCGTCTTGCTACTTCGAATTCCAAATCCACCACACAACAATAGGTTTTCAAAGTCAGCATGTTAGTGGTCTTGCTGTGAAGATTATATCATAACACTCATATCACAGTTTACATTTTTTCCACACACATCTTAAACATCTTACACATTGTTGACAACCAACCAAATTAAATCCTAGCAAATTTACATTTTTGACAATCAACCAATTCAAATTTTACCATACTTGATTGTCGTCATTTTATACTTGTCTTTGCTGGCTGGTTTAAAAATCAGCTCAAAAGATGTGTTTATGTTTTTTCGAATTTTTTAACTTGGTGAATAATTGACTTTCATTAATGGCAAGATGCTTGTTTCTCTTCGTAAAAGCTTTGTGAGTAAAGAAATTTTGTTAAATTATTTTTTGAAAGATACTTTTCTTATGTAATTGTTCTAGTATATTTTTCTATTTTTCTTACATAATTATTTTGTGATTTTGTGATTTTTCTGCATTAAGAGTTTGAGAGTTTGTTACATAATAGTAGTGATTGGTTTTATCATGCTCTCTGAGTTATACTTTCTCTGAAGTTTTGTTTATTTTATTTTATTTGGTTTTCCTACCGAGTTGCAAAGGGGAAGGTTGGCGCCTTCAAACTAGTTTAACCCCACTTATTCGGTCCTAAGTCCGAAATTGCTTTCTGACTCGCTAGGTTCTTCTTTTTTGTAGTTCTTTTATTTCTCTATAATTTTGTTCTTCATGTTCAGCTTTTATATTTTTATTACGCTATTTCTTGTTATGTTCTTTATCTATTATTTCTTGTTTTTGTTAAATAATACATATTTCTTTTATATATATATATATATATATATAAAAGGGGTACAAATATCTGCAGGGGAGTTTAAGGTTGATTTGAAGAAAGCCGTTTTTTATGGGTTAATTTTAAAAAAAATCACTGCTTTACTTAGAAATAACAGTTATCTTCAGTTTCGCTGGATATTTCATTATGTTGTGTGATTAAATACTGTTTTTTAGGTCACTGATATCTAAATCCTTGCATTATGCTTTCGATTGTGTTGAAAAACGTTCTTACAGCCCTTGCCTCTTGATTTAAAAAAAAGAAACAGCTTCAAGCTCTAAAACGGAAACCTAGTTATCTTTTAGGGGTAGAGTTATTCCATAAAACCTCACCCCCAAGAGTCGATTTCCACAGAATCTATTTTTAGCGGATCTCTACTCAACAAATAAAACATGCTTGTCAAATCTCAAATCTGTAGGACTTGTAGCTCAAAAACGGAAAACTTTACCTTTAACATCCTCGTAGTCCCTCTTCTGGGACGATATCTACAAAACTCATTTTTGGCGGATTTTTTACTCAATAAAAGAAACATGCTTGCAATATTTCAAGCCAGTAAGTCAAATAGTTTAAAAAGTTTGTTTTTTAATCTATAACACCTTCTTAATCTCTCGCAACCCCCTCACCCCTAGAAGTCGACTTCCGCAATAACCCACTTTTAGTGAATCGTTTCTCAACAAAAGAAACATGTATGCCAAATTTCAAGTTAACTAGTTCCAGATATCTCGTGATGAGTTAGTGAGTCACTTTTCTCAGCAGAAAGAGTTTTGAAATCTTTTTGCAATGCATACTTTGAAAGTAATGCTGAAATTCAATTTTATGAATATTGAAACCTAACTGCATACAGAACTATAGTGATTATTACGAATTAAAACTATGGAATTACGATGTGTGTTTGCTGAAACGCGATGCCCAGGGGGTTTTCACTGAATCTACAACTTCATATCATGGAGGCCAAAGAAATAAGCTTTAGGTAGCAAGCTCTACGTTGAGTAGCATTTATAGACCTTAATCAATTTGTGTATATTTTAATTTAGTAAGTAAATAAAAAAAATATAGAATGTTATATACATTACACAATCATTATTTATATATCTGTAGCTATTTAAGATAATGATATCTCAAGATATTAATGCTGATTTTATAAGACTTATATTGTTGATTTTTATCAGGAATAATAATTTCTAAAAGATTTCAAACTCAGCCTCCCTCAGTTAAAAATTAGCCAATAAGTGCAATTTAAAAGACTATTTCATGGCCATCTTAAGTGATATACAGTGGAAATCGCTTAACACGAAACTGAGGAGGACTGAAATATTTTTTCGTGTTAAAAGGCATTGCAAAAAAGAAAAAGAAAATACACATTTAACAAAATTAAGTTTATTAGAGTACATTTTATACACATAGATAAGTATATAATCACATATTAAGTAAAAATCAACGAAACAAAAACATTCATAAATACTTAATAAAATTTAATATCTAGAAAAGTTTCAAGTTTTTGTAAAAACAAAATGATTTATTGAGTTTTCAGAAAATAATCTGATAATTTTCTTTGCATTGTCAACGAATTGTTTGATGCCGTCCATTTTGTTATTCATTTCATCATTGAGATGTGTATCTAAATAACTCTTCACCTTTTAACCTTATTTCGTATTTAGTGGGAACAGGAGCTACATTATTCATTTCATTTTCGTCGTCGGAGTTTGCATCAATAGTATTTTTTGAGCCTTGAACAAACTTCAAAATATCTTAGTCTGCCGTAATTGGGGCTGTACACACATTATCATTATCTACAGCATAGGTTCCCAACCTTTTTTGAACTGGTGCCCCCTTTTCTAGTGAATATTTCGATACCACCCTCCTCCTACCCCAGAGAAATAAGAGCGTACATAATATATGGTGAAAACAAGAATTAAATTTTAAAAAACATTATATTACTAATAGAATATATTTTTTTTAATTTAATTTTTGTTTCGAAAGTACCCCATTTTTTTTTTACTTGCAAATCAGAAATAGCTATTGGTACGAATATACAATTTTGAATACATACAATCAACATAAGGTAACCAGTATTAAAGTTTACTTTTATTAGTAAATAATCAGCATGTTTTTTAAAGATTATAAATGGTTCATCTGCCCATGCCCCTCCATACCATCTCAAAACTCCCTAACTTACTCTGGGTCTTATACTGCCTCCCCCCCTGAAAGCCTCAAACGCCCACAAGAGGGCGTCATCGCCTACGTTGAGAACCTGCGATCTGCAGCAGTGGTCTTCAAACTGTGTTCCACAAGAAATACTCAGGGGTTCGTGTCACAGTAAAAAAAATCAAAAAGAAAAGTATATAAGTGCAAAATTATTATTTCTGTGAAGATTGAATAATTACAAGTATCTAAGACTGATCCTATTCATTAAAACTGAAAGTTTATTTGTATCTCAAAATTATTTTTCAACTTTTTTTAAACTTTTGCTATAAATATAACAAAATAACATTAAAATGTTTTATCCTTATATATATGCTTCCTACTGGATTGTGAATATTCTATTGCTTACTGTCTAAGGTTCTATGAGATAATTTTACACGCGTTAATTAACACAGGGTCTTGCATAACTAAATATTTTCTAATGGAAAATGCACCATTTGCAATTGGGGAAAAAACACATATAATGAAAGAGAGAAAAAAATCTATCAACAGATTCGATGTTAAAACCTGTGAGCGACTTCCCCCTGAAGTCATTCCCTCACCGCCTTGCTTACCTAAGTGTGTGTGGGAGGAAACAAAGCAGGACCAGAAACTTCCATTATCACTATTATTTATTTTTACTCAAGCACACTAATCAACAACCGATTAAACCATAAGTGAATGTCCTAGGAGATGATATAAAGAAAGCAATAAACCTTAAGTGAACAAGCGCAAGTAACCAATTTTATTTAACCTAATCAAATTCCCAATCCACTAATTTAATACAGTGGCAAAACACCGCTCTAAAGTTAAGCTGCAAAAATCGACTTTATTATATCTCACCTTCGTCGCGACTGCAACAGTTTCTCAGCTCCTTCTATCTACAACTACAGAACTCTGACTTTATAGTCGAACTAATCCGCATATCAAGCTTTCATCTTGAGAGGGATGGCTGCGAATTAAACGAGAATACTAGCCCAAAGATTCCTCCACAAGAGGATTAGTGAGAAGATTCCGTAAAGATCCGTCACAAACCTAAATTTAGGCTAGAACAGTTCCTAAATATTAGTTGCAAATTTATGAAAAATACACAGTATTTCTCACACAGCTATAAGCATTTTAATGTCATTCAGAACATCGTGTTTAAGGTGTGAGCAACTTGCGCATCAAGTTTCTCTCTCACACCGTCTTGCCTACCTATGGGTGTGGGAGGAATGAAAGCAGAACCAGAAAATTCCATAATCACAAATATTTATTTAGTCAAACAACTTAACCCACAACTATATATCCTCTAAGTGAATGTCAAAAGAGCAGCACGGAGAAAGCAATGAATACTAAGCAAATATGCGCAAGTAACTTATTTAACTCAACCTAATCTATCGTTGATTACTAACCTCAAAGCCACTAATTCAGCACAGTGGCGAATACCACACTTAATTTTCACATGCAAAAGTGAACGTTATTCAATCTCACCTGCGTAGCGCCTGCAACAGTTTCTCAGCTCCTTCTATCTACAACTACAAAACTCTGACTTTATGTAGTCGAACTAATCTGAATATCATGGTTTCTTCTTGAGATGGAGGAATGTGAATTAAACGTGAATGCTAGCCCAAACATTCCCCAAGAGGATTAGTTAGAGGACGCGTATTGATTCGTCACAAAGTGAAATATATTTCTCAACGTGAGTGGCTACAAAAACAAAGTATACAAACAAAGGAAACGCAGAATATGAAATACAATTGTAGATACTTTCAATAGATATAGACTTCAACAATTTGTATGAAAAAAAAAAAGCAATCACATATCCCAGGTACTAAATATAATCTGCGGGTAGGTGACGCTTGGATCAAAAATTAATATTATTAATGAGTAAATTCTACTAAAAAATTAGATTACAGAATTTTTTAATAATAAATGCAATACTTCTTTTAATTGCCTTTAAAAAAATATCTATAATATGTGTTGATATACCTACTTTAAATATTATTGTGAGATAGATTCTAAGTATGTGTGTGTGGAATGGGGCTTCACGATAACACTTCCTAGTTCTAGGGGTTCCACGAAAACACCTTCAATCCTTAGGGGCTCCGTAAATTGAAAAGTTTGAAGACCACTGATTGAGAGCAACGAATTCTTCAGATGATGAACTTGCCGGCTGGTTTTCCGTATATTGTACATTTCCAGAAGGTAAATATTTTCGTGTAAAGGGAATTTTGTTTTGTGTCATGAAAAAAAAATGCATGAAAATAAATAGCAGTCTGTCGGGATGTTGTATTATTTCGTGTTAAGCGTTTTCACGTTAAACGTATTCCACTGAATAACATTTCTTCAACTCTATCATTCCAATTATTGCCTTTGATTTGCAAAGGGATACTCTTAACAACATAAAAGCAAAAAATTCATGGTTATGCGCTAAATTCCAGAGCTGCAGAGTGATGCTGAAAAGATGTAGATTTGAAAAAGAGTTAAATTGTTTGATATGATCATTATGCCTTTATAGAAAAGTTAGAGATGATACCAAAAATAGAATCTTACGCAACCTCTTAAAGAGTAACTGACGTCACTAGGTTTTTTTTTATTGTTAACCTCAGAATTCACGTGTCTCTCAGCGGATAGTTTGATGAAAACGCATGCGATCACACTATAAGTAATGCAAATGTGAAGCCGTCTCACGAATTGGAAGAAACAGACGAAAACGTTTTAAAATTTTTATTAATATTATTTCTTGGTGTATTTTTCTTGATTACGGAAGAGTTGATAACAGATAATGATAGTAAAATTAGATTTCATTTTTCTATGAAAACTTTTTACAGCATATTATTTAAATCGTGGTTAAGCAATTTTATCAGGATTATGACTCTTAGAAGTCGAAAATTACTTTAGATTAGAGATATCATTTTAAACGTTTTATAAGTTTTAAAACACACTAATAGCATTCTAAAGAGTGGTTTTTTTTCAGGTATAGAAGTTTAAGTTGGCATTACTTTCCAAGATGGCGACCGATTTAACAGCTGTCAAGTGATTTATTCTCAGTTTGGTTTGGCAATTCATCAAAACGATCATCAAGCAAGGCGTAGATTCGTCGAATGGGCCCAAAACGAGATTGCCGTTGTTCCTGATTTTCATAAGCGAATTTTGTTTAGCGATGAAGCGCACTTCTGGTTGAATGGCTACGTCAACAAACAAAACTGCCGCATTTGGAGTGAAGCGTATCCACAAGTGTATGTCGAAACACCGTTACATCCAGAAAAACTGACTGTTTGGTGCGCTTTATGGGCTGGTGCAATCATTGGTCCGTACTTCTTCAAAAACGATGAAGGCCACAACGTTACAGTCAATGGTGATCGGTATAGAGCCATGATTACTAACTTTTTCATTCCTGAATTGAACAATCAGGATGTCCAGGAGCTGTGGTTCCAACAAGACAGCGCAACATGTCACACAGCTCGTGCCACAATCGATTTATTGAAAGACACGTTTGGTGACCGCCTAATTTCACGTTTTGGACCTGTGAATTGGCCTCCAAGATTTTGTGATTTAACACCGCTATGGGGCTATGTAAAGTCATTGGTCTATGCGGATAAGCCACAAACGCTTGACCATTTGGAAGACAACATTCGCCGTGTTATTGCCGATATACGGCCACAAATGTTGGAAAAAGTCATCGAAAATTGGACGTCCAGATTGGACTACATCCGAGCCAGCCGTGGCAGTCATATGCCAGAAATCATATTTGAAATGTAATGCCGCAAGATTATCTTTCGAATAAAAAAAATTCATGTCAATCGAATAATACATCGTTGTTTTATAGCAATTTAAAGTTCTATACCTCTAAAAAAAACACCCTTTATGTATGTTATCAACCATATGATAAAAATTTTTTCAATTTAGTTATCTCCTGGTCACAAAAACGCAGAGGAATTCTTTTTGCGAGAAAACGCAAAAAGAAACTTAAACATGTTTTCATAAGAAATTTTTTTCATTGTTCTACTGGTGGTATTATTATTATTATTATTATTTAAGGCTGTTTTGGGGATAAGAGCAAATGAGATAGGATTTTAAATTCCGGAATGTTCCAATTACTAATTTTACCTCTAAATTATCAATTTGATCTTGTGGATATGAAAGGGAAGAATATACACATTGCCTCAAAAGTTCTTTCAAGCTTAATTATCATATGAATTTCCATATTAGAAAAACAAACGATGATTTGCCTCGCTATTTATTTTGAAAAAAATTTTTATATTAGAAAAATATGGAAAATTTAACAATTATGTTGAAAATGTTGTTTATGACAATGAAGTATATTCCAAATTATGTTATTAAAAGAATGAAATTCAACCAAATAAACAACATCTGTGGGTAAGTGAGTATTTATATTAATATCCCCCTATAAAGTCACTTGGGGGCGGTTGCCAATTATCCTCATAACTTTGAACCACGGTCAAGTGACGAGGACGGCACCTGAAATAACACCCCACTCTCCTAACTTCCACGCACGCCAACACGAGGACTTTGAGAGACAGATTTAACGTGTATTAGCCTATCTACACGAAGGATCTTAAGTGGCACTAAGTTTCGAACTCCTGACCCGATGACCACGAGTTCATGACCATGACTACTAAGTTATCGTAATCATTGGCGTTCCCTGTGTTGCAGCTCTTACGACGATGATGAGCATATTGTCCAAATCAAACAATTAAACATATTAAGGTTTACGGTATTTAAGTTTTCTTTAGAATAAATTTGTGGTGATATTAATTTATATATAATTATTATAATTTATCAGGAAAAAAATTTCGAATACATGAAGAAAAGTGAAATAAGTATCAACATCCAATTAATGTTATGAAATCATTTTTTAGAAATTAGAAGCTTCTTGTAATGTCTTTGAAGCAAAAGAGGAAACGGACCAATGATTTTTGATAGCAATTGACTTAATTCAAGATATTATTTTAATGAACCCATTCTCCTACCTTCCACATCAATGAGAGGACTTTGAGCCAAGACAGAATTAATGGCGTGTCTGCAGTGGCATCATGACTCGAACAAGGTGTTCGACAATGCCGGTCACAGCATACTGACCAAGACCACTAGGCTACCGTGGTCCCCCAAAAGTAGGGAATGTTTGCTCTTATAACACATATTCTTCAATTATTTAATTTGTTTATTCAAAATCACAAACATATTTTTATTTCCATCCGAGACTTTCCATACATTGTTTTTACGGTGTGATTTTCCAATATATATATATATATATATATATATATTATCATTGAAAATTTAAATATTTTTTCTGGTGAAAAAATTGTTCATGCATAACTAACATTTTGTTTCGTAACATTAATACACACAAACTTGTTTTTTAATTATTTTTTTTTGCTAAGTTGTCAGCAAATATTTGAGACATGTTACTTATAAGAGGAAATTACATTAAGGAATCTCTTTCAAAAGAAATACCTCGAGCGGGCCAAGCTCAAAATAAAAACTTCCCGTAAATTTCTCATTACGATGCAAAGTTCTATGAATATACTCTCTATTTCATTTAACTACAACATTCAATTTTAAAAACAATATAAACTTGTCAAAGAGAACCAACAAAGATAAATTTTGCACAAAATAGCCTGAATTTTCATCATCAAATCCAAATGAATATGTAGAAAATTAAATTACATGTCTGCCAACGGTCTAAGATAAAAACGGTTCTTAATAATAACAATGCCTGCTTGGAAAATCGCCATCCACGCCTATATCAATCTGGGGGGGAGTACATCCTAAATGCCAAATAGGCCTACTTCCCCCCTACCTCCTTATCCGAAAAGCTATTCTTTTTTCTGAAATACTTCCGCCATGTGAACCAGAAATCATGCTCCCACAATGTCAATAACCTGCCTTTATTTTAGAGTTCCCAGTGTCTAAACACAATAGAAAGGTGCAAGTAATCAAATCCCGTTCGAGATTCATTGTTTTTATTCCATGATTCTTCCCTAAGTATTTTTTCAAGACACGCGGAAACATAAGGAAAAACCGTTAGGATGCTCTTTTATGTCTCTTATTATGAAGCCATTTATTTCATTGTGTTTCGAAGATCAATGGAAATCTATAAATATGAATTGTTATTGAAATTTATAAGCAAAAACTGACTTTAAATGCTGTTAAAATTAGATCGTTTTCTTTCAATCAAGGGGGAAGGTGGAGTTTCGTAAGGGAATTTTTTTGAAAAACTGGCATGAAAAAACTTCTTTTCATTCAGTTTTTTAAATGATTCGTCACAAATTTTAGTCACATCCGGAACAATTGACAAATCATTAAGTTTGAATTCAACTAAATTTGAATCTTGTACTTTTCTATTTCTGGAGATTGTGAATAATATTTATGATGAAAATGGCAAGTCTTGTATAAAGTTATTTTGGTTTAATACGCACGCTAAGTTCTAACCTAGTCTTGAAATTCCCAAGCGGTTAAAGTTAATAAACTTTAAACGTAATTTTTTCATTTCCGAAGCGTTATTTTATTTACATGACTATTGTTATAATTTCAAAGCCCATTTTAAAATATATCCCATTCCAATCTTTTTAATGTTGTAAATATAATTTTGAAAAGAAAAAATCATTACTTATTCACTTATGTTATCCCTTTTAGGTAATAAATTACAGTATAAAAAATTAAAAAACACCCTTTTATAGTTAATCGAACAAAGTTGTAACTTAATCTCTTAGTCACCAAATCTGGAAATGGGATCTGGAATTAGTCGCCAGATGCGGTATGGGATATGAAAATGGAAAATCGCTAGTCCTGATGATTCTGACCAAGACAATGGAGCAAAATTATTAAATTATTGTATTGTCATAGGTCTTGGACAAGTGAGCAAAATTTCGAATTAATGTGACCTTTTAAAGTGGGTAAAAATTGAGTTCAAAGATTCCGTTTCATACAAGTGAAGCTTACAAAAGGGTGTTAAAAACAGCTTAATTATCGTTTCTCTACCATTAATTGATACTTGATTTGCATCTCATGTCACACGAATGTCGAAAAATTCTTTAGGATGATTCTACTAAAATAATATACCACTTTTCGTCTTAATTCTTTCACAAATGCAATTCAAGAAGCATTTTCAGAGGCATGTAGATCCATTTTCTGAAAAAAATAAACCGAATTAAATTTTATTCATAAACTAAATATGTTTTAAAATACAAAATCACCAAAGCATTGAAATAATGCTTTTTTGATGCATTTGAGCTCCAGCCGTTGCTCACACTCATCTCTATCCAAGTTAGTTCAAATTCTAAGTCTGTATGACTAATAGAACAAAAACAGGAACTTTGATCTACAACGCCCTGCAACACCCCCCATCAGGGGTCGATTTTTGCCGAATCCGTTCTCAGAGTATCCCCAATTAAAAAAAAGGAAACATGCTTACTAAATTTAAAGTCCTCAAGTCTTATATTTAAAAAATCTAAAGTCTAAAAAATTTATTTCTCAGTAGATCGTACATTTCTTTTTAATTATATGTTTTAATACAAATGTAGAATATTGTGAAGCAAATATTGAAAAAAGGCATCTTAATTAATTTGATACTTTCAATTTATTTAAATGTTTCTAAAAGTTGGAAATAAAATAGTTTGGAGGGCGCGCACAGATTTTTTTTTATGAGAGTGATTATATTTTAATGAACACATAAACGAAAACATCGAAACCTTATCTTATCTTTATGCTAAAACTTAAAAATCTGACGGTTTAAGGGTCCATCAGTACCTACCCTTGTGTACTCCACTGAGTGGGTGGGAGGATAGAAACACGTGTTAAACTAAAGTTTCGTGTTTAAAGTTTCCTTTTAATGTCTTAAAACTCTTAATGGAGGGAATGCAAAGTTTGCCTATTTTAGACTTATAATGTCTTACGACTTTTACAGCAAATTTACTTTTACATCTTTCCTTTCCTAAATCCTTTTAACTGATTTGAGAAAGACATTTTATAATCTTAATAATAATCAGTAACATTGTCACGACACAAAAGAATGTGTTTTGTTTATAAACACAACAACATTAAGAATCTCTGTTTATCATATCTTTGATCAAATTCGTCCTGTTATTGGTGGTAATTCAATTAGTTAATACAAAAACCACGAAGAAACATATCAAAATACATAATAGGATTATATCGGATTATTCGCTTGAACAAAACCATTTTTATTTCCATTCAAATTTCTTGTCGAACAGTGGCATCAAGTCGATTAATATTTATAGTATTAAGCACTGTCGTAACTACCTCTAAGGGGGCCCTGTATCAAAATTCCTTCAGATTCCTTTTTTACACACGGGATCCCTGTTAGTGGGACTGTAGTTACATATGTTGGGGCCCCCGTATCATTGATACGGCGGCAGCTATGCCCCTGGTATTAATATTTTGAACACACACCCAGAGACGTCTTAAGCCAGGGGTGGGCAGACTTTTCGAAGGCGCGGGCTACTTTTAATTTTTTCAAGGTGTTGCATTCCACCCAGTGGCGTAGATGTAGTGAACTCAAAGAAAGTATACAATACAGTCGGACCTCCATTTTACGAAGTTCTCTATTTAGCGAACTTTTTTCTGGAACCAATAACATTCTACGATTTTCTTCGTAAAATAACCTCCAATTATTATTCAACCACCATTTTCTATTGAACGGAATTTCCTCTTATGATTCGATTTTTTCCTCTGTACTTTTTAAAATACCGTATTTACTCGACACTTTTTCCCCAATGTCAATGCTACTAAAAATTGGGCACGGCTTGGAATCGAAGGGGAAAAAATTTGTTGGATGGGGTATTTAGATCAATTACAGTTTCATGAATGTGCTTAAAAGTTTGTAATACTGATAAAATGACTGATTATTCACTTCTTATTAGTTTTCCCTTTAAATTTATTTTAATTTCATAAAATTGGATATCGATAAACCGTTTTAGACTATTTTTCAATTTTCATAAAATCTTGTCGAGAATGTGGAACACGGCTTAGATTTGAATAAAAACGGTATTTCTAGACCTTTGTATGATGGAATGATTATTAGATCTTAGTGAAGGCGGTCACCTTAAAATGTCTCGGCGGTCCACCGGTCGATCGTGATCGACTTAATGCCTATTCAGGTCTTAAGACATGGCCAACTGGTCCCGGAACCCAGGGCCTCGCCACAATGGAGGCTTCGTCTCGTTCTTGACTCAGCCTTACTAAGATCAGGATTCGAATAATTTCAACGGTCAAATGTTATTTCCGGTTGTACTCTCCAAAAAACTAGGAATTCGGACTACATGTGATGGTAGTCTTCCTTATATATATGACTAGGCCTACCATCATACACCATCATTACTCATTTTGTCAAAAGATGGCAATAGATCGAGTCGATTTGTGAGATGGAAAGTATTATACATTTTTTTGTTCCGGGTTATTGTTTGCACGAGTATATGAAAACGTATGCTATATAATGTTTACTTTTAAGTGTCCTAGATGAGACCTACATTTGTGTACGGGCCCAGGGCCTACTTTTACGTAGGGGCTCAGGGTCTACTTTTTCGTAAGGGCCCAGGGCCTCAAGAAGTCTCAAGACATCCCTGCACCCCCCCTCCCAATCGTAAGAAATAATATTTCTACTGCTTTTTTTTTCCTGCAGAAAAATAGCATACTGTGGGATATATTTCCTTCTTTAAATTCTCGAGCAGAGCCGTAACAATAAAAACAAATATAATTATATTTACTAGAGATCCTTTATCTATTTCTTTTTAGGCACGATTGTTCGTGGCCAGAAAAGAATTTTAATCCAACTCTGACGTCAATTGACTCCCCCCATGATTTAAAGTAGCTTCGCCATATAATATTCTTTAGACTTCAATGCGTTGATGTCTCTATTCTTTACTGTTTGACTTCATGGTCTTCAGTGGATTATTATTTTCTTTCATGCGGATGCGATTGCAGTTTCACCATGGAAAACAATCTTATTGACTTCCGCTGCATTCTTCAGAAGCCTTGTTGTCGTAAAGATCTAGAATTTTCCATCGCCAATCAAACCCAATCCGAGTTTGTTTGGAACAAAAATCAGGTTACTCGTGGAATTTAGATGGAATTTTTTTTTGCTTACTGATGAGTCGTTCTATTTTCTTTTTCTTCTGTGTATTAGAAAGTTCGGTTTTAAAAGTATGATAAAAATCAGTTAAAGTATGCAAGCGATGTTATTAAGCAATGCAGTTCTAGAAGCATCATAAGACTATCACAAACATAAAAAATTAGCTATTACCCGACAGCTTCGCCGGGTATTTCATGGCATTGAGAGAGAAGCCTAATGGCGGAGTGGTTAGTGCTTCACGCTTCCCCATCACAGGTCCGAGTTTCAAACCCCGGGCTGGGTGAGGTTGACTCAACCTTTCATCCCTTCGGTGGGTCGATAAATGAGTACCAAGCTTGCTTGGGAACTTAACACTGGGGGTTTCGCATCAGACTGACCACCTGACTGGAACTTCTGCTCATGCACCTCAGGCTCCAAGGTCGCGTATACTGAGTTTGGCACAGTAGGCTTTGGCCCTCATGGGCTGTTGCGCCACTGATTTCATTTATTTCATGGCATTGTATAATTATATATAATGTTTTTTAATTATTATTTGCATCTAAGAGATAGTCCTAGCATTAAAAATGTTTATCTAGCATGATAAACATTCTTATAGCCCTCGCCTTTTAATTTCAAAAGAACAGAGCTTAAAATTCTAAAACCCCGTAGCCAGTCCCGGAGTCAATTTCCTCAAAACCCGTTCTTAGCGTATCTCTACTCAACAAAAGCGACATTCTTGCCAAATTTCAAGTCTGAAGGCTTAGTAGTTCAAAAATGGAAATTTTTTTAGAAAGCCCCATATTCATCGCAACCCTCAGGGGAAATCAATTTCCACAAACCTCGTTCTTAGCGAATCTCTACTCTACTAAAGAAACAAGTTTGCTAAAATTTTCAAGTCTGTGAGCCTAATAATTCAAAATCTATAATTCCCTCACAACTCCCTGGGAATTTCCGTTTAACCTGTTCTTAGTGCATCTCTATTCGAGAAGAGAAACATGCCTGCCAAATTTCAAGTTTGCATGTTTAATAAATTCCGGAGGTCACGTGATGAGTACGATATTGAGTGAGTGAGTTGGTTTTCTCTTATGTATGTAAAGAATGCAAAAAAAGAGTACTCCGAAGAACTCCGAAAAATATGTAATTAAAGAAAAAAATGGCTGTTTAGAGTTTTTCAAAGAATGTTGAAAACAGTTGTTTTTAATAGCATTTAAAAGCCTTAAATACCTTCAATTGACAAGAGACATCTGTTTCAAAATTAATGAATGAAAAACTGCAACCACATGAAGTTGCGGTTCGCTTACGAGAGTTAATGACCCATTTATTAATTTAAAGGAAAGTAAGGAATTAAACAGGTCACAAAAAAAAAGTCTTTTTGTAAGAAAAGAGAAAAAATAAAGAAAAACTTTAAATTCATTACAAAATTATACTGTGTTATAATTAAAACGAAGATTTTCACACACATTGTAACGCCTTTGAAAAACGTAAGGTTTAACATACCGCCCCATTTCTCAATAGTTTGGTGTTTGAAATATTGTTGAAATAGTTTAATGGAATGACTGTAATCTTTTAGATGGCTTAACGCGAGCTATTTTTCCCGGGAAAAAGTATCTATTAGTTTTATTAAGGTAAAAACGCTGAGAAGTTTTCTTTTAACCGTGATAAAAACCTTTTCTTTTAACCACCCATCCGGTATAGTGGTTAGCGACGCTGACTGCTGTGCCGTAGGGCCTGGGTTCGAATCCCGGAGAAGACATTGATGTTTTTAAATGTATAGTGCCTTCGTGGCAGGGGGTATTACAAATAGCCGTCGAGTCACAAGTCCCCTCGTGAGATTGGTAGAAGGGGAAGAGAGGTGGGAGGTCTATGACCACCTCTCAAAATTGGGGTAGAAACGAGCCAAATCGTACTGTCACCTGTAAGGTGCTCAAAGCTACGGCTAACTACAGGCGTCACTTAGTCCTTTTTGCAATGATGAATTTCGTAGGCCTCGATCTGGCCTTTGCCGATCAGGTGGCATCAGTAACAACAAAAATTTTAAATCTTGTCTAAAAAAAACACTTCAGAGGAAGATGCCTTTTGATTATGATACACATAGAGAGTTCTTAAACTTAAATAAGAGCATTTCTCCCAAATGAAGGACCATAATGGCCTCCCACCCGAGGAAGCCATCTCTTCATCTACTCGACCTAAATCTGTAGGGGGTAAGGATTGATGACCCAAGTTAGCCATGAGAAATCCAATTTATTATCACCAAATATTAGGTTGGGGAAAAAGAAATCCATTATTTTTGCATGAAAATCAAGACTTTATTTAACATGCTTCCGATTGTCTGATTTGGGTCAAATATGCACCATTTTTTGTTGCATAATTTGTTGCCATTTTAAAGGTAGCTTCATAATGCCTCTCGCATAGAAGTCTTGACACTTATTGGCGAAAACATCAAGTAATTGATTTTCACAATCTTCTCTTGATCCCAATTTCTTATGACTCAGGAAGTTTTGCAATGCGAGAAAAAGGTGGTAATCACTTGGTGCCAGGTCCGGACTATATGACGGATGCATTAAAACTTCCCAACCAAGCTCCCAGAGGTTCTGGCGAGTCAATACAGACGTGTGTGGCCTGGCGTTGTCATGATGGAGCACAACACCTCTTTTGTTGGCCATTTCTGGTCAATCGCTAGCTTCAAACGGTCCAGTTGTTGACAGTAGAGATCTGAATTTAGTGTTTGGCCATGCGGAAGCACCTCCTAATAAAGTATTCCTTTCCAGTTCCATCAAATACACAGTAGAACCTTCCTGGTCGTTAGTCCTGTTTTGGCCACCTTTTGAGCTGCTTCACCGCACTTTGACCACGATCGTTTTCGCACAATATCGTAGTATGTGACCCATTTCACATCTCCTGTCACCATCCGTTTAAGAAATGTGTCGATTTCATTCCGTTTGGCCAAGGCTTTGCAGATGGAAATTCGATCCATCATGTTTTTTGGTATTAATTGGTGTGGCACCCAAACATGGAGCTTCTTTTTAAATCCAACTTTGCGCAAATGGCTTAAAATTGTTTTATGGTGGATCTTTAGGTGCTGGGCGATACTAGGACTACTAACATGACGGTCAACTTCGATTATTTCTGTGAGTTGATCGACATTTTCGATGGTGGGCCTGCCTGTGTGACGTGCATCTTTAACATCAAAAATACCTGAACGGAATCGACAAAACCAACGTAATTAACTGTTACAGTATCGGCACCATAAGCACCATTCGCAATTTTAGCCACCTGGCTTGCATTTTTGCCTTTATCAAAGAAAAACTGTAAAAAGAACCGAATTTTCTCTATGTTGACTTCCATTTTAACACCTTGTAACTCACAACTGAATGGACCAAACAAAAAAAAATTCTTTGAGTTTAAACTGTTACCTTGACAACGAGCATACATTTGAAATTGTTTGATCAATACTTCACGAGATACCGACACTACAGCCATCTACCGAAAAAATAATGGATTTCTTTTTCCCCAACCTAATATAATAATCAAAGACAATCCAACTATAGAGAGAAAATCTAAAGTGATATAACGTAGCTCAAAATCTTATGTGAATAAGCGCATGAAATCCTAATCACTTAAATTTACTCAAAGTTATCCAAAGAATCGTAACTTTCTTAATTTATTTCAATAACTAAAGCCCGTCCTATAATCAAGCGTCTAAATTTCGATCCTTACCGTAATAGCACTGCGTTCAGCAACTCAGCTTTCTTTCCTCCTTCTGTTTCGATTATTAAACATTCACTATATATATATATATATATACTAGTTAATCTGCATATCAAGGTTTCTTCTTGAGAGGGATGGCTGTGAAATAACTCAATTGATGGCCCCAAAGATTCCCCAAGAGGATTAATAGAAAATTCCGTAAATCCCCGTCACAGGACTAATGTAATTACTTAACCATCCAATCTCTAGAAGACTCATTTCACTAACACAGGGGTAGGCAAATAGTGACCCGCCAATACAGTCAGAAAGTAAGCAGTAAATGTTCTTTCTAATTGGGTTGACATATATTTGACTCAGCGAAGTTTTTCTTGCATGGAGATGAGTTTTTGTTAATCAGAGATAGCCAGCCTTTTTGTATAGAGTGCCACTATCTGGTTTAAAAAAATTATTCGTGCAACTTTCAAATTTTCCAACAAAAATAGGAAAAAAATGAAAAAAAAATGTTGTTCATATGCTTATTATGGGATTTTTACTTAAATAACACATTTTTTGGGCAAATCAAAGTAATGTAGAAAAAATTCAATATTTTTTCTGAAATCTTAAATTTAAATTATTTAAGTGTCTTATAATATCGGTAAGAAAAGCTAAATCCCATAGACAATCTTCAATCTTGAGTTGTAAGCACTCTATCGAGATATTTCATTATTTTCTTCTAGATATTTAAAAAAACCTGTGGCGTAATGTATACCCCCGCATTGCAGGGGGAGCAGGGTTCTAGGTGTCCCCAAAGCCTGACTGCCGCCAAGTACCTACCCTTTGTAAAATCCAGCTTGGGGGCCCAAAACATGACTTTGTAGGGCGGCCCAAATGTCCTCCGTTACGCCACTACAAAAAAATGTGAGCGACTTTACTTGAAGTCGCTCCCTCATCGTCTTGCCTACTTAAGAGTGTGGGAGGAAACAAAGCAGGACCAGAAACTTCCATTATAACTATTATTTATTTTTACTCAAGCACACTAATCAACAACCGATTAAAGCATAAGTGAATGTCCTAAGAGATGATATAGAGAAAGTAATAAACCCGAAGTGGACAAGCGCAAGTAATCAATTTAATTTAACCCTGTGACGGGGCTTTATCGCGCCTTTTAACTAATCCTCTTGGGGAATATTTGGGGCCAGATAGGCATTTCAATCCAACCTTCTCAAGTAGAAAACGCGATATGCAGATTAGTGAATGAATATATATTGGAGTTTTTGCATTCGCGAGTTAGTCGACTTGAGGCTGGTGAATCTTATAAAAGTCATATAGGAGATATATAGGAGTCATATAGAAGTCGGCTATAGAAGCCGGAAAGTTGAATAGAAGCTGGATCAAGTTGGATAATAGTATATATAATAGATTAATATTAAAAGAATAGATTACAAGAGGAAGACATAAAGCTTGGTTGCTGATCGCCGTGTGATATCGGCAATAGATTGATTATTAAAGTTTAATTATAGGAAGGACTCTAGCTTGTTAAGGAATCTACTATAGATAAAGATTCGTAGGTTAATTTATCATGAAGATTGTGAGTAGGATTTCAGGCACTATTTAACTTAGTATTGATAATTACGTCGTATCATTCCTGATCTGATTTTTCTAGTAAGACTTGTGTTGCATTGATTAATATATATTGAGACGATAATAAATTAGATTTATTATACACAGTTCGAGTGGTCAATCATTTATTCCTACAAATCTAGGTCGCGTGGATGAAGAGATGATACCTCAGGGCAGAGGGGGGTATCACAACCTAATCTATCTTTGACTATAAATTCCCAATCCACTAATTTAATACAGTGCAAAACACCGCTCTTAAGTTAAGCTGCGAAAATCAACTTTATTATACCTCACCTTCGTAGCGACTGTAACAGTTTCTCAGCTCCTTCTATCTACAACTACAGAACTCTGACTTTATAGTTGAACTAATCTGCATACCAGGGTTTTTTCTTGAGAGGGGTAGCTGCGAATTAAACGTGAATACTATAGCCCAAAGATTCCCCGAGAGGATTAGTGAGAAGATTTCGTAAAGATCCGTCAAAATACGCTTCTTCAAATTCCAAAATCTTACAAGTGCATTTTGAAAAAAAACACGATAAGGAACAGCATTCCTTACATAATTTTCTGTTGTAATTTACTTACTGTAAAATCCTGTGAATAACGCGCATCAAAACTTTCACGCTACCTTTCTTAATTTTTAAGTATGTTCGCTATATAACGTGCACCTTCTTTTTAACGAGAAATGTATGTGTGCAATTATCCTATGTTTTGAATCTTATTTAAGCGAGATATTATCCCAGGCTTTTTTGAAAGAATTGTATACTTCTAGAAGTAAAAATCTTGAAGTTCATAAGATATGTCGTTTTTTTTTAAATAAACAGCATTTTCATACATGTAGAAGTCTTGATTTTTTTAATACTTTTTTCCTTTTTTATTTGTAAAGCTATCACTTCTATACCCAGCGTATAACGGGCCCCCTTAAATTTCGATCTTATTTTTTGTATAGTAAGTGTGCGTTATACACGGGATTTTCTGGTAATTAAGTCCATTTAAAATAAATATGAGATTTTTTTTTTGTTTTTTTGCCTAAGACAATCACATTTCTATAAGATTGAAAAACAAATTGTTTTTTTTGTTATTATCTTTTCAATTTTATTTTCAAAAAAGGTTTCGATAAGTCTTCCTGTGCCACTGTGACAACTCCACCGTGCCACACTGGGGCACGCGTACCGCGGGATAGCCACCCCTGGTGTAAATACAGAGGCAGGTTGGTTGACATAAAGGCTACGAAGAGAACTTCAACTAGAAATTTCACTCCTAATTTTAAAAAAAATTGTACAAAAGTGTGTTAGAATACATTTGTCTCATTAAGATTATTCTAAAATTAAATGTGTTTGCAACTATAGATAACATAAAATTAGCACAATACATAAGTTGAATAAGAAGGTCCCTATTTTATTTAACTTGTATTTATTGATTTTTATGGTACAGTTGTTTTCCTTTTCTGAGATGCAAAATTAACTTATAAATGCAATCATTTTTAAAAGATACTAAAGTACGGTGTCCTTTGCCTTGGCCCTCGAGCCAAAATAATTACCCATCTCATTCGTAATTTAACCCTTTATCTACCGACGGTACTTATAAGTACCACTCACTTTAAAATTACATCGAATAACCATTTTTACGAATACTCTGACGATACTTGGCAGGAATATTCTTTTAAATTCACTCTTTCAAGATACATGGCAGCACAGGTTCCATGATGAGTATTTTAGCGGGGGAGGCTAATAGTTTTGTAGCAGATATATTGCGTTTTCAACTGACTGCGAAGATTGTCATTTTTATTCCGAAAAAATAGTTAATGTCAAAAGGTAAGTGTCTTATTTTTTTGTATGTTAATGAAGACCTCAGAAAACGATTTGACTATTTATTTTAAGTGGACAGTGTGTATAATTAATTTTACAGTTGGATATCTTTAATTAATTAATTAGTTCTAACTAATGAAATTCCCAAAGTTGAGTATTTTTTTTATGTATATCCCTTAATTTTGAACGTAGTGATTCAAAGAAAAAATATTGCATGCTAAAAGTTGCAGTAAATCATAATGCGGTAGATAAAGGGCTAAATTAATTTGTGAATGGTAATTTTCTATTCTTCTTTTTTAATTTCCTACTTCATTATTTTTCGTAATTAACTGTAGATAATTTTGCGTTCTAAATACATATTTATGCTTTAATGTTATAAAATAGGCTTCTGTAGTATTCCATCCTCAGTAAAGTGGCGAAGAAAGCATTTATTACAATGCAAAATCTAAATTTAGATCTAATTTCAGTTGCATTTCTCAACTCGCGTAGCCTCTTAAGACTTCAGCTAATTTGCATGTATATTACTAATAGCCGAGATAAGTGAAATCATTACGGCAAGATTAAAAGGCGATTACTACGAATGGTTTTTATAAAATGTAGAGGCGTAGTTCCTCTTTAAACAATGCCTTATTTTCCGCTGTGTCTCGTTATTCTACTTGATCTGCTTTTGCGCAAGAATAGATCAACTGCATGGGTCAAGTGACATAGAAGCAGCATCATTGTGGGTTGTCCTTCATAATGGTGGGGCATCTAACATACTTTGTTAGGCAGATTGCCCGACAAATCGATTGAGAGATGTGAACAAAAGAAGTCAGTACCCTTGCCAGTTTTACTCCGTTTTTTTTTCAAACCTCGTTTGATGGTACCATGTTCTTTATTCACATTAAATTGTACGCACTCTAGCTGAACGAATGGTATATGTAAATGTATTATGTAATGTATTTTTTGAATGGTTTGAAAGTAAAACGAAGAACGGAGTATATTCTGGAATTCGTTTATTATTGATAAACGAAAACAGTGTCGTTTCATTCTTTTGAGAAAAGATTTTTTTAAAAAAATCGATAATGGTTAGTTTAGTTTAAAAAGAAGTAATAATTTTTTTTTACAAGTAAAAAGCTATAAGGGTAGAATTATTTTTATCCCAACTTCTCATTTCACAGAATAAAGACAAAAAAATAATAAAACTAAAACAAATATCTGTTTGAAATTTTAAAACAAATAAAATTTCCAGGTAAAATCGACTGGAATAACAAAGCAAACAAAATTTAAAAAATAATAAACCTATGGTAAATTCAGGATTTTAATAAACTTGTTAACCCTTTAGCGAGCACAAAGCTAAAATACAATTTTTCTGTGATAAAGTACTTGATAAATGTAATGTTCTCGTCCTCTATAAACTTTATTTAATCAAAAAAAAATTTGATCAAGGGTTTTTTTTGGGGGAAGGGCTGACGTTATAGCCACTGCGCACTTAAAACATTTAACTTACTTTTCAGGATAGAAATAATCAATCATATTACAATAAACTTTTTATAAAAAAATAACATTTATGTTACAACTATTTCAATAACAATTAAATACAAAGTATAAGTGTAATTAAATAATAATAGAATAATATATAGAATACTTAGAATGTACATTGAAATTGGTATGTATCGACATTTTATATTTTATTTAATTTTAGTACATATAAAAGGTTAGAAATAAAGTAATATTTTTGGGAATTTAAATTAGTTATTTCACAAATTTGATGAGCTATTTACTGTGGAACTTTATAAATATGAAAACGATTTCTCCAAGCAGAAAAGCTGTAATGAATCCGAGAATCTTGTTCCACATATTGTAAACAAAGTTTGTTTATATTTCCGACCCCCAATATTCTCATCTAAGTGCTCTCTCTCGAAAGGAGGACAAGAGAAAATTTCTAAATCATTTTTCTGTTATAAGTGGGTAGCGGATAGAGCCTCTATCCACATATAAAAGCTTTCCAAAATCCTAAGTAAAACCTTTTTTTCTTATTGCACGTTTGCTTAATTCATTCAGATGAGAGAAAAGTATACGTAAGACCTGTCGAAATTTTTTTCGAAGATCAGAAATTTTATTTATATTAATCAAAATACAATTTGTAGATCTACACCGAGAAAAACTGTTTTTAACTACCTATCAGAGGACATGAAATGCAGAAAAAGGTATCGTCCTGTCATCTGTATTGATTTTTATGCGTTTCAGCTTCAATCAACGCATATGGATAGACTAAATATCCATCACCCGCTTGGAGAAATTTTTTTTTAATATGTGGCTAGACCTATTAGCCACTTCCCGAGAAAGGGTTAAAAGTCACTGATGTAAAATTTTACAGACAACTAATAATAAAATACTTACTAATAAAAGCGTTCCATCATTCTTTTCCCTTATTTTATGCCTGTACATTCCTTGGTTTTAATTCCTTCAACTCCTAATTAATCCAAAAAGTTACTTATTGAAGTAACCATGACTAAAATAGATACAATTCTTGACGAAAAGTATGGGGGCAAATTAATGAAATTAAGATAATGTCATCTAGTAAGATTTATCAAAATTACCTACCCTCATCAAGCTATAACACTAACAATAAAACTTCAACAGAATCAATTTCATAATGTATAATTAAGGAGTACATTTTTTTAAAGATTTTATGTATATTTCAGAGTTACTTACTATTTCAAATGTTCTATTCTAGAAATAGTAAAAAATAATAAAATAAGCAATTAAAGATAAAGCTTGTGCGGTTTCCTTATTCGCGATAGTTAGTTAAGTGTTTGACAAACATTGTAACTTACTCGATCATGACTAATTAAGACTTTTCAAATTAAACATTTGTTCAATGGCGATTGATTTGTAAGAAAAATAAAATAAATCTCTTATGGTCCAATGACCTTAAAATGTGTGTTAATCATTTGATTCATTAAAAAAAAATATCAGAGCCGTTAAGCTTATTTTCCCTATTCAAATAAGAGCCTTCTCTCTTAATTATTAACACTAGATTCTCATATACCACTATCAGATTGTATGTTTTTATCAGGTTCTTTTTAGGATTCTTTTTTGTTATTAAAGGGGTCGCTATAGCTTGGCACCAAAATGGCATGCCATGAGTTCGAGCCTAGTACCACTAAAGACTCACCATGTAGGGCAGCGATGCACATTAAATCTGTCGAGAGCTGAAATGTTCTCTCATTGGGGTGGTGTGGTAGTAAGGAGAGGGGGTGCTAGCTCAGGTGTCGTCCACGTCATTTGACCATGGTTCAAAATTACGTGGTCCGTCGCCAAAAGCCCTCGTGTAGCTAAACAGTGCGATGTTAATATTCACTCACTTGGCACCAAGATAGCGCCAAGTAGACTTGATTCATCTTCAGTTTGTTTTGAGAAATAACAGAGGAACTGCTACAATTAAATTCGATTGTTATTCAGAGTTCTCCTTTGACCTGACTGAATTGATTTGATTTTTTAAATTTACATCGCACTCTGAAAAAACTCGTAGGCTAGTGGTGACAGATCTCGTAATTATGAATCAGTCAAGTGACGAGGCTGACGCCTCCCCCTCTCCAAATTTCCTTACCACACCAACAATAGGGCTTTAAACCTTGTAACGGGTCTATCCGTGAACCTCTCACTAATCTTTTTATGGAAATTGATTTATTTTAAATGCTGTTCTATTAAAAACTTTCTCCCGAAGAAGACACGATTTATGCAAATGAAGGCCTGGAATGAATTTATGCAATCCTGGCTCATATTTAAGCATTAACTTTTAGGTACGAGAGAGAGGTTAGGAGTTAGATGATCGTAGTGATCAGTGGTTAGCGGAAAGTAGTCGAGAGTGACTCGAGGATTAATTTCTTGGTATTTAAAGTTTGGTAATTGATGATTTACTCAATGTTATAATTGAATAATAACGATCAGAGGTCGAATAGCAGAGAAAGGAATTTGGTAATTCAGACTGTAAGTAATCAAAGAGTTCTAAGTGTAAGTTAATTGAATCATTATAAATTATTAAGTATCCTTTTTACCGTGTAGCTGTTCCTATACTTTATAAAAGTGTGCATTTCCTACCCTGGGTTGTTGAAATTTAGAAAAGGAATAATCAACTAGAATTGTTCTCACTATAGCTGATATTTATTCTAACTGGTCGCTGGTCGTAAATTCGAGTCTGTAAACTAAAAAAGGAACTAATTCAGTTTCTGCTACACTATTCTATGAATATGGTTTAGTACCAATTGTAAATTTATCGTACAAGATGAGTTGAAGTAAGCAAATTATTATTATTATTATTTTAATATTCGTTGTTTATTCAGACAAATTTGATCTTCAGTTTACAAGTAGTACAAGTATAATGCCAATTTTGAATTCAATGGAGATTATGGGATTGTTTTTATCATGTGACCGTTATGAATGTATACCAGGGTACTCAACCTTTTTTTCCGCCGGACCGCAAAGACATGATAGGTATTTCCCGCGGGTCGCATACACATGACAGTTATTTCATGCGGGCTATCAAAAAACACATTATAATACCAAAGCAACGTTGACACAAAATTGACCAAAATATTATATAAAATTCATTTTTGGCTTTTATTTTAACACTATATTAACTTTTTTATCAAACACACACAAAAATGTTTATTTTTATGACTTTTTTACTGAGTTGTGGGATAATTTATATTTCCTTTTATCTATGATCAAACCTTTTGCTTATATTCTACTAATAAAAAAAACAAATTGATTGCAAAATTAATTTGTTTAATTGCTTGATTAATAGAATTTCCTTCTAAATTTTTAGTACATTGTTCACCAATAATTGAATTTCTTAGTGCAATGGGCCATGACCGGACCACTCAGAAAAGACCGACGGGCCACATGCTGCCCGCGGTTTGAGTATCACTCATGTAGACCATTGAGCCAAAACTAATGGAATTTCTATAAAACTACAAGTAAAAATATTTCTTTGTCTCAGATCTCATTGTTAGACATTTCTTTAATTATGAACTATAATTTATGACGTCTAATATTAGATAGTGATGACAGAATATTGAATTCATAAACAGGATATTACTTTCAAATTAGTACAACATTTAATATTTGATACTGAGAAATTTAATTTGTGTTTCTCATTACATTGAAATAAAATGACATACTTTTAAAAAAGAACAATATAAAAGTCTTTATTTTTCCTTCCTTATCTTTATATTCTATTTCTTTTTTTTTATTGCTTTGTCTATATTTCAATTCAGAAATCATGCTTCAAGAACTCTATTCATTAACCGCAGCTATTATAATTATATAATGAAATATTTTTAATACAAAAGGCACGCCTCGTAGTAATAAGTCTTGAAATGATGCTATCGCTTACTTAATTGCTTCACTTCTTTGTTTTTTTATCATTTTCTTTTTATCCTTAATGCGTGAAGTCGAAGAAATAGAGCACGGAGAAAGGTTTAATGATACAGATTCCGCAACACACACAAAACAAAATTAGGTTCCGATGTAAAATATTCAGCAATTTGATTCTAACACAAAGGATGCTGGTGAGAAGGCTCATATCAAATTATAATTGCTTAACTTGTAACAAAGGGTAGGCTTAAGAAATTCGAAAATTGGAAGGATAAAAAAATTGCAATATAAAAGAATAAAACAGTTAAGGCATGGTGTTATAAATTAAAATAACGTATTTTTTCCTTCTTTTTTTTGTCCCTTTACTAAAAATATTACTTATTTAATTACGCTAAATCTATCATCTATTAAAGCGTAAGAGTTCACAAGTTAGCGATTTGTACTAGTCATCCTTTTGGAAACGTATGAGTCAATGATCTAAAGCATTTGAATTTCTTTTATTGTGATTTTAATTAAGCGTTAAAAAGCTGAATATAATATATGATCATAATATAGAAAAAAGATTTTCGTTTAAACATAAATTTATGATTAAATCGTAGTAAAAATATATACTATATGTTATAGAATTTACTTACTTATGGACAGCTATCCGCATATGCCAGTAAATAACGTTAAACAATAAAAGAAATATAACGTATAAAAATAAAATTCTAGGTAATTTTTCAAGCATGTCAAAAATATTCGCTGCGCCATTCTGCTATACTTGTAAGGTTTCTTCCTTTTTAATAAAATTCCATTAGAATATCTGTAATCACTCAAGTAATGTGTTTCGTACTGTAAAAAAAATCTTTAATTCTATCTAAATTTATTTTCTTTAATTTAACCAATTTTTAATTTATATTTAAATTATACTGTAGTTATATATATAAGTATTGTTTTGGTTGAAAGCTCTTTTCCATATTATTATCGTCTGCTTCAATGCAATAATTCATGTAACTCTACTTAATTTATTCAATGATATGTAATCGTCTGCTGTTAACGTTATGTTGTTTAAAAGTTGGCATCTTTATAATTATTCCAAATATGTTTTTTTAGTTGGAAAAAGGAGTTGTAATTAGGGTTGCCAGATGTGTTCGAGAAAAAAACCGGACAACTTTTCAACTTTTTTATTATCTCATAAATATTGCTGAAAATGACAAAGAAGTTTACAATCTCTACTTCTTTGTATATTTGGCATTTGATGACACTGCTTTTAACAAAGGTTTATTGGTCGAAATGACATCTTTGAATTCAGTGCAACTAGAGCTTATATTGAAAAAAATGCACAATTCACTTTTTACTGTATTTACAGCGAGACGATTTCTTTCGTCAGTCCATACGTTTCCCATGACGCTGAAGATACGTTCCACAAAAGCGTTGGATACAGGAACACTGCACACAAACTGCACAATTTTCAGCAGATTCGGTGCTTCTTCTTTTTTGGAAAAATTTGCAACACATTTCAATTGAGTTACTTTCGAGTTTGAGTGAAGGAAAAGCACTCTGAAGTGCAGCCAGTTCATCGTAAATCTGTTCAGGGGGAGTTTGCTGCTTCCATGGAGATATTGACCATAGATCGAGCAGTTGATCCAGCGTGGGCAATTTTCCGCATTCGAGATTCAAACAACTGAACGTTTTATAATTTTGGTTTTCAAATGGATACCACTTCTCTATGTAAGCTAGAGCTCGGTGATACGCATTTGTAGCGTTTTTAGTAAATTTTTCAACTTCATGGTCTGGAAGATGGCCTTTTTTAATGCCACATGGACTTTAATTCCGAAATATTTGTCATTTATTTTCTTTGAAATTGCGTCGTGAAATTTCACCATTATGTTATGTAGATTAAATGCTGTTGTGGTATGTTTCTCTACCAACAGAATAATTTCTTGAAAAGAAGCCATAAAGTTATGAGTGAAATACAAATATAGTTCATTATAAGTAGGATTAGCTTCACCTGAAATTTCATTTTCTTGGTCTGATAAGATAGCCCAGAGAGCCGTAGGGCAATTATCAGAACCTCGTTCAATGAAGTACCTTTTCAATGGCCCCCATGATGAAAGCATCCTATCAAGAGCTTTAAATAAACTAAGCCACCTTGTAGGAACGTGACGAATGACTTCTCTGTATTCGCTTTCGAAAAAATCAAAGCACTCCTTCAAATCTTCTCGTTTCTTAGAGGAACAAGAGAACTCTGCAAATACTTTCATCAACAGGCATTACTTTTAATGCATTTTTAGCGCAGTTATGAAATATGTGGTCATTACAGCGAGCAGCAATTATGTCGTTGTTTTCTTCAGACTTCAATTTTTGAAAAACGGAATTATTGACTCCAAAATTAACAGACGCGTTGTCCGCTCCATATGCTATTACTCTGCTCCATGGGAGTCGGGATTTATCCATGACTTCACATAAACGTTCCTTAATAGATGTTGAATCTTCAAATGAGTCTTCGTAAAAATCCAATATTTTATGGCAGATGCCGCTTTTTGGTGAGAAATATTGAATAGCAATTGGGGGGGGATTTTCTATTACCTTTATTTGATGCATCAGTCGCTACGGAAAAGGGAACATCATTCTTTAAATCTTCCTGCACAAGTTCCATTGAATACGGAAACAAAACTTGGTTTAATTTAGTGCGTCCTCCTGTCATTTGCTTTACGATATCTGAATCGTTTATCACTTGTTTTAATACTTTCAAGGAGCAATCTTGAGCAACATAAGAAATGTGGTGCTTGATACTATGGTAAACCTCAGTTAATTCGGCAATATCAACTTTTTCACTTTAAGCGCTGCCTTTTTGGTGTAAAGAAAAACTTCATTCGGTGAGACATGGCTGCAGCACTTTCACACTCTTTGCGCTTCTTTGCCTCAGCGTGGTGGGTAACTGCTTTTAAGCCGTCATAAGCTACAGTGAACGAATTTTTGAACAATTTGCAATAGCCTTTTGTGTTGTCTTCATCGCATTTATTTAACCAAACAAAACGCGATTCCCAATCAAAATTATAATGACAAAATCTTCTTGCTTTCTTAGTTGGAGTTCCCTTGCTGTTAGATGCTTCCTTGTCTTCCATTTTGGCACACACATACACGACCACGACAGTGACACAAATAATAGGAATCGAATATACACACAACAAGAACAATTATGGACCGACAGCGACTCCCCGCTACAGGCCCCTTCCTCCTCCCCCGTCGGAGCTTGGAGGGGAAGAGCGGAAGAGGAAGGTCGAGAGTCCGAATCGAAGGTGGCTCTGGCTGCGCAATCCTATGCACACGCGTGTCCAAACCATGTAGATATACACCTAGGTACCTACAATCTTACTCGTTGTGTTGGTTGTCTGCCCAAAGCACCAGATATTACGCAAAATGTATTTAAAACCGGACATTCTTTTGTCCGGTTTACCCAGATTCTCTTGACCGTACTAACATGAAGAAAACTGGACTGTCCGGTCGAAAACCGGACATCTGGTAACCCTAGTTGTAATACATAATAGACGTTGGTTGATCTTCATATGTAATTAATTTTTGTAATTTTCGAGATTTTATCATTCACGTGGAGATATTTTTGATTATTTGAGTGACTGTAAAAATAAAAGGCCTCCGTGGAATAATCTTTGGCTACTGTTAATTGCAATATATTTATTTCATAGTTATGAATATATTTTTATTAAATAGTCATATGTATGTCTTATATAACACATACTTTGAAATATGAATGTAAAAATAAAATTGCTAAAATTGACAGTATTATTAAAATTTTTAAGAGCAAAACTAAATATTTGGCAACTGCATAACTACCTTTCACAGGTTGAATTTTATCAGGATATGTGTAGTTGTTAAAACAGGATACAGTTAAATGACAACTGGAAATGTAAATAATTCCTGATGCTCCAAATTTGTACTTTTCACTGTAGTTTTTTTTATTTACCGTGACGCCTTTTTTTTGTAGCTTTGACTAGGAAATAACTGTGTGTTTCTACATAATTCCTAACAAAAGAGAAAACTTTTTTTTATTTGGATAGGAAGTGAAATGCATTTTAACGCGTCTATATGTTACTCACACACAATTTCAGTAATAAATTATTTAAAATTTTTACTTCCCTGTCTCACAAATAACCCATCATCATTTTTATAAGGAAATTAAGGAGTTCCTTTTATCTGTTGTAATTACTTTAATTGTATAATTAATTACATTGATTTGACGTATTTTAATTACTTGGGGATTCATCATCATTCATGTTCCATATTAATTAAAAGGAAATAGCTTGTTGCTCTTGATGAATCGATTCAAAATTATTTATCTCTAAATTCCTTCAGTTGAAAATTTTTAATTATAAACTTATTTCCGTGTCAAGAAATAAATCTATGCATCAAAAATTTTAAACAAAACAGTTAAAAACAAAGCATTTTTGCTACAGACATATTCTGATTGAATATTTTTAATTTCCTTCAATTGGTAACATTAACATTAAATCTAAAAAAGAGGAATTCCTCTTTCATCAGCTCACAAGAAAACAATTCATATGAATTAGTGAAATGAATTTGAATACATTTTAGTAGAAAATAAATATAGATATCGTAGTGGAACCGCTCTCTTGTTTTAATCATTCTTTTTTGATTATCTCAAGCAGCAAAAGCGCCCTCTAGCATCCATTCAACATCAGCCTGATCCAAGTGAGGAATGAATGTGGTCGTTATAAGAACCGTCCATGTTCTTAGTCCCTTATTTTTGTAAAAACAAAACAAAACAAAAAAACATGCGGCGAACACAAATATTAATTAAAATAATCTAAATTACACAATATTTTTGTTTGTTTTCAGTTGTATAAATTTTTACGTAAAAAAATAAATATGAGTTGATTTCATGTATTCTAAAGATTTGGTTTTTTTTAACGTTGCATTCAAGACCAACGTGAAGGCAAATAGTGACGAAATTTATAATTTGAACATCATTTAAGTGACGAGGATCCCATTCTTAAAATTTTTGCACCCTGGCAACATGAGGATGTGGAGCCACGACAATTCACTGTAATATCGTGATCCCTTAAAATTATTTCATTACTTGGTAGCGGGAAGGATCACACACCTTTTTGTTAAAAGCAAATTCATTAAACAAAACATTAAAGTTGCGTAGTTTTACGCTTCACGGCCTTTCACTGAAGAAAAGTTCCAGTCACGTGTAAGGTTACAAGATTTTGAAATGATCGGCTCCCAGGTGCGGCTGCCCCCGCAACCTCTATCGCCTTCAAAGAAGGGGAAAAATTGGTGCGGAAGGTAATGCATAATATTGTCCTCGTCAACTTGCGAGTAGACCCTTTTAACCACCTAGGCAGGCCTCTTTCACGCCCCCAATCATCTCTGATTGATGAGACTAGTGGATCGGCAAACAGCCCTTCTTCCTTTAGTCCCAACTCCTTTGGTGCTTGGAGGCTGGTGCGTCTGAAATCAACTACGACGCCTTACCTGGTAAATCATCTGGAGGGCTACAAATCGCCATGTCGCTTTGACACTGAGGGTATATCCTTCTCACGACAGGCTGACATTCCTTTTCATTCAAATAGTTCGCGGTCTGCATGTGCGTGGGTGACCCAACAAAGGATACTGTTCACAGGAGTGTTCTTTCTTTTAATCGCTGAGACTAAAATCGGCTGGGTATCGGAGAAAGAAAAGTCGTGGCAATATCAAATTCACCCTCAGAATCGACTCACATCTGTTTTTCCCCAGGCATGAGAGAAGAATACCCGATCTTTTATGAAAGACACAATGTCCAAATTGGGTATCTCGGTCACCCTGTTTGTCAAACTTGGTAAGTGCTGCCGGAAAGTATTCGACTAATGAGCCGACGTCACAATCGTGTGTACACGGAGGACTTTCAGCAGCACCAGGACTCGAACCCAACACTAGAGAAACCTGGCCACAGCGTTAAATATGCATTTTAAGAAAATATCTCACCTAAATTGGAATATTCCAATAACAACGCAATAAATATGTGTGTGAGGGCCCACGCGAGGAAATTTAAAAGACTTAGTCATTCCTTTTTGGAGCAAAGGAAAAGGGCTAAGACGTTGACATCAATGAATGGAAAAATTTACAAAATTTTAGAAAACGAACATAAAATATCAAAAATATTTAAAGAATATATATCAATTGATAGATAAAAAAGTGAATGTTACTATAAAACCCCTTTGTCTGAGGATATAAATAGTTTCATTTCTAGTAAAATCTTCATTCTTATACATAAAATGTAATTTAAGGTGATTACGAAATCAAAATTTATCAGTTTGCTCTTTTAAAAAAAAGATCTTTTCTTTTATAACATTTTTTAAAAAGAATACTAAAATAACGTCATTTTTCTGTTACACAAATAGTACGAACAACATACAAAAATTTATATCAATATTTCTTTAAAGTTTATTAAGTCTTCTTTATTTTTTAAGGTCTCATTTACTCTTCTGATCCCTCTTTTGAAGAAGTTAGGTTACTTGATAACATACAATTATGTATACTTTTAAGAATCAAATATAAAAAATTTCTTTAAGTAAAAATAGGTCAAATGAGTGCATTCAAGAACAAAACAAAAATATTTCCATTTCACTGAGTGTAGCAAAAATGTACTCACCAATTTCATTTAAAAAATTGCATCTCAATAGCAAGGATAATTTGTACTTTGAAAAGTTATAAAATAATATGACGAGAGAAAAACAATGGAAACGCGGAGTCCATCCTAATATTTTCACAGAATGTTTAATCATGTTTCGTATTAAATTAGTTTTTAATTCACTTCATTTTAGTGTTATTATTTCCATGTTCTTTAATGGAAATATAATAAAGGTTATTATTATTAATCCTTTTACAAATTCAGCAAGACGACTACTAAGCCTAAGCAATTGTGCTAATTGATTGATGCTAAGTTTATTTCTGAAACTTTAACATAAAATTAAATGAAATTAATAATATCGATAATTATTAAGGAATCAGAATAAATAAGAAAAAAAACATTAAAATGCTTTCATTATATTACATTTAATTTGATTCTAAAAATGCATGCATATTTATTTATTTTATATCTAATTCCTCAAAATAGATTGCATGAGCAAAACTTTCCATTTGTTTTTGTTTAATGAAATTTTAACTTTTTCTAATAAACAATCCTTCAAACTATAAACTGTATCACTATTCTTTATCAAGTAAGTTACTAGTTAATATTCCATTTAATACGTTTTTATTTCGTTCTAAGCTAACAAACAATGGTAGCAGGAAAAATGATTCTTGAAATAACTTTTTAATTCGGTAAATCAAGACGGGGAAAAAATTTGTATTACTTTCACACAAAAGTCTACAATTACGTTATTAAAATTGAAATTTATTCAGAATAACATGTAGTATAACATTTGATTTCTTCAGAATTAAATAACGTTAATATTTTGTTTTTTATAATAAGTAGTTCAAAAAATGAAAAATAGGTAAAATGTAAATAATTGCAAAAATGTATCAAGAACTATTAAATGATAACGAACAACACCCTTCCGTTTATAATAAAAATTAATTTATATGCAATTATTTTAGACAAAGACATTCTCTACTGATTTGTATAAAAACTAATAGATTGAGAAAATAGTTTTGTTTCAGTAATAGATTTTTTAACCACATAATGGGTTTCTATGGTAATTGTATTTGACAATGCTTCCTTAAACTATTGTCACAGACAATTAGTTCCAGTTTAAAAATATATTAATATATCCGGTATATGAGATATTTTGTGTGGTGAAAAATAAAAATACAGTAATACCCAGCACTTAAGTGATGGGGGGGAGGACTGACTGACTGAGTGATAACCGATAAGTCGGGGTATAAATCCGCATCTAAACACATATAAATTATTTTTAGTTAGAGCCAGAGACAAAAGAAAATAACAATTTAGAACAGAACTGTTGGTTTAAATTTTAGATAACACAAATACAAAAACAAAAACCGAAGTTACTTTGATGTAAAAGGTTTCATAAAATCTAACAAAGTAATCAGCTGGCTCAAAGATTTTTTTTTCTCCCTCGAAATTTCCTCATTGCATGCTATTAATGTTTTTATTCCTTTCTTTGTTGAAAAAGATACGCTCTTTATTGGAGTCTGTATTGTCTAAAATTTATAACTCTTTTTCAATTAAACTGAGGCTTTCAGTCAAATTCTTAACAGTCATTCGATCTTCTGATTGAACTGGGTCTAAAGATTCAAGCTCTTCAATGTCTGGCTGTTGCTCATGTATCTCTATGACCTCAACAATTGTCAACTCCAGATCGTGAAAATCTAGCAGTTCTTGAATGCCATCACTGTCTGTCGGGAATAGAACCCGTGATGTATGGATCCAAATTCAAGTAACTTAACCACTAGATAAAAGTGCTCTCCTCTGTCTGTAGGCTTATACTGGAACCGCTACACTACTCCCTCACACGTGAGTCGGTGGATAGACGAACGAACGATGAAGTGCATGTGTAGCGCGTGAGTTGTTGATATGGGTCTGACGACTTTGATTGGTCTTGTTGTGGGCAGATGGCGCCACGATAGATCAGAAAGTTTTGCGTTTTTCTTTTCACACTAGGTCACCAATGTCGGGGGATAGAACTTGCAACCTTCCGATCTGTAAGCACGTAACATACCGCTGGACTAAAATGACCACGTCTGTCTGGAGGCTGTTACTGGCTTATATGGGAACAGCTACACTGTCCACTTCTAAATTTATTTGCCTCACAAGATCGACAATTTCTTCTCAATCAAATTACCAATTTCATCAGGCTCTGCCACTGATTCCGCCTGTGTTTAGATGTTGGGAAAGAAAAAAAAGATGAATTGACGAGATTTCAAATTCGCGCAGCTCCCAATTCACGTAAGTCGGGGTAGCATAAGTTGAGGTATTA
This sequence comes from Trichonephila clavipes, assembly GCA_019973935.1. NCBI lineage: Eukaryota > Metazoa > Arthropoda > Arachnida > Araneae > Nephilidae > Trichonephila > Trichonephila clavipes. Next base: position 224,453 of record BMAU01021206.1, on the reverse strand, counting down.
CTGTATGACGTATCAAACAAATGATTAAAATTCTAAAATAATTTATTAACACATTCAAAACAAAAATGGGTCAAAATTAATTTGGTTAACTCTACCTAAGTGATTTATGGGGGAAGGGATCAGAATATCAACATAATTTAAAGCTTTATGCCGAACTTAACGCTTTGATTAATATTTTTGATTTGATGCAAGATTGTTATAACGTTTGCTTAAAATATATTCTGATGATAGTTTAATTATACAATTAAAAACTCATAGCTAAAATTAATTCTAAGGAACATGTCACAATTAATTATTGAAAATTACACTGTGTGTGGAAGAATGAGAATCCAACATCAAGAAGGATTTCTCAAAAAATTATGCGAATTTCAAGGAGGTGCACCCCATCGAGGAAAGTAAGTGGTATAAAATGCGGGTGATACGTCAAATCTTATTTTACACCCATGAAGTCAAGTACTATAAATTGCAGAGAATGCTGTCAGAGATAGTTTAAAAAAAAACTCGTGGAAAGCTTAACGTGTGACACTGTAGTTAGAATGACGTCAGCACGTGTGGATAGGTGCATCCACCGATATGTGGAGGTGGCCGGCAAAGTTCTTCTGCTATTCTTTTGTAGAATGGCAAAATTTTAACTTGATGCTTCTGTATCGACCAGAACCATTATCGATCAATTGTTTATTAGTGGCCAGTATTCTTAAAGAAAACTGTTATTGACTCCGTCGTACAGACGAGTTCATTTGCAATGGTGCCTGCCGTGTTAGAGCAACGTAGACGACGGAAGAACGAAAGATCATGTTCTTAAAGGAGTCAAACTTCCTTTTGTTCTATAACAGTCACCATGTACAAGTGGGGTGCCGACACCACACTACTACGTCGCATTATGCTTTGTAGTGCCATTGCGTACGATTGCAAATAATCTCTGATTAGTACACTATCACGGCCCAAAGATAAGTGGGTAATGTCCTACGGCTTGTAATACTTTCTTTCTTTGGAGGACGTCCAATGCCCTTTACTAGCAAGATGTTTGACTTCACACTGCAAACATCAGCCAATGAGGTCTTCTAAATATAAAGATACTTCTTTGAGACCACCATTCTCTCCTGTTCTTTCATTAATCAAACACATTTGAGGGTGAGTGGCTGCTGCATGGATTCTTACGACTGTAATGTTCAGGAACACGAACTGTGTCAAATTGTTGACAGGGAATGGATAATTTTCAATCCTTTAAAATGTAGAAAAATGTTATTTTTCTCTTCCAATGTTAAATTTTTTGGTTTTGAGAGCAAAGAGATTGTGAAAATTGTTAAAAGTACTTATTGACTTCATAAACTCACTACAAGGTTACCAAGAACTAAGAAATTTCTGATAATTACGGATATTTTTTCACTCCTCTCTGATCACTGGATTGAATTTTACTGATGATTTGTAAAAAATTTTTTTTTTTTTTTACCGAACATCACACATCACCAAATTTTCCTCCACATCAAAGCAAATTCACATTTTCCACACGCATGGTCTTGGGGAACACTGCGTGGCCCAAGTGCCTGTACTTCAGCACTTGTACAAGTTTGCTATAAAGTGACATATAACTCAGTCAAATCAGTTAATGTTGATATCATAACAACGTCAAAATATGTATGCATTTGATTTTGAGTAAGGATAGAGATACGAAAGAAAAATAATATTTATTTAAAATTTTCATCGCATTAGGGGTCTCAGGGGTGTTAAATTTCTCTAGAGGTCTGAAAATATAAACAATTTTCAAACGGGTACAATTCTTTTAAATTTAAATTAAATGATTCAAATCTTTTACACATTATTTAAAATAGAATGGAGCTTCAGAAAAGTATAAAATGTTTAAAATATAATAATAATTTTAAAAGTCATAAGCATATGAAAATTCTATAATAAATATTAAGTATTTTAGGCTTTGCGCACGCTATTTTCTAAAATATTAGCCTCTGATGTATAAAATTTTATAGAATTATACAATGTATCATACTCTTTAAACCCTACCTAATTTTAGCGTTATATATCTTTTGTATTTCAAAATATTTGTAAAACATTGCAATTTCTTAAATATATTTTAAAAATGTATTTTTTATTTATTAAAATATGTAAGTTATTATTCTATTTATATAAAAGTAGCTACGAAGTATTAAGAATACATTTGTCTTTATAAATCAACTAGTAATTAAATCTACTCTTTTAGAAAATAGCATGCGTGACGTAAAACTTAATAAATATTTCTTATAGAAAAGTTTCTTATTTTCATATGCTTATAATTTTTAAAATTATGATTATATTTTAAACATTTTATACTTTTCTGAAGCCCCATTACTTTATAAATAATGTGTAAAAGATTAGAATTATTTAACTTAAATTTAAAGAAATTATACCTGTTTGAAAATTGTTTATATTTTCATACCTCCAGAGAAATGTAGCACCCATGAGACCTCCTACACGTTAAAAAAAACGTCTGGAATGACGTAAAAATAAGTTTTGAAAATAGACCAATCAAAAAGTACACGCGTTTTGTCAACAAGCAAAACCTAGCCGCTTATTATAAATAAACAAACGGGAGGATTTGATATTGCGCTAAGGCAATGAATATAAAATGAATATGTCATCCAGTTCTAATTTAAGAAATTCATCCGTAAAAACTGACACTTCTAAAGTAAGAATAATATCATTGAAATTGTGCACAATTGTTGCAAAAGGAGATTTTTACATGCTTGATAAACTTCCTTGAACGAAATATATTGCTCAATTGTAAAATGTTATTGCATTTAAAGGAAAGAGTTGTAATTCTTCATGTATTAATGTTTTAAACAACGTATTTTTCGAAATGCAAAAATTTTAGTTTGCACTTTTCATTTTTTTTTTATGGTGTCATTTGCATTGAATGAATAGAACAGCACAATCTTGTTAAATTTTGAGTTATATGTACTAAAGATTTATATCAAACTAAGTATTCAGTTTAAATTTTCTGTTTAATAATTACCTAAAATTCATTATTTTATTTAATTTTTTAGATCTTAGTAGAACGTTTTGTTAAATTCTTTCTAAAGTTTTGAAAATAATTTGTAAATTTTTCTTTCTTATGAAGTTATTGGTATTTTATGTGTTATTTTTGTCTTAAAAATTCATTTATCAAAGTTACATTTCAAACTTCTAGACTACAGAAAAATAATTTTTTCAACTTGGAATATTTGCTTTTGTTTATTTGAACAATATAGAAATCAAATGTCACTTGCTTAATCCTTACAAATGTTTAAAATTTTTAATAAAAATACCCTTTTATTGTCTCATGCACTGAAATAAAAAAAATGAATAATAATTTGTGATTTACCTTTTCCATATATATTTAAGTTTTGTAGGTCATCGTACTAATTATTATATTCTGGTTTGATAAAAGCATTTGCCTATTGAAATGGACTTTTTTCCTGATTTGATTTTTTCTTGGGAGAGGAGAATTGTATCAAGAATTAACTGAGAAAAAGGACTTGAATAAAATAATTTTCTTTCTAGAAAATTTCAATGAAATATAACTAAGCTTGAAATTAAAAAGTTAAGCATTGGTAAACAAAAGAAAAAGTAATGGCAACATAATTGTTTGATTTAAAAAGCAAAAAGGATAATTTAATTTAAATATTCTTGGCTTGGAAATCCTTCATTTGATTTGTTAGTGAAAGCTTATGTATGGCTGCTATTATTAGACGTTAACATAATCTAGCTAAACTTTGTTTTGTTATGTGCTTTTCTGTAAAGTCATGAAATATTTATAATACAAGCTCAATGGCTCAACAGCCCAAGAGGGCCAAGACCTACTGTGCCCATCCCAGTATACATGACCATTGGGCAATGAGGTGCATGAGAAGATGTCCTGATTAGATGGTCAGTCTGAAGCGAAAAACCCCCAGTGTTTTAGTTTCCAAGCAAGCTTAATACTCATTCATTGCTCCACTAAAGGGATAAAATGCTGAATTGATCATGCCCAGGCTGGGGATAGAACCCGGGCCTGTGGTATGGAAGTGCAATAGGCTACTACTCGGCCACAGGGCCTCTTTGTATTACATTAATTTTTTTCTAATGGGGCTGCGTATTGGAATTTCTACCTTTGTCGACCTAATACATTCCCCAGGAGCTGGTATCACTTTTTAGTGCAGCACCATATAGGTAATACCATGCCGCAAGTAATTTTGATGCTCAGTTTCTTTCCCAGAGGGAGGCACCTGAGCTCTGCCTATGTGAAATTTGTAGCAACCTTAGGTACAGAAGACCATCAACAAACCAACTATACCTCCCAGCCAGCCTCTTTGTAATACATAAAGAAATATAAATATTTTTAGTAAAAATAGAATTTATAAATTCTTTTTACAGCGTTTTTTCTTGCATTACTTGATTATAAAATGTCAGATAAAGTTTGAAACATCCAAAAGGCTTATTAATTAATGTGAGTGATGCACCTTCTAACAATATGCAACTATCTCTTTTGTTATTGTCATGAATGACAAAGTGCACTGGCAGAAATGATGATAAAAATTAGATTGTGCCAAAGGCGTGAATCACTGCTTTGGCAATTATCTCTTTTTTATTTATTGTTGTATGTATTTTAAAAAATATTATGTATGTTATGTTAAATTCTTTGCATGTTTTTGAACAAAGTAATTTCTTAAAAGTTTCTTAGAAATACAGCTATTTTTAAAAACATTCAAATGTACTCACTTTAATTTTAGGTTGAGTTTGATGTAAATTTGTCTTGTAAAGGATGTGCTTCTTCTGTTGAAAAAGTTTTAACTGGAATACCTGAAGTAAAAATTATTGATATTGATGTAGAAAAGCAAAGTGTTGTTGTTGAATCATCGCTTCCATCCCAAAGAATCAAAGAGGCTATAGAATCAACAGGGAAGAGAGCTGTTCTTAAAGGATTTGGTAATAATTATATTGATAAACATTCATGTTATACATACACAAATAATTTCTGTGATCTTTATAATATCCTTTACTATGTTGATCAATTTGTATTAATTTATTCTTTGTAATTTGATTTCATTTTAATGACTGTGTTAGCAGATGGCTGGTCTTTCGAGTTCTGGGTTCAAATGCTGATGTACATTAAATCTTTCAAGTCTTAAAATCTTCATGTTGGTGTGAAAGTTGGAGGGGGGGTGGGTGGGTAGTTCTTGTCACTTGATCATTATGCAAAATTGTCAGTATCATTATGTAGCTTTCTATAGTGTGTCATTAACAGACAATCAATCAATCCACTTTATTTTAATACCTTATAGATACTCAGTACCTAAAACCAATAAATATCAGATTTTTGCCTTATTTTAATAATATTATTTTTTAAAATGCATTTGCAGAATATTTCTTGTTCATATTTATTTTATTTAGTAAAGTTTTTTTATTTTATGATCTAAACGTAAACCGAAACTGCACTAAAATTTGAAAATATTATTAAATAAATTTTCTTGAATGTCTTATTTAATTTTATTGAGCCAATTTTAAAATGGGATACTTTAATTTGAAAAAAATTGTCTCTTAACTCAAATTTATAGGTACAAGAAACCGCTTGTATAAATAATGGAAAAGATCTAAAAAGTTTGGTTTTCAGTACTCTGCATTATTGATGAATCATAATATAAAAACAAATAAACTTATTATCCCTTTAAATTTATATGCATTTTAATCCTTTTGCTGCACATCCCGCAATTTCCACAAGCAAAGTACTCGTAGCAGACGTAGCACTACGTAGAGAGAGGATTAAGGATTCTGACATCAAAATGAAGGAAAAGTGTAACTCAAGGCCAAAAACAACATTACAAAAAACTATTGAAGGTTAAAGTGTTGGAGGGAGTTTTCTGTAAAGTCTATTCTTTAGGCATTTTACTTCTGAATTTTTTAAAATTTCCATTAAAGATATTCTAATAATGATATATATATATATATATTTAACAGGGGGAAAGGTATATCTTTATATGAAATAATCTTTTGGAATGATACGCAAAAAATGGTTTTATATTTTTCTTTTTTTTAAATAAGGTCTGACATTCCAATATGAATTTAGAATATATTGTATTTATTCCTCTTAGGTCTGAGTATAAAACAGAATACAAAGCTATATAACTACTTTTATTCAACTGGGAATGAAATTTGGAGGAAGAGATTTAGGAGAAGTCTCCTTTTATTTTCTTTGATAAATTGTGATAAATCTTTCCACTACAATTGAAAGATTTCTCTCCTGAAAAAAAAAATGAAGTCATAGACTTTTATTGTAAATTTAAATTGTAGATAAGATAGTTTCTAGAATGAACTTTTTACTTACATAAATATTTAGTTTTCTTTTCTGATATAAAATAAAACAGTAAGATAATCTGTTGGGAGTATAATTTAGATCAGATGAAAAATTAACAGAGAAAAATGTACATGTTTTAAATAATTGTTGTGAATGCATATTAGCTACATTTAGCTTTTGATGATTAGATTGTACATCTGTTATTGTTAGATGTTACTCATTTCCATTGGAGAGAAACTTTTTTATTCTACAGTAATTTTCAGATAGATCTAGAATAAGTAAAATTTATTACTGGCTGAGCTGTTAAGCTTATAGTTCTGAGATATTATTACCCAAACCATGAAATTTTCAGATTTTACCTAATTTCTTGGAAAATATTGTTTATTTTATAAATTTTATTTTTGATTTTTGGTATTGTAACAAAATACAATAATAATAAAATTGCAATGAAGATTTTGATACAAATGTACAATATTTCACCAGGAAATGTTCATTTTCTTATAAGTACAAGAAGCATTGAAACAAATTCTGTGTGGTATTTCATTCAGAAATCTTTTTATATTGTTGCATATGAAAAGGGTTAATTTATATAAAAGGGTTTGTATAAATCTCATAAGCTTTTTTTTATATTGCTTTATAGTATGATGTTAATAAACACTCACTCCGGAATTTTTTTTGTGTGTCTTTTTTGCTAAATTGCTTGATAATTATTTTTTGTGAAGTATACCAAATTTTTATAAAAAAATTGACAAATTATTGTGTGCTTTCTTTCTACAAGGGAATAAAATTATCTTTTTTTTCAATTTGGGTAAAATTTAAATCAGAGAAACATAACTTTAGTAGCTAATATATTAAAATTCCATTTTTTCTTCCTTTTCCTATTAAAAACATTTTGGTGTATTTAAATAGTTATATTATTAGGATTATTTGAAACTGTATGGTTTTTGAAATTTCTATGTATATGCATGTATTTTTTTATTAGTGGAATATTTTTTATGTGCAAAATAATTTTTTAAAAATTTGTTTATTATATGGCTATGTATTTTTATTATCCATGTTTTAGTAATTTAGTAAAAAATTAAATAGAAAATAGTAATCTTAAGGATAAAACTTTTTTAATCATTTAAAATATTGTTTCATCATATATATTATATGATGTTGCTCTGTAACAGGGGTCAGCAACCTAAGGCACATGTGTCACATTGGGCATGTGGTACAATTCTCAGTGGCACTCTGCACTGCTTTACAAATTTGTCAATTTTTGAGTGGATGGAAGCTGATAAATTTGTATTTGTATTTGACAAACATCTTCAGAATTATGGACATTTAGAAAATTACGACAAAAACTGAAAAATAACTTTTAAACATAAATTTACAGCTATTTTGTAAATTATTGAATGTCATTGCTGGAGAGATTTAATTGTTTAAAGAGAGAAAATTGCATGTACTCTGCTTTCCACTTTTGATTTTACATATCTAAGTAAAAAACATTTCTTGTGAAAAATATTTGAAGTCTGCAAAGAAATTGTTTAACAACTGAATGCTCAGAATCTTGTCAAATTGAAAGTTACTCATTATACCCCTGATTTTGTGATATGAAAGAAGAGCAGTGCAAATACTACATTCGCATTAAAATTTTTATTTATCTATAATGTAGGGAAATACTTGTATTTTATGTTATTTGTTAAAATAAAAAATAGGCATGTTTAAAATACGTAATATGTACGATTTTAATTTTTTATAAGAAATGGTTATATTTTATGCTGTTTATTTGCTCGTTAAGAAATAACTTTTACTGATGCAGGATTAATATATGATAAAACTGTAAATCTATATTATTGACCTCTATTCTCTAACTGTGCATGCTTTATAATGGGATTGAAATTGTTTCAAACATGTACTACTGTGTGGTATGCTGAATCATGTTGGTAGATTGATTTGGCACACCACAGCTAAAAGGTTGCAATCCCTGCTCTATAATTTAATATCTATTTAAAAAGTATTTGTCTAAAAATTATGAAATTTATTTCCTTTTCTGATAGTTTCATTAAATCAACCTAGTATTTTTTAAATTTCATTTTTGTATTCTTAGATGTATTTTTTTATTTTCGCATAAAAATAAGTATAAAGTAATTATTTTTTCTATTTCTGAAAAATATTTCTTTTTACAGGAACAAAAGTTGAATCAGCTGTTGCTGAACTAAAAGGTGAAAATGGTTTATTTGGTGTCATTCGATTTCATCAAACAGATAAAGATTTGTGTATAATTGATGGTACTGTTGATGGTCTACCTTCTGGAGAACATGGTTTACATATTCATGAGTTTGGAGACCTATCCCAAGGTTGTGAAAGGTAAATTGTTTACATTTATTCCGTTATTCAAATCTTTGAAATATTGAGTGCAGTTATATATTTTTTTATGTGTTTATACAGTTATATTTTTATGTGTTTTCTTTAATACTATTGTGTGTTTAATTATTTTAAAATTACTTTCAAGTATGGTTTGTGACATCACCAAAATTATTATGACAGTAACTTATAAGAAATTTGAGAAAGTTACAAAAGTAAGGGAACTTATAAGTTTAGTTGCTTGAAAATAAATTACCGTAGAATCCAGTGTAAATGTGCACATGTACTTTCAAGCTGCATTTTTTTAATTTTTGGTATATTTGCTGTATAATGCGCTCCTCCTTTCTTACAAAGAAACTCGTAATGTATGTGTGCAATATTATTATGTTTTGAAGTCATTTATTCAAGATATTATCCCTAGAAAAAATAGTACATTTCTAGAACTATGGTCTCTTAAGTTCCTAAGAAATGTCTTTTGTTTTAAATAAACAGTACTTCATTATATATAGAAGTCTAATTTTTTGTATGCTTATCTCTTCTTTTATTTTTAAAGCTTTCATTTTCATATCCGGCGTATAACCCTGTGCACCTGTAAATTTCGATCTTATTTTTTGTGTTAAAAGTGTACATTATATGCCAGATTTTACAATATGTATAAATATTTAAGGATTGTGTATCACTTACTATCTGCATTTATTTATTAAAAACAGGCTGAAGTACCCATTCTTCACATGGGTTAATTTTTTAAAAATAAAAAATATTATTGTTATAACTAAATTATAAGGAGAGTAAAATCCTGTACAAAACAAGATATAGAAAAATGTAAACTAATTTTTTAATGAGTGCTTATTATTTATCTATAACACTCTTTAAGCCCTCTCAACTCTCCTTGTGAGGGTCAATTTTCACTACCCGCCACCCATTTGTAGCATGTCTTTACTCCATGAAAGGCATGCACCTTCTAAATTTAAAGTCTGTAGGTTGAATAGCTCAAAAATGGTAATAATTATCTGTAACACTCATTAAGCCCTCGCAACTTCCCTTGTGGGTCTATTTTTGCCAACTCTCTTTTGTGGTGGATCTCTATGTGAAAGAAATGAACCTGCCAAATTTTGTCTGTAGATCTAATAGTTCGAAAATGGGAATATTTATCTAAACACTCCTAATGCTTCTTATGGGTCTATTTTCACAAAACCTCTTCTGTAGCATATCTCTACTGCATGAAAGAAACATACCTGCTAAATTTCAAGTCTGTAGGTTTAATAGTTCAGGAATGGGAATATTTGTGTATTCTCCTTGGGGTTCATTGAGGTAAAAACAGGAACCTTCTTCGTGGATAAGGGATAGAGGGCTTCCACACCATATAACTCCCTTGATCGTTATGGGACTCATTTCCAAGTTTTAGCAACACCCACACTGTACACTTTTTTTATAATATATATTGATTATAGTTTTGTTCGATACTTTAGAAGAAATTTTCCATAAAATTGATTTTAGATTTGTATTGTGAAACTCCTTTTTTCAAGCTGTAAAAATCAAATTACAGCATTACTTCTGTTGCCATCTCTCGATATTTTTCTAAATCAGTACTTTTTCCTATCTATTGAAAGTAAACAAATTATCACAAATATTTTCTTTTTTTCAGTTTCAAAAGCAGTTTAGAAGTATTATTTCAACTAAAATAATCCATTTTTATTACTGACATAAAACAAAATCATGCTTGATATTCATTTTTTGCAGAACTATTTTTTTTTCTTTTTTTGTAGCAAAGGAATTATTTGTGGTATAAAAAGTAACCATTTCAGCTTAATCTCAAAGTAGAGTTTTGAGAATTACTGGTTAAAAATTTAGTTTCACTTATCGTATTGCATGTTTACAAAATAACACTTTTTTTTTCATAGTGCAAGATAGGAAAACTCAAAGTTTTGATATTATTTAAATTGGCTGCTTATCATCTGATTATGTTTATAAATGTTGAGATTTGTCTCTAAACATCACATTGATCATCTGGAAGATTAATGTAATTAAAATGTGGATATAAAAATATATTGATTCAATATATATTAAATATTCAAACTTAAAATTTTCAAATTAAGTTTTATGCAGTTTAAAAATAGATTTCTTAAAAGTACTTGTTGACTATGTTATAATGATTTAAAGTTGGTTTCTATTATAAATTTTGAAAGTGAATTAAAATGGTTAGTTATCTGTGTTTTGAAAACTGTCTTGCTAGATAAATGTGGTCTTTTCAACTGTATCTATCTATTGCTAATTAGCATGGAAGTTAAAAAAATATATATTAAGTTAGGTTGCTTATATGTATATTATGACTGATTATTTGCATGTGGACGATTCATTTTATTCTATGGTAAAAAAATGTGACAAATTTGTTTAAGATAATTGTTGATTTATTTCCTTAAAAATAAAATATTTTATTAAAATAATTAATATATAAATATATTGAAAACATTTTTTAGTGCAAATAATACTGAGGAAATTAAAATATATGAATGTTGCATAATTGTAAATTTTAAAAGCATTATTTAATTTTCATAAATAAATTTTTTTAAATATCTCTCATTACATAAATAGCCATATTTTTACATGCTCTTGGTTTAATAATTTGTATGAAAATTCTTCATTTTTACATTTATTCTCAATCCTTTAAGATGACAGACTTTCATTAATGCCAGTTCTATTATTTGAATTTTCTGTTTTTTTGATTAAATGTCAAATTTATTATAAATCATTTTTCCTGTATTTTATTAATTTTCAAACAATTCTTTAATTTTTTATTTAATAATACAATTTTTTTTAATCAATGTATGGATGTTTTTTTTTTGTTAAAATAGTAAATTTCCAAAATTATCAGTAGGAATTATTATGTATATTATTTTAGTACTTTAAAATTATCATTGTATGTGTTTTTGAAATTGTTCATAATGATTCTATATCTTTGAACATATTTATCTTCACATATTTGCTTGAACTTGGAACTGTTTTCTATTGCTCTTTTTAACTGTACTGTAATATCCCAATCATATGCTTTTTTTTACACTTCGAAGTTTTTAATTTAGGCAAGGTATATAATTCATAATTTAAGTGATGTTTTTTTGTCTTGTAAAACCTTAAAAGGGATACTCTCATTTACCAAGTTTTATTACATGATTAATAATAATAATAATAATAATAATAAACCTGAATTGAATATATATTTATAATGTAGAATTTTGGTGGCATCTAGGGATATGACTAAAAAAGCTGACAGCTGTTTCTTGATGAAAACAGTAATATTTAATGCTTAGGAGGAAAGACTATACATTTGAATATATAAATAGTTATTTTTCTTAGAAAGGCATCTAAATATACAATTTTCAACTGAGTTCTCATAGAAAAAGAAATGATATGACAGCTCCTTTAGTCATTGTTTTCCTGCAATTCAACAAGGAGTTTTTTTTTTCATATATTGGTTTCCTATTGGGTTATCTTTTAACTTTTCTATTTTCTCTCTTAATGACTGTAGACCTCATCTGTAGATTTCTTGATACCCCTCTTTGTTTATATATATGTATATTTTATTTTCAAGAGCAAATTAATTCAAATAAAGCCTAAAATGACTAGGGTTTATTTTTAAAATGAGGTGTTTTATTTGGATTTTATGGTTATATTTATATTCTGCTTGATTTTTAAAATATATAGACAAGGCACTTTCTATTTTATAATACATAAGGAAACATTGTATCAATAATATTTATTTTATTTGCGTTTTATTATTTCATGTTATTCTGCTTTCAGTATTGGACCACATTTCAATCCAACTAATTCTACCCATGGAGGAAAAGAAGATCCAATAAGGGTGAAGTTTTATTCTTTATAAAAGTTGTGACTAAGTTCTTTTGGGTTTGGATATAATTTTAAACTGATATTATAGATTATGTAGATGTCCAGTTTGAATTAACAGTTACTGATAACAAATGCTTTAAATTTGTATTTTTCTTCAAGTGCTGTACTTGAGAGTTGTTTTATTCTTTTTTTCATTAATTAGGTACTTTTCTGGTATTTTTTTTTTAAATTCATGATTTTTAATATTACATCTTTTATAATATTGAGTGAAAATTATTTCCAGTTTGCAGAGTGGATATAGAGGTGTTGGAGACAGGGAATTCAATTTAAAAAACAACTTGGGTACAAGCTGTTTTATAATTAAAAATGATTTAAATTAAGCCTGCCTTCACCTAATGATTAAGAATAGGACTTGAATTAAGCAACATTTTTTTAGATATAAAAGTACTCCAATGTTAATATTTTATTATAGTTTTGCTATCCTTTAGAGAGCAGCATGTTTTATCACACTACTTGTTTTTATACAACCTATTTTCTTTATTATAAAATGGATTTTGAATTTTTTTCTCCTATACCGTAATGCTAAATGAGCTATCCTTTTACATGTTAAATGAAACAACTATTTATGGAACATTTTGAAATTTTAAAAACACTATATTATAAACAAATATATGAATTACAATGTTGAAAATTATCATGTAAATTGAGGAATTTTTCTGTCTGAAAATGTGCTCTGTGTTTAGTTTAGGTTCTCATACATTTGGCGAAGACAGCCTTAAGATAGTGTGTGTGTAAAGTATGCAATAATTAAGGGTATGCAATGCATATAATTAGCATTTATTAATTTTAATACACACTGTACAAAAGAAAAAAGTTATTGTTGCTTTTTCATTACTTTGTTTGATATTCCAAATATTTATTGAGAATATAGCATTCATTTTGAATGGATGATGGCAATTATTCAATCGTTGTCCATTTAACTTTTCCTGCTTAAACTATGTAAGTTATGCAAAAATAATTTTATTAAACTTTGTATCCTATGGCTATATTTAACAGTTTATTGTACAAGAAAAAGTTATTGTTGCCTTTTCATTACTTTGTTTGATATTTCAAATTTATGAAGGTTAATATTTATTGAAAAGCCGTCTGGGTGGCGTGGTCGGTTTGTTGACAACCTTCTGCACCTAAAGTTAGGGTTTAACCCCGTCCCAAGTTGGTGGATTTTCATGAGGCAGAAAATAGATAGCTGTCATGTCTTATGATCATATGGCATGTAAAAGATCTCTAGAATGTCTGTTTGGCTTGGATGCTCTTGGCAAAATTAAATCCTAACACAGGTTCACATCATCAGAATTCAGGTGCCTCCCTTAAGGAAGGAAACTTGGAGACAAAATTACCTGTGGTGATTGGTATCCATCTATTTGGTGCCATACTTAAAATAGATACCAGATTCTGGGAATGTACTAGGTCTGCAATGGTAAAACATCAATCCACAGCCCATTAGAAAAAAAATATTTATTGAAAATATAGCATTTTTTTTTTCATTTTGAATGAAAGATGGCAAGTATTCAATTGTGGTCCATTTAGCTCTTTCCCAGTTTAAACTATGTAAATTATACAAAAGAAATATTAAATTATGTATCCTATGGTTATACTGAACAGTTTATTGTATAAACTGTTTAATACAGAAATAAGATTTTTAAATAAACAATGTCTATTATAGGATTTGTTTTTATAATGTACATGTCTGATGCTTATTTTAGCTTTTGCTAATTGATAAAATATTTATGTTATAGCATTAGATAAATTATACTTGAGAATAGTCATAAAATTAATAAAATGTTATTTGCAGCAACTAATTATGTTAATAATTTTATATAAATACTGGAAGAGCAGTGAGGTAATGTCTTTGTGTAGTAGAAATTACACAACAACATTTCTTTTAGTCTAAAAGTTTTGCACTTTCATGATCTGAATTGCATTTGATTTCATATTTGAATGTAGTAATTAATTGTATATGCGTTTTCTCTCTCTCTCTCTTTTAAAAAATATAAATAAGCATTTTCTTAATTGTTTTATGTTGCATAAAAATTAATCAGTCTTAAGTGAGCAATTTAAGTAATCGGTTCTTTTGTATGAAGGTAATCTAATTTTTGTAGGGAATTAGCTTTTGGTTTTTAATGAAGTATTTATCTTTTAAATTTTGGAAAAGGGATTAAGAGATTTTTTTTATTTTGTAATATATACTTTAGTGCTTTTTTAACATTTAACTATTTTGTTTAGAATCATTATTGTATAGATAATAATTCAGTAAATTTTTCAGTAATTTATCAGTCAATTTTGAATAAAATGAATTTATAGAATTATTTTATGTATCCCCTATCCTAACTTTGATTTTAATCTGAAATTTCTGCATGAAACATGTAGAACCTTGGAAAAATTATTTTAATTATCATGTATTAATTGTAACTGACTGGAAATTTTCTTTGAAATTACTACTCTTTGTATACACTTTTTAGTGTTTCATAAATGTACTTAAGTACCTTACATAACAAATTATAAATGAATGACTTTTATTTTATCTTATTAATTTTGATTGGTATTATCTTTCACATATGATCTCTAGTATTTCATACAAAAGGGTTTCATATATATACAATATAAAATTAGAGTGTGTTCAGGACTTTTTGCCACATAAGTCTGAACACACTAATTTTTTTTTTACCAATTTTTGTGTTTGTTATAATTTTTCATTATGAAACAATTTTACTATCTTAATTATTTTTATGCATTTTTAAATGCTGGTTTCAAATCTGTTACTATTTTTTTAATACAGTAAATGTTTTTGTTGTTGTTGTATAACTGCCTGAAAACAAGATTATGTTATATAGTATGTACAAATTAACACAATTTAGAAAAACATATGTAATAGAATAACGCAATGTACAAATACAGTACTTTTAACAGATATTTTGAAAATTCTATGATTGTTACATATTTGAGCATCAATATTTTATTGGCCAACCATTTGTTTCAGTTTTGGCTCTACATTTTTTTGGCATGGAATGAACTAATTTCACTAGAAATTTTTTCGTGACTACATAGATGAAAGAAAATGTTAAAATTTTGAGTTTGTTTGAAAGTTTTTCTTTAAAATATCATAACCAATTTTATCAGCTCATTCTATTCACAGTATTGTCTTCGAACCATTTCTGGACTGCATTTGCACAGTGACATGCAGCATTATTGTTCTGAAAAATGCATGACTGATCTCCAAAAAGATCTACTACTATTGATAGCAATTTATTTTGTTGTATTCCCTGGTTTTCTCTTTTCTTTTCAATATGTGTAGTCTTACAACAACACCAGAAGACATGCAGCCCATATCATCACTTTGTGCTTCTTTGTGGGCTTCAGGCACTGAGGGCTGAATGCTTTATCGCTGTGTCATCTTACATAGGCCCTTCTTTTGTTATCTGAAATACAAAACTGATTTTAATGACCAAATACTGCCTTTTCTAAATCTTTTAATAGTCTACAATGAAGGATCCCTTGCCCACACCAGTTACTACGTAATAGTTTTGGGCAAGTTTTGAAGTCTTGTAATCCAGCAGTCTTCCTCTTACAGTTCTTGGGCACACATATACCATTTGATGTGAAAATCCATTACTTCAAAATGGGTGGTAACTTAAGCTATCCATTTCAAGTGAAATCATGCACAAAATACCCTGTCTTTACATAAAGTTGTTTGTCTTGTGTCATCCAAATCCCTTCCTGTTCACAAAAGAATTTGTTTCGGAATATTTTTTCGATGTTCTCAAGACAATAGAAAAGACCACATGGTTGTTTCAGTAGCAATAATTTAGTGCATTGAATAACCTCCTTCTTTCAAAAGTATTATTTTGTGCCTTTCATTATACTTCAGAAAGGAAAGTTTACCCATAATTCCCATTAATTTACCATTATCCACCCACACACTTCAAATTGCAACAGACAGCTACTTTCAATACGCTATAACATGCTGCACATTCTGTTTTCAACCTTCATCACTACTGCCTTAATTGGTGGGAATAATGGAGCTTTCCATCGGTTAAAAAAACAATTATTTATTATTGCAGTGACTTTGGGCTTATCTTATTGTGTGTACCGTGTTTACTCAAATCTAAGCTGTACTTTTTCCCCCCAATATTAAAGCTACTGAAAATCGGGTGAGGCTTAAATCTAATTAAAAAATATGTTGGATCGGGCAATTAGAGCAGTTACAGGTTCTAAACTATTTTACACTATTTTTCATTAGAAAATAGCTTAAAAATAATAGTTAAGACCAATAACTATTTAAGATAGTAAAATAATTTCATAAAAAAAAATTTAATCAAACATTAAAAAAACTAGGCAAAAAAATTAAGTATGTTCAGAACTCTTTTTGCCACCACTATATTAATTTTTTCTTTTTTTTTTATGTTTTGCAAGTGGGTTATACTTTTTTTATGATGAAAAAATGGCACAATTTTTCCAATCTTGAAGAGAGAAAACAAATAAAATATCATTTTATTTTACATTTTTCAAAATAAAATTGGATCATCAATGTGCAAATTCTTTTTTGAAAATATTATTTCATTGATGTTTGCCCTTTTTAGGATTTACGGACAGGAAGATAAATCCTGATGTGTTGCTGTTTGCAACTTTTCTTTTTTTAAATGCTTTTATTTTTGTATACTTGCACATTCTTTTGTTTTTTATTAACGTTTTGTTAATATGTATCATATAAATTTCCTTTGCCTTTTTTTAAACTTCTACAGTAAGAAAAACTATGATTAATTGATAAAACTGAAAATATCTTTGTATATTTTGGTTAAAAAGTTTAATATTCTCTTTATTTTACCCATGTCTTACAATAGAATCTGTATATATTGTTGGGTAGGGGATTGCCTTTCAAATTTTTAGGTAAGGTCCAGATAAATTAACAAACAGGTTTTTTCAGAGTAAATTAGAATTTGTCCTGGAATTATTCAATAATTACAACAGATTTAATTACCGTATTTTCCTGTATATAATCTGCAGCGGCGTATTATCCACAAAGCCTTTTTTTCAAGTAAAAAAAAAAAAAACATTGTATAATCCGCAGCAGTTTTTAGGCCGAATAATCCAAAATATAAACTGCCGATAATGAATGTCATATAAGACAAAAAATACACAATATAATTGAAAATAGAAGAAAGAAATTGTACAGGAAAAAAATTTATTACGAAATGTCTTTTCAAATATGTATGATAATATTTTTTACGATAATCTCAATAAAACAAAAAAATTCTTTGCTACTGCCATCTATGTTTTGAGTTGTTAAACAAAACATTCCATGCGGAAAAAATCTTTCTTTTTTTTAATTTAGCAAGTTAACAGCAAAAAAATTAAGATCGAGACTGCTTCCCCACTGTCCCTTTCTTTTAAAATCCTTTTATTTATTTCTTCCTCTAATTCTGGCCAGTGAGGTTTACCAAAATGATCGGCACTTTAACGTCAATCACAATTTTCGAAGTTTGTCTTGTTTTTCTCCACAAACGAATATTCAATTCGTCAACGTTGAAAAACCTTGCAGCTTCCCGATTTTGGTAGCCTTTTAAGTTTGTAGTGTAACTTAACACTTTCGCTTCAACTTGATGAAAGCTTTCTAAAAACTTAATAGCTCTAGTCAAGAGAAAATTGGAAATGGCGCCAGCGACTAATAACTATTTTTTCCTTCCGAGGAATCGAATTCGTTTTTGAATGTAATTGGACAAAAACTAGTTATAGCTGAAATACCTCATCCGAGTCATGAAAGCGCCATCTATTATTTATTTTATAAAACATAAACGGCATTTCTTCCAAAACTTTATTGTTCGCTTTTCTGATGGAGAATGTTTTTTCTCAGATAATCCGCGGCGGCGTATAATACGCACAACGAAATTTGAAACTTTTTTAACTCATAATCCACGGATTATATACAGGAAAATACGGTAACTAGAAACGACACAGGTAGAATCTACAGAAATTCCATGATTGCATGCATTCAAAGTTGACTCAGCAATACAAATTCATAGTCACAATATTGCATTGTGTCAATGAACTGCACAGTTTGCTTCAAGTTGACTTGTTTCTCCGCTATATCATTCTTATGTATTTAAGGCATGGCTTCTAGAATTTTTTTTTCCTCAAGAAATAATTATCCTAGAGCTTTCTGGATTTTTCCTATTTTTATTTTTTAAGTTGTTATCAAGGTCACTCCTTTTTGTTTATTGTTATTAAGGAAATGATTTTCCTTGTCATGCAAATGATCTTTTTGACTTTACTACTGTTTTGGGTGAGAAGCAAACAGAGTATGAAATTACATTACAATATATATTGCCGATATGAATTATTTCTGGCTCTAAGCTTTGTATGTGTAATGCGTAATGTTCTTGAAAAGTGAAATACTAAAATTTTCTGTGACCTGAATTGAATAATTGTTATTGTTTGATAAATTTAAATAAAGGCATTAAAGTACTTTTTTAAAGTAAATAAATAATCTTGCTTTTTCATTTATTTTATTTTTCATGAAAGTATAATAGTTACTTTAAATATAACAAAGGTACAAAATTTAATAGTTCTTCTAATTTATTTTATTTTTCAGCATTATGGAGACCTGGGGAACATTGTCGCTGACTCTAATGGTCGTGCCAGCTTTAGAATTCAAGACAATACCATAAAAGTTTATGATATTATTGGTAGATCCATTGCTGTTTCTGCTGATAAAGATGATCTAGGAAAAGTTGAAAATCCTTTATCTGTAATTGATGGAAATTCTGGAAAAGGGTACAGTTTTTGTTTTGATAAAATATTCATTAAAAAGTAAATCATAAAACTGACTGAGTACTTAATGTAGATGATTATCATATAATACATTAAAGCACTTTTCATAATCTTGCTATTTTAATATTTACTGAGCATTGAAATGTTGGATATTTGCAATAAATTCTCTACCATAATTCTTCTTGAAAAAATTGCTTATTACTATAGATGTTAGAAAGCATATGTTTAACAATGTTGTGTGTATTCTACAAAATACAAATTACCATGGTTACACAAATTACTTTATTTTAACTATAGAATTAACTAATCTAACCATACGGGCAACCTAGCAAAGATTTGTCCTTGCTGGATGTTAGCAAAAGAGATTCTAGTGAATTTGTCATGAAGTACACATCACATCAACTATTTCATGCCAAAGGGGCCGTTGTTCATCAAAAGCATTTATGTAGTAATATATCAAAGCTGAATAGTTTTGCTAAAAGAATCGATTTGAATAATGGATAGAAAATTATCTGACAATATATCTGATAAAGAATTATATTAATTAATCTGTCATTTTCTATGCATATAACAATGTATAAATTGCATTACATACGATTTAGAATTGTAGATTATTGATGCGGCTACTCACAGTTCGCTTAATGTTCAAGCACATGAATGGAAACAACCAACACTTTCATCAAAATTTAAGATGTTCGCAGTATAACTATCTGCAATCATGGATATTTTCAAACCTTTGAATTAAAATATTCACCAGTGATTCAAAAATATCCTCTGGCATTACGATACATTTAACACCACCTTTTAAAATGGAACATTAATGAAATAACCTTCTGTGTATTACCTAGAAACTTTTAAAGTTCGTTCAATTTTCAACTTAGCCACTTAACAAATAAATGTTATATCAGGTAGCTTAACATCGACTTGATTTAATACATCCTTTTCAGGATTCATTAATAAAATAAACCTTTGTAAAATCAGCTTGATATCCTTAAGCTGTTCTTCAATTGCATCAAATTTAATTTGTTACTCATTCAAATCTTTTATCTTTTAAAACTGAATAATATTCTAATTTAAACTTTTCGGACCATATCCTTTACTTAATTTAAATTGTTTTGAAGATCAGTATCATGTAAAATTATAGCCTTTTACTCAATAAATCTCTGAAATCTGGTTATTCTATTTTTAAAGCCACCTTTATATGTTGATATAATTCTTTTTAAATTCTCAAAATATTACTCTGTTGCACTAGTCATAGTTATATATTTTAATTTTACTACATTCATTATTTTTAAAATGACTTTACTTAGACTTCAAATTCACAAAATAAAAGTTCGTGTATCCATCTTCGCGTTGACAGACCATATGATTTGGTTACTTATAGTTCACTTAATATTCACAAGCATGTGCATTAGTATTACTATTACTTTAAACAAACTTTTATTTTTTTGAATGTTTAATGTCCTCTGAATAAGTGACTTATACTACAATGTAAAGCAAAGGTAGTTTGACAGACAACTATGCACTTACTGATAGCACCTAGTCTAGTCTAGTGCCAACAATTACTGTTTAAAAAGGTTTGTTTATTCTAATAATGTTAAGGTTCATTTGCCAACTCTTTTCTATATACATTAGATGTAGTCTAGATTGTAGACACTAAGGTTAACTTTGTTAATATGAGAAGGAGAAAACATATGTGTTGACAAATTTGGATATATTTGAAAATTAAGAGCTATGCTTAAAATGCTTATAGTATTAGTATAAAAAAGATTTATAATTTATGTAGATAACTTCAATAATTTGTATTAAAGTAAAAACTAATTGTTTTTAATTTTAGGAAACTTTCCAAGATAAAAAACAAAAATTACATCAAAATTTTATTTATTAGACATTAAAATTTTTGTAAGAAAATTTCTAAAAATGCCAAATCAGACAATGAGATTAAAAATAAGCCCTGAATATATACAGTTTTTCTTCAATTGTTTAGGTACTTGTTAATAATTTCTGAAAACTTGTATTCCAATTATTGACTTCAAATACATAATACATATATTTAATATTTACTATTTGATTAATTTTTTTCCTAGCCCACAATTTCATTTAATTTCATAGTGATATCTTCTGTAGCAGTTTTATCATTTAAATGGATAAAATGCGAAATTCGTGAAATCTTTTAATTTTCTAAGTATTTGCTTCATATTTTGCATTCATCAAATTTAATGCATTAGGGTAATGAATACATAATGAATTGTTATTGTTTCAAGTAAAGCTATTAGAAACCTCTTTTATACATCAATTGAAAGAAACATTTTGAAGAAAAATATAAAATAATGAAGGAAATGCATTATAATTTTTATATTGCTTTGTCTTGTATAGATTAAATTTTAATGAATGTTGTGTACAAAAATGTTTTGTTTGAAAATTTATTCCAAAGAAATGCTTGGAATATCTTGAGACTGGTAAATATGCGGTAAATAGTATTTTCTAATAAGCAAGCAAGTTATTAAAGCCTTTTAAATCAAATATAGCTAATGATTGTTAATTTACATAAAGAAAAAACATTGTATTTGATAGATATATATACATATATACATACACACACATCAAATTCAATATTCAAAAGTATTCAGTCTATTGAATACTTTAGTAATAAGAAGTAAATTAACAGAATATAAATTTTTTTTAGTTATAAGAAGTTCTATTTTGTGTTTTTTGTTGATTTTTTTGTATGAGAATTATGCAATATTATATTTCTTCCAAATAGGGTTTATAAAGATTTATACAATAGTTCCTTTTTTAATGTTTGTTCTATTGTACATACTTACTTTCAATGAAAAGTTAATGTTTATGATATAATTAGATAAAGACAAATATAGAATAATTTACTAAAAATATTTTGGAATGGAATGTTATTTGGTTTTATTGATAGTTATATTTTTTCTTATTAGATATTTTAATTAATGTATGTGTGATAATTTTGCAGTTAGAGAGATGTACTTTAAGGCTGTTTTGAGCAAAAGCATAAGAGCTTGAACTAAACGCGAAGAACATTTTCAGACAGAAAAATGCCTCAATTTTCACGAAAATTTGCAACATTATAACTCATACATCTGTTAACAATGTAGTGTTTCTAAAATTTCAAAATAGTCCATGAATATTGTTTTTTTATTTTAACACGTGAAAGGACAGCTCATTTAACATTATGGTATAGGAGAAAAAACGTGAAACACATTTTATGTTAGAAAAAATGGCTCAACTCGGTCAAAAATGTGAAATATGATAAAATATGTTGTTCTCTAAGGGATAGTGAATCTAGAATATAATATTAATTTCCCATTTGTTTTACATCTGAAAAAATGTACCTAATTCGGATCATATTTTTTAACATTAACCGAAAACTGCCTTAATTAAAAAAATACCTAAAATTCCTGATGTATAATGCAAGGTATAAAGTATCTTATTTTAGTATATATTTTTTTCAGAGATTTTTATTTTTAACTGAAGTACAACAAGTAATTTAACACATAGTGCATGTGAAATTTTGAAATAGAAAAGATTTAATAAATATACCCATATTCATGTAAATTATCCATGTTATTTTTTCTGTTGATATATTATTTACCATATTATTCATCCATGCGTTTGTGAGTGAGCATTAAGTTATTAGACAAGTACGTCTAGTTATTCCTTTAGCAGTTTGGATGTTTTTTAAACTTTTTTTTCCCTCGGGGATCTTTTACAATAAATGACACTTAAATGAAAATAAACATTTAGTTTACATTACATTAAAATTAGCATTTTCATTACATAAATTTTTTTTATTTCTCTGAAGGGAAAAATAATCAAAAATGTATTTAAATGTATGTTATTTGTGATGATGACATATCAACAGAACACACATGACAAAATTGATGTACAAAATTTCATTCAAGAGACTTTTAAGCTTCAATGTTAATGTTTTGCTGATCAGTTGTATCTCAACATTGCATAATGAACATTGCTTGATGGTAATTGAAATTCATACAAAACAAATATTAATGAGTATTTGTAAAAAGCAGTTTTAAAAAAGTTTGAAAGTTTGGGTTCCCCTCAAAAGCATAAAAATTTTCAATTTTGAAACATTTAATAAGTAGTATAAAATGGAATATATATGACAGAAGTTTATGTTAATTGTGACAAGTAAACTCCAACACAAGGGGGGAAACTCTGTTTTTTATTAAAGCAGTGCTTCTCAAACTTTCAACATTTGCCACCCAATTTTCAATCATAACTTTCATCATTCCCCCTCCCCCACGATAAAAATGTATTGAATGTAATAATAATGTAATTTGACGTTAAAGCTACAATACTTAATTATAAACTGTATAAATTTCCAAGATAGTATTAAATTTTGATTGTTATTTTTAAGTGATAGATATTTTAAGTAAGTTATTTTTAAGTAATTGGATAAATATTTTGTTACTTTTACTTTCTAATTTTTAAATTGGAACAGATTGCAATAAATATGCAACATGTATTTTATTTTTTCTTCTGACAAAATGTTTTTTTCTTTGCTTCCTTTGATTAAATATATTTATAATTTCTTAAAATCTTTTATTTTTGACATTTGGATTTGCTTGCGCCCCTCACATCAGCTTATCATCACTGTATTAAAAAATTGTAGTGGTATCTAAATAAAAACCAGTACTTAGACATCATGCGAGGACGATCTTTTTGGTGTGATCGATAAAGTACTGGCGTTCGGAACGGAAGGTGCCTGGTTGGAATCTATCCTACATTGGTGACCCATTGACTGAAGTAAGAAAACGCAACTTTCTGAACTGTCGTGGTGCCATTTACCGAAAGAAATATAAATAAAGAAAAATAAATATAAAAGAAGAAAAAATTTAATAATGAGAACAATTAAATAAACACACTCTCCATAACGAACATAAGAAAAAATCGTTCGCCTATTCACCTCGAAGGTGCCCGGTTCGAATCTATTCTACAGAATAAAGTTTTTCATTTTTGAGAGGAGAGAGGTTATGAAGTAATTGTTTATTTTGAGCTTTTTGCAAGAATTAAAAGGATTATTTCAGTATGTCTTATCAACAATTGTTGAAACTGAAAAAAACAACATAACAAGCAGAATCAATATCATACTCCATATCATAGTGATAGCAAACCATATAATTAAAAAATTGCTCATTAGAAGCAATTTAAATGATGATACTGAATCAAGGGGTGATATTTCTTTTGCTTTTAAGAGCTTTTTATCTATATTTTTCAGATAATAGCATCATAACACACTTGTAAAATTTTTTTTTGGAAAATGCATAAGTTCTTTGAAAATAGTTTTTAATCAGTATTCTATTGAATAAAATTGTTATTTTGTAAGGATTAATTTCTATTTTATTAATATAAAAGGACGAATCAGGCTGTATGTATTTTTATTTTGCCGCATTGATTTTAAATATTTTTATTTGGTATAAAAGCAGAGCATTTATTGATAGAAATGCTCAGAATAAATAAATAAATCTGTTTGTTGTGTCACATTTCAAATACAAAATTGAATTCTGTATAAAAAGACCTTGAAACAATTATAATATTAAAGAAGAATAATGCAATTGAATATTACAACTTAAATTAGTTCTAAAATATTTTGAAAACTAGTTAAATTTGTCATTTATAACAGGTATTTTTTGTAAAATGCTTGTCAAAAAAGGCTTTTAAATCTTTGAATGTTATTTTATTAATATAATGAATTAAAATGTTCTTGTACTTACTTTTTAAAAATTATTTTCAATATTTTTATTTCTGATAAATTTTGATATAAAATCCTTTGTTTATATAAATTCCATTTAATAAATTTTTAAAATTTAATTAATGTTCTTTCTTGAAAAATCTGGAGGTTTTTAACATTAACCTAAAGCATAGAAATAATTTAATTTTGTAAATATGAAAGAAATTTAGGAAACTCTGTCACGAAAGCAAATTGTTTCACATTATGAAATCTCCTTCCGATCTTTTTTGCATAAAGCTTACCAATCTGTTTGTTTACCTTTTAATGAAAATTTTTGTTGGTGATTAAATATAGGTTGAAAATTTTACCTCAATTTGTTATTAATTTTTTTTATTTTTTATTTTACAGTTTAGCTGCAGCAATTATTGCTCGATCTGCAGGTTTATTTGAAAACCCCAAAAGAATATGTCAGTGTGATGGAGTTAGCATATGGGATGAAAATACTGCACTTTCATCATCACTTTAATTGAATGAGAAAAATGTTTAAACATTTTTATGTATAATATTTTGTATAGTAATTGTATGATTTTATTATGTATAAAAATATAGATAAAAATCTTAAATTTTTTTTGTATAACTTGTATAAAATATTTTTCAGTCTTCAATTACTATGAACAAATTTGTATCTTTAACTAGCCCCCCACCCAAGTATAAATATAAATTATAAATTGGATATTAACATTTTCTATTATTTTTGAGGCAATATATTCACAGATATATTACTAAAAAATAAACTAAAATAATGATAATATAATTGAAATTACGAATCCCAGCAGTTGAGTGGCAGCATATTACACTTCCACATTACACGTCCAAGGTTCAAACCCTGGGATGGGCAAGGTCGACTGAGCCTTTCATCCCTTCGGTGGGTTGATAAATGAGTACGAAGATTGTTTGGAACTAAACACTGTGGTTTCGCGTCAGGCTAACCACCTGATCAAAACATCTACTCATGCACCGTAGCACCCAAGGTCCACGAAAACTTAGATGGGCATAGTACGCCTTGCCCCTCATGGGCTGTTGCGCCACTGAGTTTAGTTTAATTGTGATTATTTTTTAAATTTATATCATTGAAATGTATTTTTAATTTAATAACCATTTTTGAAACACATTTAAAATTTAGTTGAAATGTATTAATATTCAAATGTGTATTTTCTATAACTGGAAATGTCAAATATAAATTCATTGATGGTTTTTAAGATATTGTCAGAATTGGTTTTTTTTCTTCTAAAATCTTGTGGGGGGAGATAAAAATAACTGAAGAAATATTTCAACTTTTGACTCACTTAATTTAATGCTTTTTGATTCTAATACAATAATTATTTATTTTGTACACTGCATTAACTTTTTGTAAGTTTGTGTAATTATCAGCGGTTTAGCTACTGCAGTATCAGCCATATCAATGATATGGCTGATACAAGCCCCAAGCTACAGGGCCCCCAACAGGTGTAAACAAAAAATCATAAGATATTAAGAGGGCCCCTAAGGAATCTTCGATACAAGGCCCACTCGGGACTAGCTACGCCAGTGGTAATTATCACACTAGTATGCTTTTCTCCATCCACGTATTTTGGAAAAATGATATAGTCTAATTCCAGAACTCATACAGTATTAGCTTAAACTCTGTCCTAATGAAAGTTTATTTTAAATCTGATATAGACTATTTAAAAATATCATTTTAACAGTTGCTTATAATGGTTTGTATAAATATGATAAAATAATGAGGTACTTTGGATAAATAGATCATTTGTGGGGCGAATGTTATTTCTGGGTTCAAATCTCTAATTATTACTTGGAATAATGTATTTGCTACCCCTAAAGTACAAGAATGTAAGTAATGTGCACATTAACTTAGCTGATCGGTTAAAATGTAGAATATTGATTTCTTATATTACCTAGTTTAATTTTCAGACTATTTATATAATCTGCACATTAACTACTAGGCCAGGAGTGGCCAACCTGCAGCACTTGAAATTCATTACAACTCTACAAAATATGATTATTTTTGTTTTTAGTGTAGTGTTTTGTAACAAATCCCACACACACATAACTGTTTCTATTTCATCATATTGCTTCTGTTTTTACGCATACTTAAAAGTGAGCAGTATTGCCGTGCAGCATTTCAAAAATTTTCCAATTTGAGATATTTGGTACAAAAAGTTGATAAACTTACACCTGCAAATCGTTTTTTTCAAAAATGAAATTTGTGAAACTTAAATTGCTCTCAAACTTAACTGACGAAAACCTACAACATCAATTACAATGCGCAAGCACTGGCATTGAGATCAACTTGCAAAAAATAAGTGAGTGTTGAGAAAAACAAATATCTCACTAATTAAATAAATTAAACATTATTTGATCATAGTGTTATTATTATTATATTATCTATGTTTATAAACATGAAAACAATAGTAGTAATAAATCAATCTGTTTTAAATTTTCACTCCAATAAATGGTTGATATATGCAGCCCGTGAGATTTATGATGTTTTTTGGAAGTGGCCCTCAAGGTCGTTTGTGG
Source organism: Trichonephila clavipes (assembly GCA_019973935.1). NCBI lineage: Eukaryota > Metazoa > Arthropoda > Arachnida > Araneae > Nephilidae > Trichonephila > Trichonephila clavipes. The sequence continues at coordinate 196,833 of BMAU01021206.1, read as the reverse complement.
GTTGGCCACCCCGGTACTAGGCATGAATTAAAGTGAAAATGACATTTTCATTTGTCCACAAATGACTTAATGCTCAAACATCTCTGTAATACTAAATACTACTACTACAGTGTGTTGAGAAATTGTAAGACCATGAATATGTGAACTGATACATTTCTGAAGATGTGTGTAAATTTTAGTATGTCTATTTAAAATTGATAGTAAAATACTTTCTGTACTAATTTCGACTTTACTAATTAACATAAATCTTATTAAAATCTATATATTTCTAAAAATTATAGAATGTCTCTTAAAAAATTCTAAGATCTCTCTGAGAAAATTAGCATATCATACATTGTATCAAAATCATTATAAATGCATACATTATTATTTTGAGAAAGTATTATCTGAGAAACAAAGGTGGTGCAGTTTTGATTATGTTATTGATAACTTATTTGAAAATACCATGGAGTAAAGACCTATGCAAGTAAATAGCTAGCTTAATGAAGTGCTCTAAAACTTCCATTAACAATGTTCAAGTTAATAAGAAAAGATGATCCAAGCAAAAATAAAACGATCTGGATGAAAAAGGATTTCGACAACACAGAACTGATAAATTATTTTGCCTCAAAATGTTTCAGCAAAAGTTTCTCATGTCACAGATTGGAAAAATTCTTAATCAAATAGTTGTACAAAATTTATGAAAATAGAAAAAAAAGCCAGTCATTGAAATATTGAAAAAACTGAAATAGAAGAAAAATATTGTCATGAGTAGACACAAATGATTTTCTAACAAAAAGAAATTTAATCTTGACAGTCGTGATGGCAACAGATAATATTGTAATAACTGGTGGAAGCAATGGAAATGATATTTCCATTTTTAAAAGGGAAGAGGATCAGTGGGGTATTTTTGAAAGTCTATAAATATAATACTTTGTCAATTAACAGCAAGTTTTGGGACATAAAAACTCAGCATAATATCAAACTATGTTTCATGTCCATCTAACACAATTTAGGACTTTATTAGATGTGCTAATTGTGGGTATTTTTCAGCAGGATGATTCTTTTACCATACATATAAATCCTCATAAAAAGAATTTAAAAAAAAAGCTTTTTTTATGACCATGTCGAAGTTCACACTTGGGAGTCTATGGGAAAACCTATGGGGTATATTATGTCACAAAGTTTATCCTAATAATAAATAATTCTCTCTTGCCATTGAACTGGAAATAGCTATAAAATAACAGCACAATATTTCTAAAACTGACCTTAACGACTCGGTCATTTCGGTGTTTGAACTATACAAACAATTGAAAACTAATATATTAATTTCCATATTTTTTTAGACAAGTGGTCTTATAATTTGTTCACCGTGTATTTTTCTTTTATTACTAATATTTTTGTTAAATTTTTTCATTATTCGAAATTATTGAAACTTAATTATAAAAAGATATTAAAATCTTACTTTGTGTTTAAATTGTATAATTAGAGCTTTTAGATTTATTTCATAATTTCCAAAGTTAAAGTGATCTTATAATTTCTTAAAGTAATTGAGAGAACACTCTATGTTTTTGTAATTTCATGTGAAAATAGCAGATTTAGTAAATTAAATATGCTGATAATTGTTGAAAAGTGGTATTTATTAAAGTTTGAACAATGAACAAAAAAGAATAAATTAAATGGTTTTAAAGTTATATTGCTTTTAAAAAATGAGAATTTTTAAAATAAAATAAAAATTTAATACTGTTGCTGATTTTTAGTACTATCTGAAAGACCGGTGAAACTTTGAATTCTGAAGTATGCATGTTGCAAAAATCAATCGCAATTTGTGGCACATTTAGGTTTGCAGTCAAATTTTCCGAAACCCTGCCCAATAGTAGCGGATTGTTTTATACTGTTTGGTGTAAAGATTTTAACAGTAGAGGAACATCTTCCATGCTCTAAATTCAGATTCTGGAAGAAAGGAAATTTAAGGTATAAATTTTTGTTTTTTAACAATTCACTATGGATTAATTTGTGCATTACATAGAAATAAGGGCAAAAAGAAAGAGTTATTGTAAATTTTGCTTTTTAACAAGACAAATCTAGTTGTTGTGTTGTTGTTCTCGTGTCCATGAATAAATGCAGTAGATATCACTAAATTCCGTCGAAAGTCTTGATCACTGCCTCTGCTATTCTAGGAGCATCAGGGCTGTACAGGATTTCCCGCAAAGAGTCCCTCAGAGAGACCATTCCCATTTTTAGTAACTTTGTTGCGACGGTTGGGCATTCCAAGATGTGAGTTGAAGATCTGGGCAGTGTTTGCATTGAACATATGATCTTGTCTTGTCTGGGTGAATCTTCATGCCCTTAAGGTGTTCAGTTTTCAATCTGGCAATTGTGGATGTTATAATTCGGGGACAGTCAAATTCCGTAACTAGGGGTTTTTTAAAAGTGTGATTCATAATTCTATGTTTGGCTACTGCGTTAGCATCGTCAAGTGTGATGGTGGTGAACTTATGATCGATGTATCTAGCTTCTTTGGCGAGAGAGAGAGAGGCTATATATATCTGCACATTCATTAACCTCAATGTTGACATGTGCGGGTATCCATTGCAGGATACAGGATTTTCTTTTGCTGTGCAGCTGTTCTAGAAGGGTAATAATATCACAGGAGATGTTGGTCTCTCCGTTTCTTATGGCTTCTATAGCTGATTTAGAATCTGAGAAGATTACTAATCCTTCTGTAGAATCAATAACATGTGGGTCTTGTTGGTATAATATAAGAGCCTCTCTAATCGCCATGAGTTCACTTGTGAAGTTTGAGGCGATTATGCCTGTGTTAATTTTGTGTTTGTAGTTATTACCATCTGGGAGGAGGAGGAGGATTCCAGCACCTCCATTGCTGAGGGATCTGTCTGAGGAACCATCTGTGTAGGCGATTGCAAAGTTATTTTGAGAGGGTATTTCTATCGTTTCAAGTCCTTTTTGTCTGAGAGTTGCAGGGTCTTCTTTTTTGGAACATGTCCGCAACAATTCCAATTTGAAACAGGTGTTCTTTGGTGGGTTTTTTGGAATGAGGGGCTCCTGAAGGAACTCCAAGGAGGAATGTTCCAAATTGAGTTCTTTTCTGATTTCACTATCAAGTTGGAGAGTCGAAGATCTTTTGAGCCTTGTAGAATGCTTCAATTTATCAAAAACTCTTCTAGAGATATGGTCCTAATCATATGAGCGTAGTTTATTAGTGAACTTGATAGTGGCAAGTTTGCGCCTGCTTTCTAGCGGAGGCAGGCCGCATTCTTGTTCGGCCTTTTCATTATTGGTTGATGACACTGCTCCAATAATAATTTTGGCAGCTCTGTGTTGTACAGAATCAAGTTTCTGCTTATAAGAAATAGATGCCGGAGTCCAAATTGGGGTCGCATATTCTAAAACCGGTCTGATAACAGTGCAGAAAGTGCTTTTTAGGGTTTGAGGTCTTGAGCCCCAAGAAGTTCCACTTAGCTTTCGAAGAATATTCAGTTTTCCAAGAGCTTTGATGGCAGTTTGTTCGATGTGATTTGAAAAGCGGAGTTCGGGATCTAAGGTTACTCCAAGATAGGAGGTCAGTGTTTCTCAAACTGTGGGGCGCGCCCCTGGGGGTGCGATAAACGTACAAGGGGGCGCGAGCATATCGAAAATAAAAGATTAAAAAAATTTATTTACTGGAATGAAGTAAAACAAAATACTTTCTGACATAATAAAAAATACACATTTACACTGATATAATTTATATATCTGCAATATATTACGTCATAAAAAATTAAAGCTTCTACTTTTATTACGGTTTCTTTTCAAACCAAAATGAGAAAAAAAAAACCCAGACCCATAATCGAAAAAAAATTTTAGGAATATAAAATATTCATCACTGTTATATTATTGTCATCAGCTGTAGGCAGCAGAATGTAGTTGCTGCGGTTTACTTGTACGGTTAGTTACGTCCCTGCTCTTATGTGTGTATTTGTTTTTTCATTTAGGGAAGTTGCAAATAAACTATTTCTGCTGCGATTTTTTCCTTGTAAAATATTTTTATGATTTTTGGAAAAGCACAGAGAGCTCTTTGAAGGATTACTTGGCCAAGATTTATTTCTATGAGTTATTCCCAAACATAAAAATGCATAATGAAAAACGTTTTACATAATTTTTTTTGAACATCCATATTGTAATGAATACCCTTTTATTCCGGAGCTGTCACGCCGAGCACAGAGTGCACGAAATCGGTAATTCTGGCAAAACTGTTTAATTGTTACCAATGGCTCTGACACTATCCTCCTGTTTGACAGTCTTAACGTGTGAACTAAAATATATTTGTCACATATCTCCCCCTCTTTTTGGGAGTGACAAACGTTTTTTTACAATCTTAAGGTACTTGTTTTGACTGAGTTCCCGGTGTGATAACTTTTTTTCCGAAATATTTTCTGTGTTCTTGAAAGTAGGCGAGTATATTTTCCCTTAATTAAATTATTCACTGGAATTACGATTTTTATTATGTACTATAAAAATAATTATAAAAAAAAGATTGGGGTGGCTCAATAACCCCACTCGACCATTAGTATCGAGTGCGTGCCTGCTCCAGGTTTAAAACATGTTGAAGTCTTTTCACTTTAAATATTAAAAATACAATTATTTTTCATCGGAATTTTATATTATTGTTCATTATTCAACATCAATTCTAAATGCTAATTCTGTGAGGCTTAAAATTACAGTTCACTTAAAACTAATTATAATTTGAGCAACGATTTAAAAAAATCATTTTACATTTTTGTAAACATTGTTGCGCATTTGGCTTTACTCTCCTTAAAATTCAGCGATTATATCAATAATGTTTTATTTTCTTATAAATGAACGCGTGCAAAGAGCGGGTAATTCAGCCGGTATACTTTTAATGTATCAGTGCTGCACAGAGTATTTTATAACTAATTAATTAATACTAAATTAAGAACAAGTTTAATAAGTATTAGCGACTTCCATGGGCTTGTCTTACACAGCAAATTTTTCAAAGGAATGCTTATGATTAAAAATTGACCCACTGAGTTCTTTCTAAAAAAGCTGATATCTATATTTTGTCTTCTAAGCAGCCACCGCATTTTGCAATATGTTCCAATTTAAAAATTAGAGAAAGGAAAAATAACATAATAATTATCCTATTACTTAATATTTTTTTTTTGCTTAAAAGCAACATATACAAAATTTAATACTTATGTCATGAATTTGTACGGTATATAATTAAGATTATTGCTTTAGCGTAAAAAAAAGTGCATTATTATTGCATTCAGTACATTATTAATGTATAAGGGGGGCGCGATAAAAATTGTGATTGATAAGGGGGCGCAAGTATTGAAAGTTTGAGAAACACTGAGGTAGGTAGGTCGACTTTTTGATTTGAGAGTTCTGTATTTTGATATTAGCATTAAAACTGCTTCTGTGTCATCTATCGGTAGAGAAGATGCAGTAGTTTGTTTTGTCTGCGTTGATGGTTAATTTAAGATTCTTTGCCCATGCAGCAATACCATTCAGTGTTGTGGTGGATAGGGGAACGCCTCCATTGGTTTCCAATGGGTGGTAGAAGGGAAATAAAATACCTTCCGTGGACCAACAAGTAGAAGTCCAACCTCCTGGAGGCTATGGCACCTTTTTTCCATGAATAGTGCAATATTGAGACAAATCTAGTAATCTGCAGATTTTCTAGATTTGTGAACTTCAATATTAACATATGCATCGTCGTCTGTAAGAATGCATTCAATCTCTATCAAGTGAGCTCCAAATTATTATCATATGAATCAAATAATAACAACAGGGGTGGCTCTAGGGCGGACCCCTGCCGGAGCGGCAAATTTTAAGGGTGGCATTTGGATGGAATTTAATTTTTTTTTGTAACAAAGAATAAGACTTATTTTTTGAAAAAAGTATTGGGTGTGAATTTGGTATTTCATTTAATGTATCTTATTTCCTTATTTTGTACACTCTGTATGTTTTATGTCAGTTTTCTTTTATGTTGAAACTTGGAAGGGTTCGACGTGAGATTATACGTTAGATCATGAAATTTGATTTGTTTACAGATCTTTCTCTAGTAACTTTCTCCCCATCCCAGTTTGGTCACAATGAACATTCATTTCATCCATACGATATCTGGTGTCAGCTATTCAAAAAGGGACGAGGGTAATAGTTTTTGGTAGATAGAGAGCCACAGCAGATGTCTCATTTTGTCCTGAGTGTAGTAACTACAAGCTAAAATAAACGTTTCTGATCTCCACCATCAGTAGACTCTTTTTTGAAAAAATTACCCTGTTGAAATGGACGAATCCTCTTGATTACTCGTTATTGTTATGCTGCCTTTTTGTACGCAGGAATTATTTAAGTCTTATGGGTGTGTATCTATGTTAACAATTTATGTTTTTAACAATAATTTTTCCTTTGGGGAGAGGGGTGGCATTTTCCATTTTTGTCCGATGTGGCAAAACTGCTAGAGCCGGCCCTGATCACAATTAATGATGTGTTTAGAAGTACTAAGAGATATACAAACCATAGAGGAAGGCGTTTAATGCACATGCCTGGAACGGTGATCACAGCGCACCTGTAACCATATTTCAAAACTGATCTTGCTTAAGGATCAAGTGGTATAGGTATTGGATCGTGACTTGCCTTGTCACGAGTTCGAGCCCAGTACCACTAAAGACCCGCCGTGTAGGGCAGCGATGCATGTTAAATCTGTCGAGAGCTGAAACGTCCTCCCGTTGGTGTGGTGTGGTAGTTAGGAGAGGGGGTGCCAGCTCAGGTGTCATCCACGTCACTTGACCATGGTTCAAAATTACGTGGTTCGTTACCAAAAGCCCTCGTGTAGCTGAACAGTGCGACGTTATATATTCAATCAATCAGTCAATCGATCTTGCTTAAGAACATGCCTCCTGTTGAAGCTGAAATTGCTATAGCGCTCTTAAGAGATTCTCTGTAGCCATGGTATCCGAGTGCTCATGGTATCGAAGTCGTGATCGGTGTCAGTCGATGCCAATTAAAAACTGGCATGTAAATGGCCATTTAACCTTTCAAGGCTCAAAACTTTTATCTTGGCGTGGTTAGGAGTATTATAAAGGTATCGTCCTTGTCACTTGATCGTGGTTCATCGTCAACAATCCTCGTGTAGTTTGACAATGCGATGTCAATAAACTGTTTGGAGATTCATCTCATTCTAAATATATGTATGTTATTTTCCTGTTAATTAGATCCGTTTTGATAGTGAAGTAGCGGTTATCCGGTGGACAGAACCCGCAACCTATGGATTCATAAGCACGTAAGGTACCACCAGGCAAAAGGGATCACCTCTGTTCGGAGGCTGTTACTGGCTTATGTAGATACCACCTGTATGATGGTATATAGATGGTAAAAAGGAACAGAGTTGGAACACAAGTTATAGATACTGCTTGGTTAAAAAGTATACCTAAATTATTCAATTTAAGTTCTTAATTTAATTCTTAAAATAAAAGACATCATTTTACTGGGTTTTTTATTTTTCGTAATTTATTTATTATGGCAGAGAAATAAAAAATGGTGTCAAAAAGGGGGAAGGAGTGGTGGAGGGAGAACGAAATTAGAGTGATTCAAGTAGCCGCGTAGAGAGGCTCGAAGTCTCTCATGGAAATTTGGAGTGCAAGCGTAAATGTCGTCCCCGTCATTTGATCATAATTCGAATAAAACTACGACGTCCTCCACGCCCTGGAGGAGAGATCAATAAATCTTGTCGATGTAAAAAGAATGTTAAACTCATATGTCTTCTGATAACACTATTTGTCAGGCATTAATCAATTTTATTTCTAGCTTTGCGACATTTAGGGGAGCTTGAATCTGACTGCTTACTATGCCTAATCGATGAAAGGTTTGGTAACATTATTGACAAACGAAGAATATCAACAACTCTAAGGTTGTCCAGAGTTACGTGCCAGCCGTTTGAGGTCCGGCACCGTCTTAAGGCAGGCGCCAACTGGGCCCAGGGCCTCGGTCGGAATGGGAGCCTTGTCTCATTCTCGACTCAGGTTTAATAAGATCATAATTCGAATAATTTCAAAGATCAAATGTTGTTTCCGGTGGTATTCTCAGAAAAACTGGGCATTTTGAACGATATGTCAACTGGCTACACGTAATGACCGTCGTCTACGTGCATACCTAGGCCTACCAACATACATCATCATTACTCTTTCAGTTAAAAGGCGGAAGTTGGTCGAGCCGGTTAGTGTGATTTAAGTCATGCACATCTATTTATTTCGGGTTATTGATTGTACGAGCATTTGACAATGTATGCTATGCGCTGTCCATTTTTAAAAGTCATAGGTGGGACCTACTTCTAAAGAGGATCTCAGGGCCTCAAGAAGTCTTAAGACGTCCCTGCCCGGCACTTTAGGGCCCACAAAGGCTGACGCAACAAGTCACTCGATGTGATCAACGTATCGTTGAGCTGTTAACTTAGTATACATAACTAGAGATGAACTGTTGTAAAAGACAGTGGTCACAATGAACCTTTGTTTTATAGAAGCATACAGCCATTATTATTGCTATGACAATTGGAATGTTATCTCTACCCCTCGTGACCGCGGTATTCGAGTTCTCATGGTCACGAACTCATTGCCAGAGTTTAGAACTCGTGAATTCAACCGCCGTGTTGAGGGGCTGATACACGTTAAATCTTTCGAGGTTCAAAGTACTCCCATTAGCGTGATGTGGGCGTTGGGAGAGGGAATGACAGCTCAGATGTCATCCACGTCACTTGACCATATTTCAGAATTGCGAGGTCCCTCACCAAAATCTCACGTGTTGCTTCAAAGTTCGATGTAAATCAAAATCAAATCGAATCTCCACAAATAAATCCAATGCTCATCTGTACCAAGACTGAAGTGATATTCATATCGATAAACCTCGTAATGTTGAACCTTGGTCAAGTGACGAGGACGACACCGATCTGAAATCTTCCTCTCCTAACTACCACTTCACGCCAACGGGAGTACTTTGAACCTCGACATATCTGCATCAACCCTTTCTACACGGTGCATCTTCAGTGGCACCAGGACTCGATCCTGTGGCACTATAACCACGAGTTCATGACTATAGCTACTAGGGTATCGTGGCCACATGGCTAAACACCATACGACGTTAGTTGGTACCTAAGTATTCAGCTGTGACACCATTCAAAATGATTTTGTCGATATTATAAAGTCCATGAGTAAACTACATACAGACAAGCACCGTGAGATGTTGGAAGGTACCACGGGTTGTGTGAAAGACGCTACAGCACATTGGGTAACGAAAAGTAGTAGCGCTGGGACAATTCAGGCTTGTAGCACATTTATCCGATCTTGCCTCGTATTTGTGTGACTTGGTGACTTCCACCAGTGAATTTCTTACAGCAACCATTGTGGCCAGCCTTTTAGCATAACTGTGTCCGTGCAGTGCGAGAGATACCCGGTTAGTCGGTATTACTTGCTAATTTCACATATTTCGATTATGCAATCACTTTTGAAGTTCTATATTTAGCTACAAGTACGTTATAACTGTATTATTGGTTGTGTCTCCAGAAAATTCTTCAACACCTACAAGGAAAAAAGAAAAATAGTAAGCAATTATGTGTTACCTATTTTATACAGTGTTAGTTCCTTAGTAGAAACGCAAGCTATGACCAAAGTTAATATTTATTGACCTTGAACATTTAGTCTTTTCTGTACTTAGTATAAGAGGGGTTTGCATAAGAAATATGTAGATGATCGGGTAAAGCTGGATGATTGGTATGCGTCGTTTATGTGTTTGCAAAAGAATGTTTTCACTCGTATACATGGAAAAAATGGAAGTTTTAAAGTAGAATTTCGGAATATTTAGCATTTAAACACTAAAGAAAATTGTCTTTTCATTGCCTTACTTTTTAAAAAAAGATCTTGATTATATATGTGCTCACCACACTCAAAGTAATTCACTGTTGGAAACAATTCTATTTGAGCTTTTTATGGAACTAGTTTGATATCACGGGGCACACACTAAGTTGTTTATGTTCGCCAAGATGGGCGATAACATTACAATACGGTTATCTTGATGTTTTTGCAGTTTTTTGGAATATTGCAAGTTTTAAGGACTTTTTAATTTATATTCATTATAAATTTTAATATATGTTATATTATTTTATTAATAATATAATATAAAATACAATTATATGTAATCATAATATTCGTTATTTATAATTTTATTTTTATTTATAAAAATTATATTTATAATTATTTTTTTTATTTATAATTACTATTTTGTTATCCATTTATGATTAATGTTTTTTATTTATAATTTTACGTTATATGAGTATTCTTATGTAAAATTTTATAGTATTACAATACGATGATTATTCTTTTTTATAATTACTATTAAATTACATGATTATATATAATTATTATTAAATCATACTATATGGATATTATAAATACTATTATAAGATTATATACTGCATAATATTAGTACATGTTACTTTTTAATTTATATTGTTATTCATTATTTATTGATTGACCTTGGTTATTCCCAATCTCTTTCTATATTTTTCTTTTGAAATATATTTCATTGTATTTCTAAAAAAATTGTTTAAAATAATCTTCCTAACGATTTGATACCGCTAGGCCGCCATCTTGGATTCCATTCCAGCGACAACAAGCGCTGCTTGGCGTGGTTCCTTTTTCGCGCCAAGCAGTGCTTGGCGACTTGCCCCGTCACTTTAAACTAGCACCCAAAAGTTCCTATTTTAAATCATTTAATTTCGCGATTATTTAGTACAACATATACGGCCTTGAGAATTAACAAATGATAGCCGTATAATTTTTCATGCATTTCGTCAATATACCGGCAGTATAATCAAGGCCGGATCTACGTATGGGCTAAATGAGCTGCAGCCCAGGGCCCCCCGGGTTCTAGGAGCCCCGTTCCTCGTCGAAAATAGATGCTTATATTCAAGAAAAAGATGCTTATACATTCAAAATAATAAAATAATAAACCAGTAAAAAATACAAATCAAAAATAAAATACCCGAAATACTATATGAAATTTATTTTTATTTTCGAGTGCAAGAGCAATTTACTTTTGTCCTTCCGCTCTACCACCGAATACTTGGAAATTAATAACTAATAGACAGAGGCTCTATCATAGAGCGGCGCCGACGAACATCGAGCATTTATACAAACGTAGTGGCACTATTTCTGCAGCCATTTATTTTTGTGCAATAATAATTCTAAGTTATAATAATATACTGATTTGCTGCTGTGACCTGTGCATAATACCTGAAATTAAAAGGTGCCTGTTTATTCAAGTAAAAAGTAAGTATCAGTAGCGCACACAGGAATTTTTCAAGGGGGGGTCCGGACCCTAAGAACCCCCCTTGTGTGCGCCACTGGTAAGTATCAATCAGTGGCGTAGCTAGTCTTGTGCGGGCCTTGTATCAGAGAATTCTTTGGAGGCCTTTTTTTGAAAATGGCGGCTCTATTAATGGGACTGTTGATAGCATTTTACGATTTTTTGCTTACACATGTCAGGGACCCTGTAGCTCGGGGGTTATCATTGACACGGCGGTAGCTACGCCCCTGGTACCAATACACATTTCTAAATTATTTAAGTAGGAAGATATTGAAGTTATGATTAAGTATTTTTTCTGTATTTTCAATTTTTCAGGGATTGAAAACATCTGGATTTCCCATAAATATGAATGTTGTCTAACAATTTGTGATGATTAACTTAATTATTTTTACAGGATTAAAAAAATTACAAACATTTTATGTAGATTATAGAGATTTCCCTCGAATATTATGAATAAAAGTAAAGTGGTCTTCATTTTCGTAATAAATCGGTCTTTTTAAGTATAGGTAGCAACAGCAAATAATGGATGACAACAGAAAAACATTTAAAGTATGGCAAATAATTCTAAAGTTTATTTTTATAAAACCCCCTTGAAACTGATGGACAAATAAATAATAATCAGCGTTTTAGGTTTTAGCGAATATAGACAGTGATTTCTTTTAATAAACTAGGTACTTGTTTTTTATATATCCCAGAAATGCACTACATTGTTTTGTAAAAATTTAATAGAATACCTTTAGTTTATTAAGCACAGTCGGTTGAGTTATCGTAATTTTATGACTTAAATTTATTATCATGAAAATCAGGTCCATAGATAATAATTTAAATATGTCTGGCAGGAAACATAAAAGTGGAGCGGAAAAACAAAAATTACTGTTAAATCGAGAAAAAATTGTGTCAAAATTTCAAATTTTTTTTTTTACAATGGAACAAAGTAACAAACGCAGATACATTAACAAGCCAAAGGGAAACGAAGGAACGAAGCCAAAGAAAACGGCGAAACACAACATGCAAATATTAAAGATGAAAATATGCAAGATCTCGATGACCAATAGCCTTCTGAAAAAGATATTGTTCAGCCAGAGGACATCAATAATGCCCTGACCGAAAAGTATTTAGAAAACATTGGGTTGGAGTTTGAAAAATACGGTGACGTGGGTTCGTGGCCTAAGTTACTAAGTAATAATTTTATTGATTATATCCTTTCACTTATGAAATGACTTATTTTCAAAACAAAGATCCCAGCACTATATATTCTGTCTCGGTAAGAGAATACAAAGAACAAAAGAGATCATTTTCAAATAATCATTTCACCAAAAAACTTAAAAATGGCCAAGTGCTGGAACGATCTTGGCCTTGCTATTCAATTAGTATTGGTAGTGTTTTTTGTTTGACCTGTAAACTTTTTTCTAAAACATTTTGAATACACAACCGGCTTTTCTGATAGGAAACACGTAACAAGTTGTTTAGCAAATCATGAAAATTCTATTGAACATAAAAGTTCAATTTTAGTTTGGTTGACCCGAAAAGAAAATAAGTCTGTTTCAGGTAAACAGTTACAGGAGCAAATAAGGTAAGATACAAAATATTACCACAATGTCCTCAAACGTGTTATTGCGGTAGTAAAGCATTTGGCTATAAGAGGTTTAGCATTTAGAGGTACCGAAGAAGTTTTTGGTTCTCCTCATAATGGCAATTTTATGGGTGCCCTGGAACTGCTAGCAGAATTCACCCCATTCATTCGTGAACATATTGAACAGCGAGAATTGCGACCAAAATCGTTACAATATACGAGGAAATAATTGAGATCATGGGCAAGCAAATCTCATTAAAACAATTACAACTCAAATATATAACAATTTCACAAAATACTATTCAATTGGGATGGATTCAATACGAGATTTGTCCCACAATGACCAATTTGCTATTGTACTACGATAATTATTTTCGGGGAAAAGTGTATGAAAGATAAGTCTCATTAAGATTAGTATATACAAATATATATATATAGCCACACACGCTGGTTTATATTTAATTCTCTACAAGAATTTTTAGAAGCAAATGGACTGCTATTGGATAATTGCAGGTAACAGTCATTTGGCAACTCTGTCAATGTGTCCAGTCGATATATAATGGTGTGCAAGCTCTTCTAAAAGAAAATAATAAATTCTCTCCAACCATGCAGCGTATGCTGCACGTTCTCTTAATCTAGTTGGTGCAGAATTAGTTAAGATGGCAACTGAGAAATCCTGAACACACTTTGGTTTAGTTTGACAAATGTTTTCTTTTCTGCTTCGACCCATAGGTTGGAGCTTCTAAATCAGTGATACTCAACCCCTGCGGCCCAAGGGCCACATGTGGCCCGGTGGCCTTTTCTAAGTCCCATTGGACTAAAAAGTTCAATTATTTAACAACAATGAACTAAAATTCAGAGGGAAATTCTATCAATAAAGCATTCAAATCTGTCAGCCTTTTTAATCAAGCTGCTGTTTTTTATTGTAGAATGTAAGCGATAGGCTTGGTCATGGATGAAGGGAAATCGAAACTACCCCATAACTCTCTAAAAATACTTAAAAGTAATTTTTTGAGCGTGTGTTTGATTGAAGGGTTAATAAAGCATTAAAATAAAAACCAAAAAATGAGTTTTAATATTTTGGTCAATTTTACTTTGTCCATTGTTGCTTTGGTCTTATAGTGACCTCCCCCCTCATTTTACTCAATTTGCGGCCCACGTGAAATACCTGTCATATATATATGCGGGGGAAAGGTTGAGTACCCCAGTTCTAAATTGTGAAATTTACCTTAAAAGGTTTAAGTCAGACCAAATGGTCTTGTCACTACGATGCTGTTGAAACCTTAAAAGATAATTATGGTTATACATGATGAATATTCCTAAGACATACAGTGATAACGAGAAGGATAAAATTGATTTTCGAAAAGAGGCAGTAAATTTATTTAATACATTAACAAAACTAGAAACTGTCATTTTAATTATAGTTTGGGAAGAAATTTTAGAAATATTTAATTCAATTAACAAAAAATTACAGACACCTTGTTTGGACATCTGAGAAGGGAATAAGTTAATTATGCCATTTAAAAACGTTTATAAGCAATGTGTACGACATGAACCAAATCAAAAACTAGAAGAGCATCGAGACGCGGCCAAAAAATTAAGTCCTAGTGTAGAAACAGAATATAGCGATGTGAACAAGAGAAGGGTTATTTCAAAATTTGCCGATAAATCCACTGAAAAAGCTGTGTATGGGACAGAAAAATTTAACAGACGCTTATTGTTGCGTCAGATAAGCTAATCCTTTATTTAAACAGAAGTCAAGAAACTATAAAATTATTTATGGATATGCAAGATCAAAGTAAGAACATCGACCTGGAGAGTGCACGCGCTATTATTGATTACTATTCAGATGACGTAGACCAAACATTTAGTAAATGAAGGTGTTCAATTCAAAACTTATCCGAAACAAGAGCTGAGCTAGAGTCCTATACTTGTAGTAATATGTTAAATTTAATTTTTGAAAAGAAACTTATTGACTTTTTTCCAAATTTGTATACCATTTTAAATATTTTTTTAACGTTTTCTATAATTAATTGAGAGACGGAGCATGCGTTCTCTAAAATGTCCTATATAGAAAACAAATATAGGACAACAATGACAAATACTAGGCTTAATTATTTATCACTTCTTTCTATCCATATTACGAACTGTATTACGATTTTTTCTATATAGCGAACTTTTCCTGGAACCAAGAACATTTCACGATTTTCTTCGTAAAATAACCTCCCAATAGCTAAGTGCAATTTTTATATAACGGGCGTTTTTTTTTCTTGTAATTCAATTTGTTTCCTTCCTATATTTAAAGTATTCCTGGACATTTCAAGTTATTCTCTCCTTAACACATTTTATGGTGATCATAAAACTTGAATCGGTTTTATTAGGTGCCTAACTCTCCGAGAACAATAGAATTCAGAGCATTTTACCCAAAAAGTGCTACCTTAACCCCCATTGTCCAGTTCACTAGAAACATCCTCGATATCCTCTTTCATTTTCTTTGGAGTTGTCTCGTGTTCTTGAACTAGTCTCTGTTTATTAGTAGTGTTGATTAGTCGTATTAGTAATTTCGTTTTTTGTAGCTCAAAAATGTCAAAACGTAGGTGCTTGGAACATCAAAGAAAAAAATTTTAATTCTTCAGTAATTGGATAAAGGCGTCAAGAAAAAGGATTGTGCTATAAAATTTCGGTTTCCTCCAAACAGCCTATCAACTATTATAAATAAATCGAGATAAGTTGCAAAATTATGATTCATCGAATTCTTGTTGAAAAGTTTAAGATCATGTATCTATGAAGATGTCGAAGAGGCAGTTTTGTTGAGGATACACGCAAAGCGAGATAAAAATGTTCAGATCTCTAGACCTTTCGTAATAGAGAAAGCTCATAAATTTTTGAAAACGACCCATTTCTATTTAGCAATGGAAGGCTAGAAAAATTTAAGAAAAGATACGGAAAAATACACCTGAAGGTATTTTGCATTGCAAAGATGTGAGGCGCATTATGAAACGAAGCATTTCTTCAAACAAAAAAACACAAACAAAATTAACGGATTTTATGAGTAATGAAATTTAAGGGCGCGTGTGTGATAATGTATTTTAAAATAAATTGTATGCTTTAAATTAGATAATGCCCTTAAGAAATTTTTTAATTTTAACAAAATGTTCTTCATGTTGATAATACAGTATATTCCTAGACGTTCTTTTTTTCTTGTTTTCCTTGCAGTTTTTTTTTTGTGGTTAAGATATATAAAATAATTATTAATTTTTAAAAAAGTGTGAATAATTATTTTTTAATAGTGTTTATGAATTTAAAATAGGTTTTATGTGTTTTTTAAAGTATATTGAAAGATGAATCTCTATATAACGAAAGTTTTTTCGGGATTTAGCGACTTCGTTAAATAGAGGTCTGACTGTATTTTAAATTTTCCCGCACAAAAATTCGTTTTCGGAAAATGGCAAAAATTTTAATTATTTAGGGGCCCCAGATATCATTGGCCCAGGGTCCCAAAGGTCCCGGTCCGGCCCTGAGTATAATAGATATAATTGGACTTATTTCCACCAATGTTTTCAGAGCATCACTTTTCACACATGCTTTGGGTCTCCCACAGAGTTTATTTTGTAAGGAAACTTCACCAGACCGAAATTTTTCAAATCAACTCTGCACTTTTCGATCGTTGATAGTATTTTCCCCAAATGCCTTGTTTATATTACGGACAGCTTTTGCATCATTACTATCAAGTTGACTCACATAAAATGTTATACGGATATCGGATGAATTCATATCAAATAGCAAAACTGAACACTTGAGAAAATCCTTATTAAAATGTGACTCTGGCAATGGAAAATACGACTATAAACGTCTTGCATTTCCTAAAGCAAAAACGAAAACAGGGAGACAAATGTTCGTATGTAAATATAATCCAATATTTCATATGCACCAATATATATATATAATTTTGAGTATTTTTGAATTTTTGCGACCGAAGTCCTTTTTACGATGAAGGTATGGAAATTAAGACAGGATTAGTCGGGTGGTGCCCTCCTTCATTTGAACTTAACTTAAAAGTGAGTTAAAGTACATTGTTGAGATTCTTCTTATAAGCCCCTGTTTGCTCGATCACTATATAAAATAACCAACTTTTTATAAGGATGTTTTGTATTTCTGTATGGTATGAAATTAGTCTGTCAAAATGTCTATATGTATTTTCAAAACACATTAATTGTTTGAATCCTCTCAATTTTCCTCCAAATAATTCAATCAACTTGATGCCATCTTGATTTGCGAAAATGTGCTTAAAAAGGGGCCTTTAAATCTTAAATTAATATTTTTTGTGGACATATTTATAAATAAAGAAGTTAGGACAGCGTTTCTCAAACTGTGGGGCGCCCCCCTAGAGGGGCGTGATAACTCTACGAGGGGGCACGAGCATATTGAAAACAAAATATTATTTTAAAAAATTATTAATTTACTGAAAGTAAACAAAAAATAGCAACAAAAGAAATAAAATACATAATAAAAAATGAAATACATTTTTACACTGATACGGTACACTTATAAATGTATCAGTACTGCGCGACGTGTTTTGTAATTAGTTGAACCATACTAAGTTAAGAACAAGTTTAATAATTACCAGTGACCCCCCCATGGGCTTGTCATATATAAATTATATACAAAAATTAAAAATTATCTTAATAGTTTGTACTGTTTATAATTAATCATTTAACTGCTGATTAAAAGTTAAGCAATGGCACCGTTTTCCACATATGCGCGCTATGTGGCGGAGGGGGGGCGGAGAAAAGGAATAAATAAGCAAATCATCTGAAATGCTTCGCAAACTCTGTCAAAGTCCTTTTATTACAAAGCCTTCGAAATAATTTATGGGTAGCAGTGCTCAGAAAAGATCGCACCCTCCCGTTGGTGTGGTGCGGTAGTTAGGAGAGGGGGCTGCCAGCTCAGGTGTCGTCCTTGCCCAGTAGTGCACACAGGAATTTTTCAAGGGAGGGGGTCCGTGGGCGAAAGTTCACCATTCTTGTATCATGGTCCTTTTGATTTTGTCAATTTTCGGGAACAAAACACTGTAAAAAAACTATTTATTCAATAATTAACATTAATTAATAAAATTAATCATTAATAAAAGTATTTAATTAAATTTTAAGTATTATATACTTAGAATTTTAATCAATTGGAAAAAAATCGAGGATTTGTATGTGCCACTGTCCTCGTCACTTGACCATGGTTCAAAATGACGAGTTCAGTCACCAAAAGCCCTCGTGTAGCTGAAGAGTGTGACGTTAAAATTCACTCACTCACTAAGCTTTGCTAATTTCCCAATTGTACTTTTGATGTATAGATCCCCCCCCCCATTTTTTCTCTTATTCCAGTATTTAATCTGAACTAGTTTGATATCACGGGGCAAGGCACCAAGCAGCGTTTGTTGTCACTAGAATAGAATCCAAGATGGCGGCTTAGCGGTATCCAATCACCATGAAGATAATTTTAAAGAATTGTTTTGAAATACATTGAAACATATTTCAAAAGAATATAGGAAGATACATTGAGAGAATAAACAAGATCAATCAATCAATAAATGAATAACAATATAATATAATAAAAAGTAACATGTGCTAATAATATTATGCAGTATATAATAATCTTATAATTTAATAGTAACTATACATAATAATATGATTTAATAATTATTATATATAATAATCATGTAATATAATTTAATAGTAATTATAAAAAAAGAATAATCATCGTATTGTAATATAAAAATTATACATTAGAATGCTCATATAACATAATAACTATAAAAATGAATAACAAAATAATAATTATAAATAAATAACATGTAATAATATTTATGAAAAAGTATAATAAAAACAATTATAAATAATGAATATTATGATTACATATAACAATTGCATTTTTATATTAAAAAATAATTACATAATATATATATTAAAATTAATAAATATCAATTAAAAAGTACCAAAAAAACTGGCAATATTCCAAAAACTATAAAAATATTAAGGAAACCATATTGTAAAGTTATCGCATAACTTGACACGTGCCTTGGGAAACCAAACTAGCCCCAAGTGAATTATTTTCAAGCGTTAAATTTCTTTTACCATATTGTCATGGATCAGTCCTCATGAGGGCGTACTGTGGAAATATAGAGAGCTGGATACCAGCTCGGGTTTTGTTGTCTTCACTTGACCGGGGCTCAAAATTCGCCTTTCTCTAGAATGTAACGTTAATAAAAATTCAAATTAAATATATTCAGCTATCTTTAATGGCTTCAGGACTCTAACCTACGATTCGACAGAAGCAACTTAAGTTGAGTTTGGGATCATGACTACTGGATTACCGCGACAGTATACTTTTCTCGAAAAACTGGACGTGCAGTGAAGCGTTCCTCCATCCCATATCCAAGTTGTTGGATGTGGCCTGATCTTGAAGGACCTTTATGAGAGAGTCACCTGATTAGTTAAGAGGATGTGGCAAGGAGCTGTTTCGGAGGTATCCGAAGTTGGCTGGAAAAATGTTTCTGTTGGTTGAGAGTCCTGGTTGCCATTGGCTGAGAGCATTCGGTGAGTAAGCACTCTATTGGAACATATCAATGGGATGGGGTCTAGAAAGCTAGCCTGTGTGGGATTCCAAAGTGGAATCAGCATAAAACTATTCACACAAAAAAATATTTGCATTGCGCAGAAGGGAGACGCACAGTTAACGTTTCCAATAATGACTTACGGAGAAATAAAGAATATTTAATTAAAAAAACTCTATAAAGTGATGTACTGCATGTCTTAAGAAATGTTTATTAAATGGTTATATTAAACATTAATGTATTCATTTTCATAAATTTTATACATCCAGTATTTATACATTTACCATAACACAAATGTTTAATATTAATACTTTAAAAGTATGAGTTATATATTGGGTTGTTCGGAAAGTAATTTCGTTTTTTTTTTGTGGAAATGAAAGACAGTTTTCGTATAATAAACAAATACTTTATTAAATTATATGTTGGCCGTTCTGGTCCAACACCTTTTGCCATCTTTCTGGTAGTAGCATAATTCCACGCTCATAAAATTTTTGGTCTTTGCTGGCAAAAAACTGATAGACGTGGTTTTTGACCTCCTCATTTGAGGTGAAGGTTTTACCGTCTAAAAAATTTTGGAGTGACCGGAACAAATAATAATCCGATGGTGCCAGGTCTGGAGAATATAGTGGGTGTGGCATTGTATCCCATTCAAGCTGTAAAAGCTTTTGGCGAGTGACCAAACTTGTGTGAGGTCTCGAGTTGTCTTGGTGAAACACTACACCTTTCATGTTGATTAGTTCTGACCTTTTCTGTTGAAGTGCATCATTCAGTTTGTCCAGCTGATGACAGTAGACTTCCGAATTAATCGTTGTTATCCGGTAAAAGCTAAAAAAAAACAACCCCGATTCCTTTAAAATCCCACCAAACAGACAGCATCACCTTTTTTTGGTGAATATCGGCTTTGGAAATGGTTTGAGCCGGTTCATCTTTTTGCTCCATGACCTTTT
Source organism: Trichonephila clavipes (assembly GCA_019973935.1). Classification (NCBI taxonomy): domain Eukaryota; kingdom Metazoa; phylum Arthropoda; class Arachnida; order Araneae; family Nephilidae; genus Trichonephila; species Trichonephila clavipes. The sequence goes on along the minus strand of BMAU01021206.1, from coordinate 176,351 downwards.
TCGTCCCCAGTGATGATGCACTTGAAAAACGGATCATTTTCGTGACGTTTGAGAAGCGAATCGCAGATGTCAATGCGGCGACACAGATTTCTCTCTGTGAGAACATGGAGAACCCATACATCGAGCTTCGAGGGTAATTCCAGGCCTTTCAAGTGGTCATAAACTGTTGAATTTGATAAATTTAACCTCAATCCGATCTCACGTGTTGCTATTCGCCGGTTCGCATCAACTAATGCCTTTATCAGCTTCAACCGGCCTTCCCGAACGTGGTGCATCTTCGACATCAAAATTGCCAGATTAAAATTTAGCGAACCAGTTCTGGCATTGGCGTGCCGTCAACACACCTTCTCCATACACATCGGTCAATTTCTTTCTGGCTTGAACAGCATTTTTACCCTTTCTGTAGTAAAACAGTAAGATATGTCGAAAATGCTGCTTATCGCTCTCCATATTTAAAAGGGCACCAACCAAAAACTACTGCGCAGAATTAATTGGAATCTTTCACACACAAGCTTTGCTATATGAGCTCTCAAAGCATATAAAAATTATACGGCTTAAATGTGAAGTTGGGTGCAAAAAAATACAATTAAATCCTCTGTCGGGAAAAAACGAAATTACTTTCCGAAAAAACCAATCTATACATCTATACATATAAATAAAAATGAAGTGTCTGTTTGTAAAAGGAAATTAACACCTTTTTATTAAATGCATTTAAAAGTATACACGGTACTTATATGAAAAAATCAATTTTTAAAATTTTTGTCTGTCTGTCTTTCTGTCAGTCTGTTTGTTCCGGTTAATCTCTGAAACGGCTGAACCATTTTTGACGAAACTTTCCCTGGCAGATAGCTAATGTTATAAGAAATAACTTAGGCTACTTTAACTATAGAAAAAAAATGAGGGTTCCACGAAAATAAAATTAAAACGAATGAAAGGGAGAACAATATCCGTTTCAAATAGGGATTATTTATTTGAATAGGGATTATTTTTATTCATTAAGGAGATTATTTTTAGTCAATAGGGATTATTTTATTTCGCAAGCCTTCTGCCTCAACGTTTCTAGCAGTTATATCAAACTTTTTTGTTTAATTAGGTTACTGACACTCGCGATTTTTCCCGTTCATGTCTGATACTAATGATTTTAATAGTCTTCGCACCATCGACACTGTTAAAGGTCATGCATTTTTCTTACCCCTTGCTTGAGGCTTCGTTTGTGTTCGTTTCACCCTACCTAATTCTCACCCCATCGACAGTGTCAAAGGTCACGCGATCCTCTCCTCCCCACCTGCTTGCAGATTCGTTTCACCCTACTGCTACTTAGACCTGTTTTGAACTGTTGTATTCAACGCTTATAATCATTCTAATGATTTCATTCTCTCTCAAGAACACTGAGCAATATCAATTTTCCATAACATAGACAGCAATTAAACTTAAATTAGGAAGTTTTGGTCTTTTACGTCATTTGACTTCTCACAAGGCTCCACATTTAAATAGAGGTAAACCAAATCTCTATTGTTTATTTCATTTCCAAACACTGCACACAAACACTGCAATGATTTTACAGTCCTCACCCCCTCGACAGTATCAAAGGTCATGCGTCCCTCTCACACTTTGCTCAACAAAAAACAAAGAAAAAAAAGTAAACCAAAAAAGAAACATTAATTCACAAAGTAGAAGAATGGCATTATACTTATAGCATAGGTATTTCTTTAAGTGGAATATATTATTAAGTTTTCGTAAATTATGCGAATTGAATAAACACTTTTTTGTTAAATTCCACGAGGACGAAGTCGCGGGTAACAGCTATTTAACATAAAATAAATGCATCAGAAAGTAATATTAATGTATTACACATCCAGATACAAATTATTTACATTATTTTTAGTGTTTATTATACAAAATTTGTAACAATGTGTTAATTTTGCTGAGTAGAAGGAAAGTGTTTTCAAAAATCGATCCATAAGAGTTACGGGGCGTTATAAGTAAAAAAAAACTTTATCAGCTATTATATCTACAGACTTAAGATTTAGCAAACATGGTTTTTTGTTCAGCTGAGATATGAAAAAAGCTTTTTTCTTTTTGTTTAATTTACAATTCACGTAAAATTAACTCATTAAAAACTTCTTTATCCTTCAGTCTGTATTGCTTAAATTTTCAATTCACCCGTGCGAAGAACGGGTATACCAGCTAGTATATATTAAATTAATAATTAAAAATTATGAACGTGTACATTTTACCCTTTAAAAGATAAAAAATTATATAAAAGTACTGGAAAAAATAGAAATTATTTGTTAATAAACTGATTTGTTTACGAGAGGAATCATTATAGGGGGGTCCGCACACGCACACAGCATTTGAATCCAGTGTGTTCGAATGATTAGAACGTTTTGAGTAGATATTTTGGGATTTTTTAATATTCCCAATCATTTAGGGGTATTTTCATGTAAAAATCTGTTGTAATTAATATTACCAACCCCTTTTAGTTTCGGAAGTTATTTAATTCTTTTCTCGATACCCAGCTCAACAAATATTTAGTTTTCGCTGTAATTTTAAAACGTGTCTACGTTTTGATAAATATTAAAAAATAATTTTCCAGATTTGTACCAAGCTTAAGGCCTTTAAAGATTAAAGTACTAATTTTAAGTATTTAGCTCTCAGGCTATTATGATCGCTGGTATTATGGTAAATCTCATCTAGGGATTCGTCAATCATAAATGCATTGATGCCTTCAATTTGCAAAACTAGTAATAATAATCAGAGATCCTAAAATGTGTTGGAATAAATCAGAGAAAAAGGCAGTTTTTCCTTGCACTGTATTACCTTAAAACCATATAAAAAGTATTCATTTGTATTGAACACTTTAAATTGTGAGTTTTTTTAAATAAGGATACAGATAATCTTTGAATTTAGGCTTGATGTTGTAGATAAAATGGGATACTAAAACACAACCTTTTAGTAACTACTTGCATAAATGTAATTATTCAGGTGAAATAAAATGCAAGGTTTTAATACGAATCGTTTAACTTGCTTGCTACAATTAATGTTGAACGTACAGAGTACACATCGAAATTTGTGAGTGCGTTTCTGTTACACAGCCATGGTTGCGTAGTGATCATGGTCTTGAACTCATGATGGGCGTGTCATGAGCTCGAGCCTAATACCACTGAAGACGCGCCGTGTAGACGTCCTGATGCACGTTAAAACTGTCGAGGCTCATAGTCCTCTCGTTGGTGTGGTGTGTTAGTTCCGAGTGGGGGGTGCCAGCCAGTGGTGTAACGGAGAATATTAGGAGCCCCTGCAAAGTCATGTTTTGGGCTCCAAGTTGGATTTTACTAAGGATTGCGTACTTGGCGCCAGTCAGGCTTCGAGCCCCCTAGAATCCTGGACCCCTCGCGATGCAAGGGTTATGGGGGTGTACATTACGCCACTGGTGCCAACTCGGGTGTCATCCTCCTTGATTTAAAATTACGAGATCCGTCACCAATAGCCCTAATGTTGCTTTATACAGTGCGACGTTAATATATACTCCCATATTCTGTTTCACATTATTTAAATTATAGTGTTGAAACATGACAGTACCAGAAGTTCATTAAATCTGGAATCTGTTTCAAAGACGAGCACGCTACAAGGAAATTATTTTGAAAAATGTCTAATAACTATTTACAAAACTTGTAAATGTGATGATAATAACTATACATGTACTCAATCACCAATGCATTAATTTCATTACTTGATGCAATTTTATTAACTTGTTTCGTAAGTAATCCTTACATTAAAATTAACTTAACATTTATTTTGTTGGATGAACTTTTGCGATTAGTTTCTTTTTCTCTCTGTATAGTAATTACATGTTTCATTCAAATTGCATAAGATTTGAGAATAATTGCTCGTATGGAGAAATAATTCATTTAAAAGTAAAGTGTAAATGGATTGATAGGAATTAAGAACCTGTTTGTAGAAAAAAATTTGAGTTTTCCCATAATTTTTGTTGTATTACTTCCAGTTTGTAGCTTTGGTTATTCGTCCTAGATGCATTATATAGTTTACTGTATTTAAGAAATGTGTTACTTGAATAGTTTTTTTATGTAAGTACAAAAATTTTAGGAAATTTTTTTTATTGTTAATTGAGAGTGGGAACATCCGAATATTTTGCTTATACAATTGAACCTGTTTTTGTCCGATTGATAGGAACAGCATAAAAATAAACGCACAAAAAATATTCGAAACTTTCATTAATTCTTGCATATAATAAGCAAATTCGTCGAAATACTGCAGAAATTTTATTTATGCAATCGCACAAAAATAAAATCGCATAAAAAAAGGACCGCATATAGACAGATTCTACTGTATTATCCCCGAACATTCTTCTACGGACAGTTTGACTAAAAAACAAATAAATACCATCAGGGGTCTTTCAACCAATTGTATAAGAGACAAGTGACTCATTCAACGATTCAATCACCCATTTATCACGGTATCGTCTGAGCTTTTCGACCAGGCACAGGCAAGTTCCTTTTGTTGAGAAGAGATCCGCTAAAAGCGGGGTTTTGTGGCCGCGGTAGCTTCGTGGTCAGGGTATCGGATCGTGACTGGCTTATCATGAGTTCGAGCATAGTACTACAAAAGACCCGCCGTGTAGGGGAGTATTGCACGGTAAATCTGTCGAGAGCTGAAACGTCCTCCCGTTGGTGGGGTGTGGTAGTTAGGAGAGGGGGTTGCCAGCTCAGGTGTCGTCCTCGTCACTTGACCATGGTTCAAAATGACGAGATCCATCGCCAAAAGCCCTCGTGTAGCTGAACAGTGCGACGTTAATATTCACTTACTCAAGAGCAGGTTTTGCGAAAGTCGACTAGCAAAGGAGTTAGAGAAGTGTTACATGCAAAATTCCCGTTTTTGAACTATTATAGCCATTGAGTTTAAATTCGGGGAAAACATATTTCTTTTCTTAGGTAGACATCAGTTAAGAAATGGTTTTGTGAAAATAGACTTCCAATGAGGATTGAGGGGACTTTATAGACGAAAATTCCTGTTTTTGGATTATTATACACAGACATTAAATTTAACAAACTTATTTTTTATATTGAGTAGGGATCACTTAATAAGAACGGATTTTACGGAAATCAACTCTCTCACGGGTGTTTTTATTCATAAAAAAATTTTCTATTTTTGAAATATTAGGCTTACAGATTTGAAATTTGATCAGAGTTCTTTTTTGTTGTGTAGAGGTTCGCTGAGCGGAGGCTTTTGTGGAGATCAACTTTCGAGGGGGTAAAGGGTGTTATAGACAGGAAAAGAATCCCTCTTTCATTTATTAGATTTACAAACTTGTAAGTTGGTAACATGTTAGTTTAGTTGATCAGAGATCCACTAAAAATGGGGTCTGAGGTTCAATTTTTTTCCGTCTCAGTTCTGATTCGATCCTTTCTCCCAATTTTTGTTATTGCGACCCTGTGTACGGTTTTTATTTCGAAATGTAAACATAAAAGTTCTTTTTTATTTTCACATAATTTCTGTACTTTATTTACTTGTTTGGTTTTGATTAATTAAATATATTTTAACATTTAAACCTTGTAAATCTAAAAAAAATACAGCTGTGTATCATTATAGGCATTGGTGTACACAAAATACTTCCATGGAATGGGTAACATTTTTAAAAAAAATGTAAACAAAAGTATTGAGACATAATACACTATCTACCAATAAGTAATTGGACACCTGTGGTAAAGAAGCAATATTCATATTCAATAGTTGGTAGTCTCCAACTAAGACAATTACATTCTAAACTCTCAGAGGAATGCTTGCCACAAGTGTTTGGATGACAGACAATTGTATTTTTCTCTTTTTGCATTGAAGAAGACATGCAAGTTCTTTCACTGATTTTGGATGGTTAATGTACCCTTTAAAATTCGGCGATTCAACGTCCCCCTGAAGTTTTTTATAGGATTCAAGTCTGGACAGGCCAATCCAGTGGGTTCATTCCCATTATCATCGAACTGATCCATGGTGGACCTCTCAACAGGACAAGTAGCTTTATTATCCTGGAAGTAACAATGATCCAATCCATAAAATTGCCACAGGATAGGAAGGACATTTTTGTCTAGATTATTTTAGTAGGAATTTGCGCTAGCCTTACCATGAATTAAGATCCCAGTTCATACCACGAGAAACATCCCCAACATAATTCCACCTCTGCTAAATTTTACTGTGGGTACAAAGCATTCTGGCAAAAGGCGTTCTCCAGGCATACACTTAACTCAAACATTGCCCTCCGATTGGTAGAGATTGAACCTTGTGATTCATCACTCTAGAGAACCTATTTCCCTTCCTCCCTCGAAGTCCCTTGCATCTGTTTAACGGAACAGCATGGTTGGATTTTGCAATCAAAGGCTTATGGACAGCAGCATGACCATGGAAACCAAGCAAATGTCCTTCCTCGTGGATGGTAATTATCGAAACAACAGTACCGGATGCTTGTCGGAACATGGAGTATGTGGGGCATTGGTACAGTGTTTCCGAATTTCTTTGGACATCACTCGTCGGTCTATATCTCTTAGTTTCGTGGGTCAGCTGGGTCGAAGCGCATTCCGATAATCACCACTCACCTTCCATTTTTTAATCATAAAGGCCACTGTCAATTTTTCTTAGGGGACTTAATTTGCCAGATAAGTCTCCTAAGAATCGGTTATTTCTATGATATCAAACAATTACGCCCTCCTCGAAGGACAGCTCTGCATCTTGCATGCGATTGATGCCAATGCTGTTTCCTACACGATAATTGAGCAAAGAAGGCGTGACATACATCAGGACCGCAGATATTCTCATTTGCATGGGCGTCCAAATACTTATTGGTAGATAGTGTATTAATGTTAAGAAAAATGCGAATGCGTTTGCCTATAGGAAAGGGTTTGAAGCCCACTGTTCATGGAAACTGCGGTAAACACGGTGAAATTTTTCGAAATACTTTAATGTGATGTATATGTGCGTAAATTGAAATGCTTCATAATCTGACTGTAGTTCAAATTTTCACAAACATTCGGATTACTTTAAATCCAGGATGGGCATTAAGTCGATCGCGATCGGCCGGTGGACCGCAAAGACATTTTGGGGTGACTGCCTTTACTAAGACTTAAGACACGTATACTAAAAGAAACCTACTTATGGAACACTGATACCAGCTAGATTTTAGCAACGTCTTTTCACAATCGTTGAGGTTGTGTTTATTTAAACAAATGATTCGATAAATGTGTAAGACGACATATGTACCTTCATTGGAAGCAAACGATGACCCCCTAACACGTTCACTTTCATTGTAGGGGAAATATTCCCCCTCACCGATTGAAGGAGAGAATAAATGTTGATGAACTACTCTTCCCGCGCTTCCACGGGATTAGGTTCTTGTGTTGACGTCATGTCCCATGAACTCTGTAGCGAACAAATTAAGTCCATACGTTGGTTTCAGATTCATCGATTCACGTTCTTTTCTGCTCACTGCATTGAATAGATCAACGCTCCGCAGTCTAGCAGTCGCTTATAGTTATCCGAGCATTCAACTTGACAATTTTGTGTTACTGGAGTTTTTGTTGTCAAAATAGTAATCAGTCGTATTTTAAAAGAGGGATACAATGTCGAAAGCAAATCTTAAAAAAAGAAAACATACAATTTTTTTTAATGCAGAATGGTTACATCTAACGCCATTGGCTGAACCGCAACACCTTAAAACATAAGTGCCCGTTCCCTGGAAAGTACCCTGGACCCACTCTTGCTTTAAATGTACTTTTGAGCTGGAATAAAAGAGATAATCGTGAGAACACATTCAACAAATATCTAATTATTAAGTTGCATACATTTTGTCCTTAAATAAAAGTTTCTCTGTAGATTCCTCAAAATCTTTTAAAAGCACTTGTAAATTTTGTTTAAAGTGGGAAAAGGAAAATATTTTCTCAAAATTTTTGTTATGTTGGTGGAAAATCATGAATATTTCATTACTACAGTTGACTTGTTTTGTGCAAGAGCAGACAGACTAAACTTCTTTCTTACTTAAAAGATTTATGTCTGTAGATATGAAAATCTTATTACAGAAATACTCAAATACAAAAAGACCAAAAACCACACACAAGTACACTGCTCAAAACAATTAAAGGATATTGTAAGTTTTACGTAAAATAAAGATACAAGCGAAATTTTTTTTGCTGGAAATGGAAGAAGAGAATCACAAAAGCAAATTTTTCTGATTTTCAAACTGTGGAGTATGCTAATTTTGAGTTGGACTCAAAAACGTCGTTTCAGTGGCAGCGAATGAAATTTGACTATCAACTGAAATGAAGACAAGGATGATCGACATTCAGTGACTGCTTTGTTTCGATGAGTACGATGTCTCAGCGAAGTCATTTAACCGATTCAGAAGCTTGGAGAGTTGTTGGTAGGTTAGTAGGGGGCCAGACTCAAGCCGAAGTAGCGCAAGCCATTGGAGTGTCACAAAGTGTGATTTCCAGGATCTGGAACCGTTCTTTGGAGACTGGAAGTGCAGGCCGAAGACCAGGAAAAGGTCATAGACGGGCAACCACGCCCAATGAAGATCGTTATTTAGTGTTAACGGCTCGGAGACACCGAAATATGAACGCTACTCTTCTCCAACAACACCTTCGCTCGGCTACTGGCACAACGGTTTCCACTCAACTGTCCAAAACCGGCTCCATGGTGTAGGTCTGTATGCTCGCCGACCGATGGTATGTGTTAGACTAACATCAAGGCATCGTCGCGACCGCAGGGAGTGGGCAACAGAACATGTGAACTGGAGGAGAAATGAATGGAGCAATGTTCTTTTTTCTGACGAGTCCCGTTTTTCTGTTTATCCGGATAATAGGTGTATTTTCATCTGGAGGCACCGTGGCAGTAGGAATAATCCTGCGTTCGTGCACGAAAGTGTCAGATTTGGCGGTGGGGGAGTGTTGGTGTATGGTGTCATCTCCATTGACGGGCGCACAGACCTCTACATCATTTGAGATGGACCTCTGACTACTCACCGATATAGGGATGAGATCCTCAGACCTATTGTAGTTCCTTACGCTGCAGCAATCGGAGATAACTTCCTTTTAATGGCCGATAACTGCAGGCCACATCGTGGTAACCTGGTGGAGGATTTCCTTTTCGAGGAAGGAATCGTATGAATGGAATGGCCAGCGTGTTCTCCAGACATGAATCCAATAGAGCACGTTTGGGGCGCTCTAGGAAGACGAGTTGCTGGCCGCCAACCACCCCCACAATCTCTCCAAGAACTGGAAAGAGCTCTTCTGGAAGAGTGGGACAGAATACCCCAACTCGTGATTAATAGCCTCATTGACTCCATGCCTCAAAGGTGCTCAACGTTGCTGGCCGTCCGCGGAAACCATACCCCCTACTGAAAATGATTTTCTTTGAAGAAAACACCTTTTCTTATTCTTTTTCTCATATGCACAAATTGTGTTTTTTCCTTTTGTACACAAATGCGCAATAAAATGCATTTTTTTCTGCTAAACATGTGTAATTTATTCTCATATAACCTACGTCTGTCGACCATGTATCAATCAGCTAAAAAGTTTCCCAGCCACGAGATCTACCTAAAATCGCAATATCCTTTAATTATTTTGAGCAGTTTATATAAGAAATTTAAATATTAATCATCACACATACTCTGTATCATTAAAGATGTAGTATAACTTTTAATTTTTTCAGTTCATTCAACCTTTCGTTTGTTTTAAATGTTTTTGGACCTGAACTCTTCAAGACATCGTGTCAAAATTTTTCAAATATCTCTATTTCCAATCATTACTATTGTAACTGCCACGTACTTGAATTTTTCCCGAAGTGGTGTCACTGAATGACAACATACTTGCTTTCGGCTAATTAAGTGACTTGGAAAGTCCTAGAACCTTTTTGTAGTATAGGGCTCTCAAAGTTGAAAAAAAGGATTGAGTGAGCTGTCCTGAAGTGATAGATTTTAGCCAGAGCTTGTCTTCTGTCGTGCGTGCTCGTGTTTTATGTTAGAGTTGCTTTTTTCTATGCGTGTGTTCGTCAGTAAAAATATATGGAACTAAAAAAAAAAAAGGATATTTTACCCACCTGCAGCCATGTCTGGAAGTCTATAGATAAAATTTCATTTTCAACAAAACTAAATCATTTTGAAGAAAATCTTCATATCAATATTTATAATGTACAAATATAAATTATTTCTCTCTGGGGGGAATACCCCCTGTCCACCGAAGGGAGGACTATCACCCATTGTACACATTATACAATTATTCATACTCATTGCTCATAAATGTAAAGCTGCAATTTGCATGTATTAGATAATTTCTTTCATTTGTTCGTCTTTTCACAAAATCCGTTCAGTTAAATTCATCACTCAAGGCAACTCTGCAACGTGCAACACTTGCTTGAAAAAGTTCTCGGATTTTGATAAACCTGCAGCTCTTGCAATTTCCTGGAGAGCTGAGTATTTAGTTCCATTGATTGTTTATAAGTCTTCGTATGAGACAACGCTTTTCTTCTCACGCAATGATTCCAGTCCTGGCAATGGTTGCGATATTTTTGTGTGGAAGCTTGGCTTAATGTACTATCGCAACCGTATTGGGGACATAATATGAAACGAAACAAAAGGTTGCCCATCCAGTGCGTACGAGACATGAAAAATTGAGGTTGTCAACTTGGTGAATTATCTTGAACGTTGGCCCTGCTGCGATAGAATGTAATAAATTCATTACAGCACCACGAAAAACTTTTGATTGAGATAATCGTGACCTTTGTTTTGCATAACTTAAGTTAAATTTTAGGATATTTAATTAAGATTTTCATAAAAAGCAAAGCTAAAAGAATATTGCTATTGTGTTTCCATTTTTTGTCACAAACTATTTTTTCTCTAAGTACAAAAAAAAAAATACAAAGTACATGAATCATAGAATTCACGTCTTATTGTCAGTAGAATTTTTGATACTGGAGTGATCAGAAAATGCCTTTTCGGATGAGTGTAATATTTTATAAAAAAACAAATACGCATTTTAATAATTAATATTATCACATAGAATTTCATTATACGTATTTATTATTGGTTAACATAAGCCTGTATTATAAATTATACATAATTTAATATATATTAAACTAAATTAAATATTGATTATATTATCCATTAACTCTTGTTATCGCAGCTATAAATATTATTTAATAATAGTTCTTTTTTTTCGTTCAGTTATTGTTGAACAAATTAAGAGGGATATAATTACAATGAACAGAAATTAAAATATTATGTACACGTGGGTATGAAAAATGTAAAGTAGCAAACAGTTCACAAATATTTCTTTTGCGGTATAATAAGAAATGCAGAAAACAAATAGTAAACATATTTTTTTAAGTAAAAACAATAACCCTGTTGATATAAAGACTGGTGATTCAGCTTTATAAAGCTTTCCATCGATAAAATATCAACTACAGTTGAACCTCTATTTTACGAACCTCCCATTTTTTGCGAGCTCTTTCCTGGAACCAAGAACATTTTGTTTTTCTTCGTAAAATAACTACCAAATAGCGAAATGCATTTTCCAATTAACGAATTTTTTTCTTCTTGGGATTCGATTCTCCCCCCTATTTTTAAAATATTTATGGACTTTCATAGGATGAAATGATAAAATCATTTGAAACAATTTGACGGGGATCACAGTGTAAAGAAAATACGCCTGATGGGGTTTTGGTACACAGCAAAGATGCGAGGAGTATTATGAAAGAAAATGTCTTTCGAATAAAAATTCAAACAAAATTAATTGACTTTACCAGTAATTAAATTTAAGGGCAGATGGTCTAATACATGCTGAATATTACTGACAATGAAATATGTACGTTTAAAATTACTTGTAGGCTTAAAATGGGAAAATGCCATTACAATTCATCTAAATTTACCTTTTTAAAGTTGAAAATACAGAGCATTTCTGGACAACATCCCCCTCCTACCCTCCTTGCTTTCCTAGCAGAATTCTTCTTGATGGGTAAGATATGTAAAATAAATGGATATTAATTTACAAAAGTATGAATAATTACTACTTATAATGTATTGGCACACGAAAAAAGGGCAGGTCAAATCTTAGATGGATTGATGTCTTAGGTCTAGTTTTGAGAACTAAAAGAATTGGAGAATACTAGCAGGAAGAAGGCTAGTATGGAAAAGGCTTCTTGAAAAGGCCAAGGTTCACTTTGGGCTGTCGAGCTACTGAGGAAGGAAGGATTAATGTATAGTGTTTATGAATTTGAAATTTTATTTTATGTATTTTTTTTAAAGTACACTGCAAGATAAATATCCATTTAACGAATTTTATCACGTAACGAGCTTTTATTCAAAATTTAGCGACTTGTTAAACAGAGTACCGCCTCTGTACCTGTTCCAGAGAATTCTTTCTTGATATATCTTGTTTCAATAAAGCTCTCCACTAATAACAGAAAAAATCGCGATTCCCATCTCATAAATCCCTTTGTGCAAATCTAATTCATAAATACGTAAAATGGAACAGAATCAAACCATTTGCTAAGAGAACCATGTAGTTATATCGAAAAACAATTAACGTACAAAAAGATTTAGTACCATATATGCTCCGATTGCAGCTATTTTTAATGATATTTCATGAAGGCATATAGGTAATAGCCTGTCAAAAACGTGCAGAAATATAAATACTTTTAGTATAAGAATAAATTTCAAGCAAATTTTTGTTTCTCATAGAAAGTGCAAGTTTTTCGCTTAATATATGTGGGAGACAACAAGGGGTCCAAGACGTTGGTCTTTCTTCTATTTTATTTTAACATTAAACAAAAATTAATTAAAAAGGTAGTTTTTACAGATAAGTTTGACGATGATATTCAGAAGGTAACGCCTGCTCGCGCACCTCTCGCGTTCTCTTTTTCTCTCTCTAATGTCCAAGAGTTTTTTGTTTCTCTTCCACTAATTCACAAGTTTCAGTTCTAGTTTCCATTCAATGCGCCTGCGCGCGGAGACTGCGTTGCTTTTGGCTGCATGCCATAACGGCCATTCTGACCATACGCTGTCCGCAGCGGTACTTCCATGGAGACCAGAGGAGAATCTGAAACATACAAAAAAAAAAACGGAACAGACAAGGACTATACGACAAATATATAGAGATTAAACATATCAAAATTTTGCTGAACTAGACAGTTTCTCCATCATGTGAAGGCATCTCTTCGACATCCGGAAGGTTCCACAGGAAAACATTGTGTTTCACAGGCATGAGAACATCTTTTTTAACAAGTTGATCTTTAGTTGAACGCATCGATATTTTCCTCTCTAGAGTTCTGGACGTCTGTTCAAAACGATTTCTCTTTTTCCTTCGTTTCCACTGCCAAGGCTCAAAAATTTTCCGGAGCAACACAAATCGTCGATAATTACGTTCCATAGGTGAAGGGGTAGGTGAGCGGGAGATGAATTCCACGGAACTCGTTTTCATGGCACCATTGGTTTTCTTACACAATACTATATCAGAACATTTTTCTCTTACAATACTCAATTTTAACTTAGTACTCTGAATTTTATTACATTTATAATCCTTAATTAGAGAACTCGAATCATTTCTAGTATTAAAGTTCTTAACATATGGCAAATCATAACTACAGTTTTCTATCACATTTGAAACAGAAACATTTGGAAAAGAAATAGCACTAGAATAAGCATAAGCATGAGCACCTAAAGAGGATTCACTTTCATTCAATAAAACATCGCTCTTTGCGTGGCCTAGTTTTTTTATTTCAGAATATACACTGGGATGTATAATAAATTCTTCGGTCAAGGTCGGTGATATTGCCGTTCTCACACTTAAGCTAGTAGAGTGTTGATTAAGAGAAATATTTATGGGTTTAACTTCTACCATTCGCTTTCCGCCAAAACATGAGCTTAATGTTATGATTTCTTCGGAAGGTGTTTGCACTCTAATTAGTGAGGAATTTAAAACTGGGATCTGGCAGCCTGAATCAATCAATGCTGTTACGGGCTGATTTTCCACAAAAATGTTTACGTATTGAAGGTTTGTGCATTCATCGCTATTTTGTTTTTCGCTCTCTCTTTTCAAAGTATTCACGTTTATTTTATTATGGATGTGATCATTAGATTCTTTAGGTTTAAAACGCTTCTCACAGTCTCTTGCGTAATGAGATGAATCACCGCATATAAAGCAATTTTTATTTTCTCTTTCATGATATTGGGGATAGTTCTCTTTAATCTTTGTTTTAAAGTTTTGTGATCTATTTTTAAAGGGGTCTTGGGTATATCCATAAGTAATAGGAATTTCTTTATGTGATCCGCTTCTAGATGAAATATAAATATCACACTCTTTAGCTAAATCAATAGGCCTAAACCAATCTTCTGCTTCTCGAATGCCAATATGGGTTGCGGTTTCCTTATTTAAAGTTTTGAACTGTTTCTCTTCGAATTTAGCTGCAGGATTTAAACTTAATGCTTTATTTTTAACCCTTTGAAGTTCGACTTCTTTTTTCTAACTGTGCTAACTGTAGTTTCGCGAGCTCAATTTTCTGTTTTCCTGAAGTTACTTCTCTTTTGTTTCGCGATACCCTCTCATCTATACAGTTTTGAATTAAAGTTTTAACGAAATCTGGATCACTTTCAAATGTACTACTGTTCTCAATTTTAGTCTTTAGTTTAACTATAGTGTCAGTACTTTCCACAGTACCGTCTAGCTTCTCAACAACTCTTATGAAATCCTCTTTAAGAGCGTTTTTATACATTTTATAAAAATTTGGAAAGGTCCTACCTTTTTTTTTTCTGGCTCCCTTGTTGCTCGCACGTACGATGTATCCAGTGAAGAAAAAATTTCGATTCCACTGATTTCACCTCTTCGCAGGTAATATAGTTGAAATTGTAGTTCCGGCCTCTACACAGGCGGATTATTCACACTGAGTTAGTTCCAACCTCTACACAGGCGGAATTTTCGTCGATGGGTTTTCCAACCTCTACACAGGCGGAATTTTCGTCGATGGGTTTTCCAACCTCTACACAGGCGGAATGAAGTTGAAAAATTCAACCCCTACACAGGTTGAACGAAGTTTCCGAAAAATGGCGGCGCGTCTCCTCCACGGACGGCTTTTTTTTTTCACGTTCCAAATTTTGATCAAAATCGAAATTTTTTTTTTTTCAATCGCCTCTACACAGGCGGAATTTTCATGCTGAGTTCAAACCTCTACACAGGTTGAACGAAGTTTTCGAAAAATGGCGGAGCGTCTCCTTCACGGACGCTGTTGTTCATTGTCCAGACTTTGGTTCAAAATCGAAATCTTATCGATCTCGGCCGAGCCCCCATAATTTGTGGGAGACAACAAGGGGTCCAAGACGTTGGTCTTTCTTCTATTTTATTTTAACATTAAACAAAAATTAATTAAAAAGGTAGTTTTTACAGATAAGTTTGACGATGATATTCAGAAGGTAACGCCTGCTCGCGCACCTCTCGCGTTCTCTTTTTCTCTCTCTAATGTCCAAGAGTTTTTTGTTTCTCTTCCACTAATTCACAAGTTTCAGTTCTAGTTTCCATTCAATGCGCCTGCGCGCGGAGACTGCGTTGCTTTTGGCTGCATGCCACATATATATCTTTAATTAAGCACGCTACGTTCAATTACTTTGTAACATTCTTGATGAAAAATACAAATAATACCTAAATTATTTGCAAAAATTTTAAGGAGAAAGACATAACTATAGAAATATATTCTAAAATGTAATTTGTTAATTATCAATGAATAAGTACTTGATTCTTCTTATCCATTATCATGGGTTTCTCAAAAGTTTTTCTATTGACATTGGCTCAGCAAACACGTCTTCTAAATAAGCCATCCGCTAAAAACGCCGTCAGCTGAAAACGCAATATATCTGCTTCAAAACTATTCGCCTTCCCCGCTAAAATACTCATCAAAGATCCCGTGCTGCCATATATCTTGGAAGAGTGGATTTCAAAGAATATTCCTACTAAGTATTGGTAGAATATTCCTTCTAAGTTGGTGTGGTAGTTAGGAGAAGGGGGTGTGAGTTCAGGTGTCGTCCTCGTCACTTGACCATGGTTCAAAATGACGAGACCCGTCACCAGAAGCCCTTGTGTAGCTTAACGATGTGACGTTGTTATTCACTCACTCACTCCTTCAGTCAAAAGATGGCAGTCGATCGAGCCGGTTTGTTCGACTATAAGTCAAGTACATTTATTTGTTTTGAGTAATTGTTTGTTCAAGTATTTGATAACGTATGCTAGGTTGATCTACGGTCATGATAGGATCAGCTTTTGAGTAGATGCCTAGATCTTAAGAAGAACATCAAGAAATTTTAAGACATCCCTAGGTTCACACTTTCAAAACAGTAGATAAAAACACCAAGATGTAATCTTAACGCTAAAAATTAAAAATCTTAGTTAAGGGAGGGGTTTAAGCTCCCAAACCCCATCCTTGTTAACGTCACCGTGTGACACTGTCGGAACAGACTCACCATGACGCATGCGTCCAATAAACGTGCATATTTCGTCGTTAGTCATGTTTTTAAAGAAATGAAACGAAAGTCAAAAGAGGAAATCTCCCCGAGTCACTCCTTAAGCTTCGCCATTACTTAGATCAGTATATGATAACACTTAAATAAGTTATTTTATAAATCTGGTTGTCAAACTTGAAATTAAATTAGGCATGTCATGAGTTCGAGCCCTGTACCACAAAAGACCCGCCTTGTAAGGGAGTGATGCACGTTAAATTTGTCGAGAGTTCAAATGTCCTCTCATTAATGTGGTGTGGTAGTTAGGAAAGGGGGGTGCCACAGGTGTCGTCCTCGTCACTTGACTATGGTTCAAAATGACGAGACCCGTCACCAGAAGCCCTCGTGTAGCTGAACAGTGCGACGTTAATATTCACTCACGCTTTTTACTGTTTACTTTTAAGAGTCAAAGGTACATCCTACTTTGCATGGGGCCCAGGGCCACAAGAAAACGTAAGATGTCTCTGGGCCCAGAGCCTCAAGAACTTTTGAGACGTCCCTGTTGTTTAGGAGTCTGTGTTCTAAAGACAAATATATTTTAAAGTTTTGGGTTTTGAATAAAATAACCTAATTTGAATAATTACGACCTTGTGTCTAGTGGTAATGTGTCTACGAATGGTTTTTCCATATAAATATTCGGAAATTATGCCAGCGTCAGTACGGTGGCTTGGTTCTCCCTTACAATGTCCTTGCCACTGATGATTCAACTATGATGCGAGATTAATATTATTTTAACTATACATAATTTGAATTCTGAATATTTAAAATTGGTAAATTGGTCTTACGGGACTTTTCATCATTGGAGTCCATTCAGATTTACAAATGTATTTAAAATGTACTTACAAACATGAAGTGCGATGAAGGTGGAAGTAAGGAAATTACAAACCGATTCACGAACAGTAATTCAGTTTATTTCGGTTAAGATTTTGAAAGTTATCTAAATTTTCAAAGAATTGATCACTTATGATTTATGTATACAATGGAACCCAAAAGTTTTGAACTGACGAAAAATAAAGATAGAATTTTAAGGATGCATTCTTAAATAATTACACTGGGGATTTTATAATATATGAATAAAATTGAGAAAACAAAATCACCAGAGAAGCGTTAGGAATTTAATTCGAATCCTTCTTATCGGAAAAAAAGCATTCGAAAGTCAAGCAATTAGAATTTATAATTACTTGGCATTCTTTTTTTTCCCTATTGAGTATATTCATACTTAATTTTTTTGTGAATCTCAACGAAAAGAAAAATAATTCCTTTCTATAAAGAATGATAAGAATGAAAATTAAGTATACAACTTTTAAAATTGCTGAGATTATTCTGATAACATTATGCAAAATTCCATTTTAAGATATTTAAAAAAAGCTGCAATTCCCTTTTTTTTTTTAAACAAAAATTTATGAAAATAGTTTTATATTTTCTTCCAGAATATATTACTCCAATTTCTAGTTACTATACTTAAAAAGATATTATTCCCCCCTACTTTTAAATAGTTTTCCACTTATTGTTCTCAAGTGTATCATCCCGCTTGAGCTTCTAAAATCACCTGTTCACTCACCGTCCCATAGCAACACCTGCACTTTATTCCCTCTCTCAATCCCTACGAGAGGGAAAACTGCTCAACAAACATCCTTGTTCTCTGACCAACGTTGTTCCACCCTAGGGAAATACACGATTCAGCTTCAAGTTCAAGCTGCTATCCCAGGCCACAGGCTGCCCAAATCAGAAGGTCGTTCACTTCTGTTCAGATCAGTTGTGCCTCTCTTTTCCCCTTCACAACGCATCATTTGAACACGCTCCACACTACTGCTAAGGTAAGCGGTTTTTTTCCAGTCACAATATCCTCCGACTTTTCTTGCTCGCTGCTATTTTTGTATTGCATAATGAATCCACGTAATTAGCCGTTATTAAGAAAATGGCTGTAAGAGGTGTTTTGCAGCGGTATGCGCGTCGCGCTATGTAATTTGTGCAAACGCAAATTTTTTTTGTAAAAGTGGTCATCTGCAAGTTTCGATATCAGGACCCGGAACTACCACTGGTGCAATCGTTGATAGCCGCCCACCTTTTGGCCCCCGGGACGATCTTGTTTTGCGCTTTTTGTTGTTTTCCCTTCACAAGTTCATACGATAAAGTTGTTAAGTGCAATTTTTATAAAAATGTTTGTAGTGTGTATATATATATATATATATATATATATATATATATATATATATATATATAAATTTTTCTTTTAATATTTATGCTCTGGTTTCCAAAATGCTATATTTATAAAAATTAGTGAAATATATTATGATTAAGTATAGATTTTTAATTTTAGCAATACGAAAAAATGAAAATATTACACTTAAATTTCAAGCCTATCCGTTAAAGTATAATATAACTGCGTTGAGATGTTACTTTCCTTGTCAGAACTGAAGGATTAATGGGGCTGCGGTAGCCCAGTGGTTAAGGTATCCAACCATGGCAGCATGTCATGAGTTTGATCCCAGTACCACTAAAGACCCGCCGTGTAGGGCAGCGATGCACGTTAAATCTGTCGAGAGCTGAAACGTCCTCCCGTTGGTGTGGTGTGGTAGTTAGGAGAGGGGGTGCCAGCTCAGGTGTCGTCCACGTCACTTGACCATGGTTCAAAATTACGTGGTCCGTCGCCAAAAGCCCTCGTGTAGCTGAACAGTGCGACGTTAATATTAACTCACTCACTGAAGGATTAATATAATAAAAGTTTTAACTCAATTTATATAAAGCAGATGATTAATTATAAATTTTATTTTTATAAAAAGGCAAATAATTATTTGGCAAGAATTATTCATTCATTATAGTTAATATAATACATTGCTAAAATGAAACTGGTGGATAAGCATATAATAAATTACGGCAGATATAAGCATGAACTTGATACTTTTATTGCTTGTTGAAACGAACTTCAAAAAGTAACCTTAAAAATACATAGATATAAGCAGGAAGTTCCTTAATAGAATTTTATTAATGTAATGTAATACCACGACACAAACACCACTTCAAACACATTTAAGTGTTGCTTAGTTGCTAATTATCTGCTTCGATAAATCACTCAATGATAAAAAAAGTATTGCATTCGTATAAGGCAGTGGCGTACCCACGGGGAGAGCTTCAACCCCCCTCCCCATAGACCAACAAATTCTTAATTTTTACCATAAAGATAACCACTCGATGCTTTCGCCTTCTTGTTTTTTAGAATGTTACCGCCCCTCATCCCCCATTGAAGGTCTGTTTACGCCACTGGTAGAACGAGATATTAAATGTGAAAAACAGATTATGTCAATAATGACGAAAGTAAAGAATATATCCTAAGAGAATATTATGTAATATCACATACAACCGCATTCTTTCCATAAATGTCCAGCGTAGCTTTGCAACATGGGCTATGGAATTTTGACAAGTGCAGTGGATAATCTATGGAAAGTATGTACTGCACGGTTTTTCATTAGCGCTTGCAATAGTGGTAATATTGAAAATTGATACAGTTATTAAGTCTACAGTTAAATCTTTTATAACATCAGTTTCTACCCAAGAATGTGTATAAGTATGAATTAAATCAGAGTTCAAAAGTTTAGAAGGCAGGCTGAGAACTAGCATTCTTGAGAACATATTTGCAAAGGCCTCAAATCAAACTCAACTTTATCTTAGTTGAAAACGTCATATAATAAATTTGGTCGGAAAGACAATTCTTCAAGACGTTAAATAGTCTTTCAAACCCACTACTGTATTGTTAAAGGAAATCTTATCATTCCTTATTGTAATCAGTTATCGTATAGAATGTCTTTTCGTATCATTTTGGCATAAATGGAGGTTATGTGTTGAGTGTCAGAAAAGTAACAATGTAAGTGCTCAAATGCACTTTGTATTTTGCTTATTTATTCTCACACAGAAGTGGGACTCGTGTTTGAAAACAATAAGACGAGACTTCAGAGCTGTCTTGTTAATTTCATGATGTATAATTTTTGTAAAAAAATTACGTTACAGAAATGTTTTTAGGTGCATATGTCAAAGAAATTGGGAAGGGGAACTCTTGATTCATTTAATAATCCATTCTTTATTCTCTTAAATTGTCAGTGTAAGGTAAAAAAACAGGAATAATGAAACTGTTTGGGACAATGAATAAAAGTTACAAATTATTTCTCATTGTTCGTTATGAATTTTGCCAAACTTTTTTTTTGTCAATTTAATCTGTTTCCAAAGTTCGACACTTATCCAAAATGCCTACTAAGCATCCATACCCTCAAACCAGATAATATGAAAAACTGTTTGAGGGATAAAGCCATTCTGTTCAGTGGCGCACACAAGGGGGGTGTCCTGGGGGTCCGGACACCCCCATAGCCCTTGATTTTTTTCGATTGGTTATAATCCTATGTAAATTTTACGTAAAATTTAATTATGTATTGGTTATTAATAATTAATTAATGCTAATTATTTATTCAATAAACAATTTTGTATTGTTTTTGTTCCCGAAAATCGAAAAGAATATGTTGGACGGCATATTGGAGCATGATACCAAAATGGTGGACTTTCGACCCTTGACCCTTCCCCCTGGAAAAATTTTTGTGTGCGCTACTGATTCTGTTTATACTCCAAAGTTATTAAATAAACTTCATTGCACTGTGTACACCATGCAGTGTAGGGTACGCGAATGTTTATAATATTTTTAAAATCTGACAAAGAATATACCCTGCGCAACTAGAATCTTGAAAATTTTATTGCTCACCGTAGAGTGTGTAAATTATGATATTAAAACTTTAAACTAACAATGCTTTCTATGCTGCTACATTTAGTATCTAATTTGAATATTATTAGTTGACTTTCTTTGGTTTTTTGATTAGATACAAATGATTTGCTTTATGTAAGTGTTCTTATGTTGGATGATTTGATATAAATTGCAATTGATTGAATTCTGAATTAATCGATTATTCAGTATAATATAAAACGATAATAACTTTTTCGAATTTTACTCACAGAATATCTATTTAATTCAATATTTTCAAGTATTCCGAAAGGCTCGCTGTTTATTCAAAACAGCTCATTAATATGACAACGCATTAAGGGAATAATAAATTATTTCAAATACAAATTTACTGTTTGGATATCTGGTTTAATGTCGATCTAGTGAGTAGATAATGGTCATTAAACGAATTGAATCATGGATTTTATCTTCACTAAGGCAATTTATACTTAAGACTAGATTTTGAATAAATTGCATGTATAATAAACATTGATTTAGTAGGAGTCCAACGCTAATGTTTCATTCATATCATTAGATAACAGAAACATAAAAAAAAATTCCTTTATTTAATAAGTAAATAATATGAATGAGACTATATCAGTGTGAAATCTATGCATAGCAGTGGCGCACACGGGGGTCCTGGGGGGTTCGGACCCCCAAAGCCTAGTTTTTTCCGATTGATTATAATTCTAAGTATATAGTATGCAAAATTTAATTAAGTATTTGTTATTAATGATTAATTTTATTAATTAATGCTAATTATTTATTCAATAATTAGTTTTTTACTGTGTTTTGTTCCCGAAAATCGACAAAATCAAAAGGAACTTGATACAAGATTGGTGAACTTTCGATCCCAGACCCCCCTTTCTGTGTGTGCTACTGATGCATAGTGACAGTAAAACAATATTACTCGGTTAGAGAATATCTGATTTTTATATTACAAGGTTTTTAAAGAATCTTCCACATTTTTATTTTTATTTCTATGGTTCTTCCTGTTTTTCGGAATTTTGAACATCTTGTTTGAAAGCATTCCTAAACGTACATCGATGCATTTTTAAACCGAAAAGTTTGATGCCATTCATATTTTCTCACACGTCAAAATTTTCTCATATTACTCATCAGAAGCACTGTCGCGAGAATTCCTTCCGTTGAGTTTAAGCGGAAATTCCTGAAATATATAACATAAATTCTATCCGTTTTAACGAACCGGAAGATGCGCTGAAGTATTAAGCGGAACGTTTTATCCAGATAAAAAGATATTGAAAGCAATAATTGAATAATATTAGAAAATATTTTAAAAAAATTATTTAAAAACAGAAAAGCTGGGGATTTTTAAAAATGCAATTTAAATTCAGAATGTTTTTATAAGTTCGATAGTTAAAATTAGTTACAACGTTAACGGAAATTCGTTGGATAATAGTTTTAGAATGTGTCTATAAGCACAATTTATATGCTTTCTTCAACAAAAATAAATTATTATCCTATAGATAATCAGATATTATTACTCCTATCGATTGTATTATCGATATTCTTTCGGTAGTCGGAATAGTAATATCTCACACTTTAAACAAAAATAGGAGTATTTATTTTTATTAAGCAATATTTTAAATTTTATTCATTACATCCATCCATTATTTGTTATTTAATTTAGAACGTGAATTTTTATTTTAATTTAAAGTAGATTAAGGAAGGCAATTATAAGGAAAACTTTTGAAAAAAGTGAATTCTTTTAAAAATGAAATATTTCCTTTTACTTTAGAAAGATTTCGTAAAAAAACACTTTTTTCAAAAAGTCTGTTCTGACTGTGCCAGGTAAAGGTTTATTCGTTGTACATGTACAATAAAGTTGATTTTCAGAATTTTTTCCACTTCAATATTAAATTGTGCAATTAAAAATTTGTTACGGATTTAGAATTCTTTACTAAATGATTACGATCCGTTACGTAAGCATAATTTATGCACAAAAAGATTTTGCAATATCTGTATTTTTCTCTCTTATAAGTAGCTAGCCGTTACCCACCCGCTTCACTGGGTGTTTCACGATGTTGTATATATGTATACTGCTTACATATATATTAATTATTGATATCTAGCATTAAGAATTCGATTGTATTGAAAAATATATTTATAGCTGTTACACTCTCGCCCCTTGATATAAAAAGAACATAAATTATAATATTTAATCTATATTTATATCTAAAATAGAGAAGGAGTTCGATTTTTTTTCCCACCAAAGCAACTTTCAGTGGATCTCTACTCCATAAAATAAACATGCGTGCTAAATTTCAAGTCTAAATCTAACAGAGCAAAAACAGAATTTTTATCATCAATACCTCGTTGACAGCATTCTTAGCGGATCCCAATTCAACAAAAGAAGCATGCAAACCAAATTTTATTATTGTAGTCTTAGAAGCTCGAAAACGGGAATTTTGTCTATCAATACGCCCCAATAACTTTCCCCGCTTCCCCCTGCAGTTGATTTCCGTAAAATCCATTCTCGGTGGAACTCTATTCAACTAAAGAAAAGTGCTCAACAAATTTCAAGTAAATGGGTTAAATTCAAAAACAGGAATTTTTCTATAACACGCCTTAATTCCTCGCAACCCCACTCCTTTGTGGGTCCGTTTTCGCAAAAATCTTTGTAAAAGGAACTTTATTCCATGAATGGAACATACCTTCTAATTTTCAAGCAGGTGGTTCTATTAGTTGAAAAGCAGAAATATTTATCTATTACGCCCCTTAATACCCCTCAGTCACCCTTGGGGATCAATTTTCCCCAAAACTATTTTGAAGCGGATCTCTACACCATGAAAGAAATTCGATTACCAAATTTTAAGACTGTATGTCTAATAGTTTAAAAATGGAAATAATTATCTATAACACCCCTTAAGCCCCCGCAACGCCACTTAGGAAACTATTTTCACAAAACCCATCTTATAGCGGATCTCTACTTAATGAGTGGAATCAGCTTACTAAATTTCGAGATTTTACGTCTAATAGTTTAAAAAAGGAGTTAATTGCCTATATAACGCCACTTAATTCTCTACAACGCCACTTGGGAGTCGATTTTGACAAAACCCATTTTGCAGCGGATCTGTACTCTATGAAAGGAACCCGCTTACCAAATTTCAAGACTGTACGTCTAATAGTTTAAAAATGGAAATAATTATGTATAACACCCCTTAAGCCCCCGCAACGCCCCTTGGAGGTCAATTTTTTGAAAAATCTTTATGTAGGGAATCTCTACTTTATGAAAGAAAAATCTGTGTACCAAGTTTCACGACTGTACATCTTATTGTTTAGTAATGGAAATAGTTATCTATAACGCCCTTTAAACCCCCGTAACTCCCCTTGGGGTTCGAACTTTGCAAAATCCGTTCTTAGCTGACGTCTACTCCATAAAGGGAACCTACTTACCAAATTTCAAGTCTGTGGGTTTAATAGTTCCGGAGATATCGTGATTAGTCAGTGTAAAAAAATACTTGATGATTTGTTTTTTAATTTCAACATTTACTTTCGAAGGTTCGATATTATTTTTCTTGTAAAAAAAAAATTCGTCATTCTGATAAGTTTTTGACTAAGAATATTCAAAAATTAAAAGTACTCGACATGATATCAAAATAAGACCAAAGCTTACAAAAACTTGATTTTTTTACCTTGCATTTATCTGCAATACCATTTTAAAATGCCTTCTTTAAAGAATTTCAGATTATTAAAAAAAAGTTTTGGTAAAGGATGTGGCATCGATCGTTCTTTGAGCAATGAATGAATTTGAATCAGAACAGACAATAAAATAAAATGTTACTTCTTATCAGTTATTTCTTAATATGTTTGAACTGAATAAAATGATCCAGTTTTTATTTTTTCAGTTCCAGGATTACGGCAATTTACGGTTAATTGATTCGTTTCTGGTTCCTGTTTTGATCAAATAAATGTTTCAATGCACCATTTACCACAATTTACATTTCTCAAATTTTTTGAAATTTGTTATATCAGAAATTTCTGCTTTACAAAAGGGACTTAAAACTAATTTTTTTATTAAATCTATTTTTTGCTTTACATACATTGTTTACTATGCAATATACCTTTTATTTTTAAGTAATCAGCTTCTTGTTTCAAAATGTTTGTTACAAAAATAATGCTTTTATGGGATATTTTTGGCCCATTACTTCATAACTATTCAATAAATATTTTACGTGAAGTAAACTTTGATATTTTATTACTGAAACATTCTGAAACTTACATTAGTGTCTATTTTATTTATTACAATACTATCGGATTCTCAAATGGAAACAGGTTTAAAATTCGTACATATATGCTATTTTTTATAAGAAAATGAAATGCAATTAGTGTTATATCATTATGAATGCTTCTGAACACATTTTGAATATTTATTTATATTTTTATTTTCTAGAAACATAGAATATTAAATATAATTTGTACGCATGAAGCACGTTATTGACCTTTGAAGATGACAGATATATTGATGCAATGATAAATTTTTCTGTACCTTCTACCTTTGTAAAAGTCTTTTTCTCTGAGCATTTTCGATGTATTGTGCAAGTTATTCCATGAAAGGAATATTTTAAGTAAAATCTATGAAATGAGGAGATATAAATTAGAATGTAATTGTGAATAACAGTCTAAAGTTTATTCCATGGCCACCTTTTGTTCTTGTAATCACTTAAAGGATCAAAAAGATCTCCTGATATTATCTTGGAAATACATAAAACTCAAATATGCATATATAAAAAATCGGAAATATATAAAAATCGCAACCAGCGTCGATTATGCGTTTCAATTCTTTCTCCACCTGAATTAACATAAATTTCGAATAATTACAAAAGAGGCCAACTTAAGCAACACAGCTTTAACAGACAATTATATCTCTCAAATAAATTAAGTAATTAGATAAATTTGTTACATGAGTTATATTGAGTTAAAGCAGACGATAAAAATTTGGAAGAGAATTTTCAGCTATATCTGTAACTTCTGTAGAATTGAAATATTCAATTTAAAATTTGTTCAAAACAAGAAAAGAAATTTTAAAAAAATTAAAAATATTTTACAATATGAAACAGTAATAGTCTTCCACAAAATAATAATACACTTTAAATACAGAAAATATATCATGATGCATATCGATAACGTTAATTAAAATTTTTTGATAAAATAAAAAGTAAACGCATTGAAAGAGGAACTGAATTAATTAGAATTATTTATCTTCTCGATTCATCTACGAGAATAAAATTGTCACTTCCTTCATATTTTGTTTTAAAATAATTTCCTCCCTAATCTTTTTATAATGCCTAAAATCCCAAGGATATAAACCAAGTTGTACTCTTGTTAATTAAAAAGTGTTATTACTCCTTTTTTATTTCATTTATATCTTTGCAGATATAACTCAATTAAGTTTACACCATTCTTCGTAGATTGATATTACTTTTAATGTTTTGGTTAAATTGTTAAGAAATGGAAAGAGCAAAAATATGCCGGAAAAGTACGAGAACAAAATATTTTACCTCTTGATGAAGCTATCTTACATATTCAAGGATAACCTATTCATGTTAATAAAAGGAAAAATTTGTGTGCATGGACGGTGTAAGACAAAGATTATCGAAAAATTCTTCGTTGAAACGATTTTAGATACAGAACACGGTTCTTGCAGCATATCACAGATCAAAATTAAATAATTTGTCTATTTCTTTAATGAAAGAAAAAGAAATTTATTTTTTGCGGATAAATTAATTAGCTGTGTGACTTTTAAACGAATTCCTAGAAACAACATTGAAAAGCTTCAATTTAAGATTCTATTTAATCACTCTATTTAGAAATTCTATCTACCCTAATGATATAGAATACAAAAACATTTGATCATCTTTTAAAAAAAGAACAAACCCATTATGAATTAAAGTTTTTTTAAAATTTTTAATTACACAGTAAGTGAGCTAGTTAGTTTTTTTCCCTTCTCTATCAACAAAGATTACCGTGCATAGTTGTGGTGATATTATTTTAAAAAGTAATGAGTGCGCGTGTGTGGTATATCTTTGCTTTTGCTTTTACTTTTATTAACTTTTTGGTTCTTTGTAACAGAATTGCGACTTTTTTCCGTAAGTTTCATCACAAACAAGTATTCCTTCAAAAATTAAATTTTAGTTTTGGCAACATTTCTCAAAAATGTTGTGCTTATAAGCTGAATTGCTCTTGTCTTCATTTTAAAAATTCATTCTTTCTAAGAACTGTAGTTAGTTGATAATAATGCAGACTTGTGTTTTGGTCGATGAAACAATACATGTCGAAACTTATGTAAATCCTAAAATAAACTTTTGCAAAAAGAATTATTTTCAGAAGTGAGAAAATTTTCAATGACGTTAGATTTAAAATGGGATTACCTGAAATACTTTTTTATAATTCTAAGCAAAGTTTATACTTTAAAAAATTGATAGTATGAGTAGAAATAGTTTCAGAAGTAGAGCTCCACAAGATAAGTTAATTAGTCTCGATGATGCAAGATACTTACGGCATGAAACAAAACGTGGAAGTTCCATAACCATAAGGAGTAGATAAATCTGTTAAAGATTTTATATTTCCTGAACAAGGGTTATCTCTTAAATTTCCTTGATTTACATCTATAAAGAGACATAAGTATTGATTATCATTGCCGACTTATGAAACAACAGCAGACGAAATTGAAAAGTTTCATGTAAAACATGTATCTAATGATAAAGCTTTCATATTGATTATTAAAAATGTTCCCTATTTCTGTTTATTTAAAAATAGCTGTAATTCTGTGTAATATTATTGCATTAGTTTACATGAAGCAGTATTTTTATAACGTTAGAAAAATTATTAAATAAAAGAAACAAAGATAAAAATATGAGCTTTAGTGATCGAATTATATATCTTAGAGTTATATTTTATTCTATTTCTAATTTTATGAAGTACTGAAATTTTTTTTAAAACATAGCACTGTAGCTGTAACTTTTTTAGTATATTGAAAACCAGCCGGTAATTAAATCGAACAGTGTTCGAGTATTATATTATAATAGAATGAACACTTTTAGTAATAAAGATTTTCGTCGGAATTCAATTTGTTTTATTATTCTTAAAGCATGGATTTAAATAGCGAAAGAATCCAAGTTCAGAAGGTTTTCAGAATCAAGACTTCTATCACTATATTTAATGTATAAACTCGTATCTATCTTTTGAGATGATTTTAATGAATCAATGCATTTATATAGAAATGACCTTAGAATTATTTTAAGAATTAACGATTAGTCCCAGAAACATACGATTACTAAGTGCAATGCTTCTTTGACTTAATAGGCCAAAGTGCAATCAACCAGTGAATTCGAGAAACGGTGACACTGAAATCAGGGAATCTTGGTCATCATTACCTTTATTAGTCGCATCTAAAATACAAAAAAAACCACCACTTTGTTCTCAAACTGATTTGACACAGAAACATCTTATATTCCACGGCTAAAGGCAATTGAATTATCATTAACGCCACCAAACCCATTACTGTAAAATTCTTTCATCATACCCAAATTTTCATTTAATGTATGTAATTACATGAAAGAAGCTCTTGTAAATGCGTGAAATTAACTCTTTGTTTTATTTTAACAGGAAAAGTAGTTCACCTTTCGATGTAAAAAGTAGTTGGTACACCTTGTTTTCTCTTTCTAAATTTGCAATAGATTTGAATGTGGCACACGCAGTAATTATCTTGTGATAGTTCCCAATGTGTGTGATGAACTTCTCTTTTCATAATGCATTTTCATTTCCATGGGAAAATATAATTTCTCATTTACGATTATCTGTGTCAGTCTTCCTTGAATAAGGGTAAAAACCGTATGTAGGGGGAAAACCTTGAATGAAGTCATCTTTTATGCGGCAATTTTCAGTACTAAACCCTATTTTACAAATAGGGCAGGTCAGGAAAGTTAATTTAAATGAACTTTATACTTTTTATGATAAACACAGAAAATTTATGTAAAATGAAAAATGATTTTAAATTAACCTATCGAAAGTATACTTATTACCTTCCCTCTTAAAAACCGCTATCAGTTATTATTTTATCATTCACTTTAAAAATACATTAAAACGTCGTAAAGTGAATTCATCTGCGCAATTTGTAAATAAGAGAAAATGAAGTGGACGTAATTTTTTTTAGTGGCTTATTAGCCATGTAATTTTCTAATACTCTTAAATGGTTATATTTTCCAATAAATATAGCTATACACTCTTTTCTACTCCTGTGTATTCCCCGAATAAATTTTTGATGACTTAATAATTTTTTTTCTCTTGTGGGGAAACATTGATGTAAGTATTGCATCCGAAAAATTATCACAGTAACCCTGAAGTTTGTGTTAGTAATTACGATGATTCCGTTCTTGAAGAATCCACAGAGTAAATGATTATTTATTGTCACTATAAAGCAACAAGAGGGCTTTGGCGATGGACCTCGTAATTTTAAACCTTGCTCAAGTAAGGACTACACCTGGATTTTGGCACCCCCTCTCCAAACTTCTACACCATGCACATAGGTGAGCCTTGACAAATTTAACGTGTATTAGTCTCTCTACAAAGCGGGTCTTCAGTGGCACTCGAGTCCGGCCTTGACCATGACCACGACCACTAAGCTACCGCTGACATCAATCTCCAGTAGAAGGCGACTATTCTATTCTATAATTTCTTTTAAAAAGTAATTTTTTTTATAACAACAAAATAAGTATTCTTTTTGACGAATGATAATTCCTTACAATTGCTCATAGTATATATTCATGTTGATTTTGGAGATTTTTTCTTATCAAAAACTAGTTAAGTTATTTTAAGAAATGTAAATAATATGGCATTCCATAATACCCGACTCTCATATACTTATCTGCCAGAAACGATTAGGGATATAAGCTAGTTGGATCAATTAATGCAGATATACTATAAATATTTAACTTAATAAAGAATTAGTCTTTCTAAAGGAACATTTGATATAATCTAGATGAAAGAAGATCTCTCTAATAGTAGATTTATTTTCACAGCCTTTCCGCTATTCATTATTACTAAGGTGACCAAACGTCCTCCTTTAGGAGGACAGTCCTCCTTTTATAGGGTCTGTCCTTCCTCGAAAAGTGTCCTCCTTTTCAATATTTTAAATTTATTTGTTAATCTCTATTTTCAGAGATGAACCAAACACGTTTCCAAAATGTCGAAGAGTGGCACAAAAGAATACCACAGGAAATAAGTTTTCAATGGTATTTTCTGACTTCATCACAAGTAAATTGGGCAGATAAAGAAAACTGTGTCGATTTTTTATCAAAAGAAATGCCTGATATTAAAATCGTTGACAATGGTTTGTTTGATGAAATTGGAAGACTGAATCTACATTTAACTTATAATAAATTGAAACAATTGGAACATCAACATGCTAAAATTGATAAAAGAGGAGTGGAAATACTTAACCATTTTAAAAATGAACACATTCCATATAAAAATTTAGTTACTCTTTTTGAATTTACGTTGTGTTTTTCTGGAAGTAATGCAACAGTTGAAAGATTTTTTTTCAGTTGGTAATGATTTTTGTAAAGTGACTAGTGAGAAATCACAAAATTGAATATTAATATTTTAGCTACAGTGCTTACCATAAAATTCAGTATGAAGGATATTTTTTGCCCGAACTTTCCGATGCATTAAAAGATAATATGTTGACAAAAAAATTTATTCAATGGGAAAAATACTCGTTTAAGACAATAATTAAAAAGAATGTAAGCATAATTAGCGTATTTTTGTTTGAATTAATAAAACGTTTCATATATTTAAGTTGTAATTTTTCTTATATTTTTCGTCCTCCTTTTCATTGTAAAAAAAAATGGTCATCTTATTAATACTCTACTTGAATACGCTTTTATAAATCACATTTACGGTAATACTTTTTCCCCCTCTAAATAAGTATCAGTTAAAATTTACAACAACATCAAAGTAAACCCCATGTTAGTTTAAAGCGTGAAAAATCGTGATAATGACCACTACAAAACTGTTGTATTAAAATAATATTAAATATGAGGATATAAATTTTTGAAAATCCTGCAAAATCTGTGTGCGCGTATGCTCTTTTAATTATATACATAAGGAAAATCGAAGAAGGTTGTAGGAAAGCTTTCTTTATCTTATCAAATGAATATCAATAAAAAACATCAAAATTTATGTTGCATTGTTGGAATATATTCTTATTCAGTACTTTAGAAACTTTGTTTTAGATTTTCGGTAAATTTACTACTCTACTAAATAAATTCCTTTAAATAATTTTTGTACAACTTCCTGCGAAACTTATGGGGATGTGAAATAACTAAAGGATATTTAATACATTCCTAACACATATTTTTAAATTTAAACGAGTTTTCGATGCTTGTTACTAAATGTACTACATGCATTATTATGTAGTTTTATTTTATTCAATAAATAAGCATACTTAAATATGAAGACTGAATTCACTGATCATTAACATGACTAATGAATTCCTTTTCTTTTTGTTTTGAAATAATTCAAGAAAACTTAAATTTCGTATACAAATTAGTCAAAATTGTGAATATTGTCTGCATTTAAGTAATTATCTATTGAAATATTTAAACGGAGAACTAAAATGGTTTTTTTAAAGAAAGGTTTTGCAATTTATGTAATTAATTTGTGTGTTCTTACAATTATTTTAATTTTACATTCATTAGCACTAATTAACATTTCGCTCTAAACTTATTAATTTTTACACTACTGAAATCTTAATTGCTAAACATTCATTACTATTCTAGTTCTAAAAGTTCAATATTTTTTTATTAAAATATTTTTCTAGTAGTGGAGCAATTATAATTATCTGCATCATTTAATTATTCCTACAATGACATCTTTCGAGATTTCTTTTTTTATAAATTTCGAAATCGCATATTACTTATCTTGCGAAATTTTATTTCTTTAACAAAAGGATGATGAAATGACTTAAACATTCTTTCACGTTTTACATTCCCTGCATGAAGCAAATTTCATTTTAATTTAAGTGAAGATTTTTGAAACACTTAATAAATGACAAAGAACAACATGACGGGTTACAGTTACGTGAAACATTGTTCTGTTTATTAACGGACAGTACTGATAACGAAACTTTTATGAACAATGGCATATATGACAAAATATTCTTATTAACTAATATTATAAAACCATTCACATGTTTCACAAAATATTCAGATCACATTTTAAGAGATTGATTTTTTTTTTATGAATCAGGATTTTCTTTTTATGAATTGCATAAATTAACGTTTTAATGTCGTGCAACAATTAAATTTATCTTCAGTACCTTATAAATTTTCAAATGTTTCTCAATTCGAGGTTGAATGGGGAAATGTGAAGTATAATTGCTTCCATAAATTTTTATACTTTATGGATTTTTGCATTTTATTCTGTCATATGTATTCAGCAATGCATAGTAATGGCCGAAGGGTTGAATAGGAAAGTAGTTAAAAACTGAATAAGCAAGATGCCCAAAAGTTGTTCATTAATTTAATCAGAAAATATTGTTTGATATAGAATGCTTTCGTCCATTTTTTTTTCTTGGAGGAGGGGTGTCACATGTTTACATCTTGAATAGTCGTTGTAAAAATGGGAAAACTTCCACTATTTTTAAATACTTTTGACGGAAGTAGGCTTCCTACCGTCTAAAAAAATAAAGTATAATTTCCTACTCATAATGTTTTTGGAAATTCGTTTGAATTAGTTTTTGAATATATGAATTTCTTTTGCAATGCATAATCTAATAATCAATGACGTCTTAAGATTTCCTGAGGGCTCTTGGCCCCTATACAAAATTAGCCACACCTGCGATTCTTTTAAGCAGACAAAATTATCATATAAGGTTAATTCAAATGAAACCCGGTAAGTACGTTTAACTTTGCATTACACGTAACTATGTGCATGGTAGCACCATCTATTGGTTTGAGATACTGACGCGTGTGCAACGTTTGACGTTTCATAGCGATAGTGTGGTTTCACGCCAAAGAGAAGGTGGTCACACAAGTTATCGTTCACTACTGAACATGCAGGTGTGTAAGAAGGAACAACGAGGAGTGGTTCGATTTTTAGTGGCGGAGGAAGTTGGAGGCCATGAAATGCATCAACGGATGAAGGCTGTGTACGGTGAGTATAGTCTATGTCGTTCACGTGCTGTGCAATGACGCAAAAGATTCCTTGAGGGCCAATGCGGTGAAGGTGACATTGCAGCAGTTTCGGTGGGAAACGCTGGAACATCCACCGTACAGTCCAAACCCTTCACCGTGTGATTTTCATGTTTTTGGACCTCTAAAACGAGCTATTGGGGGATTAACAATGGACGACGAAGTGTATCCGATGGCAGCCTATTAGCTTCTTCAAAAATGAAATCGACCGGCTAATGTCGCAAAGGGGATAAATGTGCCAACAGTTTTAGCGACTATTTTTGAGTATGTGTACTGTGTATAACTACATTTTTGAGTTAATGAAATTGTTACCATTATTTTCCACTAGTTACTGGGTTTCATTTGAATACCTCTTATACTTTGTAAACGGTGCAAACATTCAAACGGTGACCTTAAACAATAAATGTGCCTAACTCACACACAATGTCATAAACTTAGGCACGACTCGACCGACTGCCTCCTTTTGACTGAATGAGTAACTTTTGTCAATGGTGGTAGACCTGGGCCTTGATACGGACGATGGACATGAAATGATATAGTAGCCTTACCTCTGTTGTCCGTAGGTATAGGGTTCAAAACTCCCAAGTTTTTCGGTAAATATGTTCGGTAATAACGTTTGGAGATTTCTTTAAAAATTATTTGTATCATGATCTTATTGAAGCCGAATCAAGAAAGAGATGAGAAAATTTTCTCCCAAGCCATAGTCCCAGTTGGCGAATTCCTTTAAACATTCCTGTTTATCATTTCTAGTAAACTTACATTACACTCAAATCTTTAATTTCGAATACTATTTCTCAAACCCCTTGGAGTATTTTAAGTTTGCGTATGTACATAGCTTCCCCAACATATAATCTTAAAGGAAAAAAAAATATTTCTATAAACATATCATTCTGAAACTTACCCTAATGGAAAGAATTTACTTTTATAAAATAAAAAAAGGGCATAAA
Organism: Trichonephila clavipes; assembly: GCA_019973935.1. Classification (NCBI taxonomy): domain Eukaryota; kingdom Metazoa; phylum Arthropoda; class Arachnida; order Araneae; family Nephilidae; genus Trichonephila; species Trichonephila clavipes. Next base: position 141,893 of record BMAU01021206.1, on the reverse strand, counting down.
AAGAGTTTGTGAATAATTTATGGCATTAATGTACATCTTATAATGTTGAAAGATAATGTATTCGGTTTTATGGACATTGCTTTTGTTTCTAAGCAAAGTCATGGATTTGCTAAATACTAAGTGTTACTTTTAAAAATGTACATTTCCAGAAGGGAAAAAAACACTTTATGTGTGTGTGTATGTATGTGTGTGTGTGTGCTATTTACGATTTTACATGGAATAATAGTTCTCATTTAAATAATCCTAAGGTTAATTTTATTCTATATTTAGCCAATGATTCATTTGTTACCGAATCATTAAAACGATTGCTTCCGCACTCGGTTTTTTTTTTATCCTGATTTTTGTTTGTTTTACTATTTTGTAAAAACAGTTAAGCATTGGCTATTTCCATTCTATCGCTTCATTTAATGGCCCAAGAAGGAACGAATTGTTTTTCTGGACGTGATACGGTAACGAGCAAGGGCATCAGTTTAAGAAACAAGCGAATAACTTCTTGAAGCGCATCACCCAATAAAGTGCTCGATTTGCACGAAACCGTTGATGTGGTGTTAGAAAAAAAAATAAAGAAGAAAGCAAACAGCTGATTCCCTGTTGACCTGATACCTTCGAGGTCTATGCCCTCATCCAGTTTGCGCCATTGAAAGTCAGCGTAAACAGGATCGTTGGGTCATCTTCGAATGTAGAGTGCCTGTAGAAAAATTGAAATTTTAAACTATATCAAGATATACAAGGTCGCTAAGAAGACCAACCTTGAAAAAGAAAATTTAATGGTTTCTTGTCAACTCATCAAAAGCATATAGGCACACTTACACAGAACATTATATAAGTTATTCATGTTAAAACTACAAATTACTTTATTAAAACTTTTAAAAGAATTGGAATTTCAGACTATGATAAAAAAAAAGGCTGCAGAGAAGGTAATTTTGAAAATATAGTGGTTATTTTTTTAAATCAATTTATTGGAATAAAAAAAAATCAAGTATGCTGAAATTTTTTTTTTTTTTTTTTTGAGTTATTTTATATAACTCTCGGGCTGTCTCATAATTTGGAGTGACGACTGAAGGATAAAATGAGAAAAAGAAGACTCCACTTCTTTATTCTTAAATAAAATTATGCGCTCTTTGAACAAGTTTACTCATGCCTTGAATCAAGTTGGTAAAATTTCAATATTTAGAGCTTTGATTATATAATAGAAAGACTGAAAATAGTCTGCTTTTTGCAATCGTATTTTGGAACTGATTTGAAATGCACATAAAATATATTTACTATTTTGTCATTTTTTTTTTGATATTACTAAAAACTGTTTATCTTAATCTCTAACACATTGTAGCCTTGAATAAGTTTTCATATTTTGTTTCAAATTACAATTAGCAATATTTAATTTTGGAATTTTTGAATATGACGAGAATATTAAAAGAAAGTTATGTGAAAAAGTATTCAATATATAATACCTCGTTTTTATTTGTTTTTCTTTAAAATAAATGCATTTGAATTAAAACACAATTTATTACGATTATTTGCATTATAAAAAAATTTAATAAATTTTATTTTGTTTTTAGTTTTTTTGTTGGATAAAAAAAACATAATTAGAGATTTTATGACGTAAAATTTTTTGAACGAGGTTCACATTTTTTCTCTTCTGCCTTGTTAATTTTCCTTTTCTTAAGAAAATAACTGCATGCAAAATATTTTGTTAACATAAATATTAAAAAAAAATGATTAATATTTTTGCATTGTTATGATTATAAATTATTCACTTATTTAAAAAATTTCTTAGACATCTAAGAAATTTAAAAAATTATATCACTGAGTTTTATGATTTTCATGTCCATGTAATGACATAGCGCGAATTTCACGTTAAAATGAAATATCTCAAGATAATCGTTTTTAATGAATAAAGTTTATTAACGCAGCATTTGAAGTTATTTGAAAATTTAAATGCTTTATCTCCTTACTTTAAGGTCCAAATGTGATGTTTTAAAATAATGTATTTTGTACATATATGATATACAGTAGTGCACACAGGAATTTTTCAAGGGGGAGGGTCCGGGGTCGAAAGTTCACCCCTTTTGTATCATACTCCTTTTGATTTTGTCGATTTTCGGGAACAAAACACAGTAAAAAACTAATTATTGAATAAATAATTAGCATTATAGTTAATAATAATTTAATAAAATTAAGCATTAATATAACAAATACTTAATTAAAGTTTATGTACAATATAGTTAAGATTATAATTAATCGGGAAAAAAAATCAAGGGCTTTGGGGGGGGCGGACCCCCAGGCTCCCCTCTTGTGTGCGCCACTGATATACAAAATGTAACTTTTGAAAAAAATGAAGGAAATCTTTCACGAAATGCTTTAAAATAAATAACAAATGTAAAATAATTGCATTGAATTTACTAGCTACTGATGTAAGTAAGTATAATTTTTCTGATCAGCGAAACAAAAGTCTCTCCCAGCTATTCATAAAAAAACTATAACATAAAACTTGTTTTTAGTGTCTGTTTACCGCTGAGACATATACATAACTCAATGAATGTCAACTAGGAACGGACAATTCGTTCTTTTACTAAAATTGTTTCCTTGAAAGAATGACAATAAAATTCAAAATACTGATGGTACTGTTTGTTATGTCCTGTCCTTTAATTTCGCCTAAGATGCTAGATAAGAGGAAGAGAAAAAACAGTCTTCAAAAATATATTTAGAGGACCGCATGGCAAAAATGGTGATACTTAAATCGTATTAGTAACCCGTTTGCTTTCAATTTTTTTAAATAATTTTTTAGGGTCTTATTTAAAAATCAACAAAATTAATGCATCAGAGACAATTTATAGAAATAAATATTTAGTTTGCTTGAGGTATTTTTTCCCCCAAAATGTTTTATTTTTAAAGCATTTAAGACAAGCTTAAAAGTTAGTTAAGAAAAGTTGCACAATTCATCTAGTTAAGCAAGAAACACATTTCATCTTATAAAACAGGAAATAATTTAAAAAAAATATTATTACATTATATTAATCCTGAACCTCTTATAATATGACTGCTATATTCTTTTGTCTTTTTTATCATTCTTTTAAAAGAAATCTAAAATTTCTGGAATACAATTGAGATTTATATTATATATACTTAATGTCTGACTTATACTCCACATTTTTACTGCTCTTTAACCTATATTTGCTTCCTGAAAATCTTATTAGCGATTATTCCCATAAATTTGGTAATATTTCAAAGACAATGCCGATTTGCGTAGCACAAAGGCACGACGAACACATTCATCTTCATTTGTAGGAGTGTCTCCTGGCCTCCCATTGACATTGTCCAACTTGATGTTTAGAATTACAAAACCCATTTAATGTAACCATTGTCTCTTTTATGCAGAGACAATTTTTTTATTAGTGCTTCCGTTTCCGGGATATTGAGATTTAAAAATGCATTTCAACATAATGCAAGTGAAATGATTCGTGTATTGATAGATCGGGTTTAATTTGTGGTAATGGCCTCGGTCTTATCTTTGCATGGGGATACAATATTGGAATGTATGCCATCGGTATTTCAAAATTTCTCAGCATTTATTGTGTATTAATAAGGTTTAATTCATTACCAGTGAATTAGGACATAAATTTTACACAGTTGAACAATAAAATTGTGTAATAAGAGCTAGAAATAAGATTCAAACGTATCTGAGGTAAGGAAGTGGATGAAAAACTAAAGAAATACGTATTTAATGAATAAAATCGAAGCGTTTATTGCGACAATGTAAAAATGAAAATTTCTCTCCTTTCTTACTAACACTAAACGTGGTGCTACACGCCCGCTTTGGCGATCATTTCTAGATGTATTGTTTTTATGTTATTGACATTTATGCCCTTGCATTAAGCTTGGTATTGAATTTTCACCTTGATTTAAAAAGGACGGAATTGGACTTTTAAAAGCGAAGTATATCCATCTTTTAATCCCCCTTATCCGCCATTTCTTGAGTAAATTTGCATAAAACCTACTCAACAAAAGAAACATGCTTACCAAATCTCAAACCTGCAGATTGTCTTTTGGTCCAAAAATGACACTTTTTGTCTTTAACGCTCCCGTTCGAATTTATTTTCCTTGTGAAAAATTTTTTGTTGATTTTTATGGATTATATACTGGAGTATATACGATTATGTATAAAAAAAATTAGAAGTCAAAATGTATGTTATTTTTATAACACTTTAATGGCTGGAAATTTTTATTCAATTTTCCAAGCAGCTGAGTGGAAGTGAAGAAAAGGTATATCTAGTTAAATAAAACCAGGAAAATTATAAGCATGTTTTGACTATTTAAATGTAGTGTCAGTTTCTTAGAGAAAATAATCGACATATATATATATATATATCAGCATCCGAAAAAAATGGGTTAGAATTTGTATTCAAGATTTTTACACTCCAGCCCTTTAGATGCTAAATATATGTAAAATTACGAAAGCTTCAACTTTTGTTAATTATATGTCAATAATTTTAAAAAATCAAATTAAAGATAAATAAAATGTAAACAAAAAATCTCAATTTTTTTAAATTTTGAAATTGTAACATTTATAATAAATTAAGAAAATATTTTTGTTCACCAGAAATTTTTTACATTTTAGAAAGGCGTTATTTGAAAGATGATTTTTATTTGGATTGCCTGTGTGTGTGTGTGTGCCTTTTTATGTGTTGGCTTTCGGTATCCATCAAAATACTTTTTTAAAGTAATATTTGTTTTCTTCTCGAGAAAAAATATTTCTAATTTACATATTACCAGAATATGTAAATTAGAATTATTCATACATTCAAATTATGCATACAGTAGAACGTCGTTTATCCAAACGTTTATTATCCGGAGCGTCAAATATCCGGACTAGTTTTTTTTGGTCAACTACATGTAATGTATATGAATACGTTTTCGAACAGTGCAATGCTCAACAGTTGTTTCGCGAAGAGACCAAAAATGTCGGGAAAACCCAAAGTCAGGGATATTTGGGGAATTTCAGTTATGTGATTTGGTAAACATCTGGATGGCATGCGATGCAGAAGACTATGGATTTCAAATGCTAAATGGATGACGAGATTGTGACTTCCATCCAAGGAGAATCCGACCCTGTCGACGATGAAACGGATGAAGACGAGGACAACAACAACGAAAGTAGCAAGAGTCCATCAAATGCTGACGCGTTTTCAGTGTTAGAGACAGCTATGGAGTGGTACGAACAACAATCAGTGTTGTCCTACTCAACTACAGCTGCTCAAGAGAATAGATCTTGCAGCGAAAAAACGAAGGTGTACAATGGTGCAGCGAAAAATAAGTGATTATTTTCCACAATAAAGGTAAAATTGCGACATTTTGTACCTATTTTGCTTATCTTCATGTGCTTTTTCTCGCATGTGATGATTTTCAATATTCGTATAGCGTCCAGTTTCATATACTGCATGGATCACATTCGGTTTTCGGTTATCCCAACGGTGACCGGTCCCAATTGATTCGGAATAAACGACGTTCTTCTGTATATATATATATAAATCCTTCAAACAAACCCATCCTCAAGGAATCGCGTTTAAATTTTTCTTTACCAGTTTCGCAGATCATGGTATTATCGCGTTAAGCAGAATGCAGTGAAAATCGTTTAACACGAAACTGAAGGGACGAAAAATTTTTTTCGTGTTAAAGAGTTTTTTTAAAAAAAGGTATATTTAACAAAATTATATATATAATATAAGTTTATTACAGTATATTTTATTTACAAAGTTGTATTTATGCTTGTATATATGTATACATGCATGTATTCAATAAAAATCAATGAAACAAAAACATTCATAATGAAATAATGCAAAATTTTCCAGGTATTGAAAAACAAAACATTTATTGAGTTTTAGAAAAACAACCTGATATTTTTCTTTACATTGTCTTTTTTTAACATTAAATTGTCAACCAATTGCTCGATGTCGTCCATTTTGTTATTCATTTCACCATTAAGAAGTGTGTCTAAATAATTGCGCAGACTTTTCATGATGCTCCTAATTTCAGATGACGTGGAAACAAGAAGCATTTCATTTTCCTCCTTGGAATCGACAGCAATGATATTTTTTCTTAGGTTTGAACAAATTCCAAATTGTCTTTATCTACCATAATTGGGGTTGTACACACATTATCATCAACTACTGTAACGAATAGATACAGTAGAACGATATAATAGAACGAATGTTTTGCAGTAGAACAGTCCAATAATACGGAAACTTTTGCAAGCATTTCAAGTGAAGTGTCGGCTCAGTTTCATTAGTCACGAGGGAAATCTTTTCCTATTAAATGATTTTCATTTCATGTTAAGAAAAAAAATGCATGAAAATACACAACAGCGTATTGGGACTGTTGTATTACTTCGTGTTAACCGATATTTCGTCTTAAGCATTTTCGTGTTAAACGTATTTCACTGTGGGTAGAAGCCATTTGCCCCGTTGAATCTATTTTCTTTTATTCTCTCCGAAACAACAGGAGTCAATTTTTCCCGTTCTTGTATTTTCACTTTTGTTTCTTTTCACCATTTATTGATTAAATCCTTATCACTATTATTAATAGCAAATAAAAAATATTTAGTTTTTTATACAAAAAAAAATAATAAATAAATGATTACCCTTGGTTAGATTGCTTAACATTTCATAATTAATATTTTTACCTTCCGTTTCCTGTAGTGATTTCACATATCATGCTTATCGGAGCAAAAATTGAATGTATTTGAATATAAACAGTTATTTGTTCAGATACTTTATAATTGCTTGATATTCATGAAAATTGTATTCCTAAATCATATAAACAAGTATGATGAATACATGCTTTATGTTACATAAATTATTTTTATATTTAAGTCTTGTTTTTTTAGTTTGAAAAACCAGTTTCCTTCTTCCTATTTACCTTTGAGAAATGTTTTTAAAGCCTTTTGTTGCTGAAGTATTAGTTAATTATTTTGAGAAAAAAAGATTAAAGTGGTATTGCTTTTAAATCTCTCACTGTATCGATCTGAAAATTGCATCGTAATTTTTCTTTGTATAATATTTGTTGTTTGGCATTTTGTATAAAGTCCACGTAGTGATACATCTAAATTTTTTCTTTCTAATTTAGTAACAGAAGTTTACAATAAGATACTCATGTTTTCAGAGAGAGTACAAATAAACTGCGATCCTATTATAATGATGTGTGAATATCAATCATTATAATAATGGATATTTACACATCATTATAATACAAACTAATTTTATTTATTATTTATTCTTTGAAAGATTAAAATATTGGCAAAATATTTAGAAAAATATGTTAGGGAACAAAAAGGAAACCACGTGAACTTTTTTAAAATTGACAAAACCTTGAATACCTTTTTCTTGTTTCATTTAATATTTTTTAGAGACGATTATTTCCTAATAAATTGAAAGAAATGAAACAAAGGGCGAAATTTTGAAAATATATATCTTTAAAGTGTTTTCCCCAATTATAAATAATATTATACTAGTACATCCCTGTGAAAGTTAATTCAAATAAAAAATATGTAAAAAATATATGTTAGTCCAAAATAAACAGTTGTGTTACAATGTTTTTAAAATAATTGCTCATTTTGTTTTTATTAGATTTGGGTTTTATGTGTGATTTTAGTAAACTTGTGTGCATCTAGTTAATTTTTTACTCTGTCTATATCTACTAAAACCTTCAAGCTTTCAAAATTTGAAACTTTATCCAAAACATTTATGCAAGACAGTTGCTTGCTAAAAGAATTTAAAGGCTATGAATATAAATGAATTTTTAGGCAGATTTACGAATTCTCTTATCTTGCATTTTGACTTGTAATTTCAATCAAGCAGAAATATCAATGAACACTGAAAAGACTAGACAAGATAAAATTCAAATTATCGGCCTTAAACCACAAACGCATTGGTATCAGACTACGTTCGTAACAGTGATTTTAAAAAAGCACACAGATGGATAATTTTTATGATATTTAGTGTCACTTAGATTAGAATATATGTATAAAATTGTTTTAAGGACATTATGACAAAAACAATTATTTAAATACAATATTTTGGCAAAAAATTAATTTAGAATAACCTTTTTTCAAAATGTTCTTTTATAAAAATTGCTTCTATAATAATAATATTTTGCTTATATAAAGTAAAGACTTCTCCAGATAATCTGAGCTAGGATTTTTGGAAAAATTCGCATTATTTTCAGAGTTACCACCCATTGAAGTAATTATCGGCGTTTTTTTCTTAACATTTCTCCCCTTTGTTGTAGTATTCTAAGTTATAAGTTTCAAAGTTCTAGTTCAGCAGACTTCTGTACAGAAGTCTGAGCTGTTTAAGGGCAAAATATTATTATAATAGAAACATTTTTCATAAGAGGAGAATGTTTTGAAAGTCTATGTTCATTTCATGTCAAAACATTGTACTTGTAAATAATTTTTTATTGTAATAATATTCTTAAAACTATTTTATATACGTTTTCTAATCTAAGTGACACTAAATATCATAAATATTATCCATTTATACGCGTTTGCAAAATCACGGTTTCGGGCGTAGTCGGATACCTTAAATAAATGATAAGAGGTATTCCTGTAAATTTCATTTGTGTTAAAATTCATTTTACTTTAAAGCAAAATTATAAGCATTTATCTCTTAAAATGGGACGATCAGTGACTAAAAAAAAATCCTATTTCTATATATCTCGTTGAATTATTTTATATTGATTATTTACATCTATTAACCATGTATTTCATTGTGTCTAATAACAATACGTGCCAATAGTGAAGAACGCACGAAGAATCCTAAGCGGGATAGAGTGAACACTGGTAGCCAGCCTTCCTCCAGAAGCACGGTTGGAATGCCAATGAAGTACGGAATGAGTGCATCTTCTATCTTGTTCAATCGGAAGATAGTCATCTCTTGGTTTGCACCCGGGGTCGATTGGGGAGAGAGGGGTATCGAACGCCATCAAGTGACCGTGTGGGGGGACGGTGAGCAAAAGTTGAAGAACGAGATTGGACGATGGAGCACTGAACTGCGTGGGTAGGAAAAAAAAAGAGTGGAGGCTGGGATTGCAATAACATTATGTTGCTAGCGACAGGCCTTTTTGTTTCCTTGCAGTTTTTACATGGCGCGTGTTTGTCCCTTTTCAACGAGCATGACGATGATTGGAAAATGCTGCCTTGATGAGTCAGTGGTTTTTACTTTAGGTACCTAATCCTTCCTGCTATTTTGTGCTGCTTGTTGGTGAGGGCGTTGACTTTTTTTTCTTCTTCTTCTTCACTTTGCTAAAGGAAATGATATAAGCTCTAATCTGTCAAATGCCAAGATGACCGTGGTGGTTCCACACGTGATATTGGATTAGCTGGAAAGTTAACGGAAGCTGTAACAGGCAGTGTTCACAAAGTCTGTAAAATACCCGGAATGTTCTTCCTGCTTCTTAAAAGATTCGTGCATTGTTTTTTGAAACCTATTGCTTGAAATTTGAAGTCATATGTTAAACTGGCAATCAAAGTGTTTAGTTTGCTTATACATTTTAATGGTGGAGGGGGTTTCATGATTTCCTTCAACAGGGCCGTCTCTAGTAGTTTTGCCGCCCCTGACAAAAATAGAAAATGCCGCCCCTCTCTTCAAAGAAAAAAATTGTAATTAAAAAAAGATGAATTTTTCTTGAATAATTTTTGCGAACAAAATGGCAGCATGACAATTATATATATATTATTTTAAGTCTTAATAAAATACAAAATAATTCAAAATGAAGAACATAATTACCTATTATTATTAAAAACGAGTAAAGTGTAAGAGAAGGAAGCGCCCATTTCAGTAGATCACTTTCTTCGAGAAAGAGTACTGATGGTGGGGATCACAAGCGTCTGTTTTAATATATAATTACACTCAAGACTAAAATAAAGCATCTCCTGTGGCTCTCTATCTACCCAAAACTCTTATTAACCTTGTCTCCTTTTGGATAGCTGAAACCGAACATCGTAAGGGTGAAAGGAATGTCAGTTGTGACCTCACTCCGGGATGGGGAGAAAATTACTATTTAAAGATGTTTTAACATATATTAAATTTTATACTTTAACATATACTCCCGCCTCAAACCCTTAAGTTTCAACATAAAAGGAAACTGTCATTACATATACAGAGTAGAAAATAAAAAAAAAATAAGATACGCTATAAATGAAAAACCAAATTCACACCCAATAACATTTCAGAAAATATATCAAATTTTTTGTAACAATATATATATATATATATATATATATATATATATATATATATATATATATATAAATTTGTTTTAAATTTGATCCAAATGCCTCTCTTAAAATTTGCCTCCCCTTGCAAGGGTCCGGTTTGTCCGGCCCTAGAACCACCCCTGCTACAATCTTCCATATTTCGTACACATTCATTGTAGCTCAAAAATACAGATAATTTCGAATGTATCTTTTAAAGGAGTAATAGATATATGAAGAATATGCATGTTATATAGAATGACGAATCGCTAGTACAACAAGAATAAAATGTTGCAGCAAATCTTGCAAATATATGTCTGAATTTAAACAATTAGATTTATCCTTAGAAATTTTAATGAACACTATTAAATAGGTTTAAAATTAAAATGTAAAATCTTGTTTGTAAGGAAGTCTAATATTTAAATTTTGTTGTGCTACATTAAATCTAACTGGAATCCGTAAATTACAAGTTGGGAAGAGCTAATCATAGCTTGGGCATTAAATGGCAAAAAGGTGTAAAATTAGGTAGTTAAGTTTTATAAAACAATTCAAATTATATTTTGAGATAATAAGTATACAGTTCGAGATCTAATGGGCATATATTGTTAAGAGGACACAATATGTTTGATTAGATGAAATCAGTCAAAATTTTTTTTTTCTTAGCCTAAATTATTTTTTATACATTTTTTCTATTACCTCTCAAAATTTGCAAGTTTAAGTTAAAAAAACAATCCAAAGTCTAAGTTAAAACAATTCAGAGTTACGACAGATTTTATATTCGTTACAAATAAAAATTTTACACTAATTTGTGTCAGAATAAAACAAAATCAGTAATTTCTTTTTTCATTTAAAATGTTGAGCTCTTTTTTTTAATTATTAAAGTGCCAAATGTTTTGATATTTCTTCTCTGTTGCTCTTAATATATAACAAAAGTTGGTATACATTTTTTGAATCAAAACTATGCTTAATTTTTAAGCAGATTGAGTTTATGAAAATTTTTCTAGTTTAAAAGATTCCGAAAAAAAACCCCTATAAACTTCAGTCATAAAGTCTATATCAACTTTTGTTATACATAGTTTGACTTATTGTCAGATTTTATATTCGTAAATTAATTATTATAAGAGTAGCATTTTAAAATCATTTCATGAGATATTAAATTTTTTAAAAAATTAAATGGTTTGCTTTTTATGGTATTTTGAGGTAAAATCCTTTTTATATGTTACATATACTTAAGTCACACACAAAAAATGTGCAAAAACTATTAGATCAAAAGATTTTTATTTTAACGTACCATGGTTTATTATATCTCTTTTCGAGATGTAATAAAACGAAATCTTTCTTATCCACAGTTTGGTATTTATGCTGCATGATAAATTTGAATTTAATTGCTAATTGGAAAGGAGGTTAAGTTTCTATTAAGTTAATATATAATGCATTTGATGATGATAAATTAGAACGTTTAATATGAAAAAAGTTAATGATCACATGATATTAAAATAATTCTAATATTTCAACAGTGTTTGATATCTTACAAAATTTTGCACCGAATTAGAATGTAGCCGATGTTATCACACAAATAACTTCTGGAACATGTTTTGAATATCTAATTACTTGTCAACAAAAAGGAAAGAAAAAAGAGCTTTTGAGAAACTCTGTAACAAACACTCTGTTATTGCTTAGTACTTACCTTGAAAATAAATGAATACTAACTGATTATTATTTACAATAATGCAATATTAGATTGCCACTTCTGGGACGAGTGTGATCTTGGTTAAGAATAATTAAATCGAACACACACCACACACACAAAAGCAAGCATAAGACATTCTATTGTGAAATTAAATGGACTTCTGCTGAGAACACGTGATTGCACTAGATCCTAAATTAAGTCAAGATTTTATCATAAGCGAGTTGCATTAATTCCAGTTGGGAGTGTCAACATAAAACCAAAATGAAAAAGACTTCTATTATTAAAAGATTTATTTTGAAATGCATCTATCCTTGACTTTAAAGTTGCAGAAATGTAAGGAATATTAATTCTTATTTGTAATAACTCTATGAGTATAAAAATATTGCAGGTATTTAATATAGTCATACGTATTCTATCATATATAAGTAAATATTTTTGACTGATCATAAATAAAAAGGCTACCATTTTAGAATGAGTACAAAGTATTTTTTCCCTTGCCTTTTCAAATTGTAGAAGTTTGGTGTAAAAAATTTATTAATGTACATAATAATCATAACTGTAAATAATTATCTGTAAATAATTAAATATTAATCTGTTAATAATAATAATCATAAAAGTTACTTGCGTATTTTATCGTCGACCAACTTCGCCAAATCAAAAAAAAATATTACCAATTCATAAAATGTCGCCAAATTTTGTTATTGCTGCATTCGAACGCGCGAGGAAATTATTTCCACTATTGGATGTAAATCTCGACATTTAGAAACTTGTTTTGATTTGACAAAAACAGTCGACGGTATAATAAGTATTTACAAAAAAAAACACCACTATTCTGTGATATTTAATTCAAATTACCAATTAACATCTAGCAAAGATTATTTTTTACATATTAGTGACGCAAATTATTCCGTATTCAATTAAAGGTATTTAACACCATTTCAAATGCATGCTGTTCAATGCATTATTATATTCATATTTCAAATCGATTATTATATTACAAATTATCCAATATTGAATTAAAGACATTTAACACCATTTTAAATGGAGAATTATACATATTAAAAATGCATTATTATATTAAAATGATTCTATATTGAATTAGAGGTATTTAGCTCCATTTCAAATGCTTGTTAATTACCATTATTTATGCAAGAAAATATATGAAATTAATCATAACGGTAAGCCAAGTCCTTGACATTCCATTGACACACTAATTTCTGATGGTATTCAACTCATTTATTCATTAACATTTGCTAAAAGATGACCTTTTATCAATAATTAAGCTCGTGAATAATTCATGTAAAATAATTGAAAATAATTATACTGCACGTTCTTACGTAATTTACTTCGAGCCACGTAATGTTTGATTGTAAAATAGTATCATTCATTCAATGAAGAGACATCCTTTAAATTTTTAGATAAGGACCTTATGTCAGGGAATTAATTATATTTAATCCGGATTAACCTAGAATGATGTTACTTATCTTTCAAGGTAGCAAATTATTACAAGATTTTTAATATCCTAGATGATAAAAAAAACAACTCACTTCCATGAGAAACGTATACTATTTCTTTTGTTCTACAGAAAGTTTTTACGAAGCAAAAATAAGCTTGTTTTTTTACAAAAGGAAGTGAACAATAAGAGAAAAAAATTATGAGTTGTAACAACATTGGACGTACAGGATTAAACTAAATGTTGTAAATTCGGGGTTGTGGGTTTAATAATGCTTCCTTTTTAGTGCATTAATTATTTATTAGTTTCGTTATTTTACAAAAATACTGCAAATATCATCAACGAAAATTAAGGACAAAAAAAAAAAAAAAAAAAAAAAAAAAAAAAAAAAAAAAAACCGAACAGTTTTTCACAGCAACCACATTTCCCCCTCACTTGGCCTGTACTAAACCTACCTGTACTGAGTGGTTGCTAGAGGGCACTAATGCTGCTTGGCACAATCAGTTGGTCAGTGGCGTAACGTACACCCCACAACCCCCGCATCGCGTGAGGGCCCAAAGCTTGACTGCTGCCAAGTACCTACCCTTTGTAAAATCCAACTTGGGGGGGAGGGTCCGAAACCTGACATTGCAGGGGGCCCAAATGTTCTCAGTTACGCCACTGGTTACAGTTATGACGAGCGGTTACAACATGAGAAAAACAAATTACTTTCAGAGGAAAAATTGCCAATAAATTTTACTAATAAACTATTACTCTGAATAGATATAGTGGCTATCGTAGCCCAGTGGTCAAGATCACGGATTTCTGGCTGGTGCGTCATGAATTCGAGCTTAGTGCCGTTGAAGACCCACCGTGTAGTCCAATTCACGTTCAATATGTCGAGGTTCAAACGTTCTCACGTTGATATGGTCTGGAAATTAGGAAAGGGAGTATCAGCTCAGGTGTCGTTCACGTCACTTGACCATGGTTCAGACTTACAAGGTCCGTTGCCAATAGCTGTCGTATAGAGCGACGCTAATATCTCTCACACTCGCCCACTGAATGGATGTAGTACACAATTTCATGAATACAAAAAATTATTTCTTGGATATTTTTTATTCTTATTTTGATTAAGAAAAATCTCTACCGCCTAAAATATTTTTCACATTTTTTCAAAGAAACTTAACTATACTTTTGCTTAAAAATTATTAATTATTGCATTGCTATCCAGTCATGTCGTTATTTCCCAATAGAAAAAGTTTTGTTAAAAACACAAATAGCATTTGTAACTTTCAAGAAAATTGAAAACGTGAACTAAAATTCTACCGTAAGTCCTTTAGAGAATGTTTTATAATCTTGGCTAAATCTAAATCAAGTTTGTTTTGCATTTATTTAACTCAAAAAATATTTCCTAGTTTCAACAAACGTATCAAAATGCTTGTTTATTTTACAAGATGACAACAATTATTTCTACTGTGTCCCAAAAAATCTAATATCCCAAGCGTTTGATATGGAATGACTTTTTGATACAGGTTTTTCGTTCCAAGTTTTCAGCTTGAATACCAATGCTTACGGGCAATAAAAGAAATTCTTTATCATAAATCTTTTCTCGAAGTTTCTGTCCACTTCATCATTTTCATCGCAAAAAATCGTTTCACAGATTTCTTATCTCTCGGGTTCCAAATGGGTTCTAATATTACTGAATTCAAGAAAGTGTAACGAAAACAACCCCCAATTTAGTCGAAAAATTCTCTTGGATCGATCATGCTTGAAGATGGCTGACATCTCTTGTTTTTTAGATGGTTCCTATTTAGGGATTTCGACAATCATTTTGTGAGATGATGCATAAAGGCTCTGCGAAAAGTTCCGATTTGGTTGTACTTGATGGGATGCAGTACAGACAAAAGTGAAATGGGGCTGAATAGTTTTTGTACGTTTTTCGGACCTAGTCAGGTTTCTGGTATGAGTGTACACTTAAGAATGTAAGATACTATTTATTTCAAGAAATTTTAAGCATCTTAAAAAATCTTAGTTGAGACATTGTTTTCAGGATTTATTTTCAAAAGTAATAGTTGTAACTTTTGTTTTTTCAAATGTAGATACACAACTATAACTTAAAAAAATGCATTTTTTTTGTATTATAATACGAATAATAATAAATGCACTCTTCAGATTGGCTTGGCTGAAAGTTATCCATTTAATTTTTAAATAGTGCTCTTTTTGATTCTGAAAAAATGAAATTTTTTACTAAACAAATTTTTTTAATTGGAATAGATTTATGGGACTGACTGTAAAATTTTTATTAGTATACATATAGGAAAATTACACAATGTGAATTGTTTTTATGATGTATTGGTAATCGCTCTGGCCACTGAACTTTAGTACAGGCCAGGTGAGTGGAGAATGGGGTCGCTATCGGAAAAACCGTCTATGTTTTGTGCCCATTAATTTTGTTTGTGATATGTATTGCCTTTGTATCTAACTTAAAACAATAAGAATCTGTTAAACCAGAAAGAAAGACTTTATTGAACCCAGCCCCGAATTTATCATTTTAGTTTAAGTTTTAACATACAAAGTTCTAAAATTATCATAAGTAAATATAACGTATTCTGAAACTGTTAATGCAAAATAGTTTTTGCATACTCAATTAAAAAAAATCTTGAAAGCTGAATAATTGTATAGACTATAATTAGAACTTTTTATTTTATTGTTTCTTTAAATATTAATGACGTGTTTAAATTGCATTTTGAAATAACTGTATAAGATTCTCTTAAATAGTTCATAAATCTACTCATATATATACCTTTTAAAATGCATACATATAATAAAAAGGAAAGTATAGTCATATTTATACAAGAAATATCAGTGTAATTTGTTAGTCTTTCATTGTAAAAATTATTACAAATGACTTGGAACCTTTTGAAATCAAGCGATGAATACCAATCAAAAGAACAAAAAGAAAATACTCTATTCGATGTTCTTTATGATTTTTCCAGTTCATCATTTGCTTATAATATCAATTATACAAATTAAGTAAAAGGGATTTGAATTTATCATAAATGATAAGGTTCATCTTTCAAACAGACACACTTAATAAAAATCTCTGAATATTATACTAAATTAATACAAAAGGTAAAATTTCTGACGAATTTTTTCGCTAGAAACTTGCTTTTATTTTTTAAATTTTTGCTAAAAATTAAACTTTAAGCTGAAAATTTTACGAATGTGTTTGAAATTTAAAATTAAAAATCATTATCAGTAATAACCGGTTCATAACAAGGATTCTAAGATTCAATATTAAACATTTTAATTGTATACTTTTAATTGCAAGGAAGTAAAGAAACTTTATATTATCTTTTATTAATTATTTTGAAATAAATAAGGTTCTCATTTTAATTGCTATAGAATCTTCCTTATAAGTTAATTGCTATTAATTTTTGATTATTTTACAGATAGCAAAACATTAATTCTCTGCAATACTAATAATTCGAAAAAAAAATATATTATTGAAAACACCACGTTTTTTTTGGATTTTGGATTTTTCAAGTTCAAAATGTTTTTTTTTATTTCCTACTTTATTCTGTAGAAAAAAATGTTAAAATGTCGCTCTAAAATAATTTATAAGTAATCTTGAACTATAAAGAGAAAAGAGAAAAAAAGACATATTTACGATTTTTATGTAAACGAGAATCATGAAGCTATTCATGAGATTAAATATGTCGTCTGACATCTCAGAACAAATCTCTTTAGATTGAGCAACAGTTTCAAAGGAAAAAAATCGCTAATGGAATTCTTATTGCTTATAAGATCATGTAAACAATGAAAAATACCTGAATCTCTCTCATATTTGACCTTTCCTAGAGAACATTTTGATTAAAACCTTGGCCTAGATAGCAGACGACATATTTTCCTGTTTTGCATGCGTAATCAACTAAAAAGAAAATCTCATTCAATTTCCCCCTGAATCCCGTTTTCTCACAAATAAATTCTTTATTGCAGAAAGTTAATTTCCTCTTTTCATAATATTTTGATTTTTAAAGCGCAACCTACTTTGAGTATTTCTATTGATATTGATAGGCATGAATATAACAAAGGGAGCATTCTCTTTAAAAAATGGCAACGCAAAAAATATAATTCTATTTTCAAGATTTTATATAAAAATTATTATACATTCATTATTTATAGAAATTTTCTTATAACAATGAGATGTTATAATATTTTTCCGGGATGCTTTTTAATCATTTCAATAACAAAGAATATTTAGAAGATAATAATTAGTTTATTTAATTGATTTTTAATTCTTTGAAAAGACAGCGATTATTTAGTGTTTGCTTAAGATTAAAATTATTCTTTGAAGGAAATTCCACTAACATTAAACTATTAAATAAAAGTTTGACTGAAAAAGTATGCAATCTTAATTATAAATTTACATTTTTCAAAAAAAAAATAATAAAACAGTGTTTTCTCGTCGATATTGAAATTTCGATTTTGATTCACTGCAAGTCGTGTTTTCAATATTAAAATTTTACAAACTAGCTATATAACTACGTAAAAGAACTAAGTAATATTTTGTTCCTAAATATGAATATTTCAGGCTGAATTATACCTTAGAAATGGACCTTGTAACTCTAATGATATACAATGGGAAATCGAAAACAGAATTCATTTATAATAGCTAATTACTTAATAAACTTTACGGAACTTTCCTTACACTTATCAAAATGTTATACAACTGCTAATTTTTTTAGGGTTTGCTGAATAAAGCAATATTTAATTAATAAATGCAGTTATTTCGCTTCGAAACACAAGCAAAACCTTAACCGTAGAATCTAAGACATCCCAAAATGTAACAATTCTTATCTTTGTCAGATTATCCACAAGATTGATTAAATAAAAATCCAGGGAATCAAAATCAATTAAAAATGTGTTCATTTTGTTTCATTATTTTCCTCTTATGGAATTTTATCGTTGAAAGCTGGAAACTGAGAAAGCTTTGTGTTCTTCAGGAACGTCTTGAGAACTCTTTGAGGCTTTAGGCCCTATGCAAAAGTATGCCTTACCTGAGATCCTTAAGAGACAGGGATGGCGAACCAGAGGCATGCGTGACATTGACGGTACGTGGCACAATATTTTTGGCATGCCAGTAATCAAAATGGTTTGCTTTTTTTTTTTCAAAATTTCAATGTTCACGAACAAATGCGAGTGATCGGTCGCGGGGCGGCGGGGAACACACTCGTTTGTTATTGTCTTGCTTTAATTACGTCGTAGACTACAATTGCTTGTGATGTAAAGTTTATCTGCGCATAGAGAGTATAGTCAATTTTATTGACACAACTGTATTATAAAGTATATTTGCGTTTTATTTACGATTTTTAACTGTTATTTAACACGGCTAGTTCAGCAAAAGAACAAAAAGTGCAAGGTAGTAAGTGTAACAGAAAAATTTCAAATTTGGTGGACTGAGAAATGACTTTATTAGTTAACGCAACAAGGAGGTGTGTGTTTCTTGTCCTGGAATAGTGTTATGCTGAACATCGCTTGTAAAACGGTATTTTGAAACAAATCACAAACCCTCTTGTCAAAAAAAGTGAACCACAGCAAAAATAATTACTTAGAAACCTTTTGGCAGAGATGACTCAAATTCAATATGGATTCTACAAAAAAGTAACATCTTGCAATCCTAATATAAGTTATTTGCCATTCTGCAACAACTCTCTCTAAAGCCACATTAATCTTATTTTAAATTGAATTACGCGCATAAACTAAAACATTTATAACTATACAGTGCAAAAGGTATTTTTTTCCGTAGTAAATACAGTTTTGTGTTAGTATTTAGTTGTATTATTTTCCAATAATCACAAGTCAAAATTATTTGACGGCCCATCTATACCTCATTAAACACTTCTTTAGAAAAAATAGCACATTAATCCAAAAAGGTTCACCACCCCTGGTATATAACATGCATTGTCAAATACTCGTTCAAAGGGTAATATGAAACAAATAAATGTGCACCACTCACAATCTCAAAAACTTTAGCACAAACCGGCTCAATCGATGGCCAATTTCGACTAAATGAGTTGAATGATTGTTTATGGTATTAGGCCTAGGTCCTTAGTCATGGACAACGGTCCTCACATAACCTCTTACCACTTTTGCCTAGTCAACATGTGTAGTTTGAAATTCCCTGATTTTCGGAGAATACATATGGGAATAATATTAGGCCATTAAAGTTATTCAGATCATGATTGTATTAAGATCGAGTTGAGAACGAAACGAGGCCCTCACCGAGGATGAAGCTCTAGGCCTGGGCCCAGTTGACTTATGCCAGCTTGGATGGGGAGGGGTATACTCTCGGAGCTGATGTTTAAAAGCTCAACAACCCAATAATTAGAGTACTGTCCCCTCTTACTGTTTTAGCCATAGAAATATGATTAAAAGAAAAGATATTCTTAATGTGTGCTTAAGAATGTCTGTGTTTGCTAACACTCTAAACAATGGACACGTTCCAAATACAAATACTGCAGCATTCTTTTGTCTCAATCCTTCTTGTCTTTAAAATGCAAGTCCTGTTCAAGGACACTGCTCTCGCTATTTCTGATCCTTCAAGAACAGTGATAGAAATGCATGATTGACTAAACGAATGATAAACATCTAATTTTTTTTTTGATTATGTAATGAAAGTTCAAATACCATTTTTAAGCTGTCTTTTTCTTTCATTTTCCTTTCAAAATGGAGAGATAATTATGCTGCACCCGGTTCTTATGGAAATTGTATCTTTAAATAACCCATTTCTCAATCAAGTAATGTTTAGTTAGTTCTTTGTTCGTATCTACATTGAAGCTCCTATTGTTCCTTTAATAATCCTTTTGATGTGCATATCGCCTATTGAATCAATACATCCCGCTACATAAATTATCTTATTTCTCTTTAGTTAAGAGCTAGTTCACATCACATTCCCCGTGAGAACGTCGGATATGACGAGTAACTGAATTGCATAAAGTGTCTCGTGTAGAATTGTTTCAATTCTAATTGTGTATAATGTTAGCTAATACTTAAAGTCTTTATTGTGTCAATGGGTCAGTATATCCCAGTGGTTAAGTTGACGGTTTTATGGTTGGAGGCATTATAATGTCGAGTCGTGAAATCAGATTTTGATTCCACCAATAATGCTCGTGTAAAATATTGGAGGACGCTGTCGTTAAGATGGAATGAGTTTTAAGTCGTAGTTTGGCGTGAAAGTCAGGAAAGTGATATGTCGAGTTAATTATCGCGTCTTGATTATTTAAGAAGGGAAAACATTACGAGGTTCTCGTCTTTGGCAACTCTTATGTTGCTCTAAAGAGCCCAAGAATAATTCAAAATGCCATATTGATTTATTTACTTCGTCTAAAAATAAAACAGAATCTTTTCAGTAAAATCTGAATGCAAGACTTAAAATAAAAAAAAACAAATATAGTTAGTATTTTTTTTGAGAGAATAAAATATCGTTGAAGCGTATTAAATTTAAACTTTTGGCAATTTTGGACTACTTAAACCATTATTGAATTTTTAATGCAAATTTATTAGTTCCTGTTTAGAAATAACTGCAGTAGTACTTCCACACTTGGCTGCATTCTGTGAAAGATTAAAAGAATTTTGTTAAGGGACAAATTTTTCTCACACTCCCGATTCGATATTTACCCTTTGACAGCCCGTGACAAGCATTCAGTACGACCAATTAATCTTTTTTTAAAACAGAATTTTTTCTTTTTTTTTCTAATGATTTAGAAGCACTGACGATGATATTTCTTTCTTTTTTTTTCAAATACTCTACCGATTACTTTTGATATAAATGAAAGGTTTAACAAAAACGCGGAAATCAGTAAGATAAGAATTTTATGTATATTTACGAAAAAAATAAAAGAAAAATACATATTGCTTTATCTTGAAGGTTATCAAATAATACTTATAAATTCCTGAAAAAAATTTCAATTTGAATATCTTTCAATTTGATTCTGCAATAATGTTAATAAAACACAATTTTAAGGCTATTTTTGTAGAAAATGGCAGCAAATATATTAAAAGTTTCGAAATAATGAATAAACTCATTAAACAAGATTCGCTTTGAATCTTTATTTTAATCAAAATAGCTCCTTAATATTTAAATCAGACATAATTTAAAGTGAAATCATGCTTTCGTTTATTTCTAATACCTTTCGTTTCGTATCGTTAAAATGAAACAAAATAATTTTTTTGGTTTTGAAAAGGAAGTATTTTAGCCTAATTTTTGATTCGTTTACTGAAGCGAAATCAAGATGTAATATATTTATAAAAATGCTTAAGATGGCTCTTCCTGTTTATTTCTTGAAAGTGGAGGGTACAGAATAATTAAAGTAAGAAAGTGATTTAAGAATGTGTTTGAGTAATAATTTGTCTTAAAGATTAACTACACAGAGATTCATTCTATTATTTTCTTAATTACTTAATCATCTAATCCTAGTGGCAACACATCAGCAGATATGCTGTCAAAGGTCAAATACATTTTAGATGTCAATGAAGTTATGCATGACCGTGGATAATCACAACATTACACAGGAAAACATTGATCATTTTCAAAACAGAGGAAAACGAGATTTTCATCAATTGTACACAAAGAAAGCTGGTAAACACCTCAATTAATATCAACTTCAATCGTAAATCTCCTTTGAAAGGATTTCACGCCCATTCATTTTCAACTATTTTAATCTTTTCTCTTTTGAGCTCTCTTGGGTATTTACATCCGAAGTATTTTGTCGGATGTAACATGTCTTGTCTTGTTTATTGAAAAGGTTGATCCGAGGGCGTCAGCACTGTTTTCCATACAAGGGCGTAGCGAGAAATTTCAATGCCGACACCAGCTACTGGACATTGTTCTCGCAGTTTGGGTGCCACTACTTCAAAAAGAGCGAAAAAATGGCATAATGGAACACCTTTATGCGCAAACAATGTGCTTTTCCGGTTTATCTACACGGTCATTGAAAGATAGAACTGTACCGCTTGGCTAAAATATTATATCATCACGTGTTCTAGTTTTTTTAGATTTTAACATAGATTTTGATCGCATGGTTCTTGATTATAGTGTATTGAAATTATCACATAGGAAACTAGAGGTATATAAATTTCGCGTGGAGAGAAAGATAAGATGACCTTTTGATTTAAGAGACTTTTTGTTTTTCCGGGGTTCTTTTTGTGATGGTGCTTTTAAAGAAAAGTTTTTTAAAAAACATTTGGAAATTTTTCTGATCTTGAAAATAGATATGTGTGAATGTATTTTATGTATTCAATTGTTTGACGTGATGAAAAAAGTTAAGATTATAGTTCTCAAGAGGGAAACAGTTTAATATTGTTTTTTGTGTACTATTTTAATATGAATTAAATAAAGGTAAATGACTGTTCTGAAATGCTATTTTACAAATCCTAATTCAAATATATTTTTAGTGAAAAACTGATATTAATGTAATTCACAATGAATAACATTTTATTAAGCCAGTTGGGAAGATTTCTATTTGCAGTTCTGAATATTGCATAAAATAATCAAATCACCATTAAAGATAGGATATTAAAAAGAACCCGAAAAAAGACAGCTGCCAAGAAGTCACACTCACTTGCGGGAACACTTGCATGTGTGTATACAGTTGAACCTGTTTTTGTGCGGTAGATAGGGACCGCATAAAAAAATCGCACAAAATAAAATTAAAAAATTTCATAAATTCTTACATATAACAAACTAGTTCGTGGAAATACTACAAAAAACTTTTTTATGCGGTGAATAGGAACCGCATAAAAAAAGTCGCATTTATAAAATATGCAAATTATTTACGAAATTTTTGTAAGAGTACTTCCATAAAAAAATAAATAATTAAATATTACACATGGAAACATTTTAAAAACATATAGTTCCTCATTGTATATACGGATAAGTCTTTAAAATGCACATACATAATTGATCACTACTCATCGTAATCCAAAGTCCTGTAATGAATGAGTTCAAAATCGCTTTCATCACTTGAAGGTTCAATTTCAGTTGATTTATTTTTTGGCAACATAAAGTAAGAGATAAGTTTTTGTGACGAAGGACGGATGGTCACAGTTGCTTATAAATGTCACGATAACCAGCTACACATGGTTGAATTTTATACTCCTTTCTTAACTGGTATCTATTTTAAGAAAATGCTTTTACAATTTGTAGGAAAGCTGAATCCCTGCATATTTTTATTCATTCTCCAAGAATCCGGTTTTTCTTGTCCGTCTTCATAATCCATCAAATTATTGATAATGTCACTGTCATTGGAAGTTTCGTCTTCAATCAAGCGCGAGCTGCTGGAGCGTTGAGAGAAAGCAACTGAATGCGCATTGTCGGGAGACTGTTTATAACAAATTAACATAGCGTCTTGAAGTGTCTACATTTCAGTGGCGTAACGTACGTCCCCGAATCATGGGGGGAGGGCAGGACTCTAGGGGCCCAAGGCCTGACTTACGCTAAATACGTATTTACCCAATTTATAAAATATTAAAGGCGAAACCTGACTTTCAGGGGGTCCTAACATTTTCCGTTACGCCACTAGTAAATAGATAGAAAACATTAGTGGCGCCAAAGTCATTGAAATTCATACACCGCATAAAAAAATATCGGACAAAAAAGGAAATCGCATAAAAAAAACTGTACAAAAACAGGTTCGACTGTATATGTATTATTTTCTTTAGTATTAATAGAACCTTATTCTTCCACTAGTTTCTTTCTTGCAGCCCATTGATATAGGCAAATGCAGGGGAAGGTTGGCTGGCCTTAAAATTGTTTATTCTACTTTCTTAGTTTTAATGACTAAGAGTTTGCTACTGAGGCTCTTATTTTTGACTTGTACTGTCTTGTTATATTTCTATTTATTGCTTTGCTTCATTAGATTTAGGGCAATTTAGTATATGTTATCAAAACAGGGGAGAAAAGAAAATTTAGGGTGCACTAAAATATACTTAACCTTAGAGTATTAGCAATCAACTTCGCATATTCTTTAAAAGAATTCAAATAGAATATTGACAAATAGATAATTCAAAGTTTAATTTCTTAAAGTTGGAGCATGTTTTTTGAACTTTATATTACTATGCCCTCCCTCCTCTTCTTTTGTAGGAAAACTCAACTTGACACCTACCAGTGGACGTGGTAGCTGCGGTACCCTAGTGGTCAAGGTAACGGAGACTCGTGGACGGCGTGTCATACCTTTTACCACAGAAGACCTGTCGTGTAGGGGAGCGATGCACGTTAAATCTGTCGAGAGTTCAAACTTCCTCCCTTTGGTGTAGAATGGTAGTTAGGAGAAGGTGTGCCAGTTCAGGTGTCGTCTTCATCACTTGACTATGGTTCAAAATTGCGAGGTCCGTTGTCAAAAGCCCTCGAGTAGCTGAACAGTGTGACGTTAATATTCACTCTCTCACCCAGGGAACGTGAATCTAATTTCCGAAACACAAAAGTTCCAAATTTGAGATATATTATTAATCCATAATCTATTTTTTCTTATTCGCTATAACACTTGTATTTTCTCAGAGCTACAACAAAATAATATAAATTACTGCAGTTTTTTTTCGTAATTCTTAGTGTGGCATCGGGGAAAATGTTATGCATTTGCAAAGTTGTTTTTTTTTTCAAAATAGTTCTGAAGTTCCTTTACAATTATTTAAAAAAGTATTGTTGCCTGAATAGATTGTTTAATAAAATATGAACCTCTAAAGGGTCTGTAGTCGAATGGGAAACTGACATTCTAAATATGGGAAACATTTGCAAACTGTAGCAAGACAGTAAATACATTCATGGTCCTCGATGTGAAATAATCGGTAATACATTATTTTAAGGATATCATTATTTCCTTTTTATAAATGCTTATCCACAATAAACTTTTTATTAGCGTGTTTTGTTTTTTGAAGCGCATGCTTTTCGTATGTCGCAAGCGCGTGTCTCGTATTGTACTTCCCAACTCACCTGTGCACCTTAAGTTCAGACTATCGGAGCTATATTTATGCTCTAAACGATATAAAACGCAATTATCGGGCAATAAAAAGCGTTTAACGATCCTTAAGTGCTCTCGATCTGTCTTGCTGCAGCGACCCGGAAGACAGGTCTTGAAGAGTTGTTCTACGGCTAACGCCTTTCGGTGCGTCCGTGAGAGCGTGAACATCTCATTCTTGCGATTAACTTCCTCTTTCCTTTTTCTTAAATAAATTCCGAAATGAACAGACCGCATCCGATGTATCTGCCATTGTTTTTACAAATGACGTAGCACTCGCACATGCGTGGAAACGACAATTAGAAGCCTTTCACGTTGTGGTCGTAGCGTTAACGGTTGAATGTTACGGTTTGTAAGAAAGTCGGGCAAGAGACTTCTGCATGAGGACATGGTATAATTTTGATTTTGTCCTGACACAAAACAATTACACGCATGGGATGTGCATTTTCCGTTTCGCAACTGTTTTATACCATGTCACTTAAAGGAGAGGCAAATTGAATGAAGACCTTAAAGAGTTTTTCAAGCAAACAAATCTTTAAATTATTTTTTAGAATGTCATAATTATGTCTTGAACAAGAAGTGAATTAGAGGTGACGTACTCAAGAGAGATAAAAGAAATAATCGAAGTTTGACTAATTGCGTTGCCACACTGAAGAAACGTGAATTGTTGCTATTATTGTTTTCGCCTTGAACTCTGAAATTTGTTAGAAGTTTTTTGACAAAATTTTCCAATAAAAGGCGATTGGAATGTTGAAATTTAAATAATTTCACAGTTACTGTTAATTATCTTTTTTCTATTTTATGATTCGGTGAGAAATTTCTAATTTTCATCTTTAAATAAACAATTGATCAAACATTCAAAATTAGTTTTAGATGAAAATTTAATGATTGATTGGCTAGTAAACATCGCACTATGAAGTAATATGAATGGCCTCTGTAGCCTAGTGAGTGAGTGAATATTAACGTCGCACTGTTCAGCTACACGAGGGCTTTTGGCGACGGACCTCGTAATTTTGAACCATGGTCAAGTGACGAGGACGACACCTGAACTGGCACCCCCTCTCCTAACTGCCACACTACACCACACCAACGGGAGGACGTTTGAGCTCTCTACATATTTAACGTGCTTTGCTCCCCTGCACGGCGGGTCTTTAGTGGTACTGGGTTCGAACTCATGACATGCCTTAACCACTGGGATACCACAGACCCCTGTAGCCTAGTGATTATGGCTACGAACTTGTGATCGGAGTATCATAAGTTAGAGATCTAAGCCCTCTGGGGGGGCATGGTAGCCTAGGGGTTAAAGCAACGGACTCGTGGCCGATGTGTCAGGAGTTCAAGCCTAGTACCGCTGAAGACCTGCCATACAGAGGGGCTGATGCACGTTAAATATCTTGAGGCTTAAATGTCCTCCCTTTCGTGGGGTGTGGGAGTTAGAAAAGGGGGCCATAGCTCGGGTGTCGTCCCCGTCACTTGGCTATGGTTCAAAATTACGAGATCCGCTGCCAAAAGTCCTAGAGTAGCTGGATGAATGAATGAATGAATGAGTGAATATTAACGTCGCACTGTTCAGCTACACGAGGGCTTTTGGCGACGGACCACATAATTTTGAATCATGGTCAAGTTACGTGGATGACACCTGAGCTGATACCCCTCGTCTAACTACCACCCCATCCCAACGGGAGGACGTTTAAGCTCTCGATAGATTTAACGTGCATCGCTCCCCTACAAGCGGGTCTTTAGTGGTACTGAGCTTGAATTCGTGACAAAGCTTGCCACGATCCAATACCTTGACCAATCGGCTACCGCGGCCACCCAAGGATAGCTGAACAGAGTACGATGTTAATATTCACTCATTCACTAAGCCTGCTGTTAACGTTAAACCTATCGAGGCTCAAAGTCCTCTCGTTGGCGCATAGTGGTAGTTTGGAGAAAAAAGTGGTTCATGTTCATCTCTTGATCAAGGTTAAAAATTATGAAGTCGTGCGACGTTCCTACTCACTCATCGAAACAACACGAAGGGCTTTGGCAACGGAATTCTCAATTATGAAGCATAATCAAGTGACAATGAAACACAGGAACTACACTCAACTCTCAAAATTTCCCCACCAGGCCAATATGAGCCCCTTTTGTCTTATATGTGCAACCCCTCCACACGGTTGATATTTAGTGCATCTGTAGAACTCACGACTTTCTCAACTGCAGTAAAACAAGCTACGAGTTTGAAAACGGGACCATTCAGCTAATAATGCCTCACTGTAAGAAAATAGAGTAACAAAAAATTATTTCATTGTAATCAGTATGCATAAAAAGATGGAATAAGGCTTACTCAACTTCTGATTGCACACAATGTTCAAAATAAATTTTTATATTCAATAATTATACAGACGAACTTTATAGAATTTCTATACATGAACAAAATTACAGAGAAACTATGAACAAAATAAGCTGTAACTTCTGTTACAGAACTAATGAGAATAGATAGATAAAAAAATCATATAAGATTAAATTAGTTAGGTAACATGCATCAAATGGAATAATTCTTTCTTAATGTAAAATTATTGAAAAAAAATTCTTTATACTAAATTGAATGTGTATCATTATATATAATAATATCATGTTGGGGAGGGGGAAGTGCAAATAGATGACATATGTTAAATTCATTTCAATAAAGCTAAAAAAAATAAAATATCGCATTTATTTAATCTTTTCTTTTATATTGGTTTTTCATACCTTTTTGTCACCATTTTCTGATTGTAAGATGATTCCAAAAAATTGTTTCAGAGATCTTAGAATATTTTAAATTAACAAAAAAGTCTAAACCGTTCTATGTCCTATAAATATAGTTCCTAATTGCATGAAAAATAACCGGTAATTAAATGAAACGGAAGCATTTTAACTATTATATAGCAATATACTTTTTAAAAATTTTCTCTAAACAAACAAACAAAAGTTTTTCTTTTTTTTCACGTTTGATCATTATTTTATGAAAAAGATGGCTAACAAAAGAAGAAAAACACTAACAATACAAGTTTCAAGACATGAAAGAAGTGAATGTACTATCTAACGTAACTCAGTGACACATATTTTTAAAAAAATTATTCTACACGTGATCGAAGTACTCGACTTCTTCGACGCTAATAATATTCCATGATTAATGTTCTAGTCCAACGATCGTCTCTTTCAAAAAAGACGTACAATGGATTCCGTTCATCAATTCACTTCCTTTCGAAAAGATGATGCTTCTGGCCTACATCTTACCTATTGTTTGCATATCAATAAATAATTCAGACGTGATATGCGTTGCCACTGTGAAGAGTTTAAACTTTTCAATAGACATTGTGCCCCTTACGAAGTTCATTATATTTAATAGCTTTCTTTTATCTTCTTGGAGTAATTCGAAAAGTGCTTTTTCTCAAATTAATAACCCGGATCAATCGCTTTAATCAATATTTACTTGCTATTTTAAACTTTTTAATTAGAATTCTAGGTAAGAGCAATTGTGTAATGGTTTTGACAATGGACAGAATAGATAATTAGCCATATTTTTTTAATATGGTGTTTTACGAGATTTGTAAACAGTTTACATTAATCAGGTACTTCGTGAGGTTATTTTTTTACTTATGTTCAATAAAAATGGAGTTGAAAGGTATAATATGCTGGTTATATCATTGTTAAGCAACCTACGGAAATTATTATAACTACTTTTGTAATGTCTGTTTTCATAAAGTTATTTTTAAACTCCTTTTAAAATAAGTTAACTAATTAAATCGAACATCATTGAAATTGCAAGACGTGTTTCTGTCGAAATAAACAAACAAGACACAGTCATTCTCACTCCTTCTTTGTCTGTTTCTTTATATAATTTTAAGGATATATATTGATGGTTTTTTTTCCCTTTTTTTCATTCTCCTGTGATATTAGTGTGACTCCTGATTAGAGAACATGTAAGATTTTACAAATTTCTTTTGTAGAAAATGGGAAACTTAAGTGTCAATATATATCATTTAAGCAATCATTTTAAAAAAAATCGTTTTTATGTACCATTATATTTAAATAAAAAGCAAATATATTTACGCATATTAAAAGCATTTTTGACTTTTTGTTTTAAATCAACTGCTCACCAGTTCAACACTGGCGTAGCTAATTCTGAGTGGGTCCAGTATCAAAATTCCTTTGGGGCCTTTTTTTAGTTATGAGAACCCTGTTAGTGGGACAGTAGTTACACATGTTGGGGCCCCGTATCATTGATACGGCTGATACAGTTGTAGCTATGCCCCTGCAGTTCAATGGAAGCTTACCAATTGTACCAGTTCTGCGGACTTTCTGCTTATCATTTATTTGAATACTATAAAGTGTTTTTTGAAGATGGAAAATCTGTACAGACTTATGTGTAATTTCATGTTTCTTCTTTTTTTTCTTTCTTTTTTAAGTTTTTGCAAACATTATTTTTATGGTTCTGAACACACTTTAAAAATTAAAATACGCTCAAAAAATCTTTCAGAAATGGAAGAAAAATTATGTTTAGGTAGAAATTCTTTTACTTTTTATTCTTCCTCGGTTGCATTTTATTACATTTTAATAAATTCAATTGTCTAAACATCAGGAAGTATAAATTCAACGCAATTGATATATTACAATCAGGAATTTAAAACGAAAAATTGATAAAAGCCTTGGCCATAACGGCTTGTATCCTTGAAATGAAGTCATCATTTAAATGTCCTTAACTGCATATTGAAGATAAACGCGTGTTGCCGTTTTTTACTTTTTACTATAACTTAGGAATATATTTTTCTGATGAAAAAGAATACAAATTTTTCCAAAGGCTTAAAGTAGATATTCATTTAATCATGATGGCATTGACTTTCACTTATGGAATTCTTGTTTTTATTTCAGCTTTTCCCTATCTTTGCAAGACATTAATTAATCAATAAAGTTTTGTTTATTTTAATCGAAATTCTTCTATTCTTATCTTGAAAATATTTTAAAAAATAGCTAATTATCTATCGGACCGATACACAATCATTATTCAAAAAGATAAGCATTTATTAAAATTGTGAGATTAATTTTTTTAATATATTAGCTTTTGTGCAGTAACTCGTAGCTTTTCTCTTTGCTCTAAAAACATATTAATCAAAACTTCATTTTTCGATTTTCAAATTCATTAATTCTCGCATTTTTCATTTGATAATGATAAATTGTTATTAATAAACATCAGAGATGTGTCAAACTGGTGGTTCGTGAGCCAAATTCCTTTCATGTAATCCATAATGATATAATAAGTTTTTCACGTTTGCATCCTTAGAGATATTAAGGGTTAAGTTAATTGAAAATGACTTTTAATACACTAGCGCGGTTTACCTATCAAAAGATTCGAAAATAAAGCATAATTTTTAAAGTGATGACGAAGTGAAACTTTTCTTAACTGCATGAAAACGCAAATCTTGTAGGTATACATTCTGATATACATAATAATTTACAATCATCCAAAAATTGTATTCTCCTCTAGCTATATTGTGCGAATTTCCAACATAAATAACAAACAATAACGCTGTTTATATTTAAAATTTAGAAATAAAGTTAACTTTTTTATGAAAAATATTTTATCAATCAGCCATTCAAGCACATCAATAGTCTGATATTTATTGCCATTATTACATTATTCTTACGTCTTTCCTTTAGGAAGTTTATTAATATTTTAATATTGTTTGTGGTTAAATTTATAATTTCTCGATTGGGAAACTATAAATTGATTCTATCATTTCATTCTTTGACAACTGATTTTTCTAAAAATACAATTTTAAATAGCCAAGAGATTTAAAAGTAGGACGAATAACACAGTAAAATACTTACGTATTATACAATCGATCAATTTCGTTAAGTGAATAGACATTCCCAATTAAAACAAATGTCATGGCTGCCGTAGCCGAGTGGTCAAGGTATCGGATCGTGGCTGGCCTTGTCACGAGTACACTAAAGACCCGCGCGTGTAGGGCAGCCATGCACGTTAAATCTGTCGAGAGCTGAAACGTCCTCCCGTTGGTGTGGTGTGGTAGTGAGGAGAGGGAACTTGACCATGGTTCAAAATTACGTGGTCTGTCGCCAAAAGCATTTGTATACCTGAACACTGCGACGTTAATATTCACTCACTCAAAAAATGTCACCAAATGCTGCCATCGCTATTATTACTGCGTTCGAGCGTGCGTGGGAATGGTTTTCACTTTTGGCTGTACATAGTGGCATTTGGCAACGTCTTTTGATTTGACGAAATGGATCGATGGTATAATACGTAAGTATCCCCAGTAAATACACAAAATAATGTTCAATGTATTTCTATTTCAGATGGAATGCACAATCACATCCTATAGTCCAGACCCCCCTCCTGTATCTCGTATGAAGTACATGAAAGCAGACACGACGAAAACGGTCCTTCATGTCAATTTTGAACCGGAAAAGGGTGAAGTCCAGGAACGCAAGAAAAAGTACCTGACGGCTAAGTACGGGCAACATCAAATGAACCTCATTCGCAAGAGATTGCGAGTCGAAATGTGGATGTTCGATCAACTACAAGCTCTTTATGGTCACAGGGTAAGCTTATGCTTCTTATTTTTCATGACAGAAAGTTCATCCAACAAGATTGAGAGGCCAAGTAATAATGCTTTCAGATGTTTTGTACAGTATTACTGACTCATGTAGACCAGGGGTACTCGGCCTTTTTTTCTGCTGGGCCGCATCCATACGTCAGCGATTTCACGCGGGCCGCAACTTGAGGATAAATGGGGAGGGGAAACACTTTAAGACCAAGATAACATTGGAAATTTAAAATGGAGAAAATTGATCAAAATATTATATAACTCTTGTTTTGCTTTTTTTAATTATTATTTTTTTATTTTTGTCTCTAATACTAAATAAGAAGCATTTACGAAACACTCCTCCACAAGTTCTGCATCTCAGTAAACGGTTTCAAATAATTACCAATAATGTAACCGACTTCATAGGATGTCTTTGTTACCGCGGTGATATTACCACTGACAAAACACTTTGTTGATGTTTCCAAGAATATTCATCGCCTCTTGAAAGAGATTTTCGAGGAAAAGTGTCATTGAATGATTCCTGTTTATTGGTATCTTTTAAATACAGCACTTTCGTGAGACAAATCAAACAATTACTGATCCATATTTGTTTTTTCACTACAAAATAGTCTACTGCTTTAATCGTCTTAAAACGATTTTTTTTAATGTTTTTCGCTTGCAAGGTATGAAAGATAGTTAAAAATTAAGTTTCCCCTGTAAAATTGCCGCTACTCCACTGCGTAACTGTAACCGTTCCAAATAGAAAAAGAATATCAATTGGTACCCGTACGACGCCGACAGCAAAATGCAAAATTGATACATTTGATTTCCTGACAAAGAATTTCCCGACAAATTTTTATACAAAGTTCTTAAATAAGTAAATTTTTCAGAGCAATGGGCCATAACCGGGCCCCTTAAAAATGCTCGGGGGGCATCGCTGATGTAGACCCTAAAGATGATTTTTTTTCTTAATTGCATTCAAATTTTTCCCTGAAAATTGTATCATTTTAAGTTAGAATAATTCATTAATAGTTAATATCAAAATACAGGAAAGGTATAGCTTATGAATAACAAAAGCTACCAGGGATTTGCAAGTAATAGGCAGGCACATTTTATGGATGGAAAACATAATGAAGTGTGTTCTTCAAAATGGCACTACATTCACGAATTGTGAAGTTTATCAAATATTTTTCTGTTAAAAGTGTTTGAAATTTTAAATTTAAAATATAATCACATGTAAATTTTAAATACATAAAGACCAACTTAAAAAATTGTTCAAACAGAATCATCATATTTGTTAATATTAGTTTGCCATTTAAGGTAAAAACTAGAATAAAATCATGAACTTATAGAATAATGAATAAATATACCGGTATTTGTGTTTTATACCATCGAAAACTTCAGTGTTTGAAAGCATCTAAAACAAATTTTCATTAATAACTGTTTTTTTCCTAAATGCAATATGTGTGCAACAAATTTTGTTGGTTAGCTTAATCATTTTGTTGAAAGATTTTAAACTCAATTGCACACTAAAATTCTTATATACTGTACATTTCTGTATATAATCCAAGAATTTTCGGAACTTACTTAAAATAAGAGGGTCATCTTATATACGGATACACTATTCTCAGAAAAAAAAGTATCTTAGGAAAAACAGTTTTATTAGTATCTCTTTGTTAGCAATACGCAAGTGATTTTTATCTTTTTATTAACACCCTTTTATAAGCTTTACTTGTACGTAACGGAATCTTTGAACTCGGTTTTTACCCACTTTAAAAAGTCAGATTAATTCGAAATTTTGCTAACTTGTCCAGAACCGATGGCAATACAATAATTTTATAATTTTGTTCCATTGTTCTGATCAGGATCATCAGGAGTAACGTTATTCCATTTCTGATCCCATCCCTCATCTGGCGACTAATTTCAGATCCCATTTCCAGATTTGGCGACAAAAAGATTAAGTTACAACTTAGTTCGTTTAGCTATAAAAGGGTGTTTTTTAGTTTTTTAAATTGTAGTTTTATTATTAAATAGAACTTATTTTATAAGGGGGAAAAAGTCACACAAATCCTTTTAAGTCAGTGTTTGAGTCCAAGCTTCCGAGTAATTCATAAAATTCCCATTCTTTCCATTGGGATGTCTGGATTCATATGATCATCATACAGTTAGTTTTTCCTCCAGGACATGAAACATTGGTCAACGATCACTTGACGTATAAGTATTCCCCCCCATTCATTTTCCAAACAAAAAAAAATGGTGCCCGAAGTATGACTAGCACAGATAGTAACAAATGAATAGAAAAAACTGTGTTAGCTTTAGATAGGGTTAAAAGGGGGTAAAACTATCGTCGTTAGCGTCCAGCGTATTACTTAACAGCTGTTTGATTGGAAAATATTCTACCCTTTCGACAGTATTTACCCCTGAATATTAAACAAATGTTTGTTCGCTTAGGCTTACATACGGGATTCGAATTTCGGTTCAATTTTTTTAAAGAAAAAACTCACTCTCACTATATACACGAATAAGCCTTTGAAATTTTTTTTAAAAATTTATGCGTGTCTTATAACAGGATTGCATACTAACATTTATTTATGTCTGAGTAATTAAATGTCAGGACTTAGACGGAAATAATAACTTTAAATTTACATAAATTCTCTGTGTATAATCATGCAATCATTTTATCTGTGCTCGTACTATCATTTTAATTTATTTTAAAGTGTGGGATTAATTTATACATTAAGCATACATATTAAAGATGAAAAGGCTTCAATATAAAGGATTAGATTAAAGAACCACTTTTATTTCTTAACAATAAATCATTCTTTAAAGTAAAAGAAGCTAAAATCGCATCATTAATAAAGTGCCGATGTCTAACATGAAAAATAGAGGTGCCTACGTTGATCATTAGAATGAACACTCAGTGGGCTTTCCTATTTAAGTAACCACCTCTGAAAAAAAACTTTCGCCTCTAGAAATACAAAACTGGAATCAAGTTCATTCCTCTCCCATAAGCTTCTTGGAATACGTGAGAACTAGCATTCTCAGAAGAATATAACTGGTCAGCATATGGTAAAAGTAAAAAAGAAATATGATAATACGATTGAAATGCTAATAAATGCAAATTAGGTGGGGAAAAGAAAGAGAAACTGAACCCTAAGAAATTTTTTCTGCAGATCGTTTGTTTCATATGGGACAATCGTCTGTGTGAACCATGTATTAAAATAGATATAATCTCATTTGTGTTGAATGGGGTGCATCGAATCTTGATCCTCTTGTGTATAAAAAGACCGAATTCTCTATCGCGGCTAAAGCAGATTTCTTCACTGTCGACAATACTACGTTTCTAAAGTTAGATGCAGTTGATTTCTTGTGTACCAGCTTAAGCTTTAAGTAGTGTTCGTTATGGATGGTAAGCATTAATCCGTTATCATCCAGCTTTCGTTGTCTATTGTGAACAGATTGGTCTCTGTATTTCATTCCATTCCATGGCCAGTTATTAGGTCAGTCTCGCATCTAAAACAATGTATTAAAAAAGGCTTACCGAGAAGAACATTTGTTTTTGTTTTCATAGATCTCGATAAGCAATACTTGAAGAATCAAAATATAGAAAATTTATCCTTTTTAACACAACGGAATGAAATATGACATTTGTAGAATATTCCTTTGATCTATTTTTTCCCTCTAAATACTTAAGTATTTCGTGAACATTTATATTCGGAACCTCATACCAGGTTTTAAAACAAGAATTAGATGGTTTTATGTATACTATTTAGAGTTAGAACTATAGAAAATTCTATTTTGAGAATCCAAATCGCGCAGCTGTCTTAAACAGCATGAAGCGAAAACTAATTTAGTCTTAAGAAATTCGGATCTGTACATACTGGATGAAAAATTAAACCTCAAAAATTTCTAAGTTTCTTAAATTTATTTCATACAATTTTACAGTAATTTGGAATTTCTCGAACTTCGCATATGAAATATTTTTTTCTCGTTACTGTCTTCTGAATGAAAAGAAAGAGAATTTGAGAGAGAGAGAGAGACTTACAGTACCTCTGGTCTTGGTCTAGTTTCTGTCTACCTAATTTGAATCTCTCTCTAACTCTCTTTTTCTTCCTCTCTCTTTCTCTTTATATAAGGATATATAAAGAGTGTTTTTTTCCAGGTATAGAAGTTTAAGTTGGCATTACTTTCCAAGATGGAGACCGATTTAACAGCTGTCAAGGGATTTATTCTCAGTTTGGTTTGGCAATTCATCATGAATAGACTCACGCCTGAACAATGCTTTCAAATTGTGCAATTTTATTTCAAAAATAATGGTCGATTTTCATAAGCGAATTTTGTTTAGCGATGAAGCGCACTTCTGGTTGAATGGCTACGTCAACAAACAAAACTGCCGCATTTGGAGTGAAGCTAATCCACAAGTGTATGTCGAAACACCATTACATCCAGAAAAACTGACTGTTTGGTGCGCTTTATGGGCTGGTGGAATCATTGGCCCGTACTTCAAAAACGATGAAGGCCACAACGTTACAGTCAATGGTGATCGGTATAGAGCCATGATTACTAACTTTTTCATTCCTGAATAGAACAATCATGATGTCCAGGAGCTGTGGTTCCAACAAGACGGCGCAACATCTCACACAGCTCGTGCCGCAATCGTTTTATTGAAAGACACGTTTGGTGACCGCCTAATTTCACGTTTTGGACCTGTGAATTGTCCTCCAAGATCTTGTGATTTAACACCGCTAGACTATTTTCTGTGGGGCTATGTAAAGTTATTGGTGTATGCGGATGAGCCACAAACGCTTGACCATTTGAAAGACAACATTCGCCGTGTTATTGCCGATATACGGCCACAAATATTGGAAAAAGTCATCGAAAATTGGACGTCCAGATTGGACTACATCCGAGCCAGCCGTGGCAGTCATATGCCAGAAATCATATTTAAAATGTAATGCCACAAGATTATCTTTCGAATAAAAAAAATTCATGTAAATCGAATAATACATTGTTGTTTTACAGCAATTTAAAGTTCTATACCTCTAAAAAAACACCCTTTAGAAATAGGTATAGTCTTATTTTCATTAAATAAGACTGGAGTTTTTCACTGTATTTTTTTAATTAAATGACGATGGAAGTGAATGTTAAGTATTCATTATTATTCTGCAAAAATATCATTAAATAAACGTTACTTTGAGCAGGTATGATGACATTCTATTTATCAAAGTACAAGATTGTTCTAGTAATATAATGAATAAAATGAAAATAAACCTATTTAATATAGAAAGAAAAATATAAGTATGCATAGTCAGTCTGATCAACAGTGATTGCAACAAAACAAATACTTTACTATTTATAAAAATGGACAACTATCTTTCTAACTCTTAACATGTTCATTTTTATTTTACCTTTTATTTATTATGCGTAAAACAATTTTGGTTTGAGAAAATATTGTAATATTAATAAGTTACATTTTAAGCACTGTAAGTCTTTATTAATGTCTCACTTCAAGTAATACGAGTTCTATTGACGATAGACCTCGTAATTTAATCCGCGATCAAGTGGGGGCCGCAGTAGCCTAGTGGTCAAGGTATCGGAATTGTGGCAGGCGTGTCATTAATTCTATCCTTGTAGCGCTGAAGACCAACCGTGTGGGGAGGCGATGCATGTTAAAACTGTCGAGGCTCAAACGTCCACCTGTTGGTGATGTGTGGTGGTTCTAGGGCCCGACAACCTGGACCCCTGCCCTGGGTGGCATTTGGATCAAATTCAAAAAATATTTTTTTTGTTTGTTTAAAAAGAATTGATATATTCTTAAATATTATTGGGTGTGAATTAGGTATTTCCTTTTACATATTATTTCCATATTTTGTCGTCTCTATGTTTAATGTCAACTTTCTTTTATGTTGAAACTTGATGGGTTCGGGAGGAGTATATGTTAAATCATCAAATTTGAGATGTTTACGCGTTTTTCACTAGTAACTTTTTCCCCATCGATGAGTGGTGTCCCAACGGACACTCCTTTCAACCATAAGATATATGGTGTCAGCTATCTAAAAGGGGGACAGGGGTAATCAGTTTTTGGTTGATAGAAAGCCATGGGAGATGTTTTATTTTAGTCGTGATAGTAGTTACTATAGGTTAAAATAAACGCTTGTAAACCCCATCATCAGTAAATTCTTTTTCGAAGAAACTGGCCTGCTGAAATGGGATATTTCTTCTCTTACACTAAACTCGTTTGAAATAAAAACAGTTAATTATGTCCTTAATTTCGAATTATCTTTTTTTAAGATTATATATGTATATGCTTTGGAGAGAGGGACGGTATTTTCTATTTTTGTCCGGTGCGGCAAAACTGTTAGATCCGGTCTTGGTGGTAGTTAAGAGAAGTGGTGGCAGCTCAGGTGTCGTCATCGTCACTTAACCATAGTTCAAAATGACGAGGCTCGTCACCAAAAGCTCTTGAGTAGCTGAACAGTGCGACGTTAATATTCACTCATCCGCAGTAGCGCACACAGGAATTTTTCAAGGGGGGGTCCAGGATCGAAAGTTCATCATTCTTGTATCATGCTCTTTTTGATTTTGTCTATTGTTGGGAACAAAAACCATAGAAAACTAATTATTGAATAAATAATTAGCATTAATTAATAAAATTAATCATTAATAACAAATAATTAAATTTTACGTATTATGTACTTAGAATTATAATCAATCGGAAAAAAATCAAGAGCTTTTGGGGGTCCGACCCCCCCCTTGTGTGCGCCACTGCTCATCCATGATCAAGTGATGAAGATGACACCTGAACACAGGCACATTTTTCTCCTAACTTCCCCACTACGTCAATGTGAGGACTTTGAGCAATGACAGATTTGTCATGCATCCAGCCCCTCTACACACAGCTGGGTCTTCAGTGGTAGTAGGAGTCGAACCTATGACTCGACTACGCAGGCCGCGAGTTCATAACCATGACCATTAGACTACCATGGATGGGCCTTTTAAGTGCTTACAATATCCGTAATTATCCTTATCGTCTCTGCGTTGTTCTAGAATGCAAGTATGGGCATACCTTTAAAGTTGATACAAAAACAGTCCAACCAAAAAAGTCCTTTACAAGAATTGTGACAAATTATAAGAAGCTTACATACTAAATACGAAGTCTGTTTGTGTTTTGTTGGATGCATGAATGAAACCAAATTCGTTTATAACATATAAATATGTTTTACGGTTAAAAATGCTCTGCAAAATTATTTTTACATAAATTCATTGATATAAGAAAGGTTGAAAAGAGATATTAAGTCATTTGCTCGTAAGTGCTTAAAAAATTACAAACTTCCTGTTTATGAAACTATTAACAAGCGAATAAGTTTTTAAAACTCTTAAGTAAACATTTGTGATGCAATAACAAAGGAAAAGAGCTATCATTCAAAATCTCTTTGAACTTCTGAATGGAAATGAACTATACTCGGAACACACACTCAGCAAATAATTTTAATATTTAGAAAATTCCTTCTCTAATGTTCCATTATGGAAGTTTTTTTTTGTTTTTTGATGCATTTCCTTGCCTAATGTAGCGTTAAATTGCTTCTCATTATGCACACTTGTGCAACAAGTGAGTGGGTTACTTTCCTGACTTATATTCCATTGCACTTTGTGGCACAAAGCTCCGAGGCAAACTGACGTCCTTTCACTGGCATTTTCAATGGGTGCTTTTCCATTGGCGGTATAGATGAATGCATCGCGTGTTTCGGTTCACTGAATGGTTCATCACCGGTTCAGTCACGTGGAGATGAGATGTAATGAATTTTATTACCAGACAATGGATGAGTATGGGATAACAGCCCCGGGGTGATTGTCTTTAAGGCGTTTTTCTTATCTGATGAAGAGATGCGATCATTCTATTGTGTGAGCTTTCATCTCTTCTAATCTGAAGTGATTCAGTGAAAGGAGTTGGCTTTTTTGTCAATGAAGTTGCACACAAATCAAGATGGATCAGAATAGTTATAGTTTATGTTAACTGTGTTGTATAACAGCAGTGTTGAGTTGGGGTCACATTTAAAACTAATATGATTACAGACAATCGAATCAATCTACAAGTTATAAGAAATCATAACGTGTCTTTGTAATTTGTGAATACTATTTTTTTCTATTTGAATCTATAATTTTGAAATTAGCTTGTTGGTTGATAGGATTAAAACGATATCATTTAGATGTTCTTCCTCAGATGGTAATGATTTAAATTCAAAATGCAGTTTTAATTTCAAGTTTGATAACCAGATTTATAAAATAACTTTTATTTAAGTGCTGTCATATGCTGATTTAAGTAACGGCAACGCGGTTAAGGAGTGACTATGAGAGATCTCCTCTCTTGGCTTTCATTTCATTTTTTTAAAAAAATGACTAACGACAAATATGCACGTTTATTGGACTCATGCGTCGTGGTTAGTCTTTTCCGACAGTGTCACACGGTGGGGTTCACAAGGATGGGGTTTGGGGATTTTTATTTTTTAAGATACTAAGATTTTTAATTTTTAGCGTTACGATTACATCTTGGTGCTTTTATCTACTGTTGTGAAAGGGTGAACCCAGGGACGTCTTAAGATTTCTTGACGTCCTTCTTAAGACCCGGGCTTGTACTCAAAAGTAGACTCACCTAGCATGCGTTATCAAATACTAGAACAAACAATAACCCCAAACAAATAAATGTGCTTGACATACAGTCGCAAAAACCGGCTCAACCAACTTCCACTTTTTGACTGAAGGATTAACGATGGTAGGCCCAGGCCTGTACATGAATGATGGTTATCACTTAACAGCAAGTTGACATATCCTCCAAAATTCCCAGTTTTTTGGAGAATACAACCGGCAATAACATTTAACCATTGAAATTATTCGAATAATTTATTAAGGTTGAGTCGAAAACGAGAGGAGGCCCCTTTTGGGGACCCGGGCCCATGCCTTAAGATGCCCCTGTGTGGGCCCCCTCCCTGAAAGAAGTCTGGGTGCGCCCCTGGCACCATAGCAAGTAATATTATTCCTTTAATGAAAGTTTAGCCAAAATCTCAACACACAAACACAATTACTACTACAATAAAGTTAGTGAACTCTCAGCGATCAATACTCTGTTCAAATTGGATAACTTTAACAAAAAAGTTAATAACTTCTTAAAATGCTGATGAATTTATTTTAAATTATATATATAATTCCTTTAACTTATAAGTTTTTGTATTAGTATTTATAACTGCATTAATATCGTAGTATTTGTTTTCAAATCTTCAAATCTTTTTTTTTTATAAAAAAAAAATAATAAAAAAAATCAATAAAATTTTTTTGTGTGTGATGAAACTTTTATTAATCATGAAATTTTCCATTCTATTTTCATAGTAGATTATAAATTTGGGGAAATGAAAGGAACTAATTATTGTGTGAAAAAAAAGGTTAATTGGAAAAAAAACGAGTTTTGTTCTTCACACATACACACAAAAAGATGAAAATAAAATTGATTGCTCTCTTTCAGTGAATAAAAAAATGGAAAGATCTGAAGTTCGGCAAAAAAGAGAGAAGGCGAATAACAATGTGGAATCCTACCCTCCTGTAAAAAAATACAAAAAATCACATGATCTAAGAAGTAATGCTAGAGCTAATTTATCTCAGCCTACACAGTGTTTATTGTTCTTCCGGATGTAAATGCTCTTGGATATCGGTAGGCACGTGAGATTCCCGTAGGTGCGAAACTGAATTCCAAATAAGTAAGCATCGCAGGATGATAAAAAAAACAAAAAAACTCGTATTTCAAATTAGATTGGAGCATAAATCAAACAATTCTTTAGCTCAAATAATTTTTTAAAAGGTAAACGGTTTTTGCACAGCAGCTGTTAATTAAAGGTCAACTTTTCAAAACAATTCTTAATTCCATCGCAACTTTTCGGTCGCTTGTGTACCACTAAAGATCCGCCGTGTAGGGCAGCGATGCACGCTAAATCTGTCGAGAGCTGAAACGTCCTCCCGTTGGTGTGGTGTGGTAGTTAGGAGAGGGGGTTGCCAGCTCAGGTGTCGTCACGTCACTTGACCATGGTTCAAAATTACATGGTCCGTCGCCAAAAGCCCTCGTGTAGCTGAACAGTGCGACGTTAATACTCGGTTTCTTGTGGATTCGGATGCACAGAATTAAGAGGCATTTTAATAAAATTAACATCTTTATTGCACTTAAGAGGGCCCGGTGCATGAATTTTCAAAAAATGATCGATTTTCCCTTTTTTATATATATTTTTTAAAAGTTCAAATATTTCTGTTTAAAATGATATATGATATGAGGAGGTAAAATAGTCAGAAGTATTTTTATTTATTTTTTTAAAAAAAAGCTACTCCTTGACACCAATAAAAGGAGCTCTACTAGGAGCACCTGTGTTTCCCCTTGCATAAGTTTCTAATGAACGCGAATCCCTATGATGTTCAAGTGGAAAAATTTGACTGAATTGGGCTTATCCAAAAGTGTATGGGTACACGTCTTTTGGATCTTAAAAGCGAAATGGGGAGAAAAAGAGTTAAGTGTTGAAAAACGCCTAAGTGGCAACCGACTCGCCGACATTTTAATATCAAAAATTCAAAAATATTAGAGTATGGCTATTAGAAATATTATCATTGATCTACAGAGCATGGAAACTACTGTTTGGGCTGTGTTTATTTTCATCTTCTGTCTTCAAATGAGAGCCCTCAACATGGACTGTGTCCAATGGGTATAAATGCCTAGTGCAAGTTTCAAAAGCCAGAAGCTGAATGTAATGAAAGGCACTGTGATCATAAAACACATACACACGTGCTATATACGATAATGAATTAAATGAAGCCAATTTGTAGAGATCTA
The DNA here is from genome assembly GCA_019973935.1 of Trichonephila clavipes. Lineage (NCBI taxonomy): Eukaryota > Metazoa > Arthropoda > Arachnida > Araneae > Nephilidae > Trichonephila > Trichonephila clavipes. Next base: position 99,075 of record BMAU01021206.1, on the reverse strand, counting down.
GGTGATCCTATGTTATTAGGAAAATGTTTATTTGGAAAGACTCGGAACCCAAATGAGTCAATTAATAGCACCATATGGTCAGTGATTCCAAGATCTACATTAGTGGAGTTAAAAACTCTAAAATTTGGGGTAAATATGGCTATTGTACAGTTCAATATGAGTCATGTAGCAAAATTTTATGCATGAGAAGTAAGTAGTTTCTGAGAAAAAGGTACATAAACTTACGCAATCTAACATGAGGTCCTATGGATGTGCCGGATCCCCTTAACAATTTACTATCAAAAGATTGTTTAAATGAAGGGAGCGGTCAATTTAATCACTTAACTAAATATTTATAAAAATTCTTAAAGTACTTCACTTTGATTATTAACTCCGCTTCACACACCGTTGATCTTTCTCTGTAGAGATCTCGACTCTCCTTACAGAGAGAGATAAACTCCGATGGTTTTCATTATTATAACTCTAACTTCAGTATCAGCCTGACGACCATCGACTCCTTCCTTTTTTTCGTTTGACTTTAAATAGCAATTCCCATTGGCATAGATCACGGTTCTTCCACGGAGAGCGGTTTTATAATCATACAACAGTTGAGCAAACTATTCAAGGGGATTAGTAGGAATCGTGGATGGGACCTGTTACAGCTTAAAAGGGGCAAATTAATATCTTGCATTTCAGTTTCAAGTTGTTTTTGGCATTGCTTTATTCTGAATTATTAATTATGAATTTCAAATATTTTTACTTTTATATGGGTACATAAAAAGGAACAAAGAAATATTTAAAGAAAAATAATTCAAATATTTATATAAAAACTTAAACATTTTTTTCTTTTAAGAACTAAGTCATAATATACACATTAATATGAAAAGTGATTAGTTATTGATTGATATATTCAAATTCCATCTGTTTCTTTAATTGCATTTACAAATAGTTAACTTGCCTCACATTAAAGACACAAGAAGTGTTATAAAAGGCTTGAACCGCTTCAAATGTCTTATTAAACTTCTATTTTTTTTTAAATGGCTTACATGACAAAATGTTCCAATTTGAAAGAAATACAAGTAGATAGTAAGAAATCGTTCAACAAATGAATAATATTTATTCATAAAATAAACAAAGAAATAAAGAAAATGAAATAAATAGCTGCAACAAATGCATTATTTCGTTACAATTCAGAAAATATGTCTACAAAATCAAAGAGTATAGGCAAAGTACCGAAGAGACTAGAACCAGGGGACTAAACCAAGGCCGTCGTCTTTCTAGATAGCTTTGACTAAACTCTCCGTTATTTAGAAAATGCTAATTATTTTATTTATAATTTGCTCTACCTTCTGACATGAGAAAACAACCTTTTAGTTTCGAGGAAATTTTTTTTTAATAAATTTTTTGCCTTTATGTTAAATTTATTTACCATGCCTGTCCACCCATCCGGTATAGTGGTATGTAAAGACTGCGGAAGCGATTTTGATAATGCTCTCACAAAACGGACTTTTACATGCTTTTAAGAAGTGGACAGAACGTTGGGATAAATGCATTACGTGCCGTGGAAGTTTGAAAAGGACCATGTATATAAATGATGACTATTAAAGGTATTATTATTTTTTATAATTTTAGTCTTATTACTTATTGAACAGCTTTCGTGCTTATATTGTGAAGTCTAGACCAGCAAAATAATACCCAAAACAATTGCATATCTCACAAACGACATCAGATTGAAATTCAATAGAACATATGTTTGGGAAAACAGAGTTGCTTCAACAGCGGTGTTGGGCAATTGTATCCTCAATCGAGTGAGTGATTAGGAAGACAAAGGGAAAAAAATTCGAGGGTAAAATTAGCGAGGTTGTATGAGATATCAGAGTTTAGTTGTTTTTAGTTGTAGCAAAATAAAGTTATTTCTTGTTAAGGAGTGGATACTAATTTAGATTGTGATATCAACAACATGTGGAATATACTTTAACATAAAATGGATAGATATGATGTAAATGCAAATGACTTGTTAAAGTAACGAATGATAAAAGGATGACAGTATACAAATTACATTTGGGAGGGGGAAGTATATTAAAAAAACCCATGGAGATGAAAGCCCCAATGCACAATCTTTATGTTAAAATCTAAGAACCTCTTAGTGTATGGGAAGGAAAAGTTGAGCCCCGAAACCCATTCTTGTGTATGGGACTAAATCTCAAAGTATCACTCTTTTACTCAATTGCTAGCCAAATAGGCTAATTAAAAATCCTATAAGGGGAAGAAAAAAAAGTACATTTATTATACATGTTTTGAAAGTTCTTATACAAAAATTTTGTTAGCTTATTCTTTCCACTTTTGTGTTTGTTATGAGTATGGCGTATTTTCAGTTTAGTTTGAATAAATAGCGACAGGGCAAATGTTTTTTTAAAATCGTAGCTATTCTTGTAAAAGCATTTATCAGTTTAGTTAATGCTAACATATTGCTTAAAATATCTATAAATGTACATTTTCTTCACCAATGTATGCAAAAGCAAGAAACATTTTGGGATATAATTGATATATATGTATAGAAATGTCTACAGAAGATGATTTGGGGGATAACTGCATTTGTTTAATTCAAACATATTTATCTTTTATTTTGCTCATATATGTAATAATAAGTATTTATGGGAAACTATTGTTACAATTAGTTATTTAAATTCCAAACATTTTAAAATTTTATAAACAGAAAGATACATTTTTGTTCAATCTGCATGATTCCTTTTAATTTAAAAATTGAAAAATGTTCGGGTAAAATTAGTTACATGTTCACTAGTTTCATACATTTTTAAAAATAAGATTTAGATAATATTATATTGGATAATTCAAAGTAATTCTGCAGTTTTTAAAATTTTCATTGAACTGAATGTTTTTAAAAAGTATATAATGGTTTATTTTTGGTTCAGCAGTGTCCCATCGTAATTTTCTAGTAAATATATTATATCATATAAAGACAAACATGTACTTAATTTAATTAAAATTATTGAGCTGGAATATTTTTTAATTAAATATTTCTGTAAGAGTAAAATTCAGTTTGAACATATTTGTAAATTTTGGATCGGATATTCCAGTTTAATTGCTGTTTTCCCTTCGTTTGAAATAGAAAACCATACTTTGAAAAATTCTGTTGGATTATTTGTAAGAGCATAATTGAATTTGTTATATTTAATTATTCAGGACATTTTCTCATTTTATTTATGCTCTGAAAATAAAGTCGAAATTATAGTCTGGTTTCTCAGAACTGCCATCTGGTGTCGGAATCTCTCGTTATTTTCCGCTTAGCATTCTACTTTTTCCTATTTTTACTTTTCTTGAAAAGTTTCTAACCTAAACAACATTTTAAAACTTCTCAAAAATTTTTAGCAGCATTTTATATTTAATTTTCATAAATTTTTTTACCCAAAAATATTGGTTGCAAATGCAAAAAATATATTTCTTTAACTGTGACTTTTGTTACATAACAGGTGCAACTAAATTTTTTACCATATTGGTTTGTTTGTAAACAACTGTGGTTTAACATGAATCGAGTGCTAGCGATAAATGTTTTAAGAAGGCACATGTTTAAAAAATGTTTTACGCCATTAAATCCAAACTTTTCAAAGAATTTCATTCGAAGTTATTCAGTCATTTCGATGCCAGAAAATGGCCCGAATCCGTACATTGAGCGTCCAAACGAAGGCATCACTGAAAAGCGAGCTCGTTTACTGTATCAGAGTCGGAAAAGAGGAATGTCGGAAAATGGTTTAATTTTAAGTACTTTTGCGGCAAAGTACTTAAGTTCTTTCGACAAAGATCAACTAGTTTTGTATGACAAGCTCATAAATATTCCTTCCAATGATTGGGATTTGTTTTACTGGGCAACCGGTGTTAAAGAAACACCAAGTGAGTTTCAAAATGAAATAATGGAATTGTTGAAGAAGCATGTAAAAAATGAAGCTAAAGAAACCCGTTACAGACAACCTGATCTGTATTAATTTTGTCTCAAAACTGGATCTGACTGTTGAATTCTTGGTGTATTGTTTTATTAATAACATTTTGTTATTCTATTTTATTACTCGAAAGTGTCTTAGCGTTTGCCGTATTCAATTAAAGTGTACTTTTGAGTAATTATAGTTTTAAAGCTTGTTAAGCATTAAAATATTTCAATAGATTTGATGTGTGATTATTCATTGGAAAGATAAGATTGTTTTAAAGAGAATTTATTGTTAAGTTTGTTCATACATTTTGTTCATTATCATTAGTTATTGTAAAACTTATTCATATAGAGATTAGATTAACACTGAAAAATACAGGATAAAATTTAACTTAGAAAATTAAATATTTATAAAATATTTTAGTAGTTTTAGTGAATTTATAGAAGTGAATACAATATGTGCTTACACAGTAAACTTTTGGCTAAAGATAAAATTTATTAACTATGTTATTATCAATTGCTTTATAAATTAAAAAACTATATAAATAAATCAATTAAATTAATTAATCAATAATGTCAAACTTATAATAAAAATGAAACACAAAGTTTCATATTGATATTCATGTACAGTAAAACCTGTTTTTGTGTAGTATAAAGGGACCACATAAAAATAACTGCATAAAAAAAGTATTCGAAAATTTCATAAATTCGTACATATGACAAACAAATTCGACGAAATACTACAGAAAATTATTTTTATGCGATGGAGAGGGACTGCATACAAAAAATTGCACTTAGAAACTATGCCAATCATTTACTAAATTTATGAGAAAGCACTTCCATGACAAAATAAATAGTTAAATTACACATAGAAACATTTCATTTCACATTGTATACATGGAGAAGTTTTCAAAATACACATACATAATTCACTGCTACGCATCATTTTCCAAAGTGCTCATCTTGTGATGAATTAGTTTAAAATCGCTTTTGTGACTTGAAGATGCAATTTAAATTTGTTTTTGGCACCAGAAAGTTAGAGAAGTTTTTGCGACAAAGGTTGGTTGGTCAGTTGCTTGTTACTGTCACAATAACCAGATATGCGTGGTCTAAGCTCATTCTGAAATTTCATACTCCTCTCAAAATTGGCATCTAATTTACGAAAATGCTTTCCCCCCATTTGTTGGAAAGCTGTATCCCTGCATATATTTTATCTGCTCTCGAAAGAATCCTGTTCTTGTCCACCTATATATAATCTATCAAATTATTGATAATGCCACAGTCATTTAAAGTTTCATCTTCAATTAAGTGCAGATTCTTGGCATGTTGGGAGAAAGCAACTGAATGTGCATTGTCAGGAAACTGTTTATAACAATTGAAAAGAATATATTGAAGTGTATATATATGTACATTACAGTAGGTAATGTACACTCCCGGGACTCTAGGGGACCCAAAGCATGCCAAGTACATATTTACCTACTTTCTAAAATATTAAAGGCAAAACCTGACTTTTCTGGAAGGGGGGGCTAACATTCTGTCACATTGATAGAAAACATTATTGTGGCACCAAAGCCGTTGGAATTCATATATCGCTTAAGAAAGATCATACAAAAACAGGTTCTACTGTATTTCTAAATATGTGTGGCCAAAATTGTACTATATTGAATTCAGAATGAATTGTTACAATTATCATCGCATTAATCATATTCAATGGAAAATAGGGTAGAATACCTAACTAGTAGGGTAACAGATACATAATCTAATCTGGTTTTCAAAAAATTAAAAACTTACCCCCCTGTTGACCAATGAATTGGTTGAATTTGTCCAACCTATAAACAAAGTTATTCTACTTAAGTGTGTGTAAAATATTTTCTTTTCTTTACTGGTTGTATAATATAGCATTTGGCAAAAAAGGACTATGGGCTAATATGTAAATATTAAAAATTTTCACATGGTTTGATGCAACACACCTTTTTGAACCCTTAAATCTCATATTAGTATGGTGTGAAAATTGTGCTCTTCTAAATCTGGTGTTAATGTTTTTATTTGATCACTAGCTGGTATACCCGTGCGAAGAACGGGTGAATCGAAAAATTAAACAATACAGAAGTTTTTAATGAGTTAATTTTACATGAATTACAAATTAAACAAAAAAAAAAAAAAGCTTTTTGCATACCTCAACTGAACAAAAAAAATATGTTGGTTAAATTTTAAGTCTGTAGATCTAATAGCTGATAAAAGGGATTTTTTTTTATCCCCGTAACTCTCTTGTCGGTCGATTTTTGAAAACATCTTCCTAAGCTGATCTGTGCTCGGCAAAAGTAACACATTTTGTGTAATGAACACTTAAAATAGTGTAAATAATTTATATCTGGAAGTGTAATGTTAATATTTCTTTCTGTTGTATTTATTTTATGCTAAAATCTTGACACCACCTCTCCCTTCGAAATCTAGTTTTATTCAGAAATAAAAAAATAGTTATTACACTGATCAAAGGAATAAATTAAAAGCAAGCATGCACTGATGCATGGCGTAGACAAAATAAAAAGGGAAAGTTTTGCTTCACACATTAAAGATAGATATATGCTGTTGCGGGCTTCTTTGCAGATGGCAGAATTTTTTCCTACTTAACAATTATCGTTATATTTTGGACACTTCACAAATATCTATAAATTATAGCCTATGTGTTATTCTGATGTATAAGTTATATTATTGTAAAGTTTCATTAAAAATCAATTGTTTTTGCATGAAAGAATAACAAACATCCATACATACAAATTTTCGCATTTATAATAGTAAGGAGTATTCAAAATTATAACATTTATAGTCAATTTTTCTTTCTCAAGCATAATAATACTAGATAATTGATTGAAAATAAATTTTATTTAAAGAAACACTAATGATCATCAAAGACAGCAACATATTTTACATTTTTATCATCACAGTAACATTTTATGTTAAAATTTAAGCAACAGGAGGAGATGAAATTACATAATTCTGAAATTAAAGTAACTTATTTGACACACTAAACTGTTTCTATATGAAAACATTTGTTCTACAAAATATTTTTTAAATTTTATCTTCATGTTATACAAATGATTATATTAGAAGTGAAAGTATTAGATTTTATTTGTCAATTCTAAAAATTAAAACATTTTTTTTTTATGAAAAACTTACATTAAAATATTTTTTAAATAATGAAGTAAAGAGACAATCAGTTGCTACTTGACAAATTTTGTAAAGAAGAGATAAACTATCTTTATAGTTTTAATATTATTGAAAAACTAATTTAATAAAACCAAATGATAAAATAAGTTTTATGGAAAAAATTCACTTGGATACAAATAATTAAAACTAAATCAATATTTATTTTTTATTGAACATATAGTTTCCAAAAAAAAAAAGATTTCAATTGTACTTCATAAATAATGAAGTATGAAAGTTAAAATAATTAAATTTAAATTGGGCTCAGTTTATAATTAGGCTTTAACTTAAAATCGATTAGAAATGAAGGAAAAAAAAAGTGCATAACATTTAGTAGTTGATTTAATGAATTTAGTTGTAGCTAAAATGATCTCTTATTTGTTAAACACTTGTGTAACAGTTGACATATTTGAAATATATATTTCTTACTGAAGAAAAATATTACTTTGTGAAATGGTCTAATTTGTTTCCACATTGAAGTTATAATAAATTGATAAAATCTTTTAAAAAAATATTTATAAAATTACCATTTCATTTCATCTCCAGGTTAGACTTATAAATTTATTTGGTCTCAGTCAATACAGGTCTAATATGTTTTGTAAATTTTAAATTTCCGTAATTCAAAATAAATTTTCTTTTTAAAATATAGTTTTTGAAATTACTTCAGTAAAGTAGGAAACATTTTTTTTTAAACCTGAATAAAACAACTTCTATACATTTTTATTGTGCATCTAAACAAAATATATGTATGTATAATACTGATATTTTTGAAAACCACAACTAAAGTAAAATTAACCTATGCTATTTCTTTTGTTCAAAAAGAATTTTGAAAATAAAGATATTTTAAATGAGCTCTTTGTACCAAAAGTCAAATTTTGAAGAAGTTCCTTTCTAAATAATTTTTTTAAAAAATGTATCTTTATATGTATTTTGATTGATGCACACAGACAATTTTTATGGGGAAAAGTTCACATTCTAAATTGCCTAGAGGCAATCTCTCTTTAAAAAAATTAAAAATCTATTGGTTTGTGAGGAGGGGGAATTTCATCCCCCTCCCCCCTTGTGTATTTTAGTAACACTTGTTGCATAATTTTGAAATAAGCTGAGAAATTTACATTATATTTGAATACTGCTTTCAGAAAAAAAAATTATTTTTAAAATCTTTGCATAAATTGTAGATTATATTTAAAAATAAGCAAGAATGTGAAGAAATCAATGGAATTAAATAAGCAAATTAGTATTTATTTCATGATTGACAAAAATGTCTACTGATATAAAAAATATACAAGTAAAAAAATTAAAAAAAAATTAGTACAATAATGAGAAGAAAACAATAATTAAATCAAATTAATATAATATACATTTTTTTCCTAATTAAAATTTTTTTTAAGGATGAAGATCCAACATCATATGAGATAGAAATTGATCTTGATGAGCTCTTGGATATTGAAGGAGATTTCAACAGAAAAGCTTGGTTAGGAGTAAGTATACATGTATAAATTATTGTTAATAAGCAAATAATTTATAGGTAGAGAAGATTCAGTAGCAAATGCATCATTTTATATCTAAAAACCATTTTTTCAAATAATACATCACAGTTTATTAATCAAAATTTGTTTGTCATAATATTTTAATAATTATAATTATATTTTGAATAGCAAAATATAATAATTCAAAAAAAAAAAAAAAACTATAATAAAAAAAGCCAAAGAGAAGATTTTTAGGATATAAACTTTATTTATATTTCAAGACTATTGATTAGTGATTTTATATATTTCATTTAACATTCCAATTATAATAAATAATTTTTTCTCTTATTTACCAATTCTTTTTGTTGCCCCAAACATTGAACTCAAGGCATAAAATTATTTATTCTTTAATACACACTTCATGGCTCTTTAAATAAGTATATCTTAAAACTTGAGTTAACTATAAAACTAAATTCTTAATTTCAGGGAAAGGTCATTGGAGCCAAAAAATCTCAGGAAAATGTAGAGGTAAGTTTGTGCAATTTTGGTTGCATGAAAATTAATTAGGTAACCTGTACTTAAGATGTTTTTATATAACTTATTTAATATATGTGTGTGGATTAAGTAAAAGAAGGAACAAATCTTTTATTTGTTATCATGAAATATTTACATTCTGTAAAAGTCAGATTTTAGGATATTTTATTTTATCACTTTTAAAATCTGAATGCAGTTGAAGTTAGAATAAATATTGTAATATATTGTTTGTGATTTTTAATTTTTCAAATTTCATTGGAATTAATTATTCAGCAAATGAATATACCACATTCAGTGAAATTTACTTGATAAAGTTAATAGTATATTTACATTTTTTAATATAAATAATATTCCAATGTATAACACAAGTACATTATACAACTGATATACATTAATATATAAATTATTCTCATTTATTATATAAATATATGGGAAAAAATGTAACGATACAAATTTTGCTTTAATTTTTTTCTTGCTCTACTTTTTTAACTTCATAAAAAGATCAAAGGGAAATATTTGTGACAAAAATGTTTAAAAAACACTTCTTAACCAATATTAAAAAACTTCGTAACATCAAGATAAGAATAATCATGCTTATTTATTATATTTATTCAATCATGTAAAGATCATAAATTTATTAAGAAAACATGGGATGATTTATATAAAAAAAATATTTGATTATCGTAAATGTTTTGGTTTTTTCCCTATGTATATGTATTATGAAACAGTTTTTTTGTTCAAAATACCACAAAAAGCTAACCATTTAATTTTTTTGAAGAAAAATTTAAAAATTCATGAGAAAGGTGATTTTAAAATGCTGTTCATACAATAATTGATGTATGCACATGCAATTTGATTTACAAGTATTTCAAACTATGTTTAACAAAAGTTGGAGTGGGTTTTGTGTGATAATGATTGGTATTTGTAAAACACATTTTTTTTATGAATGTTGAAATTTTTAAAAAAAATGTATAATTTCTAAATTTGACTACTTTTTTTAAAAAAAAAGTTTTGCTTTGATTAAAAAAATGTAGGCCAACTTTTGTTACATGTAGTAATAGCAATAATTACAAAATAAAAAAAAAAAAGAAAATAAAGCAAAAGGCACATAAATATTTGAAATGAAGAAAATTAGTGATGTAACGAATGGTAAAAAGATGGACAGTATATATATAGTGCACACTCTTATGGTTGTTTGAACATTTAATCTGTCGGCCTGCCAGCTTGGTGAAGAAAGCAGATGCCAGTGTCTGCATGTGCAAATCTCTTGTTATTGTTTATTATTAACTGTTTGATGTATTGTAACTGTTCAAATTTGAATGTGAAGGAGTTTGAATTTAGAAATGATGAAAAAAAGTTGAAATGAGCTAACCACTGTAGTAATTCTTTGACCACAGTCTTACAGTGATATTTTTCTTACTGTGAAAAATCATTTAAGTATATATTAGCAATTGGAATGTGAACATAAATGTTATAATTCTGGTTTTTTTTTTAACTTAGCTTTTGAATTTTAGGAGATTATAGAAAAATGTGTAAAAAAATTAGGCTAAAAAAATTGACATGATTTTTTAGACCATTTCTAGTTGGTTGAATTTTACTACGCCCCCTTAAGTACGCAAAAATGTTATGAAAAGTTTTTTTTAATACATGTGTGTAATAATTTTTTTTTGTTTCAGAAATTCATCAGTGAACTACTTCAGAGGGCAAAAACTCTGTAAACATCTGGAATGTTTAATGAAGGTTTATGTTCATGTGTTTCAGTCTCTCATGGAATACTTTTCATTTTACATGAACATAATAATGCACAGTGAAAATACATCTTCCATTTGAGGTTATTTATATTTTCATCAACCAAAAGTTATGAAAGAGAATTACAAATTAAATAGCAATGAAAACAAGAAGCCCATATTATATTTTATCATTTAAATGAAACCATATTATTTAAAAAATGTATTTTGTTTTTGGTTTTGTGCTTCAAGACTTTTTTTTCCTTCTACATTAGTTATTCCACATGGTGATTGGATTTCTTCTAAGAATGGTTATAATTTAAAGAATATATTGATATATTTATTAGAGATTTTATTTGTATGCATTCATAATCATGATCTGTGTATATGACACTGAAAGTGTTATTTAAAATAAAATGTGTTTTGTCTCTGTCTGTAGAACTTCTATTTAAAAAAACAAAAACAATAAGATATTCTGTATTCTAGACTGTAATGACATAAACAGTATATTTCAAATCAGTAATCTTCTAGACATCACAATCTTTATCTTTTTTATATCTTTTAATAGAGTAATGCAATAATATGCCTTTCTTAATGTTAATATTTAAATAGCATGCATCTCATTCATATCTGAATCAAAACAGCCTAACTTAAACTGAAAGGTTTAATTTATTCATGTGTAGTTTATTTACCAATTTTAACATATTGTTCAAATATATTTATTTCACTTTAGTGACTTTCACTTGTAAATTATTCTAAATTATTTTTTAAGATTATACAAAACAAAAATTAAACAGGGAAAATATGGAACAATTACTGAAAGGGTTAGGTAAATATAAAATTCAATTTTAAAAATTTATCTATTATATACAAATACAAAACTTTAAGCATAACATTTAAATTTTCAATTGGAATAACTTCTAATTAAAAAAAGCATACAGTGATTACAAAATTATTTGTAAAATAAATATAAAATTAAAGATAATCAAAAAGTTACAACTGATTAAAAATAAAAAGATTTGTTCAATGTATGAAAATAAAATATTCCAACATATCACTAAGACTTTACGAGAAATGAAATAGAAGAATAATAAGAAGTACATGTGTAAGAGAAGAATTTATTATGATTGCATTTAATTTTGAAACATATAAATCTTGTATATAAGATACTTACTAGGCATGTGTTATAAGAGTACCTAGTCTGATGTATCTATATACAAAATCAGTAAATAAATAAAATATGAACTATTTGCAAGTAATATTCTGATTTTCTGAAAATGATATACCACTAAAACAAAAAGAAAATTTTTTAAAAAAATATTCAAGTTTTGGTGGTATATTTTTATATATAAATATATTCGGAGAAATAATTTTCAGCATTAGTTAATTATTAAAGAAAAATAGCTATGTTTTAAGTAAAAATGAGATAAGCTTAGGAAGGGGAAAAAATGCCTAAGATTTCTATATAAAAATCTTCATTTAAAAATTAGATTATTTATTGGATTTATGAACTGTTTCAATATTACAATTTAATGCAATGGAATAAGAGTGCACATTACAATGTGTGTTAATACCAATAAATCTACATTAAAAAAAGAGAATTTAATTTTTAATGTTAGTTAATAGTTACTTATAAGAAAATAGTCAAGTTTTTTTTATGAATAGTAAGAGTTTCATTAAAAAATTAAAAAAATTGGTTTTAAATTAATGAGGGAGAACCTGTACAATGGAATTATTGACACTATAAATGTACCAATGATAAAAATGGAGTAGTGGTTTTTATGTAGTTATTGAAAACTTTATTCTACCCCGAGTAAATTTATATATAAGAAACAAGTACACTAAATCTAGGACCTTTTAAAAACTTTTATACAGAATTAAAATAGCATATGTGTATATATTGCATAAAAATATATATTTAGCAAACTATACTTATATATTACATATATATTTCATGAATTTAAGATGTGAAATTGTACACTTTTGTCTTTAATTTTATACTCAGCTGATGAATTTATACAGTTAACTGCTTCAAAATTAACTAAATAATAACTAATATAGCCAATGTTTTATAACAGATTGCAAAAGAATAGAACATTTCTCTGCATTATAAAAGGTCTACTGCACCAACATGTTCAATTGCAAAACTGCCATAAATATTCATTTGCTAAGCAAATCTGTATTATAAAAAATTGATTAATATTAAATATCAGCATACTTTTTTTCTGGAAAGCAATCAAGATAAAAGCTCACAAAAATATATTGTCTTTAAAAAAACTGAATTTTTTAAACTCAATTATACATTTTTAAATTACAGTGAGAATGCATGTCTGTGTTAATTTAGCAACATGAATAGTGTCAAAAATAATTACAAGTAATACTAAGACTTCCTTAATTTGAAGCATTTTTTGCTCTCTACATATAGAAGCTATAAATATATAAAATCTTTTCCATATCATGTTATCAAGTTTTCCTTTCAGTGATATATATACAAGCTAAATTGTGTAATATAAAAAAATTGATCCATTCCTTACAGTTAAAAATTGACAAATGAACGACAGAAGGATCTAGTTGTCTTTGCAAAAATATACATATATTTGTAATATGTTTATTTCTCTCTTATGTTGTCAAAACAAAAATGATAAAATAAATTTAAAGAAACAAAACAGTATAATTAATAATATCCCAAGAGTATTTTTGAATATGTCTTTTATTTACTATGCAAATAATTTAGAAATATATATATTTTAAAATGTAATTAGATTTCAAGATTTTATAAAAAATAAATTTCTTGATTTACACATTTGATTACATTAGTCCAATATGAATTGGAATGTCTTTCTCATTTGATAAAATTTTTTGTTAAGATTGATCAAACTACTTAAGAAAGGAAAAGCAGAAACTATATTATATAAATATGGCAATACAGGAATAGTTTTCCCACTAATTTCATGTTCAAGCTCGATCTTTTTATAATTTTATTATGAAAGCTACTGTGAAGGTATATAAAGTGTTAATTTGAATTGATATCTATTTATAAAAAATTAAGTATATACAATAATATATAATGAAATACAGACAGATAAAAGAGATTTTGAAAAAATTTGTCAATAGATGGCAGTGTGAATTTAATTTCTAGTATGAGCAATGTATGTGTCAGATTTTTGATTAATATTATCAAAGAATTCAATAAATAAATTTTATGTCATCTTTCTACAAAATTTCACATTTAGTATTTCTTAAAGTATGTATTGTACTTTTCCCAATCTCCAAACACAGGAGTACCAGATTTTCTGGGTATTAAACCTATAAAAAAAGATATTTTAAATTTTAAAAAGTGAGCAGAGATTTTCTATTTCTGAGAAATAAAAAAAAATTCAAAAGAATATGCCTGATGCAAAAAACACATAAAGTAACAAAAGTACTTAACATTATTTTTTTTGAATTTTACTATTTTAATGAAATAACATGTAATATTTTCCTTGAAAAATAATAGCAATTTATAAAATAAAAACAACTAGTTACAATTTGTTCTTTTCAAAATTATTATTACTACATAAAAATGAGATTTAGGCAGTGATAATACTTTTTCCCACTTCAAATAAAAATGTTATATTATTTCTACAATACAATTCACATCAACAGACATAATTGATAGTAAAGACTTGTACCAAATAAGAGGTTGAAGACAAGCAAGTTTTTTGTGGATACACAAAATAAAGAGTACTGAATACTTAATGGGAGATTTTGATAGAAATACATTCAAATATTATGTAAATAGTCCTATTTGTCTCTGTGCATTTCTCTCTCTATACATATATATTAAATTCTCTATATGGAATAATGTTATTTAAGAGAACTATGAACTCTGTTATTAGCAGCAGTGATAATAAAATGTATATCAAAATCTTCAAGTTATTTACACAAGAAAATTTTCAGTATAAATGTAATTAAAACTATTTCAAAAACCGAGAAAGAAAAATAAGGTAAAACACTGAAAAGGAAAATATTTGCTTTTGTTCTAAAAATGTGAAGGAAAAAAAGTAAATTTAATGGATTAAAAATATGGGAGAAAATTCTTGTGTGTTGCTAATTATAGTTAAAATAGTAACAAAAGTTAAAGTGAAAAATATTAATATTTAAAGGAGAAAAGCAAGACCACTCAGTTTCTAAAATCTTCCAGACAGAATCTAAAATATAGGTGAAATTTTTAAGCAAAATAGAATTCTAATTTGACATGTTTTTTTTGTTCCCCAATAAATTAATTAAAAAACTAAACTCAGTGGCCCAACATACTATGAGGGGCCAAGATCTGCTGTGCCCATCTCAGTTTTCCTGACCTTGGGCACAGAGGTGCATGAGCAGATGTTTTGGTCAGGTAGTTAGTGTGATGCGAAATTGAAAGTATTTAGTTCCCAAACAAGCTTGGTTGAAAGGAAGGGAAGAAAGGCTGAGTTGACCTTGCCCAGTCCAGGGTTAGTAAATTAATTACATTTATCAAAAATAATTTTCAGCAGTGTAATACATACCAGCTCTTTGTGCTAGAGCAACTGCTCTTCTAACTCGAAAATGTTGCTTATCACAAAGACCTGTAATATGTTGAGGAATCACTGTGCCATCCGAACTTATAAATTGGCTCAAAATTAAAATATCCTGTAAATGCAATAAAATATATAAATAAAAATAATAATTAAGATTAGAATCACAAAACTTTTGTAAAAATTCTGAGTATTTTACTTTTAAAAACTTCAACAAGAATATTTTTTAAATAGAATTATGCAGTTTTTCTATAGTTTTTTTAATTTAGAAATTAATACTTGATTGAATTTTTCAAAACTGAGCTAAAAGGAAATATTTTGCAATTAAGAACATTCATTGTAAAAGAGATTTATATTAACCAATAAGTTTTTGTATATTCAAAATATAAATATTCTTCAGATAACAATGCTTTGATCTTAAAAATGAAATAGTAGAAATATATTTGATTATAGATCAATGAGATAAGAATAATACAATCTTAGAGAACTCCCTTTGCCTTTCACTATAGACTGATTATTGAAATTTTAGTATTTAAGTCACAAATTTTTCGTACATGCTTTAACTTTTAGCAGTTCACAGCATTTATTTCCAGTTATATAGGCATCTCTTTTTAAAAATTTTATAATGCAAACTTACAATATTAAGACAGTATCCCAAAGTTACATTTCATATCCAAAAAGACATTAATTTGCACAACATTTTTGATAGATTTGGGTCTTTAATAAATAGCTACTTAAATCTTATAATCTAACTAATAGGGCTTGTGATTCTTAAAAATAATTTGGATCCATTTTATTTATAAATTTATGAGTGAAATTTAGACAAGGATACTTTTTGAAGTTTCTCTTCATAAAAAGATTTAAAATCAACTATTAGTAAAAAGAAAAATCAATGTTATATTTTAAAAGTATTAATACAGGTCATGTCTATCCTTGTTAAAAAAGGCACACATATAAATTAAAAATAAATAACTGAAACTCAATTCTGCACAGTCTAGGAATTTAAATTTGTCTTTTTGGTACAATTGAAGATTGCATCAAAATACACGGAATTTAAATCAACTTCAAGAAAAAAACCTTTTTGAAATATTAATGACTATCATTATATACAAATAGCAGTTGTACTGAATTTATGTGAGAAATAAGTTCTATGGCATTATTTTTCAAACAGATTGTAAAAGATAATTTATTTATTTACATTTTGTATTTTGTCAGTAGCCAGAAATAAAATCAAAAGATCAATTCATTTAAAAATACATAATTACATATATATATATTCTCTCTTTTTAAAAATTAACTTTATCTCTGCTTTTTGGTCATGAATGCATACACACACGTGGGAAATGTATATTCATACTTAGAGTGAATTAGAACAATCTCTCACCCACACATTCACTTTTTCAATATATTGATATTACTGTTTGTATAAACTGCTATAAAATCACAAAAATCATAAAATATAACAATACAGATATTTATTTAATAATTACAAAGTTTGGGCACAGAAACTGTAAAGAACTAAGCAGTAATTAAAATTTAAGAAATAAAATGCTGTTTCAGTATTAAAAATAGAAAAGAAATTTTAAATAGAAGAATATAGCATTCAATACATGTGCCTTTTCTCAGAAATATTGCAACTCAATATTAGTAAGACATTCTATTTTGAAACATTTGAGTCCAAATGTGGAACATGAAAAGTACAATGTATTATTTTTTTAATTAGATAAAATTATAAATAATTACACTATTTTCTTTTGTATAAAATATATATATATTTAGAAGTATACTTACTGTATGCCTTACAAAATGCAATCCAACTCTGCATAAAGGACAACCAATTCGATTATGCAAATTGATTACATTTCCTTCTCGTTCTGATTTGACTTTAACACCTTCTATGACAATTTGATTTTCTGTTTCAGTTTTCCTAACTTAAAGTAATAAATATATTACAATTGATACAGCTATAATCAATAAATGCAAAAACAAATAAACTATATACAATTTAGTTTAAAATTAACTGCTTAAAAAATATCGTGAGGTTTCATAACCTATATCTCATTGAGTTTTTATGATAATACATACAGAGTATCTCTAACTATTTTGATTGCATTTTCTTAGTGAAGGAATCCAAATATTTTTAGAATAGAAATGATCATGCAAACAGCTGACAAAATTTTCTTGCTGGGATGCAACAGAAATTTAAAAATAGAAACAAAGCCCAATGTTTTATGTCACAGAAATATCATCAAATTAATTTTATTAGAAACTCATTATATTAAAAAAAACATCACCAAATACTGTGATATGCAGCTATTAGTGCAAACCCTTCCCACACATGTTTGAACATAATAATAATCATGGCAGTATTTGGTGACATCTTCTGATTTGGCAATATTGCATGATGGTATAACATGTAGGGAAGACCTGTGTACATAGGGCCACCCTATTTTATTTGAATAATATTTAGTTCTAAGTTTTATAACTCAGTTGGATGAATGACACCAATTCCTACTTTGGCATTCATTTTGAAATTTTGCAAAAGAAAGCTGTGGCAAGTTATAAACGAAAAACAGTTTTACATGGTCTAAAGCAGTGGTTCCCAAAGTGGTCTATATGGACCCCCAAGGGTCTATGACGACCTGTAAGGGGTCTACGTTAGAGAAAAAATAATTTTGGGGTTCATGAGGATTTACGATAGTGGCTCTCACTAAACCAAATCATGACTTTAATTTTAAAAGAAAATTTAATCAAGTGGAAAACAGATTTATTTTCTAAATATAACAAGATTAATTTGCACTTACGGCCCATCATTTCAGCGTTTTTTGCCGCAATTAAGCTAAGGAGCATAGTATTGGCCGGCCTGATTTTTCTCAACTTGTCACAGACAATCTACAGGCAAATGTCGTTATAACCTACGTTCAACATTTCAATGTCCTTTATTCAGATTTTGAAGCTAGGTTTGCGGTAATTACTTGTAGGCAATGAATTCTTATGGCATATTGAAAAAAAAGACATTAATATATAATAAGAGGGACTGATCAGAATAGGCACTAACGAAAATCTTAAAGTAAAACTTAGAAACTAATATCAGCAATTTTAGAAATACCAGATTCTTCCATTCCATTAAAAGCATTTGTTTGTTGTTCAGTTACTTTATGTAACAGTTATTTTATGTATTAATTTAATTAATTAGCAAATGTGTCTTAAGTTTTAAATACTATACTTCACTGTGGTTAGAAATTTAAATCTTTTAAAGTAAGTACTCTCAATACATAGCTGTCAAAAATAAATTTGATGAATTCGCAGAAATTTTCAAAGCAGAGGGTCTAACCCAAACCGAAAAGCATGCCAAGGGGTCTATGAGACAAAAAAAGTTTGGGAACCTCTGGTCTAAAGTAAAATTTTACAGTTCATCTCTTTTTATTGTTATACAAAGATAAGTCAAATATTTTTCTTTGAATTCTAGTACATAATTTTGTTTCTAACTTTAAGTACTAAATTAGATTTTAAATAAATCCCCTCTCCATCTGGGTTTTTCTGCAGAAGACATTTTGTATGAAATGCCTTCTGCAGAACTATGTACCTAGGCCCTAGGTTCATAGTCTTGTACCTAGGGCCATGGGCCTAGGTACAATTGCAATTAATATTCTGTAATTATTTTATTTTAATTTTTTTTTTATAATATAAAGAGGAAAGTGGCCTTAATTATCTGAACCATTTTGATTTAGTCAAGTTTTTTATTATAATTGGATGTTATTTAAATGAGAGAGGAGTGTATATTTTTTCTGAAACTTACAATATGCTTGATTTAAAAAAAATATGTTTGCTACCATTATTGTTATTATTCAGGATTATTATTTTGTTTACACAAATATAAGAATTCCTTTAATAAAAAAAATTCTTTATAATTATAAAAACAGAAGCATAATTCTAAATTTCTAAGCATAATTCTCGAAGTAAATCCAACAGAGGTGGCCGAAAACCAGGGAGAGGTAGAATCTTGACTGACACTCCAGAAAAGGAAGAAATCAAAAATATCACGCTATTAAAATTGCCAAAAAAGAAAAAGAAAACTTGTGAAAAAACCCGAGTTTGAAATTAAGGCAACTTCATCCAAAGAACTATCAAATATTGAAGATTCTCATTCCACTGATGATGCAAATTCTACAGTAGCTGATGTAAGAAATACTATTGAAAAGGAGGGGGGAGGGTGGGATTTTGTTTAACAAAAGCAGAAGGCAAAAAAACTGAACATTTTTATGTGGCAGAAATCATAGATGTTAAAGAACACTTTAGTGTTAAATTTCTGAAGAATATTGCTCATTGAAATAAGTTTCTTTATGATAGAAATAATAGATGTTAAAGAACACTATAGTATTAAATTTCTGAAGAATATTGCTCATTGAAATAAGTTTCTTTATGATAAAGAAGAAACTTATGAAATTGACAACAGAAATATTGTGTTCAAACTGCCCAAACCCCAATCTGTTAGTGCTTCAGAGAGACAGCTCACTTTTGTAACACATTGCAAATTAAATAGTTGCATGATAAATCAACAGGTTAGCTAATATTGATTCTTTTATTAAATTCATGTGTGTATGTTTGTTTTCTATTGATTACAGAGTGAAACCTAAGTTCCAGGGAAAGGCCCTAGGTACAATGACATCATTTTTTTGAATTTTTTTAAAAACCTTTTATTTCACAGAATTTATTATTTTAAGTACTTACCGTATTTTCCTCTATATAATCTGCAGCGGCGTATTATCCGCAAAGCCTTCTTTTCAAGTAAAAAAAAAACAAAACATTGTATAATCCGCAGCACTTTTTACGGTGAATAATCCAAAATATGAACTGTTGATAATGAGTGCCACATAAGATAAAAAATACACAATATAATCAAAAATAGACATAAGAAATTGTACAGAAAACAAAATTTATTATGAAACATCTTTTTAAAAATGTATGATAATATTTTTTACGATAATCTCAATAAAACAAAAAAATTCTTTGCTACTGCCATCTATGTTTGGAGTTGTTAAACAAAAGTTTGCATGTGGAAAAATTTTTTCTTTTTTTAATTTAGCAAGTTCACAGCAAAAAAATTAAGGTTGAGACTGCTTTCTAATAGTCTCTTTCTTTTAAAATCCATTTATTTATTTCTTCCTCTAATTCTAGCCAGTGAGTTTTTCCACGACGATTGGCTCTTTAACGTCGATCACAATTTACGAAGTTGGTCTTGTTTTTCATCACAAATGGATATTCGATTTGTCGACATTGAAAAACCTTGCAACTTCCCGATTTATGACTATTGTAGCCTTCTCTATACCTTTTAACTTGAAGTTTGCAGTGTAACTTACACGCTTTCAAAGGACGTAATAGCTCAAGTCAAGAGAAAATTGGAAATGGCCCCAGCAACTAGTAACTGTTTTTTCCTTCCGAGGAACCGAATTCGTTTTTGAATGTAATTGGACAAAAACTAGTTATGGTTGAAATACGTCAGCCAAGTCATGAAAGTGCCATCTATTATTTATTTTATAAAACATAAATGGCATTTCTTTCAAAACTTTATTGTTAGCTTTTCTGATCTAGAATGTTTTTTCTCAGATGATCCGCGGCGGCGTACAATATGCACAATGACATTTGAAACGCTTTTAACACATAATCCGCAGATTATATACAGGAAAATATGGTATATTAACTCCTATTGGATAGTAGTTAGTATAATGATGAATGCATATCAGTTTCACATTAAGTCAGTGGCTCTCTTTTTGTGCATTGAAAAAAGTGGCCCAAGGTACACAGGTCTCCCCTAAGTACCAATTCTTTTTATGTAACATTAAGGAATTTGATCTTAATTCAGAATAACTGATTTCACTATTTTATAGAATAGCATACTTTATTATACCTTTAATAGTTAGTACAAGCAAATTAATTTCATTTTAATTAAAATAATTAATTTCTTTTTTCAGAAATGAAACATTTTCCATATTTTCTCTCCTACACAGCAAATAGTTTTTGGGTACTTACGTATTATCATTGTACACCATGGTATCATAACAGTAAAAGAAAATAACAATTATTGAAGGTTCAACTCTAAATACATGAATATGTAAATTATTTCACTAATTGCCTGTTTGACATCATGGGGCGATTCACGTGGCACAAAATTGGCTGAGGTGACATTAATATGTAAACTGCTTAACAATCTAAAGTCAAAAGTACCCATTTATGGACATTTTTTAAAATTTTAAAGACCAGTTTTATAAATACAGGCATGGTCTTGAAATATTACCAATAGCTGTGAAAATTGGATTATTTATTTTTTAGAAAATGCCTTCTGAGTTTGATTCAGGCATTTTGACTTTAGGCAAAGACAGCCTCAAATTCTGTACCATCTGATGGTACTTATGTATTATTGCAACAATGCCAACCACGATTTCCTATGTGTTATACATGCTGAATTGGCAACCAGGTGCTTTGTTTCATATAATGTCGCCAATAGGTTGCGATAATACGTAAGTACCCATCTAATATATATATCTATATTGTAAAAGGAAACAAGCTTGAAATCTAATACTGGTTATCCCTTATGAAAGTCAAGCTGGTAGCCATATTTATACCATTATTACCAAGAATTAATAGTGTGTATTTCTTAATATAATTAAAACCTTAAAAAACTTTAATTGTAAAATAAATATTTTAATGAACACACATAATTACGTATTAGCATCACTGCAGCAAAATTCACACCACGTGAACTGTGATATAACAAAATGATTCTTACGTGTTTTATTTGAAAATAAAATAATAATAAAAAGTTGGATTTTGGTGGAAAACGGCATAATTTGCAAGGTGCAAATTTATCTGCAATGTTGCTAATGTGTAAGTATCCTAATTTGTATACCTGATTGTAAGCGTATTACTTATAAATTTCTGCTGTGACTTGAAATTTTGGAATAATAAAAATATGGTGATTTTCAGTAAATAGTATGAAAAACAAGGTCATGAGATATTTTACAAGAAACATCTGTATGCCAAAGTACATTTGCACAAAACAATATTGAAGTGAGAAAGGAGGATGACATGAGTGAGGCAGAACAGAAGGAAAGAATAAGATAAAAAAGTAAATTTTTGAAGCAAGTGAATGTTTCTATTATTAGGAGTTAAGTCATCACTTACTGAGCACTATTTGATTTGGAAAGACTATCATAATTTTCAGAGAAGGAGTAATTAAGAATTTGGCACCAATTACAAAATAAATTTTGCCAAGTTAAAAGATTGGTACTCACTGATCACAACAATCTTCAACTCTATTAATAACTCCCCAATAGGTTGCAATACTAAGTACTAGAAGATTCTATATTCTATCTATATCAGAATGTTTAATGAGTCAAACTTAAATTGTTTTATAATCTCCTTATACATATTTATCAATTACACATATATGATAGTGAGTTAGAGGATAAATACAATGGATTAGGAGTATTGCTTCACATTTCATAGACAGATAAGATCGAACAGCAAAGGTAACTAGAATTTTGATTGTAATAAATTGAATTGAAAATAAATGAGTTCAAAACGATATATTGAAAGAATACTGAGAAGTTTGGTTCACACCTAGGAGAGCCCCCACCCTTGGCGCGAATTATTTTGGTTGGCGATAATTGCGCCGTCATGGTAACCTTGCTTTTTTAAATACAACATATGGCAACCCTAACTTTTTCTAGAATTTTCGTCATTTGTGGGCGCGCATTTCAAATTTCATTTTGTTGTTGGGCACCGGGTTGAAAGTATGGCTGCGCTTGTAAGTGAATACACGTTAGAATTTTTTACGTTATTGAATGCTAGAGGCAAGAAAGAATTGATTGAATGGTGTATGAAAGAAGGATTAATTGCTTCAAGTTATGAATGTCCTAAATGTAATGAGCAAATGGGATTAAATGAACGAAAGAGTTGTTTTGGATGGATTTGAATGGAGATGTCGAAAAAAAGGTGTGAATACACATTATGTTTGCAGAAGTATAAGAAAGAATTCGTGGTTTTCCAATAGTAAGTTAATCGGCAATAAAACGTTTTCTCCGTAATCACACCAGCCACGTAGAAGGCATGTTCGACCATTACCTCGCTGAGTATTTATGGCGGCGCTCTCGCGATCACTCACTCAGCGACGAGACTTTCCAGAATTTTTAAAAGCAGTTGTTACACTTTATCAACAATAAGAAAGTAAGTGCTGTTGTGTTATATTTTTTATCTTAAATGTTAAATTTCTGTATTGTTTACATATATTTTCATTGCGCATCCATCTTATACTGCTATATTTACTTGTCACCGTTGTCGGGTTTGCTTGGCGCCATTTCGTTTTAGCTTGGCGCTTTTTCCGGTTTGACGCCAAGGGTGGGGGCTCTCCTAGGAGTTTACCAGAAGTTTTATATTTCCCAATAAGAAATTATAATTAGGCTTTTTCAGTTCAAATACAAATAAGACTTACGGATATAATTTGGAAATTCATGTAATTATATTGGCAAGTTAATTTTTTATCATTATAGCCAGATGGATTCACATTATGGTTGGATCCTAGCAGTACCCACACCCTTGGCGAAAATTACTTTGGTTTGCGACAATATTTTGCCATTTTGAATTTCGTCATTGGGCACTGCGCTGGAAGTATGGCTGCATGTGTGAGTGAGTATACCTTAAAATTTTTTTCTTTGTTGAATGAGAAAGATAAGAAAGAATTAATTGAATGGCATATGAAGAACGGATTGATTGCTTTGAATTATGTATGTACTAAACATAATGATAAAATGGGATTATATGAACAAAAGAATGTTGTTTTAGATGGATTTGAATTTAGATGTTGAAAAATGGTGTGAATGCGCATGATGTTTGTAGAAGTATAAGAAAGAATTCGTCGTCTGCTGTTACACTGAACCCTCCACTTGGAAAAGATCAGCAGTAAGTGCTGTTTTTTTTATCTTAAATATTTTTGATCAATTTCTGTATTGTTTACATATATTTTCATTACACATCCACCTGCTGTCATTGTCGTTTTTTTCGGTTTGTCGCCAAGGGTGTGGGCTCTCCTAGGATCTAAACCAAATTACAGTTAAAGCGTTTATGAAGAATAAAAGATACGCAAAGGTAAAATGATCACGTGGAGTTATTACTATCCACGAAGATCTGCCAGAAGCAAAGAAAATTTCACAAATCGATAAGATACCTATTATATACAAAACCTCAGAAGCGGCTTTTTTATATTTCTATTTATTTTCACTGTGTATTTCGAGCAAAATGCGTACAATATGTAACTTTTAAGTTTAAGAATACAAAGTTAAATTATATAACTCATACCTTCCCTTAGAAATTTAGCAGATGTGATCGAAAACGCCCGAAAATTATTACATGATGAAAACAAAGTGGTAAGCAGGTTTTTATATTTACATAAGTTACGAAGACCTAACGTGTGATTTAAAGCCATGTTTTAATATTTACAAATTATGAAAACAAACTATAATGAAAACGCTATTGCCAGATGCAAAAGACTAAAAATCGTAATAATTATTTACCACCAAATGAAAAACAAAGATAGAATCATTCAACACAAATCGCTCCAGCTTATTCACAGCCTGATGCATAAGAACATAAATTTAAATAAAAAAGGTTTCTAAATAGGATTCTTTTTCTTTGTAGTACTTAAAATCATTAGAATATTTTTGCTCATAGATGCTATCAGTTACTTACTAAGAGGACTTGTATTAATGTACTTATCTTAATTTAAGGCGGCAATATTCATGACCGATTTGGCCCAAACTAAAAATCTTAGTAAAATTCTAAATTTTCTAGTCTTTTCCTAGATAATTTGTTGCACGAATATAGTAATTAAAGAAACCTAAAATACAAAAACGAAAAGAAAACTAAAGAGGACGTTAGTAAATGAGGCGGTATTTGCTTTATAGTTAGTTACTTTTGTTAAATATTATTCAATTAACCAACAAGTATTTAAGAGCCAATTGAAATCAATAGAAAAGCAAGATTCAGTATTACCCGATGTTGTTTTTCTTAAATGCAATACAAATATGTTTACATGTCATATTGCCTAGGACATGTAAGTTTCTGAAAGCACCACTGAACCCAAGAGCCACCCATCCAGTATAGTGGTCAGTAACACAGACTACGGTACCTCAGGGTCTGGGTTCGGAACACGGTGAGGAGAAGGCATACATGTTTATAAATGTATGGTGCCTTCGGGGCTAAATAGCCGTCGAGCCAAATGTCCTCCCGTGAGGTTGGTGGAAGGGGAGGAGAGGTGGGAGGCCTCTGACCACCCCCAAAGTGTTCTCCCTCAAAATTGGGGTGGAACCGAGCAAAATCGTACGATCACTTTTATGGTGCTCAAAGCTATGGCTAACGGCAGGCGTAAAAATCTAGCCCTTAGCTGCGATGAATTTCGTGGGCCTTGATCTAAAGTTACTGTCGATCAGGTGGCATAAATAACAACAACGAACCCAAGTAATAAAAATTATCCTAAGAATGAATGCTCAAAAAATTTGGCATAAAATATTGAAGTGACCCCAAACAATAATCTTGAAATTTATTGTAGTGATATTTCGTTACAAAATGAAGTAATACTTAACTCCGAATCTATCATCAGCATTTTAAAAGGATAGCTTAAAATTACTTAATAACTACTTGTTTTCTAACCATGAAAATATATAATGTCCAATGTTATACCTCAATTGATAAACCATTTTATATCGGAAACTTCAGCTTCATAAATACCATCGTTATGAGAAATCACTTCTATATTGCACAAATTCCAATTTAAGTTCAAGAGAACAGAGGGGGAAAAATAGCCAAAGTTTATGAAGTTTGTTTCAGTTTGAAATATTGAAATGGAAGAATATTCTGTTTTAGAATGTACTTGTATTAAGTGTTTCAAAGAAATGATTAGTTAAGTTGTTTTGTTTAACACACATGCACACACTGCATTTTACTCTAAGGTTTCTTACGATCGATCTGATTATGAAGAATTTAAGACTAACTCATGCGTCCCCACATGCACTGGTTGGAACAGCGTATAAGTTCACATAACGAATTTATTTCTGTGCGATGACAATGTTTTTTCGATCTTAGCCTGAGAGGGGAAAAGGCGAAAGTCGGAAAGTTAATTTATAATAGGGTTCCTTCAGGCATGATCAGCCATGGTATGAATGCGTGACGCCGACCAGACGCTGAGCCCATTGGCAGCTCTTGGTCCGAAGTTATCTAGCAATCGAGTAGTGTAAATGGCAATTGTTTGATGTAACAACCCCGTGCTCACATTAGAGTAATGACCCAATGCCGTGCTGCCTAAAGAACAGTTATTTCAATGGGGGTGGGAACAGGGACGGCCCTAGTATCTCTGCCACCCCAGACAAAAATGGAAAATGCCGCCCTTCTCTCCAAAGCAAAAAATTATAATTAAAAGAGATAAATTATTCACATAAGTACACACCTATAAAACTTGAATAATTCCTGCAAAGACGGCATAAGACAATATATATTATTGTATAAATCTTAAAAAGTACAAAATTATTCGAAATTAAGGACACACAATTACCGTTTACTATTTCAAATGAGTAATATGTAAAAGAAGGAATCGTCTATTTCAACAGACCAATTTCTTCAAAAAAACATCTACTAATGGGGGCATCACAAGCGTTTATTTTAACTTATAGTAACTACACTAAAGGCTAAAATAAACCATTTCCTGTAGCTCTCTATCTGCCAAAAACTTATTACCCTAGTCCTCTTTTGGATAGCTGACACCGGACATCGTATGGGTGAAAGGAATGTCCGTTGTGAACCCTCGCCGGTATTGGGAGTAAGTTATTAGTGAAAGGTGTGTAAACACATATCAGATTTCGTGATTTAACATCTAAAATCCCATCTAGAGCCTTTTAACATAAACAAAAACTGACATTAAACATACAGAGCACAAGATAAGGAAATAAGATACGTTAAATAAAATACTAAATTTACATCCAATAATATTCAGAAAATATATAAAAAATTTTGTAAGGAAAAAAATGTATTTTTCGAATTCGATCCAAATGCCGCCCTTAAAATTTGCCGCCCCGGGCAGAGGTTCGGTTTGTCCAACCCTAATGCAGCCCCTGGTGGGAAAGGCAAGAATGATATCTGGTAAGGGGAATGGGATCAACCCTACAGCACCAACTCCAGAATTTCCTTTGTGTCAAGACAGGTAGAAAATACTTTGTGAGTAAAGAAGGAAGTGAATCAATGTGTGTTTAGGTCTCTCAGTCCGGTAATTTTGACGGTCATTAAAATTCATAGATATCGATAAAAACTTGCGGTCGGAAGGACCGTCGGTCTTATGAATCCGTGACCTAGCTAAATTACTTTATAGCCCCCTTACTACAAAGACCCCTCCATACAATAAGTATTAGTAATAAAAAGTTGGCAATTTTATAAAATTAACCCAACTTTTTGATCCAATAATTTAACAGCTACACTTACTCTGTGACTGACGAATATACTCGCCATCGCTCGATTTCCATGACACACATAGTTACTCACACTCAAACGGGGGTTCCACAGTTAACTGGTTAAATAAAATAAGGCCATTAATTATTTTTAAGAAATTGATTTTTAATTATTATACACGAAAACTGAGAATGCTTTTTTATGTGTTTACTAGATCAACAACTTACAAAATATAAACTGTAAATTTTAATGCCAAAATGCTCTTTTGAAGAGGGGGGGAAACACCGTATTTTTTTTTCTCATTCAGATTAGAAGAATTTCTTCAAACTTTTTCTAACATTATGCAACAATGCAGTATCAAAATTTTACTCTTAAGAAAAATACAGAATCTCTTAGACAAAAAATTTCGAATTCCTATAAGAAAAATTTCAAAATTTTTGGGATGTGAAGATGCATAATTCCGAATTAGACAAGTTTTAAAATGAATTTTTCTTTAAGTTCATAATTTTGAATACGTCATCAAAAAGTGACAATTATTTTCATTCTGTATTTTTTAAAAAAAGAGGGGAGTATAAGGGGGAGGTCATATAGAAAATAGGTTGTGACAGCTTACACATGTATTAAATACGCTATATAAATAAATGCATCAAAAAGGAATCTTTCTTTGCTAAGCCAAATCAATACATAATTAAAATATTAATTTGAAATTGAATTCTAACATATTTGGCTTTAAATTGATGTTTAAACTAATCTCAGGGGCGCAACAGCCCTTAGAGGGCAAAAGCCTACTGTGCCGAACTCAGTTTTCATAACCTTGGGTACTGAGGTACAAGAGCAG
The DNA here is from genome assembly GCA_019973935.1 of Trichonephila clavipes. Taxonomy (NCBI): domain Eukaryota; kingdom Metazoa; phylum Arthropoda; class Arachnida; order Araneae; family Nephilidae; genus Trichonephila; species Trichonephila clavipes. Next base: position 70,357 of record BMAU01021206.1, on the reverse strand, counting down.
ATGTTCCGGTCAGGGGGTCAGTCTTACGTGAAACCCCCAGTGTTTAGTTCCCAAGCAAGTTAAGTATTCATTTATCGACCCACTGAAGGGATGAAAGGCTGAGTCGACCTTGTCTAGCCCGGGGTTTGAGTTCCGTACCTGTGTCGTGGATTCGCGATACGTTACCACTCGGCCACTGGGCTTTAATGCTCATAAGAACTGAATATTTAAAAATAATATGACCCAAGTTATATACTAAAATCAAATTTCTAAGAATATATAAATCGAAAATGGTTTAAAAACTTGTATCCAGTAGACACAATATAAGAGATAATATTGTTAAAAAAATATTTGTTTTGTGTGTGAATGCTTTTCAGTATGGTCACGATGAAAATAGATACTAGATTGTGCTAAATACACACAAGATTCATTCGAATAAATTGTAATGAATAAATAATATTTGAAAAGAATAGTTGGAAGAATTTTATGATAATATATATATATATATATATATATATATATATATATATATATATATATATATATATATATATATATAATTACTTTCCATCTTACAATTTCATATTCAAATTTACAATTTATAGTTAATTTAAAAATCCTCTTATTGAAATATATATTTCCTTACTTGTATTGTTTCAAAAACAACTAATTTTTAACTGAAATATTTTTTATAATTCGAAAAAATCCTTTTGAATTTTTTTAGATGATTAAATAAAATTAAAAAATTAAAATAACGTCATATATCATTTTCCGATTGTAAATAATTCAAAAGGCTTTTTATAACTTGAATTGCAAAAGAAAAAAATATGGAATGATAGATTTGCTATATAAAAATTCAGAATGTAAATTTAAAAACAAAATTAAACTTTAATTTCATCTTTAAGTTTTTTAAAATTAATTAAAATAACAATAAAATTTAATTTTGTAAAACTTGTTTGGAATATTTTTGGAATTTTTACATTTGTAAAGTTTATATGTATGATAGCGTATGAAAACATTATTTAGTAATGAATGTATTATAGATTATAAATAAATTTTTGACTCACATAAATGCACATAAATACACATAGATATAAACTTAATTGGCAAGCTATATAATATATCTACATATTATATTTAAACAATGGAATGTATTTTTCATAATATAGCATAAGGTAAACTGAAAAAAAATATTACAAAAATATAGATAACAATACTTAGAACACCTTATTTCATTCACTAATCACAACTGTTTTACACAAAAAGGAGCGTCAATCAGTTTCGGTCGTTTTCTTGTCAGATCAGCCAAAAAAGAAGAGAACTTTTAGAAACTACAGAAGGGAAAAGAAAAAATAGTTGGCATTTATCTCCCTTTCAAGGATTGCCACTCGTCCGAAGCAAAAAGATTTAGAAGGAAAAAGTAAATAAATAAATATAAAATACGAAGATTGTCCTAAATACTTTAGAACATTAATCGTTAGGTTTTTCGAATGAATTTCGGTAAGAAAAAATGAATTTAGAATTCCTATATTTTTTTTATTTGAGATAAGGCATACATAATTCTAAGAAATATTACTTCGAAACAAAAATGTAATCATTACGATTATATTTTAAAATCCGAATGGTCTTTTTTATTAATTTTTAGTTCTGTTATGTATAGTCTGAGAATTTAAAGAAAGTAACAAATTACAATTTTGATCACAGCTACTTAAAGCTTATAATAAAGGTAATTTAGACATCTTGTATAAAATTTTATATTTCTGTTCTTGTAAAAATTCTATTTAATTAAAATTATTTAAGTAAAGTGCTTTTTAAATAAGAATGCTAAAAAATGAAATTGATTACATAACTTGAGATTCGAAACCTTTGGGAAATACATTTAATGTAGTAATGCATTTTTTAAAAAGAAATAATGGATTTGAAATAAAAGTAATTAAGAAAAGAAACTTTAATTAAAAAGTATTAAATAAATGTGAGTATACATAACAAAGAGAAAAGAAAAAAAAGGCTTAATTAGAATGATATATTTCGGACACTTGTATATATATAATTTTACTTTATATTCTAAATTTATTTTATTTTTAGGAAAGATTATCCGTCCTGTATAACACTCACAAAGTTTAATTATTATTATTTTTTGTTATTCAAATACATTGAGAATAATTCATTTTTAGTATTTAGCTTATGTGTTTTTACATAGTCGAAGTTGCAAAAATTATGCACACAAACAACCCCTACCACTTTTGTTTGTCTTTCACCGTAATTTTTTTGTTAAATTATTTAATTGAACAGTAGATGGATTCTGGTGCGGACATCGTTGATTTGAGCCAACTAAGTATGTCACTTTTTTAGAATACAGTTACTATAATTTGAAGTACATCCTGTTGCAATTTATTGTTTTAACTTGTCTTTTCATTTTTCAGTGAGTAAGTGAAGCCAAATAGTGCAAGCGTCACACTAATCGGATACAGGAGAGCTTTTGGCGACGGACCTCGTCATTTTGAACTATGGTCAAGTGACGAGGATAACACCTGAGCTGGCACCCCCTTCTCCTAACTACCACACCAACGGGAGGAAGTGTGAGCCTCGACATATTTGACGTGCATCCGCCCCTTCTGCGCGGCGGGTCTCCGTGCAGGAAAGCGATGCACGTTAAATCTGTCGAGAGCTGAAACGTCCTCCCATTGGTGTGATGTGGTAGTTAGGCGAGGGAGTGCCAGCTCAGGTGTCGTCCACTTCACTTGACCATGGTTAAAATGACGTGGTTCGTCCCCAAAAGCCCTCGTGTAGCTGAACAGTGAGGCGTTAATATTCACTCACTCGCACTGTGGGTCTTCTGAGGTACTAGACTCTAACTCATGACACGCCAGCCACGAGTCCGTTTCCTAGACTACTATGCTACCACGTTCCCCGTTTTTCAGTCAGAGGGTCGGTTCAAAGGTAATTGGATGGTAAAAAAAGCACTTCCTGCAAAGAATTTCTTAATAACTTTTCATTGAAAATGTTTTTTTATAGAAAGGATGAAAATGTTTAAATAGAATTATTAAACGTCTGGATTTTCTTATGGCAATTCGTAGCGTAGAAAAATACTCCTGTTAATTCAGAGTAAATTTTTGATATGTGTAAAATGCCTTCTGATACCGCTAAGAAAAACAACACTCTTATATATGTATTTGTTGCAAAATTTAATAAATATTTCCTCTGGAGTTGTACCAAAGTTTATCTCATTATTTAAATCACATATAGACAATCCATTTATTTATTATTATTTTATTATTTATTATTTTATTATTATTATTTTAAGTACAGTTCGAATGAATTAGTTTTTAGTTTCAATCTCAAGAAGTTAGAGATTGTTTAGAAAAGATTATTTGCAATTTTTCGAGATACATAAATTAGAACAAGCAGCATTACAATTAAGTATCAAAAATGCTTTATTTAACAGTTTTTTTCTTGAAAAAATTATATACTCGGAAATTAATTTTTATATTATTAATTAGTTTTTCAGTGAATGATTTTAAAAAGCTTTGGCCAAGAATAAGATGCGAAAAACTTCAAAAATCCCTTTAAACTTCAGGTTCGAATTAAATCATTTTAAAAACAGGCTTTATAAAAGATCAAAAACTCAATTTTTGAAAAGAATATTTAAACTCTCTCGCATAAGAACTATATCACAGACGAAAATTGTTCAGAACCAGTGACACAATATATACATTTTTTTCCTTTGGTCCTCAACTTTCCTTAGCTATACGTCAAGTAAATTTTCTTTTTATGTCTGAGCACGTAAAATGCATACCTCATATCCTTTAAATCTAGGCAATATCCCAGTATAAGTGCTTTTCATAACCTCTATTTTCCACTGTTCCGGAAATGTGCTCTCAAAGGACTGGGGAAACATTTTTTCTTGCGAGTTTCCTCCCAAAATGTAACAGTATTTCAGCTAGATAGGGTAAATTGTATCTCTCCTATTTGATATTGGTTTCATGTAGAATACAGATAAGCTTAGACTTTCATAAGATTTTCATTTCATGTTTTAATAACCAACAATGTAATAAAACGAACTCGTTTATACTATAAATATTGATATTTGTAACCAAAATTAGCTAATAAATATATTCTTTTTTTTAATCACTCTTTGAGTCTATATACATAAAAAAAGCGATTTCCTCTCTCATCACCAGATCATCGGAACTATAAGATCTACAGACTTGAAATTTACTAAGTATGTTTCTTTTAATAAGTAGATATCCGCTAAGAACGGATTTTTCGAAGATCGAACTCCCAAGGAGGGTTGGGGAAGTTTTATAGACAATTCCTACTTTGGAGCTATTAAATCTACAGATCTAAATTTTGATAAGCATGTTTCCTTTGTTGAGTAGACATTGTTTGCGGGGGTGATAAAGACAAAAAAAAATTCCGTTTTTGAACAGTTAGACTCATAGACTTAGAATTTCATAAGCATGTTTCTTTTAATGAGTCGAGATCAGTTAAAAATGGCGTTTGAAAAAATCGACTACAAGGGAAGGTGGCTACAGCGATGTGCATGATAAACATATTTCTGTTTAAAAAATTTGTCTTGTCCTTTTTAAATCAAAAAGCGAGTGCTATAAGAATATTTTTCAATGTAATTGAAGGCTTGATGCTAGGAAGTTAACAATAACCCCAAAAAAGAACGAATAGTCTAACAATATCATGAAATACCCAATGAAACAGGAGGGCAACGGTTAGTTAAGAATACATTTGTATTATTTTTACAAGATTAATTTGCTTTTCAGTAAATATTTTAACACTACACGCGCGCGTAAATAAATGGAAATGAACTTCGTAATTTGACGCCTCGGTTGGGTGACGAGGATGACATCTTTGGTGGAACTTCACCTACATTATCAACCTTCTACATTATGAAACTCGAGGACACACACATTTAAGTGCAACTCCTGTAGGCATTTGTGTGTGTGCATCTGCTTCTTTAATGAAAAGAAATGATACATCTTCTGTAGAATGCAGGCTCGAACTTATGATTCGTCACATACATTTCCCCCACGTGACTTCTGACTATCATTTGGCTACAGTGACCTCCAATAAGATTAAGCAATGGGATTTTTTGCAAAAAAAAGTAACGTTTGAATGTCTCCAAGTGTAAAATTAAGTGCACAATTTAAATGAATAACAAAAAATGAATGATGGTCGCAGATTTTTATTACATAACTTAAGTAGATTTTATTAAAATGAAATAAAATAACTAAATGATGTTTCGAAAAGAAAGATTAAAAATGATATTTTAGTCTAAAAAGGATAAAAAGTCTTACATTCATGTACTAAAATTGTCAAGAACAAATATTCATAATTCCAAATGAGAAGTATAATACTTAAAACAAATTTATAAGTAGAAACTATCAATTTAATATGTGTTTTATAACGAAACATCCTAATATAAAATATTTCCAAAAACTTTGTGAGGTCAGCTTTTGTTTTTAATATGAATAAAATATTTTAAATAATTACACTTATATATAATATTAAGGTATCCGACTACGCGCGTTCGGAACCATGATTTTAAAAAAAGCACATAAATAGATAATTTCATGATATTTAGTGTCACTTAGATTAAAATACATGCATAAAATTGTTTTAAGGACATTAAAAAAATTATTTAAATACAATATTTTGGCAAAAAAATTAACTTAGAATAACCTTTTTTCAAAACATTCTCCTTTTATAAAAAAAATGCTCCTATAATAATAATATTTTGCCTTTTGACAGCTGAGACTTCTCCAGAGAATCTAGTTTTGTAGACGCATATTAAAGTAGTAAGCCTAATAATACCCAAGACGCTGTCAGTTTACTATCAAATTTTTCTCCTCTTTCACAGGCTTTCAACCTCAACAATATTCGTTACTCGCGAAACAATTTCTGGTATTCTTTGGACACATTCCTCATCTTCTATTACAGCCTTTATTCCTTCTCATCTTGGAATAAAACGGTCACAATTTATCAGGAATCGTGTTGGAAAGATTATGGCACACAGAATAATATACGGACATTTTATTATTTTTTCATTTTATAAGGATTTTTCGAATAATCAAAATTTAATCCTAAGCCTAACGTTAACGCACTAAAACCTAACGCGATTAATTTTTTTTATAAAAAAGATTTTTTTTCTATAAAAAAATAGAAAATGCAAATGCTGATGCAAGAAAGAAGATAAAGATGGTGTTACAAAAAAGTGATCGGACATTAAAACATTTTCGAATAAATTCATCAATAAAAATATTATCGTTTGCGATATTTTTTTATTTATACAATCTGGAGACGCTTAAAATATCGTTTCACTTATCTTTGCTTGTTTACTTCGCAAAAACATCATACAAAATATCGGAAATGACTCTTACACGTAAGGAAACAACGAACGACGTTCGAAAACAGATTACTTTTCATAACAGAACAGGTAAATTACTTCAAAATATTGATAAAAATTCATTGCACTAAGCTGTTTGCTTTTTGATAAAACTCTCTAAAGAACAAAAAACAAGAAAGAAACAGTACTTTGGTAAAACTACCTCGACGTGATAAAAGGTTTACTATTAGAAAAATTGGGAAAAATCAATGATAGGGCATTGTAAAAATTTATGCTGAGCTTATATAGGCCATAAGAACAACTCTCCAATTATGGAAAATGAACATACAAGTGTTTGAAGGGAATTGGAATTTAAAGAGACATTAAAATAAATAAAAACTAAAAATAATGATTTTCGAGGAATAAAGGAATATCGGAAAAGATATTGCAAAAAATTAAAAAAAAAATATTTTAAGACAACATGTTTAAAAGCTTTTGTGAATGTCCAGAGAAATCTTATTATTAAATTTCTAAAAATTATTATTAATTAATAATTAAATTAGTATTTTCTGATTTGTTTTTCAGCAATTTTTTCAAAATGTTTGAAAAAAAGATTTTGTGATGTTAATTTTTAATTTTTTCAGAAAAAAAAATTATTTTGTATTTAGAATACTTTTTACAGTTGTATTGAGGATAGAATTTGGCTCTATTAAAAAAAATTCCTGTTGGGAAATATCCCATTTAAATGTAGGTAGAACACTAATTTCTAGAAATTTGAAAGTGTATATTTATTTGTTTCTGTTTGCTTAAATCATGTCTAGACCAAAATTTTTGTTTGAAAAAAAAAACGACTTTTTTTTCTGTAAATTTTATTTTGTTTGAAAAAGTTGAATAATTTTTTTTAAGTCCTGTCTTCGGACATTTCATTACACCTTTAGCTACTTTTTTTTTGCGTATAAGTTCGCCTGTTGCTAGGAAACGTGGAATCTTTTACTAGACTGTATAACAATAATATTTCTTTATTTCTTACTTATGTTTAGAACATATATATTAAACACTTCAATAAACTTGAAAGCTTTGATGAATCTTTTTTCTTAGGATATTTCACAAAAGAAGATTTTTATCAACAATGTGAAGGGAGTGTTGAATTCAACTTCAGATCCGAATGAAAAAGATGAGAGAATTGGAAGGAGATATACTTAATGAAAATAATGAGAAAAAAAATGAAAAAATGAATAAGTTTTGGAGCTTTTATGCTCTTGGAAAAAAATACTTACACAGGTTCTAAGTTTCCAGAAAACAGAAAAGCACTTTCAATTAGTTTAGTGTTTTTATACTCGCAGCGAAAAAATTTACCTTGAGAAGATTACTAAAATTAAATTCTCGGCATCATAGAACTAAATGATTTTATTTTGAAGTTTATCTTATTTAAGAGATACAAACATTTGAAATGTATATAAAAATATATACCTAAGAAAGAATTAAGTGCTTAAATATCCATTTATACATAAAAAATAAAATAAAGTTTCATGAATATTAAATATTCTGGCTTTTAGCAGTTTACAGATTTTGACAGAATAAAGAATTGCGAAGAAGATATTTGCATTAAAACAGTTCTTGAATTGATATAGTGCCATGTAATGAATGATCAGTAATAAATAAGTAGAATATTTTGCAAGTCTCAAATATCCAGTTGAATAGTAAGATCCAAAATTGAAAAGTATTTCCCCTTTTTAGAATTCGTGGAAGGGGGCGGGATTAGAATTCGTTATACATTCACACGCATGGATCCGTGAGCATTATACAAGTTTCTAAAATAATAATAATAAAAAAAACTTGCCTCTTCTTTATAACTAATCGTTTGAAAAACGCAAATCGATAACGAAAATTTTTTTTATCGTCACGATTAAATTATTTAAAATTTCTTTTTTCCGCTTCCTTTTTTATTCCTCCCTAGAAACCTATTTTTCAACTATTTTCTTTTAGTTTTTTAAGTTAATTCAATTGGTATTCGAAACGAATCAAGCAGATAATAGTTGACCCACAAAATTTTCTACTAACACACTCATCTGATACGCTATTAATTTACTGATGTAAGAAACTTTCATCTCGTTTAAATGTTATCGCGAATTCGACCGCAAAAAAAGTTTGAAGAAAAATGAATATGCCCAAAACAGCTTTAGAAGAGTAAGAAACCTCTATACCGACAATGTTAAATTGGGTGTTTTCGATGTACCATTTCTCAAAATCTGTTATATGTATCGTAAAATCCGGCGTATAACGCGCACCCCCTTTTTAACGAAGACATCTGAAATATTAGAATACATTGCTTTTATGTTTTGAGGTCATTTATTTGAGGTATTATCTCAGACTTTTGAAAAATAGTACACTTCTAGAACTACAACTCTTTTAGCTCATAAGGCAAGTCGTTTCTTTTAAATAAACAGTGTTTCGATACATGTTGAAGTAAATTTTTTTTATACGCATCTCTTTTGTTATTTTTAACGCAATCGTTTTTATACCCGGCGTATAACACGCACCCTTAATTTTCAATCTTATTTTTTTGTGTTCAAAGTGCGCGTTATACGCCGGATTTTACGGTACATGTTTGAAATTTTTCATACAATAAAAGTACACATTTCTCATTATACTAAAATGAGCTTTTAGCTAATTTTGAATTTTTTCCTAATCTATAAAGTATTTTACCAAACATAGTGAGATTTTACCCATTTTTCACATAAAAAATTGTAAAAAATAATTTCTTTGGTTTCTTACAAAAAGCTCATTTCTGTATATGTTAGCCATCATTATAATCAGTGGTCGTCAAACTTTTTGACCTCATGGACCAGTAAATTTATAATTTAAATCCCACAGACCACTAAAAGGATTTTTGAATGTTAAATATATTTATAAAAAAAAAAAATGTGATCTAAGAATGCAATCGATGCATCTTAAAACATAACTTAACGTGATAAGTGAGTATATTCCACATTTTTTTTGGAAACCAGCGAAATTTTCTCGTGGAACACCACTTTGGTGACCTCTGATTATAATTATATCATAAAAAATTTACATACCTGTGGACACATGTTTTGGTTCATATCAGACGTTCAATTTTTAAGGAAAAACGAAGTACACTTTATTTACATTTTTCACCAATGAAATGGGCGTGGTCCAGTTTCAGTGATTATTTAAAAATAGGTTTTAAGGACTTCTAATTACCCTAGAGGTTAAAGAAAAGTTAAAATCCATACAATTTGAAAATGTAAAAGCCTCAAATGGTCAAAAAATAAGATTTTAGCTTTCCAATACCTCTTAAATTAGCTGTATTTTATAAAAATATTGTTTGTAAATATAATCAAAAATACATACATAAAAAATTTTGGTATTTTACAAATGTAATTTTTTACAGTTATTAAGATTTAATTTTTTAAACAGTAAAAAAGAAAAATGGACAAAATTTCAAGCTTATGATGAAGGAAATATTTGATAAGTGAGAAACAGGAGAAAAAAAATGTAAAGAAGGAGAGCTGAATAAATGACAAAATAATAAATGTTTCTGATTAAGTTCATGGAATTTTCAACGGTAAATGAGTGAGTGGATATTAAACTCGCACTGTTCAGCTACACGAGGGCTTTTGGTGACCGACCTCGTAGTTTTGAACCATGGACAAGTGACGAGGACGACACTTGAGCTGCCACCCCTCTCCTAACTACCACACCACACCAACAGGAGGATGTCTGAGCTCTCGACACATTTAACATGCATCGCTTCCTACACGTCGGGTCTTCAGTGGTACTGGGCTCGAACTCATGACCCGGAATCTTCGAGAGAGACAGAGAGCAATATATATATATATATATATATATATATATATATATATATATATATATATATATAGAGAGAGAGAGAGAGAGAGAGAGAGAGAGAGAGAGAGAGAAATTTATGTGTAGTATAAATGAAATCAAGAAAGGTATACATTCTTAAGAGTTTATTTGAAAACTGAAAGGAAAATATCAAATTTCTTTCAGATAACAATTAGTCTAAAATCGAATTGAAACGAATAAATCACAACACAAAAATATTCTTACAGTGATATATAAAGTAATATATTTTTAAATAATATGAAACATTTGTTCTTTTGCGATTATTTTTAATTTATGACTTTAAGCGCTATTTAATTAATTGCATTCTTAATGAATGAATGAGAGTTATACATTAAGGTCGCACTCGAAAGCTGCGAGAGGGTGATTTACGATGGAATTCGCAAGTTAGAACCATGGTCAAGTGACGAGGACCTCCCTCTCCAAAATTCCACACCATACCAAAAGGGGGACAGATTTAACTTGCAGTGGCCGCCTTTACACGGCTGGTCTTCAACAACACTCTGCTCGAACTCATGACACGCCAGCAACGAATCCATGACCTTGACAATTAGCCTACCATGGATAATGTATTTTTAAACCAAGGAAGTAAAAAAAGGAATAATAAGAAATTATATAAAATATACTTACCTAATTTTGGTTTTTATAGCAATACATAAACAAGTATTGATGCTAAAATTTTTTGAAACGATAAATTCAAAACATCCGTTCGTATAGCGAAAATAAAAAAGACTGTAATTTGGAGATTTAGTTTGAAATTATGGAATAAAAACGTAACACGAATTTCAAAATTCCGTCAGAATTTCTGCAGAAAAACCCTATTTCGTTGGTATATGATCAGTGACATAAAGGAGAATATTAGGCCCCCTCCCCCTGCAAAGTCAGGCTTTAGGCTCCAAGCCGGATCTTACTTGGCGTCAGTCAGGTTTTGGGCCCCCTAAAATCCTAGGCCCTCCCACGATTTGGGGTGTACTTTAGATTACTGTATATGATCTATAATATAATACAGCCTTCAAGTAACACTAACAATGTCGTTGCGGCACCTTCCCCTCTTGATGAGATGAATAACTAATGAGGTGAAAATCACGCTCATTAGTTTGATTCCCGGGGGAACCTGAACTCAATATTGGCAGAGAAGCCATTGAATTGGAATGATTACCACACGATTTGTAATAATTTACCCCCATTAAGTTAATCAGTAGAAATGCGTGCGCAATATGCAGACAAGACAAGCTAAAGGGTAAAAACCAATTTGTTCTTTCCTGAATGAGATGCAACTAGGAGGGACTGATGTACAGAGTGGCCATAATTAAACTGCAAGTGTTCGAGAGGTGCTGGAGAGAAAACTACCGGGAATATATTCCAGTGAAATTTTGTATATACACGTTCCAGAACACGCGCAAGTCAAATATGCAAAAAGAAAAACAAATCACAATTTTCACCCGATAGATGGCGTTGTGCCGTGCTTCAATGCTTATTGAGCCCATCGAACAGTATAAAAATAAGACCCAACTGCGTAGCGAGGCTGAGAGAACAATTGATATTCCAGCATTGCAAGAGAGAGAGAGAGAGAGAGAGAGATTGTTTAAAAACCACGGTATTTATACAGGACGGTAAAAACCACGGTATTTATACGGGACGGAGCACTCCCTCACATCGCTAAACCTGTAGTTGCTACATTTTTGGTGCGGACCGAATCATAAGCAGAGATTTCGAAGATGCCTGGCCCCCACGTTCACCAGACCTTAATATATGCGATTTTTATCTGTGAGGACATCTGAAAGATAAGGTTTATAGATAACAACATGCTTCTGTTTCTGAATTGAAATCTAGCATAACGAAACACGTGAGGTGTGTTAAAACAGAGATTTTAAATGCGACGACGGACCATGCTGTTTTACGTTTTCAGCATGTGGTTGCATCTGTTGGTTTACATATTGAGCACATTATGTGATAATTTTATAGAATAAATAATGGTTTAATTGTTTTTCAAAGCGTTTTTATGGATTGTTTAATTTGTGACCTTAATTTACGTTAATTTTTGATTACATTATACTGTAAAAATTTAATTACTGAAGCGAATTGCATGGAATTTTGATAAACTGTGAGTGATTTTGTATATTGTTTATATGCCTCTTAGAATGTCATTATGCTCCTTCTATCGGTTTTGGAAGTTGTATATGCCACCGGTGAGCATACAGAGCCATCTATCGGGGGAAAATGGCAATTTTCCTTTTTTGCATATTTAATTTGCGCATGTTCTGAAACGTGTAGATACCAAATTTTACTGGAATATTTCCGGTAGTTTTCTCTCCAGAACCCATTGAACACTTGCAGTTTAATTATGGCCACCCTGTACTTTAAATGAACTGAGGTTCAAAGTTCTCACGTTGTATAACCTTTAATATATATTCTTTATATATACTCTTATATTATGCTATCATGGAGTTCGCACATCCATCGACTCAGTTGAAGCTATTTTACTCAATTAGCATTTTTACATGTATTTATTTATCTATTTATTGATTGATTGAATATTAACGTCGCACTGTTCAGCTACACGAGGGCTTTTGGCGACAGACCACGTAATTTTGAACTATTGTCAAGTGACGTGGACGACACCTGAGCTTGCACCCCACCTCTCCTAACTACCACACCACACCAACGGGTACATGTATTTATTAAGGGCATATCAGTTATATTTCCGGAGCGCATAATTTAATTGTACAGTGGGATATTATTGATGAAAGTACAGTTCTTACTGTTCATGTTGCCGCGTGAATTTATATGAAAAATAATGCTAACATCACTGAACAATTGTTTAAGATGTTGATTCTTTTTCTCATCCAAGTTCATAGTCCTACTGACTTCTTTTTCATGAACCTTCGGGTAAAAGCTGAAAACTTTAAATGTTTTATCCTTAAAAATAAGCAAAAAAATGTTTTTCTTTAAAATTATATTTTAAACATCAAATGCTGTCACCTCAAACGTCATGTTCATGACTTATGTGCTTAATGAAAAAAAATGTATTGCGAAAGATAAGAAAAACAAATTACCATATATCTCCGAAAATAAGCTAAACCGTTTACAAGCCGAGAGTGCGTTTTTTCTTTAAAAACTTATCCAAAATTCGAAACCAATGTAAAGGGTATTGCCGAATTCGACCAATAAATTCAGTGGGTGATAGTGAGCAGCAAGGGGTCGACAAATCACCAAAAAACATGGGATGGCAAACCACGCTTTTTCGGAGAAGATCATGATAGTAGTCCAGTCGTTGGGAGTACGATGAGTCAGAGGAGGGGATTGGTCAAAGGGATGTACTGCCCGAATGTCTCAATGGCACAAAATACCTTGTTTTCCTACAGTACGTTCTCTCAAAGTTGGTGCAGGAAGTACCGGACACTGGGCACTAGGAAGTGTAGTTCATACACGATGGTTCACCATACATTTTTCGGTTGCGGCGCGTAACCCAGTGTTTCCCAAATTGAGGGGCGCACGTCTAAGGGGGGCGTCAGCATATTGAAAAGTCAAAAACAAAAGATTATTTAAAAAATTTATTAATTTACTGAAAGTAAACAAATAAAATACAAACTGAGATAATAAGAAATAAAAACACCTTTACAGATTGTGACGAAGTCGGTCGCTTTCCCCTAATTGTTAAGATTGATGCCAACAGACGTTGGGAAAATTCCAGACATTTCCCTAATTGCTGGGAAAGAACTTCGTAACTGGGTGGTCAAAGATTTGGACCCTTTTTCCCAGGTTATCCGGACCGTCAAAAAGAGATGCCGTAACATTGAGCTTTCATTTTCCCAAGATTCGGTGACGACAGCGCGTCTGAAAACTTACAATGTGCACCTAGACATCGGCGCCCATTGGACTAGAGATGAAATGGGCTGAGACCGACAGGGGCGGCAGAAGAACAAGAGACCACAGAAGGATGATTAGGCGAGAGATTGTTAGAGATATATATATAAGGGGAGCGAGAGAGCCCGAAGAGAGACTGGATTTTGAGGGAGCCGTTGTGATGACCCTTCAGCGAGGAGGAAAAACGATAGTGAGACCAGGAAGTACGGCAGATTCCGAACTGGGGAGATCCGGGAACGGTCTGAGTCCCGATCAACGATAGGAAAGCGATACTGAATCCGCGAATTAAGGCGGATTCTGAACCGGAGAAACTTTACGTGAGGGAACCGATTTGGAGGCCCCTTCCAACTAAAGACTTGTGATACAGCTATTCCTGAGTCCGCGAAGTAAGGCGGATTTTGGAACGTTGGAAATTGTGCGAATGAGCACGACGAATTTGGAGCCAGTAAACTCACCCAGACTCGGTGTGGAATTACTGAGAGTGAACCCTCTTTTTACGTATCCTAGGTATAGGACTTTCCTCTACAGTGTCAATTTAGGACATTATTTTATGCGAGAGATATGAGACATAGCAGCGAAGGAGTCTCGAAATCTGTGGACCCTTTTTCTAATTAATTGTGATAGAATATTCTTTTTTTTTGGTGATTTTCTTACTGAGAAATAAATAGTTTATCCCAGAGCTGTGTGAAGTCATGACAAGATATAATACACTTATAAATGTACCAATACTGCACACTGTATTTTAGTAATTTAGGAATACTAAGTTAAGAACGAGTTTATATATATATATACTTATAATCACCTTCGACCCCATGGGCTTGTCACAAATATAAAATTATATATTCAAAAATTAACACTTATCTTAATAATTTGAAAGGTTTATAATTAAGCTCTTTATTACTGATTAAAATATACGTTATTTGTTCCCCAACGCCACCGATTTCTACACAGGCGTGTGCATGTGATGTATTGGAGGGGGGAAGAAAAGGAATAAATAAGCAAATCCTCTGGAATAAGTAAATCCTTTGCAAACACTGGCAAAGTCTTTGTGTTGCATTCCAAAGTCTACGGAGTACTTTTATGAATGACAGTTCAAAGAAAAGATCGTACTTCGGAAAGACGTATACATACGTCCGGGGAAATGAACGCTTTGACAGAGCGAGACGTTTATATTCGCCAGAAACACTTAAGAAGTTAAAGTCGTATTGTAGCCTTAGCGTCAAAGTATAATATTATTGAATTCAATACATTGTAATTGTATGGAGGGAGGGGGCGATGAAAATTGGGTCGCAAATATTGAAAGTTTTAGAAGCACTGGCGTAACCACCTCCATGCTACATATTTTGGGAGGTGAACGTTTTTATGGGTACCCATGCCCTCCGAACCTCAATTCCTTGGATTTCTTCTTCTAGGATTCCTGAAATCACGTGTGTCTGCTTCGCCAATGGCTGTAATGAAAGATCTCACGGAGCGAATTACCGTCGCTCTAGCTGACATCTCCAGCACACAGGATTTGCTTGAACGCGTCTGATAGTTTTTTGTCTGTCGGAGTCAGCTGTGCTATGACCTAAGCGGCCACAACTTTGAACAGTTTCTGTGACAATCACTTGTTGCAGTTCTGACGTCGATTTGGGATGCATTGTTCGTATTGTAAAGAGGCTTTAACTTAACTCCTTGGCGTAACAACGCATGACGTCAAGGCCTACTGTGCCCATCTCAGTATACGTGACTCTGGGTTCTGAGATGCATGAGCAGATGTTCCGGTCAGGGGGTCAGTCTGACGCGAAAGATACTTTAAGTTTAATAAATGTATTCCTTACCTCTTTTTGCCCCTTTTCGTTCCACTCGACAATACACCCTTCATATTTGTTTTTGAGAATTACTCCGACTAAACGGGGTTTGCGACCGCATGTTCTATGGTGATTTGTCATTCCCATGCTGCCTATTATCACCCCTCTGAATTTGGCTGTCGAACTCGGTGACAATCCATATAAACCAAGCAGGGGAAAAAAGAATCTTATAGTTTTCTACTATGGTGCCAACCGGGAAATACAGGGAAAAGGGAGATATTTTCCAATTAAATTGTTTTAAAGTAAAACATTAGACGACAACGATGACCCAATAGTTTTATATATTTTTGGTTACCCTATTTGATGCTATCACAAGCGATTTTCATTTATTCATTATCTTGTGCACCCGGGGTGTTAAACTCGTGGCCCCAGCGAGCAGTTTTGCGCCCCGGCAAGTATACTGGCACACATTAATATATAACAAAACATCCAAAATTCTCCCGAAATAGGAAAGATAGTAGCAAAGAAGAGATGTCAGTGTCAGATCGTAAGTATAACATTTTTCTTGTTCTTTTATTTTTTTGTGTGCATTATTCGAAATAAACCTACGTTTCTAAGTAAATTGACTTCCATTGCAGCCCACCTTCATTTAAACCTTGTTTATTTGGCCCAGGTCCGCCTCTTTGATATTGACGCCCTTGCTGTACACCATCTGGGCTAGTTAAAAAATTTGCACCTTTTTTGTTTTAGAAAATGAGCCGAAAAAAGTAATTTGTATACATCTGCGTTATCAGTGGTCCATGTCTTATGCCTTAGAGGTAAAACTCGGTGCATGATGATAATATGCATTCAAAAATTCAAAAAGTAAGCGTAAACTTTGAAATCTATGCGGAAACTCGGATTCTGACACTAACTTTGAAGGATTTTTTTCGATTTTTTTTCTCTTTTAGAATAAAATTCTAGCCAAAATTCTCAAAAAGTTAAGAAATTGAAATTGGTTGGGCATAGTTAACACTTTTTTTTAAATTACGTCCCCTCCCCGATGTTAGAGAATCCGTATATAAGAGTCGATCACTTTAACTTAAAAGTAAGTTCTTGAAATTATCGTCTTTTTCAAAGTAATTTACTGTATTTAATAAATTTTTATAAATGGCAAAACTCGGTGCAAGATTAAAAGAAAGAGATTTAACCCGGAAGATAATCTCAAGATTTTTATGAGACAAAAACGAAAATTTTTTAGTTACTGACACATTTCAGACAAATTTCCTCACTCAGAAATTGAACAACAACAATAGTAATACTGTTGGAAAGTTTGCTTTAAAAGCATAGATAATGCATTTGCTATCATATCCCTGTAATATCAACACTGAAAAGAATTAATTACATAAATCTGCAGACAGTCTTGTCTAGACGAGCAAAAAGTGTATATATGTCCTTTAAAAGTGTCAACATTTCCTACAAATTTTCAACATCATATACATACTCTAAGCTCTTAACACTCAAAAAGTAGTAGAAAAAGGCTTTTAAGAGAAGATTTTTTACAGTGAATGTGAAGTTACAAACTCTTTAACAAGTTCATGCCATTTTAGTCGGGAACTATTCCACTTCGTAAAAAATTCAGTGAAGTTCTTGTCTGAAATATAATTTTGACATCGATAGAAGCGCTTTTAGATTTCTTTTTATCCTACATTCAATTCTTCAACTTCATCACCTTTTTTTGATTGCTTGTGAAGTTTTTTTCTTGCACTTTTTTGCTTCTTTAACAGTATTTCTTTCAAACGGAAATTGAAATATACTTCACAATCAATCTCTAAAAGAACAATGTAGCAATTTTTAGACTTTATTTCTGCCAGACATCCATTGGGAAACTTAGGTACATAATTTTTTTTCTTTATATATATCGAAATAAAAAAAGAAAGATGTTCATTGAGAGGGGGAATTTTTTTTTTAAGCTATGAAGTATGAACCTACTTAAGAGTAACATATTCAAATCTTAAGATATAATTTGTTTATAAGTTAGAACTAATAGTAAAGGAAATCAAAGAGTTATTAAAAATTCTTCAAAATTATCCAACCAAAATATAATTCAAATTAGATTTGCTCTTGTTTTTTAATAAGTCTTTGAGGGAGAGCCAAAAAGGTTTATGTGTAAAGACGGTCGAAACCTCTATATTGCGAATTTTTCTATATAGCGAACTTTTTCCTGGAACCTTGAACATTTCACGATTTTCTTCGTAAAATAACCTCTCTCTAGCGAAGTTCATTTTCTATGTAACGAACTTTTTCTTTTGTGTTTCAATTTTTGTTCTTCCCTATTTTAAAATTATTTCTGAACATTTCAAAATATTCTCTCTTTAACACATTTTATGATGGTCATAAATCTTAAACTAGTTTTATTAGATCCTAACTTGCTGAGAGCAATAGAGTTCTGGACGTTTCATCCAAGAAGTGCAACCTGTAACCCTCGTTGCCCAGTTCACTAGAAACATCTTCGATATCCTGTTTCACCCTCAGTGGATTGTCCCGTATCCCAGTGTTTTAATTATAAAATAATGTATGTTTAATGTTATTTGTATGCTTTAAATTATAAAATGTCCTTAAAATTCATTAATTTTAGTATAAAATTACTTTCTTAATTTTGAAAATACA
This sequence comes from Trichonephila clavipes, assembly GCA_019973935.1. Taxonomy (NCBI): domain Eukaryota; kingdom Metazoa; phylum Arthropoda; class Arachnida; order Araneae; family Nephilidae; genus Trichonephila; species Trichonephila clavipes. The sequence goes on along the minus strand of BMAU01021206.1, from coordinate 51,850 downwards.
GTGAATTCTTCGACATTTTTTTTCGTTTTCCTTGCAGTTTTTCTTTTTTTCTTTCTTCTTTGATGGATATGATATATAAAATAAACATATATTAAGTTTAAAAAAGGTGTAAATAATTACTTTTTTAATATATAATGTTTATTAATTTAAAATTCGTTTAATGTTGTTTATAAAGTATATTAAAAGATGAACCTCTATATATAACGAATTTTCCATATAACGAACTTTGTTCCAGGATTTAAGAACTTTTTTCCAGGATATAGAGGCCCGACTGTATCTAAAGAACAATATTATTTCCACAACAACATATTTTTGTTATTGTACTCCGTATTAGGTATAAAGCCTATGATACATTTAGAGAAAGATTTAATTTGATAAAGATATTAATATTCTAAAAAATAAAATCATTGAAATTATGTGCTATTTCGTAATGAAAAATAAATAATAGTTATGTCTCTTTATCAGGACTTTAAAAACATACAACGGAAAATCCAACTTTCAGTAAATAGTCTATTTTTCTCGACTAAACTATAAAGCAGTTCAATTAATCAATGACTTGAGCAAATTCAATTGGATTATTACAACATAGAACCAACAAAAGAAAGATTTAGAACGAAGATTTTTGATAAATAATTTTATCACGACGATTGCAGCGATCATATACAACTATCAATCAAATTCATTCTGCATTAAAACAAGTAATATAAATTTTTTTAAAAGTCATTTCCTACTTACAAGGAGAGGGCCCGATCAAGGAAATTAATTTGGGGTCGAAACTTGGTGTAATAGTAGTACTCCTTTAGGGTGTTCAACCCTCAATGTAATTCCGCCGAATAGCCAGTCAATTCGGAGAAAAACGACTTCGAAATTCATGCTTAGCTTTTATACAATTAAATTTCAATTTCCTCAAATGATTTCGTAGCTTGGTTGATATATAGTCTGCATACTATGTGCGAGGTCTGGGTTCGATTCATCGGTCTATTTTTTTTTCATTTCATCTAATTATTTTTAAAATTAAATAAACTTATTCATGAAAGGTTTATTAAATATTAAATAATTTTTTTTGTAATTATTTTGTATTTTATAAAATAAAAACAATTAAATAAATTTATTATTTAAATTATTTATTAATAAAATTATTTAAAATTATTATTAATAAAAATATTTAAAATAATTATTAAAATTAAAATTATTGAAAATTAAAATTATTTAAAATAATTCTTAATTAAAATTATTTAAAATAATTCTTAATTACAATTATTTAAAATAATTCTTAATTAAAATAATAAGAGTTATTAAAAATTAAATTTATTATTAATTTTTATTATTGAAAGCATCAATTTATTTTTAAAATTATTTATTTATTTTTAAAACATTAATTTATTATTGAAATAATTTTTAATTTTTAAAAAACTATTTAAATAAATTTTTAAAATTATTTAAATTTATTTAAAAAGGACTTATTAAATGTTTTATAAAATTATTAAATAAATAAATTAATAATATACAAAAAAAAAGATATTTTTTATTATATTAATTATAAAATAATTAATTTAATAATATAATATATTTTATAAATTATTTTATATTATATATAATATTTTATTTATAGTATATTCTATTTCACATTATAAAACTATTTGTAACTAATTATTTGTGTCTAATATTATTTAATATTTATTATATATTTTATTATAAATATTATTTATTAATATAAAAATATATTTATATAAAATTTTATATAAATATTTATATAGCTTTTGTATTTTTTTTTACTTTATAAAATACAAAATAATTACATAAAATATCATTTAATACTTAATAAACCTTTCATAAATAAGTTTATTTAATTTAAAAAATAATTAAATGAAATGAAAAAAAAACACCGATGAATCGAACTTAGACCTTGGGCATAGCATGCAGACGATATATCAACCAAGCTACGAAATTGTTGGAGAAAATTGAAGTTTAATTGTATAAAAGCTAAGCATGAATTTCGAAGGCTTTTTTTCTCCGAATCGACTGGCCATTCGGTGGAATTACATTGAGGGTTGAACACTTTAAAGGAGTACTACTATTACACCAAGTCTCGACCCCAAATGAATTTCCTTAAGCGTGCCCTCTCCTTGTTAGATCAACAAAGAAAAATTTTATTTTAGCTACTTTTTATTAAATAGTTACAATTAATATAAATATGCATATACATATGACAGAAACACAACATTAAGTAATAATTTTTTATTAGTTATCATTAAAGTATCGTACTGTCATCCAAAACAATCGTGTATATAAAATTTCAGTTCAACTGAATGCTTTAAAACGTGAGGAAAAAAATATTTTAAAGTTTTGACCCAAGTCGCTAAAAATGAAACCAACGCAGCTGTATCTGTAATTCTTTAAATATTAATTTCAGTATATTAATTTTAATGAATTATAATTAAATAATCTTATTTTAACCCAAACAATAGTGTATAGAAGTTTTCAGCTCAAATGAGCGCTTTAAGATGTGAGAAAAACCTTTTAAGTTTTGATACAAGTCGCCAAAATGGTCTCCAAAAATGATGCCAATGTGGTTGTATTTGGAATTCATTGATTGATTAGTTTTAATCACATAAATTTTGATTAATTATAATTAAATTACTGTATTGTCATCGAAAATAATCATGTATATAAAATTTCAGCTCCATTGAGAGCTTTAAAATGTATTTTATGAACGATTGAAAATTCCACCAAGATAAATAAATATATAGAGAGTGTGAGCTAATATTAGGAATTGAAAAATTACTCCATAAAATAAATATTCTAAAGGATTTGAGAAGATACTTGAAATCAAAGTTTATTTAATCAATAGAATAAGAGATGATCACAAATAAATGAATAAATTTTAATATTATTTGTTAAAAATTCCACACGTGTTGAAAAATGTTTTATATTTAAGGATAAACTATAAATTATAAATATATATACATGTAATTTTCTTCTCATATGACTGGTATTCAATTTCAGGTTAAAAGAATCACGGAAATTTGGATTTCATAGATCCGATAATAGTATTGGTATATTTGTACAACTAACATTAAATTGAGTACAATAATTTTGCTTGTTCTCATTCTCAAATGCAATCTCATAGGAAAAGTTGATTAGATCGTTATTCTAAAAACTTACAAAGCTGGGAAAATATATAGCTTCAGTCACTTAAAGGCTAAAAGAATATGGTTATAATTCATATTTTAGCCAATATTTCTACCAAGTCGCTGCGTCGGTAATTTTAGTAACTGTTTTAAAAAAAAACTATCACCTTTGTTATCCAGACAAAAAAGGTACTAACGATCCTACTGAAAATACTTTTGTATGACATTAAAATAGATCAAATAATTTACAGAATTCTCTTCTCAAAAAATGCGTGAAGAAGGTCTGTGTGTGATGTTCCTTTTATTACTTTATTTTGTAATTTCGTGAGTAGAATATTAAATGCGATTTCAATTCATGATGCGATTCATCCAATTTTCACCTGTTCAACAGAATAACAGAATTTTGCATCGTGTTTGTCAAAGCGGTGTTAAAATACACATAGCATTCGAGTTTTTTCTAAGAGCGACAAGACTTGGCTAAATGAAATGATGCTGTAGTATGTAGTAAACCGGTAATGTTAAATATTTCAATCTCATTCAATGCTTATGTCGACATTTCTTTCAAGGTTGTGACAGAGATTTATTTGTAAGAAGATATATTGTTGAAGACATATTGTTGTCTAAGTTAGAGATAAAGAAAATTTTTTCACCACAATTAAAAAATACTTACAATTTAAAGAAACATAAATGCTAACTTAACGTAAGCTTTAATTAAAATAGGAGGCTTTAATAATAACTAATAATGAAAAGTAAGCAAAAGCAAAGTTTAGCATCTTACAGTTTATTTTTCAATGTTATACATTAGCGTTGTACAATGGAAAAAAATATTACACTCATGGACAAAAAAAGAAGCGCACCAAGAAATAATTGCGAGATTGTAACGAAACTTGGCATGAAATATGTCGGGGAAATATGCAAATGATTAGAAATGCAGAGTGATTGTGCATTACGTATAGCTGGTAGAGGGCGTTTAACGTCGTTCTCCGTGGAGTATAAAACAGGCAACCAAAGCTTGTTTGAGTGTGCCGAACCGTTTATAAAGGAAGAGCTGAGGTAGACATGCCATAACGCCGTTTTCGAAGACAATATGAGCAGCTGTCGCAGTTTGAGAGGGGGTGAATCATCGGCATGATGGAAACGGGGGTCAGTCAGCTAGGCAAGTAGCTTGTCAATTAGGCCGCTCTGATTATGTTGTGAGATGTTGGGACCAGAGGATCCAAGAGATGTCATTTACACGAAGGACTGGCTCAGGACGCCTTCGACAGACCAGTCATCGAGAAGATCGCCTCATCCTTCTCGAACCATACGAAGGCGCTTGGCTGAGGGACATTTGGGATCGCAGCGACCATTACCTGTGCTGCCCTTGACGGCCACCCATCGACACTTCCGTTTGGAGTGGTGCCACGCACGAGGAAACTGGACTGCAGCGGAATGGAACCAGGTCGTTTTTAGCGACGAATCCAGATTCAATCTCAGCAGTGATGACAATCGTGTTCGTGTGTGGAGACCCCATGGTGAATGCCTCAATCTTGCCTTTGCTTTACAGCGCCACACCGCCCCCACAGCTGGTGTGATGGTATGGGGTGCCATTGCCTACAATACACGGTCACCCCTAGTACTGATCTGTGGCACAATAATAGCCCAGCAGTATGTCCATGACATCTTGCAACCACATGTGTTGCCACTCATGCAACGGCTCTCAGAAGCCATTTTTCAACAAAACAATGCTCGACCTCATACGGAAAGGGTGTCACAAGATTGTCTCTGCACTGTTACTACCCTTCCTTGGCCTGCACGATCCCCAGATTTGTCTCCAATCAAGCCTATCTGTGATAATTTGGGACGGCGAGTTGGGCATCCCACGAGTTTTAACGAACTAGAGGCAAGGTTACAGCGAATATAGAATCAAATGTTTCAAGACATACAGAACTTGCATGCCTCAATACCCGATCGTATGGCATCTTGCATTCACGCTAGAGGGGATTCAACAGGGTATTAAATACTCCATTCTTTTGCCTTTTTCTCTGAAATAAATGATCTTTTTTCTTTGAATTTCTAATCACTTACTTATATGAAAGCAGTATGTAAAATTTCGTTTCATTTTGACGACTACTTATTGGTGCGCTTATTTTTTCTCCATGAGTGTATGAATAGAAACTTACTTATGCGGAAAAGATGTTCTTTGGTCTGGTGATTAAAAGAATAAGAATTAAAAAAAGCTTCAAAATTTGAATTGCCGCAAAGGGGTTGCGTTTTCAAAGAAATGGAAAAAGATTTCATCTTGGTTAGATAATAATTTTAGGTTTAAAATGAAACTATTTTTCAGAAATATAAATAACCGAAAACGATAATCACTGACAAATGAGTAGTGCGTAGTGCAATGCAGATAGCAGTGTCTCAAAACCGCAGCTCTCTCTCCTCGCACCGTCGAGTGTGTGAGTAAATATTAACGTCGCACTGTTCTGCTACACGAGGGCTTTTGGCGACGGACTTCGTCATTTTGAACCATGATCAAGTGACGAGGACGACACCTGAGCTGACACTTCCTCTCCTAACTACAACACCAAAAGGAGGATGTTTGAGCTCTCGACAGATTTAACGTGCATCGCTCCCCAACACGGTGGGTCTTTAGTGGTACTGGGCTTGCACTCATGACATGCCTGCCATGATTCGTTACCTTAACCACTGGGCTACCGCAGCTCTCTCGCACCGTCGAATCAGTCGCATCCAAGTCTTTTTCCACACACACACATCATCCGCTTTATTGTGCACTGTGATTTCTACATTAGGTGTTTGAAAATTTAATACAAAGGATGCCGTTAAAATTATCTTATGTTTTTCTTGTAACTATTCAATAGGAGTCCGCTAATCGCAATAAATGTTTAAAAGCACTGAAATACCCGTTTTCATTAACAAAAACTACTTTGATTTTTTACGGTAAAAAAAGCTCAAATATCTAAACTTTATTCCCCTTGTGGAAGTACTTAACAGAAAAATTATAATTTTGTCTTTTATTCAATTTCTTCTATTAGTTCTCTCCCTATCTCGTCCAAATCTTCAGTCGTTAATAAAGTATTAGTTATTCATCCCCTCAAGTTCAAATACAATTTTTTAAACTGTGTGTTAATGCAGTTTTTTTTTCAATATTAATTCATTCATTAAATTAAAAAATGAATAAATAGTAACAAACAAAAATAATAGTCCAACAGAAGACGCTCTACGATAGCGCGTTGGCTTCTAAGCCAATGTCATGGGTTCGAACCCCATCTGGAATGTCCTAATTACTGAAAACGTGATTTCTTTTTACTATACTATTTTATTAGAATACTTAAATTTAATGAATGAATAAATTGTAACAAACAAACAAAAAAAAAAAGTCCAATAGAAAGAAAAATGGAAAATTGCAAGGGAAATCGTTTTCTATTTTGTCACTTAATAGTGTGGTTATGTCATATGTATAGACATATTTATATTAATTGAAATTATTGAATAAAAAGTAACTGAAATAAAATTTTTCTTTGCTGAACTAAGTAGGCATTGGCTTAATCTTTTTTTTACATTACTTATTTTACCGTTTATTAATATTCCAGAGAACATCTTTTCCGCACACTGAAAAAAAATTCAATCCGCTTCATTACACAAATTTAGTTTGCAAAGTAAAACAACCCGAAAGCACAAAAGATACTACAACCATATCTTCAACAGAAAATTAAAGATATGTATGCTATATGTGAAAAAAGCATGGCCTACTTGTATGTATTTTGTTATACAATAGCCACTGAAGCAACCAATTATTTCCAAACAATTCAGTAAGTTGAAACAATAAATTCCTATTCATTTCAATTTACACATCGTTATTTTACCTGAAACAGGGTGTAAAATCAGTCATCCGTTACTCTCGAGTTACTTTTGAAAAGTTTAAACATGCAACACCACTTTAACTTAATATCAACATACGTTCTTTTTCCCCTTAAGACCTAGTTTGTTTTGAGATGCAAAACTGAAAATCTGTGTTAAAATAATTAGGGACAAAAAAAAAAAAAAAAAAGAAATTGGGGGAAACCAACGGATGCTCAGGATCTAAGAACGATCGCTGTCTTGTTGCTCCTGTCCCGGATTCGATCGGGCCTGTAGGCTAAGTGGTAGCCTTTAATATTAAAAAAAAGTTACCTTGCTAAAGGTCACCTAGTTTCCGAGTCATTGCCGATGCCGCACTTTCAGTGGCAAGATTTCGTGTGTCGACAACGAAGGTAAGTGTCGATTATCATTTTTTGAATACATTGTGAAATCTCTGTGATGCATGTAATATGTAATTGGAAGTCGAAACGAGTTTTATTACTTTTTCTTTATTAGATGAAGTAATTTGCTTTGATATTAAGACATTTGTTGCTTAATTAATGAAAATGTAATATGTTAATGTATGGTACTTTGCTATTTTGTAAAAAAAAATTATTTTGCACATTTTTGTGATTAAGTAAAAATGAAAGTTGAATAAAATGTTAAATTATATCATTATGTTTTCGTATAAATTAGTAAAAATAATTTTTATCAAATAGCTAGTAATGTTATTAATTGTAGATATATGTTTAGTTAAGTTGCAAGTTACAGTAATTTATTTAATATGAAGTTTAGAAATGCTTATATACTGCTATAGATTTACTTCTAATGAAATTATCAGTAAATGAAAATATACATAATTATTATTATTCGCATTATAATACTCATTTATATATTTTTGTAAAGTCCGGATCTGAACGTGTGTAATCACAGTCATCTTAGTAATTTTTCTTGATACACATTATTTTTAAGATTGGAGAGGAGTTTAAACTATATTGATATATATATATATTATTTTATATAGTTAAGTTTATATATATATATAGTTTATATATATATATATATATATATATATATATATATATATATAAAAATATATACAGCACTTTCAATATAATATATATATATATATATATTGAAAGTGCTGTATCTCCTCTTTATCTAAAAACGTATTAATGCTGATTATGTAGGAATATGTTATGAAATAATAATTTTGTAATTTATAGATAAATTATTTTTAATCTTAATAACTGTTGAGCGATTAATTACTTCGAAATAGTGGTTTTACAAAAAGCGTATAAATAATATATTTTTTTTTACATTTAAGAAACTAGAATATGCTTATAAAATAGTTTTAAAAATTTTGACGCGGAAAAAGTTTTTTAAATGTAATTTTTTGGGTGAAAAATGAAGAAAGAACGCCATATTTTCAAAGCATTCTCCCTTTATGAAAAATGCTTCCATAATAATAATATTCTTTCTTTGTATATAGCCAGGACTTCCATACAGAACCTGAACTAAGATTTTTTTAAAAAAAAAATACGTTATTTTCAGAGTTATGAGCAATTGAAATAATAATTTGTTAATATTTCTCTCTTTTGATACAAGCAAATATGAATAAATCCTCTTCTAAATTATATATTTAAAAAATTCTACATGAGGCTTTGTATAAAAGTATTAGCTGTATTTAGGCAAAATACTATTGTTATAGAAGCATTTTTCATAAATGAAGAATGTTTTGAAAACATGTAACTTTTTTCTTCATTTTTTGTCCCCCCAAAATGGATTTAAATAATTTTTTTGTAATAATATTTTAAAACAAGAGAGAAATTAATACGTATATTCAAATTTAACTAACATTAAATGTAAAAAAAAAATATTCATTTATGTGCTTTTGTAAAATTACGGTTCCAAACGTAGTCATTCATCTTAGTAACATTGGTTTTAAGATTGAAGAGCAGTATAAATAATTGATAGTGATAATATATATATATATATATATATATATATATATATATATATATATATATATATATATATATATATATATATATTTATGGCTCTGTAAAATTTTTTCTCCAAAAGCAATGCTGATAAGCAAAAATAATGATTAATTAACATATAGATAATTGTTTAAAAATTTTAATATAGAAATATTGAATTTTTTTATTCCAACTAATATTAAATTATTTTTATATAGGAAAAGGAATAAATGTATTATTTCAGCATATTTTAACGTTTTACTATATTTTTTCAAATTTAAGGATGACAAGGAAACTATGCAATCAAAGCTTAACAAAGTATACCATATTATTTTTGGTAAACAAGAAAATATGAAAAAGTAGTCGTATATGAAAAGTGTTTGTGAATGTATTTATATTAGAATTTTTAATTATATAATTATTGTAGAGAAAAATATGGATTACTATCTTTTAAAACAGGATATAACTGCACGAATCAAATTTAAAAATGATCACATTCTAAGCATGCCTTCAAAGTTATACGACTTTGGGTACCATTTTAGATAAATTGATGCTGTGGGTACTATTTAAGGAAAATAAGATATAAATAATGTTGCGATAAAAAAACTAAAGAAAAAAATTAAAGAAATTTAATTCTATTTTGTATATTATATAAATAACATAAAAGCTTGAAATTAAATATTTCAGCCGCTTAATAATTTTGACAAATATTAGGGAAGGGGATTTTTCAATGTGGATAGTCGCATTAAGCATTAAATCACAAATAACAACTGAGTATTTTATATCGATTTTAATTCTGAAACATCCAATTCTATAAAATCATGTAAATATGATATATGTATGTAACTTCTGATTCTATAGAATTTTCAGCTTTAATAAACTTAAAGGGAAATGTGGAGGTACTAATCTATTATCAAATCGAATTAGGAAGAGAATTCTTACTAGGGGTTTATATAAATATTCGATTGGGTTCATGAGTTTCAGTGGGTCAAAAAAATCATATTCTTATTTTCGAAAATATTTATTGAGTTTTTATATTTTAGTCTTCCATAAATATTTTAGAAAATTCGTCGTAGCATTTATTTGTACGTATAAATAATACAAGATCGCAATTTCATATTTTTATCCAAGATAAATTTTACTTTGACATAGCTATTAATTTTGCTTGAAATCTGTATTATGTATTTATACAATGTTGGCATGAAGAATATTGGCGTTTTTTACACAGTATTATTTACTATATCAAGAAAAAAAATTCACGCATTTCGAAAGAATACTTTTAATATTGTTTTAAATGTAGCTGATTAATTTCCTTCGAAATTTTAGTACGCCATCAAGAGAAGAGGTACATAAGGAGGGAATTAGTTTAGAGAAGGTATTTGGAGCCTCTAACGCATGGAAAAAAGGCCGAAAACAAAAATAAAAAACGAGTTAAAAGTAGCATTAAAGCATTAAAGAGAAAATGAGATGCTTAAAAAACATCCCACGTAGGCAACTACAAAATAAATACTTGAACCAGATTAGAGTCCCTCTTGATGCTGATGGCCAGTTAATATTATTTCAGTGAGAAATAAAAGGAAAGAATAAACACATTATTTATAAAAATAAAAAAAAAGTTTTCTTCTATAAAATTTATGTTTTCAGAAGATAACATTTCAGTGCCACAGCGGTAGAAAGCCTCCCCTTCTCGCTGAAAGATATTTTGAATTTACTTCAATTAAATATACCGGTTGATTCATAAATAGTGTGACCAATTTCAAATGATCATACACTTTTATTGAATAAAGTTATTTACATGAAATTTTCAATGTAGTTTCCTCTAGCACAGTACAGTAGAACCTGTTTTTGTGCGGTGTTTTTTTATGCGATTTTATTTTTGTGCGTTTTTTTATGCCATGTATGAATTTCAATGGCTTTGGCACCACTGTAATGATTTATATCTATTTAATAGTGGCGTAACGTATAATGTTAGGACCCCCTCCCACCTGAAAGTCGGGTTGCGCCTTTAATATTTTATAAGTTGGATAAATACGTATTTAGCGTTAGTCAAACCTTGGTTAGTAAAACCAAGTGGAGCCATAGCCATTGAGTCCTGCACCCCCCCCCGTGGCAGGACTCAATGGCTATGGCTCCACTGTAATGTTTTCTATCTATTTACCAGTGGTGTAACGGAGAATGTTGGGGCCCCTCTGAAAGTCAAGTTTTGCCCTTAATATTTTATAAATTGGGTAAATACGTATTTAGCGTCAGTCAGGACTTGGGCCTCTAGAGTTCTTCCCCATCCCTCCGTAATGTAGGGTTTTACGTTACGCCACTGAAATGTAGACATTTCAAGACGCTCTGTTCATTTGTTATAAACAGTCTGCCGACAATGCGCATTCAGTTGCTTTCCCTCAACGCTCCAGCACCCCTCGCTTGATTGAAGACAAAACTTTCAATGACAGTGACATTATGAATAATTTAACAGAAAATGAAGACGGGCAAGATGAACCGGATTCTTTGAGAGTGGATAAAAAAATACAGGGATCCAGCTTTCCAACAAAATGGAAAAAGCATTTTCTTCAATTACATACCAATTAAGAAAGGAGTATAAAATTCCAAAAATGGCTTCAATCATGTATATCTGGTTATCGTGACATTTAAAAGCAACTATGACCAGCCGTCCTTCGTCACAAAAACTTATCTCTTACTTTATGTTGCCAAAAAATAAATCAACTGAAATTGAACCGTCAAGTGATGAAAGCGATTTTGAACTTATTCATTACAGGGCTTTGGATTACGATGAGTAGCAATGAATTATGTATGTGCATTTTGAAAACTTATCCGTGTATACAATGAGAAACTACACTGGTGTGCAAAACTTAAGCAACAATGTCAAAATTAAGCAGATAACCATGAAATTGCAGAAAAGGAGGTCTGCAGATCAGTACAGTGAACACGTAAGTCAGTAGAAACGTCATGCGTATGCAAATATCAGGAACGAAACGTCAGAAGCGACGTGAGCGTACGCAAAACGCGTGATGTCGGCGAGTGCTGTTCAACAGTAAAATAAAATGAAGGACCCAGACGCAATTCAACATATTCGCTGCAAGTGCCAGTGAGTCAGTTCGTGAAATATGGCTAGAAGAAATCACATGGACGACTTCACACGTGGAAGAATGATCAGAAAGCTGGAGGAGGGGCGTACCGTCACCAGTGTAGCTGCAGAGTTCGGAATCAACAAAAGTGTCACTTCGCGCGCTTGGAAAGCGTTCCAAACCACAGGTACAGCTGTTAGAAAGGTTGGTGGTGGCCGCCCGAGGACGACAACTGCAGGGGATGACCTATATATCAGCCTGCAGGTGAAAAGAGGCTGACGGCAGTCAGCAAGCGTCATTGCTCAGCAACTCTCTACAGCAACGGGGCGACAAGTGTCGCGGTTTACTGTGGCCAGACGCCTTCACAAAGGAGGCCTATTTGCCCGCCGTTCTGAACGCTGCCTCCCGTTGAAAGTTGACCACCGACGCCACCGTTTACAGTGGTGCAGAGAGCAGAAAAACTGGACAACTGTCAATGGAGTCGTGTCCTCTTTACGGATGAAAGTCGGTTCTGTGCCAGAAGCGATTCTCAACGCGTTTTGATTTGGAGAGAGATCAGGACATGGTTTTATACCAGTAACAACAAGGAAAGACACCATTATGGTGGTCCTGGAGTTCTTGTCTGGGGAGGCATTATGCTGAACGGGTGAACTGAGCTCCACATTTTCGATAGAGGGTCTGTAACCGGGGATCGCTATTGTGAGGAGGTACTTCTTCCCTATGTGCGTCTGTTCCGAGGTGCCATTGGCCCAGACTTCATTTTTATGGATAACAATGCACGGCCACATCGGACTCTTGCTGTTGAGGAGCTGCTGAAAAGTGAAGATATCACTCGAATGGATTGGCCAGCGTACTCCCCAGATTTAAATCCCATTGAACATGTGTGGGATGCTTTGAGGAGACGTATTGCAGCACGCTTACATCATCCGGAGAACACCCAACAACTCAAACAGATGCTGATTGAAGAATGGGCACTCCTACCGCAAGAAATGTTGCCCCAGCTGGTTCTGAGTATGCGGAGACGGTGCGAAGCAACCATTGCAGTGAGGGGAGGGCATATACCATATTAAGGAACATCTGCTTGTTGTTCTTCCTGTTGGATAGACAATCATGAGTCACGATACTATGCGTTTAATAAAGCTTGTTTTTGTTTGATTCCATACCGTATGCATTGTATTCCTTTTTCAGCGCCGATGTTTTCGTCATCCTTTACTTGCATAATACTCACCCTCATTTCTGAATTTCATGTCTCTCCGATGCTTTTTCGTGAAGTTATGGCAATACACCCACCTGTTGCTTAAGTTGTGCACACCAGTGTATATGTTTTCAAAATGTTTCCATGTGTAATATTTAATTACTCTCTCTTATTTGGTTATGGAAGTATTCTTACATAAATTTCATAAATAATTGGCATATTTTAAAAATGCAACTTTTTTTATGCGGTCCCTATCCACCGCATAAAAAAAGTTTTTTGTAGTATTTCCACGAATTAGTTTGTTATATGTAAGAATTTATGAAATTTGTGAATTTTATTTTGTGCGATTTTCTTATGCGGTCCCTATCTACCGCACAAAAACAGGTTTAACCGTACTCTTTACGTAAGTGTTTCCGCTTTGCTAAAAACTTTTTCGTCCATTTTTGGGGTATTATTCAGAAGCCTTTTTAATGCAATAAAAGGACCTTAACAATGTTTGCGAAGGATTTACTTAGTTCAAAGGATATTCCTAATTTTTTTATTCCCCCTCCCCAGTACCACACACACGCATGCATACGTGCGAAACGGTGGCATTGGGGAACGAATCACGTGACTTTTAATCGGCAGTTAAAATGGATTAATTATAAACCGTACAAATGATCAAGATAAGTGTTAATTGTTGCATATAATTTTATAAATGACAAGCCCATGGGGTCACTGGTGATGAGTAAACTGGTTCTTAACTTGGTATCTTTTAAGCAATTATATAAAACTCACTGTGCAGCATTTATAGGCGTATTATATCAGTGTAGATGTTTTTTTCTTTTATCATGACAGAATGTATTTTTTTTGTTTGCTTAATTTTTAATAAATTTTTGTTTTCGACTTTTCAATATGTTCGCTCCCCTCTCCTTGGGTTATCACTCCCCCCCAAGGGGGCGCGCCCCACAGTTTGAGAAGCACTGCCGCAAACGCTTTCCTGGTTCTCTAGTGACGACACAAAACACCAGGAATACAAGACATGAATATGAGGAGAAAACATGTTTATTATTCTTTGCACAGAAAGAGAAATCTAAGAAAGATAATGTCGTAAGAACTCGGAATATTTTAAGAACTTTAAAAAGTTTTTAAGGAAATGTTAAACATGTGCTTTATAATCTTTAATTCCTCATTCTTATGATTTATATATATGCATTATAAATCGAATTATATTTCTAGAACTTCATAGGAATCAGCCATATTTACGATTTTTGATATACTCACGCATTCGATATTTATACACTTTAACTATAAATGTATTTTAGTGAGAAGAGTTTTAATATTTAAAGAGTGTTTTTTATTAAAATTCTTCCCTTTTAAATGTACTGAAGTTATTTGTGAGAACATGTTTTAATTTACAACGTGTATATTATTAAAGAATTTTATTCAATCATCTAAATAGAATGTAACATATTATAAGAAACTACATTAAGGAATATAGAAAATCTTCGACATTAAAGAAATTAAAATATCTAATGCTCTTATAGTTTTTCCCTTTACGACAATTCTTTTGAATAAATTATATTCAAATTCGTAAATTCAATTTAATTGACAGAAAATGTAATATTTAGTTCTTTGCTTGAAAACTGTGGGACTGAGGCAAAAAATTTTATATTGACTCATAGAAATGCAAATTTTGTAGATTTTAGCTTTATGTGATCATAATTTTTTCCTCGTGTTATTATACAATGATTAACCACTTATATGCAAAAATAAAAATGTTTAATTCGTATAATGCTTAATTTTAAAGTTTGATTTTTTATTGACTCAGATAATTGAAACTGCATTAAATCTGTTTTCAAATCAAAAATTTTAAATAAATATGTATGAAATAAATATTTTTTAATATTATATATATATATATATATATATATATATATATATATATATATTAATATAAAAATATGTGTTTAATTTTTGTAATAGAACAAAAACATTTAGCTTTACTTATAAATATTTTTTTTTTATTTAAAGTTTATGTGTACATGAATCACAATTCTTAGAACAAATAATCAGTTAGTTAAATAAATTAATCATAATTATTTATGACAGACCTAATTAAGGTTCTTAAAATTAAAATAACATTGTTTATTAAAGGTTCATCGATGAGTGTATAAAGAAAAATAAATATTATCTCGTGTTGAAGATCTCTTTATTAATTCAATTACAATTCCAAACTTAATTAAGTATGCTCATAATTTTTTTTACCCATCTGATTCTTTTTGGATAATGAAGGATATTAACCGTATTTGAAAAACAGTTCGTTAAATGTAATTTGGTGTTGGACTTTCGCTTTTTTCTTTCTGTGTGATGAGTTTTGTTTTGTATAGACATTATTTGATATCATAATTTAATTGAAAAAAAAATCTGGCTAATAATGTTTGTTGCGGTCTAAAATTTATAATTTTTTTTTGCCTTAATTAAAAATATTTTTCAGAGACTTAATTGTTAATAAAAAATTTGAATCTATGTATATAAAAGAGAAAAGTGACTCACTCATTTACTCTCACGATATCTCCGGAATTATTAGGCTTACATATATGAAATTTAGAAGGCATGTTTCATTTGCTGAATAGAGATCTTCTTGAGCTTAAATTGAGACAATTACAGACAAAAATTCTCGTTTTTGAACTGCTGCACTTACAAGCTTTGGGAGCAACTAGCACCTGAAATTGCTCTCTCACCGTCTTGCCAACCTAAGGAGTGTAGCAGGAATGAAAGCAGAACCAGAGACTTTTATAATTACAATTATTTATTTAGTCAAACAACTTAACTCACAACAACATATTCTCTAAATGAATGTCAAAAGAGTAGCACGGAGAAAGCAATGAATATTAAGCAAATATGCGCAAGTAACTTATTTAACTCAACATAATCTATCGTTGATCCTCAAATCCACTAATTCAACACAGTGGCAAACACCATTCTTAGTTTTCACATGCAAAAGTAAACGTTATTCAATCTCACCTGCGTAGCGAACATAGCAGCCTCCTACCCTTCTACTAATTACAAAACTCTGAGTTTATATAGTCGAACTAATCTGAATATCATGGTTTCTTCTTGAGAGGGATGGCTGTGAATTAAACGCGAATGCTGGCCCAAAAATTCCCCAAGAAGATTAGTTAGGGGACGCGTATAGATTCGTCACAGCTTGAATTTCGGGAAACATGTTTCTTTTTTCAAACAGAGCTTCACTGAGAATGAGTTTTGAAGAAATCGACTCCAAAGGGAAACACTGTAGGGGGGTTATAGATAAAAATTCCAGTATTTTGCAATGCTAGACTTGGTATGGTACTACTAAAGTACAGCGCTGTTGAGGTCTCTGTTAAGGCAGTATCACTCCAGTGAAAGGCTGCGTTCGTTGATGGGAATCTTGATAGGTCACCATTAGTGTGAGACAGTACAAGAGAATCTGGAAGTCAATCGGAGAGAGAGTCTATTGGGTGTGTTGGGGCGTCGTAGAGTGTAGAAGTATCGTAGAGTATCTAAATTTATAAAAGTGTCTGTCTCTCTTACATCTGTGAAGCTCCGTAGCGCATAGAGAGTCTCCGAGTTTCCTCTTTTGGTGTCTACATAAAAGTGGAATACATCGCGCGGACAAAATCGACACGCAAGGTAGAATCATTTCTCTTTGGACGTGGCCGAGATGGACTATTGGTCCGAGTCACCCCTCACACGATGGACTTTGTAGGCGGAAATTGAATGTTTTCTAGTGGTATGAGCTATAAATCTATAGCTTCTCATGTTGAAAAAATGATTGTCGTGGGAACTGCGCTGGTCATCTCTCAGTCGGCTAGATAAAGGGATGTCAAAGGCTGACTTGCCTTAAAATAAAGCGTCGGATTACATAGTCTGAAATATTTTTCCACGTGAAACTACGTGACTGTTGAGGCGACATTAGTTTCCTAACAGGAAATTGGTCCTTTGGTGAAGACTGCCGTAGACTTACAAACTTGAAATTTGGCAAACGTCTTCCTTTTGTCGAGTAAAGGAATGTCCGCTGAGGACATTGTTTTGAAAATCTACTTCCAAGGTAGGTTGCGGGGTGCTGTAGATAAAAAAAGCTCCTGTTTTTAGAATTATTAGACTTACAGACTTGAAATTTTAAAAAACTATATTTCTTCTTTCCTGTAAAGATCCGCTAAAAACCGGTTTCCCAGAAATCGACTCCCAAGAGGGGGGATTGCGAGGGGTCACGGGGACGTTATAGATAAAAAAATCCTGTTTTTAAGTTATTAATCTTACAGATTTAAAATCTGGCAATTTTTGTTTCTTTTGTTGAATAGAGATATTCGTTAAAAAGAGAGATTACAGAAATCGATTAGGAAGGGGAGGGCAACGAAATTTTTTAACATAATTCTATTTTAGAAATTCAAGTCCTGTCTTTTTTAAATTAAGAGTGAAATCTGTTGAAACTTTTTTCAACTTATTTAAAGCTTATTGATAAGACAACTTATATAAAATAACTTAAGGTATTCACGTTTGCAGCCGTGATTTTAAAAAGCGCATAAATGGATAATTTTCATGATATTTACACTGGTGTGCAAAAATTAAGGACGAGACGGTTTTTTCAATATAACTTTGTACAAAAGCTTTCCACATCAACACATTTAATACCGTAAGATCCCCAATACGTAAGGACATGTGTAATGTAAGCAACACTTACTAAAGAGAAATCAGAGGGATAAAAAGCTTGATTGAAAAAGTAGCATGGGCCTGCAATGCGACTGAAGGCCGAAACATCCCTGTGATCTGTGTCCAGCAAGAAACATCCGGTCTTTAGTAGGGGATATGATCTCCCTGACTGCTAGACAGGTTTCACAGCGTCTGCCCATGCTGAGAATGAGGGTGTCAATGAGTTGTTGAGGCATTGCTGCCCATTTGTCTTTCAGCGCCAATTGAAGCTCCCGAATCGTTACTGGTGGTAAGGTACGAGCTGCCAAGCGTCTGCCTAGAAAATCCCATACATGCTCGATGGGATTGAAATCCGGAGATCGTGCCAGCCAATCCATACGTTCAATATCCTCACTCTCTAAGAGCTGTTTGGCAGCTACTGTGCGATGACATGTTGCATTGTCGTTCATGAAAAGGAACTGCAGACCCATAGCGCCTCTAAAAAGACGCACATATGGAAGAAGAATCTCGTTACAATAACGGGTCCCGTTGACTGAACCTGCGTCGAAGATGTGAAGGTCTGTACGACTACCAAGCATAATGCCTCCCCAAACCAGAACACTGCGACCTCCATACCTGTCCCTTTCAATGATGTTCTATGGATGATTGCGGCTTCCCTGCTCTCTCCAGATGAGTATGCGATGAGAATCGCTACTCAAACTGAATCTGCTCTCATCTGTAAAAGTACTCGTCCCCATTCATTGTCTTTCCAATTCCGGTGTTCCCGGCACCACAGAGAACGCCTTCTCCGATGGCAGGCGTTAAAGGTACACACCGTACAGGGCGTCGTGCAAACAGACCACCACCGTGCAGTCTTCTGGCCACGGTAAAACGCCTGTCGTGTGTCTGTGCGATTTCTCCCGCTGTCTGTCGCCTGTTTCTTCTGGCCTGTAAGACAATGTGCTGGTCATCTGCGGGTGGGGTTCCTCGTGGACGATCACTACTGAACCCCCGGATAGCTGTTCCTGTAGTTTGAAATTGTCTCCAAAGTCGTGAAACGATGCTGTGAGCAATTCCGAACTCTGCAGCCACACTTGTCACACTGCGGCTTTCCTCCAACTTCCCAATGATTCGACCTCGGGTAAAAGCATCCAGATGTCGTCTAACAGATTGATTATTCGCCATTTCTCGCTGAGGCAGCAACTCGGTGTGATTTTAACTGCTATATGGCGTGCAATCTCTTTGCCAGAAATACTGATCTTACACCGACAACATGCTTTATACTACTCAGACACTCCCCCATTACGTCTACCTGCATATCTGCGCATGTGCTACCGTACATCACCTTACCTTATCTTCTGATTGGTTTTTCTGTCCGCTCTGCCTCTTCGTTCAGCTGATATGCTAA
This sequence comes from Trichonephila clavipes, assembly GCA_019973935.1. Classification (NCBI taxonomy): domain Eukaryota; kingdom Metazoa; phylum Arthropoda; class Arachnida; order Araneae; family Nephilidae; genus Trichonephila; species Trichonephila clavipes. The sequence continues at coordinate 32,567 of BMAU01021206.1, read as the reverse complement.
TTTTTCGACTTCGTCCTTAATTTTTGCACTCCAGTGTAGTGTCACTTAGATTAGAGAATACATGTATAAAATTGTTTTAAGGACATTTTGACAAAAAATTATTTAAATACAATATTTCGGCAAAACATTAACTTAGAGTAACCTTTTTTCAAAATATTCTCCTTTTGTGAAAAAGGCTTCTATTATAATAATATTTTGTCTGTATATAGCTCCGACCTCTTTACAGAGGCTCAACTATGATTTTCAAAAAATTCACACTATATTCAGAGTTACAACCAATCGAAATAATTATCGGCTTTTATTTCTTAAAATTTCTCCCCTTTGTTGTGGTAAAACATGGATAAACCCATTTCTAAGTTATATACACTGCTGGCCACCGTAAATGCAATATCCTGAAGGAAGCATGCAAATAACATGGAATTTACAACATGCATTAGCAGAGGTGAGATATGCAAATGATTAGAATTTCAGCGTTGACACACGTGGTACCACCTCAAAGCGCTATTTAAGGCTTGGAGATTTCAACGATTTCAAGTTCGGCAATTGTGTTTTTCTTATGTTTTTTTCAAAAAATGATCAGTTATGTCTCGTAGAAAACAGCGATCAGCTTTTGATCAAATATCCGAGTTCGACAGAGGAAGGATAGTGGCCTACCGAGACTGTGGATTACCTTTCAGGGAAATCGGTAGTCGTGTTGGACGAAACCAAACAACTGCAATACGTATATGTGACTGTTCAATGCAGGAGGGTACGACGGACCGACGTGGTCGATTGCATCCACCTCAGTGCACCATTTCACGTGCGGACAGGCAAATTGTGCGCATGGCAGTGACGGATCGCTCAGTCACATCTCGAACCGTAGCACAGCACATTGAATCTGTAACGCATCATTCAGTGTCTGCGCATACCATTCGATGTTGTTTACAGCAGAGTGGTCTGTCCGCAAGACGTCCATTTCTTGGTCTACCCTTGACGCAGAACCACAGACGTCTCCGTCGCCAATGGTGCGATGAAAGGAGGATGTGGGCGGTAGAATGGAATGAAGTTGTCTTTACTGACGAATCACGCATCTGTCTGCAACACCTCGATGGTCGGATTCGAGTCTGGAGACACCGTGGAGAGAGGATGCTGAACACCTGTGTTATGCACCACCACACTGGTCCTGCATCGGGTATTATGGTATGGGGAGGTATTGGATATCACTTTCGGACTCCTCTAGTAGGCATTGCCGGTACTTTAAGAGCCAGCGCAACATCTCCGAGGCGTTGGAGCCAGTTGTCCTTCAGGGCTTGTCCACAGCCATATTTCAACATGATAATGCGTGACCACAGATGGCACGCATTGTCCATAGGTTATTCGTGAATCATCGGATTGAATTGCTTCCCTGGCTGGCTCGCTCTCCGGATCTTTCGACGATTTTAAAACACGTGGTTCATGGTTGCTCAATGATTGACTCAGATTACACCCCCCGCTGCCACACCAGATCAACTGTGGCAACGTGTGGAAGCTGCTTGGTCTGCTGTACCCCCAAAACACATCCAAAGTCTCTTGGAATCAATGCCGAAGCGTGTGACAGCGGTGATCTCCAACAATGGCGGCTACTCTGGCTACTGATTCTGGCAGGAACCCCACTTCACAGAAGTCTATAAATTTAATCATTTGATACTTGGTCAAACATGTTATCTACAAAATAAATTTCGTTGTGTTTTCTCTTGTCTTTCTTGGTCTCGCATTTACATTGGCCAGAAGTATATTTCAAAAATTCTAGTTGAGCCTCTGTACAGAGGTCTGAGCTATAGACAGGCAAAATATTATTATAATAGAAGCATTTTTCACAGAAGGATAATATTTTGAAAATTGCTCATTCTATGTTCATTTTTTGTCAAAATATTGTACTTAAATAATTTTTTTATTGTAATACTATTCTAAAAACAACTTTATATACATTTTCTAATCTAAGTGACACTAAATATCATAAATATTATCCATTTATACGCTTTTACAAAATAATGGTTCCGAACGTAGTCGGAGACCTTAAGGAAAAAAGCAATACCTAGTCCTACAATATAATGAAAAACCCAGCAAAGTGTGCGTCAACGGAATGTATAAATATAAGAAAAGAAAAGAAAAATTTTATGATAAATAAACGATAAAATTTAGCATTAAACAGTTCTAAATAGAAAATTTCAATAAATGTGTTTAGATTGCTAATTCATGTACATTTTTTAAAGGATCATATCTCATATAATTTATATCTCATATAAATTTGGAATGAATAAAGAATTTAATTAAATTTATTTTGTTTGCTCAGCCAAATTTGTATTCACATTATTCAAAACATTTGTGAACTTCTTTCACAATTTTAAAATACAAAATTAATATTTCACATGTGTGAAAATCTAAATAAGCTACTTAATAATTGAATAAAATAAATATAAGGATTTAAATCTATTTAGGATGGATGATTTTAAGGTTATTGAGAAACGAAACTTAATTTGTTCTGGTGTATTATATGAATGGTATCAAATTTGCTTGAAATATTGTACATAATGAGCACGATAAATTTGACAAAAATTATGCATTGAAAATTTTATCATCAATGTTTTTATGCAATTGAATTTCAAATTTAAATATGAGAATGTAGTACATCGTATTACAATTCAGAAAAAGTAGTTGATTTGTTGAAATAAGAAAAGAAAAGCATGAGAAAAAAATATTATTATATTTTATTGTAATTTTTTTCATTTCACTCACATATTAGAATTCACACAAGTTTATATGTGATTTCAATTATTAACTTAAAACAAAATAAAAATCCTTTTTTGTCTCAAAATGGTTTTACCACCAATTTGTACCAACTCTTTTTTTTTACATACGGTCTTCTTTTACACGATTTTGAAATGACGCAGTACACGAATTTAACGCATTTTTTTTACGCTAATTTTTTGTTCCAGTACGAATTCTAAGAGAATTTGGTGACTTGTACTCTTTTGATGAGGACGATTTGAATTAGTTTAAGGTAGCTTATGAAAATAAAGGAGTTGACAATGACAAAGTCGAAGGTGAAGTTCAGCTATTAACAGCTGATTTAATTCGCGAGGGCTTGAAATTTGCTACAAGAATGGAACAACATTTTATTACTCATGATCCTGTCATAAAGCGCACATTAAAATTTTTACGCTGACTTGAGTGGTAGGATATTAAGAATTATACAATCAACTTGAGAAAACAAAAAGACAGACACTGATAGAAACCACTAACAGAGGCCGTTAATAACGAACAAAACTCTTCATTAGAATCAAAACTGACAGTTGTGCTTAACATATCTGACACATCTACTGATGTTAGCATTTTTGATTCATTTCCTAATAAACGTGTACGCTTGTTATCAAGAAGCGAAGAGTAACTGTTAGAGTTAGAAGCTTTATTCCGAATTTCAATTTGAATTTTTGTAAGTTGTATGTACTTTTAGAATGAATTTTCACTGTGTGAGAGTCTCGGACCTCTCACTCTCGGGTACCTAGGTGTGAGAGGGGAAGAGAAGAAACACTTGACACGATCCAATTAATCTATTTATTTACCACTCATGGAACAGCCACAATTTCAACTAATAATAGTGAAAGAATGTCTCAATGTCAACCGCGAAAGTGGAACAACGACGGTAAAACGCGAATGATTAGGAGACTATAAAACATAACCCTTACCTAAAAAAAAGGATCAAAGCTATCATCCGATTTAATCTAATATCAAATCAATCCTAGTTAACAATCGTCACTTTAAAGTTTCCTCCTAATAAGAATCAAATAATAATTTTAATATTATACCTTCAGTAGCAATCTCATCTGACTCGAGTATATCTTTTCACCTCCTCTCTCTCAAGCTAGAAAACCTTTACTATAAATAGTAAGTTACTTTAAATATCACGATGTCGCCCAAACGGAATAGTGGTTAGCGACGCTGACTGCAGTGCCGTAGGAACTGGGTTCGAATCCCGGAGAAGACATGGATGTTTGTAAATGTATAGTGCCTTTGCGGCATGTGGGTACTCTAAATAACCGTCGAGCCGCAAGTCATTTCGTGTGGTTGGTGGGAGGGGAAGAGAGTTGGGAGGCCTCTGGTCACACCCAAGGTTTTCTTCCTCTAAATTGGGGTGGAATCGAGCAAAACCGTACTGTCATCTGCATGGTGCTCAAAATTCTAGCCCTTAGTCGCAAAGAATTTCGTTTGACTCGATGTGGCTTCGTCGAGCAGGTGGCATTAGTCACATAAATATCACGATTCTCTTCTTCCGAAAGGTTGGTAGTGAATAACGCGAATTGATAGCCCAAAGATTTTCCAAGAAGATTAATTGGAATAACCCGTATAGATACATAACAATTGTGTGTACACTAATTTTAATTTTTTTCGTAACAAAAATGAATTGTTTTTGTTTTATAAATGTGTAACACGTGTGGGGTTTTTATGATTACTTTTTTTGCACGGTTTTTTTGAAAATATTTTAAGATTTTTCACCTAACAGGGTTTTTTTTCGTATCTACTGTGTAAAAAATATTTTGGTGTGCTTCGGTTGATTATAAATTAAAGTGATGAGTGAAATAATGTGTGTAAAATGAACTGAGATTTACTTGTGATAGTTTATAGACAGTTTAGAAAAAAGAAAGTTGTAAAAATACTGAAAGACAGCTCTTATAACTATCCTTTCCCCGCCCAAACTTTCACTTTGTTTAAATAAAAGTTTAAAAAATATATACAACTGTTACACTATATTTCTTTCTTCTATATTTCAGAATGTTATGGACGTGTCTACTTCTCATTGTGGCAGTTGAAACCAATGCTCACCCTTCAAAAACAGCTGCAGAGGAGCCATTTGAAATTGCAGCTGCCAGACAGCAAACTCCAATCAATGCGGCTCTCACAGGCTTCTTTTCACCGCCATTTGTTGTTCTCGTGAGCATGGGAGCACTATTCTACACATTTGAAAAGTTCGCCAAAGACATGGTGAAAGCAGCATCCAATAATAGGAGATTCGGTCTCAGGAGGAAAAAAAAGAAGCCAACTGAAAGTGCTTCTCCTCCTCCTAAAGGCTCAAGATACATCGAACGAGAACACAGGAAATTAATCGACGCGCTTGAAAACTACAAGAATTCTTAAATGGACTTAAGATGAAGAAAGTTTCTTATATCAGGATTAGTATTTAGTGGATATTCTTTAAACCTCGCCATTTTATCATTTCATCGAATTGACGTCATTATTTAAATGTGCATGTTAATGCTTATATTTATTGCCAAAGTTTAACGTTTATAACATAACTTGTTTTATATCTGATAAATGTTTTTAGAATATCAATGTAAATTTGATTAATTAAGAACATTCAACGTTTAAACTGATTTTCATATTACATATATTCATTTAATGAAATCTAATGTTCCAACTTTTTGATATAATCTATATAAAGTATAGAACAAGAGATGTTATAATATACTGACGACAGAGAATCTAATTAGAATTAGAATTAGAGTTGTGGAATCCAATTTGATGAGAATTTTTATGATTTTGTGAGAATGCTGGCATTCCATATGATATTAAAATAATATTTTATGTTATGAATATTATTTTTGATTTTGGTAAACAGAATCTTTGTAATAATTTATATTATGCATTTAATTTTGTAGATTTGCTTGTAGTACGTTTGCAAAATAAAATATTATTTAAAAATTGCAATTGTTTTTGTGTAACTGTTTGAAAAGTATTTTAATTTAAACACTTATTAATCTTTTCCAATTCACGAGTTCTTAATTTTGTTCATTGTTAATTATTTAGTCAAACTTAAATAATTTTTATTTTAATTTAATGTGAAAAAAAGTTTTATATCAAACTTGAAGTCCCATTTCAAATGTAATATAATGCCATTATTAATTATTGTTGAATTCGAATACATATTTTTTGATTATAAAGATCGGCATTTTAATTTAAAAATTTTACATGTCCCTTTTTTATACGTCTTTTCATGATGAATGCATTTTAATACAACTAATAAGGAATACCTTATTCTATTACAACAAAAGAAAATCCGTATCTGTAAAAATCAATCGAATATTTTTTGATCGAATAATTCAAAATAGCAAATATTTGAAAGGAATCATGCATTATTGTTTTGTATAATTAAGATCGTTTTTTTAATTTAGGATCTGAAGTAATCCTTAGTAAATGAAAATTAATATAATAAAAATAATAACTCTTGAAAATTTTGCATTGAAGACAAATCAACAATAATTATTGCATTAAACTGTTTTTGTTTATTACTCTTAACTTTTGTTTTTATGATTTTTTATTGCTGTTATTATTTATTCTTTTATATACACATATACCATTTTTTTAAAATACACATATAATAGCAAACTGTTTAACAATTCGTTAAACTTATTCTAACTAAATTTGAATAATAATCTAAAATAAATTTAAGCTCTTTCCCTACAACATTTCAAACGTATATGAGTTCATATGGTATTTTAAGCGCTGTTTTTGACGTAGTATAATTAAAAAATTAATTAAAAACTAATTTCTAAGACAGAGATATCCGATTTTGATAAATAATGTCAGTTAATATAAAAATTAGAATTCTTTATTACTCAATGTAACTTAAATTTTTTTAAACATATGTACAAACCAATTGGTGAATATAAATAAAAACTGAAACACTTGAACTTTTCGTAAATGACAAACTTTATGTTAACTTTGCAAAATCGCATAAGAAATTTAGAATTATAATTCTTTGAAATAATTATAAGAGCTTGAAAAGTAATTAGAATTAGTTAATAATAGAAAAATTGAAATTAATTCCCTTCTCCCATTTAACAATAACTTTTTTAAAATTTAATTCGACTTCGACATACATTTTTTTATTGTTTTTCTACATTCTTTTGATTATGCCATTTTTATTTTAATTTTAAGCTCATTTTATTTTAATTCCAAAAAAAGAATTGAATTAGAAAAATTACAAAAGCAAAAAAAATATATTTTCTCTCTAAAATAATTTATATAATGTTCTATCTTAAGATAAAATGAAGCAAGTGAAATTATTCAAAAAGTAATTTCACCGCTGTTAAAATAGAATGTTAAATAAAAAAATTAAAGCACACATAATTTATTTTCCTTTTTTTAGTACTTGAAATACATTAATTCATTCCAAATAAAAAAACCCCTCAAAAATATATTGCTTCCTTTTTTAAGTAATCACGTTTGAAATAATTTTTCTTATTTATCACTTTAGTACTGGGATGGCCAATTGTTTTGGCTTGAGAGCCGCTTTGTGAAAGCGGACGATAGCAGACCTTTTAAAATAATCGCATTCCTTAGTTAACTTTGTACATTAGAAAAAATATAAATTGGGCCATTTAAAAATCAATACATAGAAGTTGGATAAAATAGTGGCAATTTTATGTAATTTACTTATAAAGTGCTATCATATTTATAAGTGCAAGCACAATCTGCTTAATAAGATAAATATATATATATATATGTGTGTGTGTGTGTGGTGTGTGTACCCCATCATAATTTCTTACAACTATTAAAATAAGTAGTGAGATTGCTTGTTGGAATTCTCATCACATCCTGAAAGTTTATGTCAGTCAACTCGTATCTATATTTATTCTAGTTGATATTCATTCAAGAAAAACTTAAACCACAAATGTATTCTAACCCAGCGTTTCTCAAACTGTGGGGTGCGTGATAACTCCACGAGGAGGGCGCGTGCATGTTGAAAAGTCTAAAACAAAAGATTATTTAAAAAAAGATAGATGCTGAAAGTAAACAAATACATTCTGACATAATGAAAAAATAAATTTAACATTTACACTGATATAATACACTTATATATGTATTAGTACTGTGCAATGTATTTTATAATACATTGAACAGTACTAAGTTAGGAACAAATTTAAAAATTACCAGTGACCCCATGGGCTTGTCAGACATAAAATTATATACAAAAAATTAGCACTTATCTTGACAATTTGTATAGTAAATATGATAAATAATCCCTTATAATAAATAATCCCTTCCCTGCCGATTAAAAGTTACGCGATTCACTCTTCAATGCCTCCGTTTTCCGCGTAGGGGGGATTCAATGTATTGCGTGGTGGGGGAAGAAAAAGAATAAATAAAGAAATCCTCTGATGTAAATAAATTCTTCGCAAACACTGTAAAGGTCTTTTGAGTGCATTTCAAAGCCTTCGGAATAATTTCATGGATAGCAGTGCATAAAAAAGATCGTACTTTGGAAGGGCGTATATATACGTCCGGGGCATTGAGCGAGACATGTATATACACAGATGGCACTTTAGAGGTTGAAGTTGTATGGCAGCTTTAGCGTCAAAGTATAGTATTATTGAATTCAATGCATTGTAATTAATTGTATGGAGGGAGGGGGCGATGAAAATTACACTGCTGGACAATTGCTAAGGACGGATCACAAATTGCTATGTAGCATAACATTAAGCGAGACATGAGGCCTAGTAGGATAAAATATAGTTGCCACACTGTTCAGACATTAGAATAAAGAAAATTTATTGTTCTGGAAAGTACAAAAGCTGTGAAACATCTAAAAGAAAAAAAAATGTTCATTTCATCTGCGTACGGAGAAATGGAACAATGCATCTAAAAGTCAGCAGACACCTTAAAGAAAGGTTTCAGTGCGGGATATGTCCACCGTGGAGTGTGATGCAACATTCCACACGTCGTACCATACTTTGCACAACATTATCCAGCAGCTGTTGAGGCAATTTATCCCATTCCTCTGTGAGTGCACGGATGAGGGCGTTCTTGTTTGTCGGAGGATAGTTTCGACCAGCAACTTGCCTCCCCAAAGCATCCCACACATTTTCAATGGGATTTAGATCTGGAGAACGCGCTGGCCATACGAGACGTTGAATACCGTCTCTGTCTAGACAATCCTGAACAGCGAGTGTTCGATGACATGTTGCGTTGTCGTCCATAAAAACAAATTTATCACCGACAGCACCACGGAAAAGACGAACATGAAGAAGTAGAACTTCCTCAATGTATCGTTGGCCCGTCATAGTTCCATTCGCAACTACATGTAGGCGCGTGCGGCCATTGATCATGATGTCAGCCCACACCATGATACTGCATGTCGGATATCGGTCCTTTTCCTGGATATTTTCTGGACAATAAGCAGTACCACTCTCGCGCCAGATCAGTTGGCGTCTACAATCCGATGACAGACTGAACCTACTCTCATCTGAGAATAGTACGCATGCCCAGTCCTGTTCAGTCCAATTGTGATGCTCACGACACCATTGCAAACGGGCAGTACGGTGCTGTCTGGTCAATGGGACACACACAACAGGTCTGCGTGCGTATAGTCCTCCTCCCCTCAAACGTCTGGCAACAGTTTTTCGGGAGATATGTTTTCCTGAGGCAGCAAGAAACTGATTTGCCATCTGCTGAGCTGTGGTGCGCCTGTTCCTTTTTGCTGATAGGACGATATATTTGTCTTCTGCAGGCGTCGTACTTCTAACATGACCTCCCCCGTGCCGTCTACTACACATTACAGTAGTTTTAAATGACTTCCACAGCCGTGAAATAACGCTGTGAGAGATGTCGAACTCCCTGGCAACATCTGTTATTTTTCGCCCTTCTTCGATCTTTCCAATCATTCGGCCACGCATAAAATCCTGTATGTGATGTCGGGAAGACATGCCAAAAATTTTAAGTTCGTCTATTAAATCTTTCCTGTAAAACTTTGACTTGAAACAACAACTGTCCACACGCGTCAAAACCTTTAAAGCTCTTATGAACGCTATCACGTGATGAACAGACGTGGAAAAAAATTTGCATACTCATACTTCTTACTAATATCCCGCACTTATTCTAATTTTCCACATTTTGCTTCCTTTCATTTTGTGGTTGCTATGGATGATAGTGTTATCCGTCCTTAGCAACTGTCTAGCAGTGTATGATTGAATATTAGGTCGCAAATATTGAAAGCTTGAGAAGTACTGTTGTAACCTAAATATAGAGAATATTTGCTTTATATTTGGCTTTCTGATTGTCTTGGCAGTCCGCATAAAAACTCTTTGCTGGCCATTATTTCCCCGCTCCTGCTTTAGTATCAAAAATCACACAAATTTCCCCTTATAAACATTTCACAATATTCTATTTATAAAAAGAAGCAGATGCTAAATTATTTAAGATAATTTAGCACCATAGATAGTTTCATGTTACCTAAACTTGTACATTAGAGGCAAATAGAAATATTTAATATTCCTTTCTCTTGCTAAATTATTTAAGACAGTTTAGCATGAGAAAGGAATATTAATTATTTCCATTTGCCCCTAATGTACGAGTTTAGGTAACATGAATCTTCATTATCAAATAATTTACAATGTTCTTTCAGAAATAAATTACCATTAAAACATAAATAGTAAACAAACAATATTAGGTAGAATATTGTATCTTTTACTAGAAGCATCATTATTTTATTGCAATATTGCGTGTCAATTTTATTCTTTAAACGCAGCTTATATTGTTCTTATTATTTACTTTTTAAAATATTAAATATGGCTTCCGTAATAAAAATCAATACTCTTTATTTCCTGAATTTGAATTTTTGAAGAATATGATTATTATAGGGGAAAAAATGAATTTTTATATATCGTGTCTGGAATCTTTGAATATTGGGCCAAGTCGACTGAAATCTAAATTCAAATCGGTTACAAAAGACAAACTGTTATTTTTGGTATTGTAATTCTGTTTTAAGCCCAACTGTTTTTCATACACAAGCGCTTGTTTTCTTACGTAATTTTTAAATCCAAAAGACGCCCCCCTTCTCCTCCAAAAAGAAAGGTTCGGCCTACACTGCGAGATATCTAAATAGAGAAATATGGTTTTCAATTTTCTGCTGCGAACTTCACCTATAAACTACCGAAAAAAGCTTTTTATGGACATTTGAACAGAAACAATTGCTGTAAATATGTTTTATCTTTAAATAAATCATAAAAGAAACGATTCCGGAAAATACATTTCATATTATTTTTCAAGCAGAATGATGGAAAGAAATTCTTACAGTTTTATTCAGAAATCGGATCGGGAATAAAGTAAGCACAAAATGTAGTTTAGTTCGGTTTAATATTTATAGAGCCAATGACCGGGGATCTTTGTTTTCGCATCTTTTTTATGCATGATACTCCTTTATTTATTTCTTTATTTGCTATGCATATTTATTACCCTACTTAAAACTTTATACATTTTTGTTATAAGCTTTTCTTTTTGAGCGTAAAACAAAAAAAAGTAATTTTTATTTTCATTTCATTCACATTTAAAATGCTTGAATTAACTAATTTTGTTATAAATAATTTTCTTCAGAATATTTTAAATAAATTTATTATTAAACAAGTAATGTAAATTTTTTTAAAATTCAATTCCTGCTTAGGTCAACAAAGAAAATTTTTATTTTAGATACTTTTTATTAAATAATTACAATTAATATAAATACGTATATACATAGTAGCAGCCCGACATACGTTGTTCTGTACACACTTGTTAAATCCGAAAATTTCAAACTTGTTTGAATAAGTTGTACAAATCTAGACTGCTTTGATGAAAACTTTTATAAAAAAAGTTATTACAATACCTGACGTCATCACGTGCACAGTTACGACAATTCGACAAATCGATTGGGTGTAAGTGTATACTATGAACCAAGTTGAATATAGTAGAAGCAATTCTGAATAGAGACAAACTTGTTTTAATAAAATGATAAAAAAACTCGAGCTATTTCATAGCAGGTATATTTTTTAATGCACAATAAACAAATTTATCGTAATGCCATTTAATGCATAATATTTTTGATTAATTCTTGAGGGGTATAAACAAACAAATGCAATGGTTTGCCAACCCTCGGGCACGCAACATATAATTGGCTGTGCGAAAAACAAAAAAAATTTCTCCCTCTTATTTCCTTTTTTTTCTTGTCGCGCATTAGCGGAATAAACAACACACAGGGTTAAAACAATTACGCGTTTTAAGGTTTTTAATTAATATCTTTTTAACTAATTGCTATATCGGACCTAATTGTGAATCTAAACCTTTCTTGAATCCACTTAAATCCCCACAAAAAAATGTCATCCAAATTGGTTCAGCGGCTTAGAGGAGTACAGTCACATACACACGCACAGAAGAATTATATATATAAAGATGATAGAAACACAATATTAAGTGGAAAAACACACACACATTTTAAATTAACATTAAAACTTTTGTAACCACATTAAATTTGAAATTATATTTTTTAATAGAAGTTGAATATAATACATACTAATTTATCTTAAAACCAGTGTAAAAGGAATACTGACGTCTAACTAGCATAGGATTATTCAGGTTAATCCTTTATCTAGCGCATTATGATTTACAGTAATTTTTTTCGTGCAATATTTTATTTTGAATCACTACATTGAAAATTAAGGGATGTAAATAAATAAAATACTTAACATTGAGAAGTTTAATCCTTTAGAGCTAATTAATTAAGATGGTACTTTAAAGTACCGTCCAGTCCACACAGGTTTAAAATACTTTCATAATGCAAAAAGAATGAATGTGACTTTTGTAACGCAGTTTTAACTCTTAAAATATTTCTAAATAACCAGAGAACGCTAATATTTTAGAGCACAATATATATATATTTGAAAATTATGAAATTTTAAAAATTTATTTACTTTTTTTATACATAAAAGCAGGTTTTACCCATAAACTTAAATTGATGATATTCAAAGAAACAGATTTTTGCTCTTCATTAATACACAAAAATTCATTACACGTTGTGCATTTTGAGTGAGATTTCGATGGAATGTTTTTTAAAGCACTGCAAACTGGGGTTGGAAATAGTTTATTTCCTAAATATGAACTACGGCACTACGGTCTTGTTCTGTCTCTTGATCGTCTTCTTCATATTCTAACGAAAATTCTAGCAGATAATTTTCTGGGATTTCTTCATCAGAGGAATCATCTATTGGTGCATCAATGCTTTTAGATGTGCAGCGACCTTACAGCTCAACAAAATGACTCCAAAACTGAACTGAATTGATATGTTTTTCTTGTAGCGTGCCTGGTTCACCATGTGTTGTAGTTTTTGGAAGCTTACCTCTTAATTGCTCATTTAATCTTTAAAGTTAATAAATGTTATTGTTATTTAATTCAACCGTGTTGTAGTGAAGAATGTCTAACCACGCAACGCGGCAGTGGTGACCACTTTTGGACTTGAAAACACGTAAGCTATTCTGTTCTACTGGCGAATGCAATGCAAATTCTTCTACTACGGATGATCAGTACGTGTGTAGCGAAAGATTTTTTTTCTCCTTCTTCTCAAGGCCACTTGAAGCATCTGCTCGGAGATTCGTTTCGCTTCCTGCTTATTCAACAATATGACTAGTGAAACCGTTGAAGTCGCTCGTATTGCGTTGTGGCTGCCGCCGTTTTGGAAATCGAACGTTCATCTATGGATTGCGTAATGCGACCATGCATTCACATTCAGTGGTATCTCCAGTGATGATACTAAGTATTCTGCTTTGGTTGCGAACCTGGATGCTGAAACTCTCTCCTACGTGTCGGACATTGTGTTAAGCCCTCCGAACAGTGACAAATATCACACTCTCTCGCAGCGGCTCATCACCCAATTTAGCGACTCGGAGACTCAAAAAATTAAGAAACTGCTTACTGACCTTCAGCTAGGAGATGAGAAGCCCAGCCACTTGTTGCGAAAAATGAAAGAACTGTCTAATGACCAACTCCAGGATGACTTTCTGCAAAGTTTGTGGCTTCAAAGAATGCCACCACATATCCAGACTGTTTTGTCTGCATCCTCAGAGCCTTTGGATAAACTGGCTATGATCGCTGATAAAGTTTCTGAGGTTGTTGGTGCGTCCTCGACTATCTGTGTTGCCACAACTGTTCCTCCACCATCCCAGTCATCTTTATGCAGTGTTCAGCCAACCATGGACTCTCTCGTCAGGCAGATCCAAGAGCTGTCTCTATAAGTTGCTGAACTGACAAGAGAGCGCAATTCTTCTCGTCACCAACGATATAGTTCTGACCGCCGGAGATCAAATTTACGCTCTAGAAGTGTCAATAGAGGAAGTGGCATCTGCTACTATCATCGCCGTTATAAAGAGCAGGCCCGCAAGTGTGTTTCCCCTTGTGCATTTGTGCAAAAAAACGAGTAAGTCCTGTCATAGCTGGAATGGCAGATCCCTCGCAACATACCAGCCGGTTATTTTTATTAGACCGCAAGTCTGGCCAGAAATTCCTCATAGACTCTGGAAGTGAAATCTGTGTCATCCCACCTTCTCCAACTATGAATAAATAACCTCAGTCTAACTTCTCCTTATTTTCTGCTAATAATACCAAAATTCCAGCCTATGGTATGGTCCGTAAAGAACTGAACCTGGGTCTGAGGCGACCTTTTATCTGGACTTTCATAATTGCTGATGTATCATCTCCTATAATTGGTGCTGATTTTCTAAAGCACTTCAACCTTTTAATCGACCTTAAGAAAAAAAGGTTGGTGGATGTGGAAACTTCTCTTTTCACTCCTTGTGTTTTTTCAAATATTGTACAGCCCTCAATCCTCACTGTAGATGCAAACATTAGTTTTAAAAACATCTTATCGGAATATCCAGACCTCAGCAACCCTTTTTAATTTCCAAATCAGCATCACATGGCACAGTCCACCATATTATTACTACTGGCCCACCAGTCACTGCCAGGCCTAGAAGGCTACACCCTGAACTGTATGATGCAGTGAAGGTAGAATTTGAATTTCTTCTTGCTCAAAGCATTATTAGACCTTCCAAAAGTCTCTGGAGTTCTCCTCTTCATGTTGTGCCCAAATCTGACTCTACAGTTAGACCTGTTGGGGATTACAGGCAGCTGAATTCTGTTACTGAGTTCGACAGCTACCCCATGCCTTATTTGAATGACTTTGCTCATGCACTACATGGCAAGAGGATATTTTCCAAAATAGACATTTTTAAGGCATTTCACCAAATCCCTATAGCTGAGTGTGATATTCCTAAGACAGCTGTAACAACTCCATGGGGTCTTTACGAATATACCCATTTGTGTTTTGGCCTTGTGAATGCACCACAAACCTTTATGATTCATGCATGAAGTACTAAGAGAACTTCCTTTTTTGTTTTGTCTACTTGGATGATATTTTGTGTTACTCAGAAAATGCTGAGGAGCATCGTTCTCACTTAAAACTATATTCCAAAGACTGAGCTCATATAGTTTAAAACTAAATATCTCTAAATGTGTATTTGGTGTGACTGAATTCATTTTCCTTGGCCACCTTATCACTCCTGATCGCATTAAGCCATTGCCTGACAAAGTTCAAGCAGTTCTTGATTACAAACAACCAGAGACTGTTGGCTCTCTGAGAAAATTTTTAGGACTGTTAAATTTTTTATAGACGTTTCTTGCCCAAAGCAGCTGAACAACAGTATCTTTTAAGTGAATTTTTAAAAGGTTCTAAAGGTAAGAAGGACTCAAAGCCTTTAAACTGGTCTTCTGAGGCAATTACAGCATTTCAGAGGTGTAAACAAGCTCTTGCTGATGCTGCACTTCTTGCTCATCCTTCACCTTTTGCCCCGCTTGCTCTTCATGTGGACGCCTCTGATTATGCCATAGGAGGTGCACTTCACCAAGTTGTGGACTCTGAGCTACAGCCATTGGCTTTCTTTTCCAGAAAACTTACTTCATCTGAAAAGTCTTACAGTGCCTACGACCGTGAACTCCTTGCTATCTACTCGGCTATCCGACACTTTCGGTATATGCTGGAAGCTAGAGATTTCACAGTGTTTACTGACCACAAGCCCCTCACTTATGCTTTTAGGCAAAAAAGTGACAAGTATTCTCCACGGCAGATCCGTCAGCTGGATTTCATCTCTCAGTTCACCTCAAATACTGTACACATTCCAGGATCTGACAATATTGCTGCTGATGTTCTCTCTCGTGTTTCTGCAATCACCTTCCCAAGTCAAATTGACTATGACTGTATTGCTGAGACACAACAGACAGATGAGGAGCTTCACACCCTAATAGCATCTGGAACTTCCTTGGAACTCAAAAAGGTAACTTTTCCCAATTCGTCTACTGAAATTATGTGTGATCTATCAACGGGCACAGCCAGACCCTACATCCCAAAACAGCATCGCCAAGATGTTTTCTCTGCTATGCATAATTTATCCCATCCTGGCATACGTCGATCAGTACATTTGATGAAGCAGCGTTTTGTTTGGCCATCAATCTCATCAGATGTAGCTAAGTGGGCAAGACACTGTCTAGCTTGCCAAAAATTCAAAATTCATCGTCATACTAGATCACCTCTTTCATCATTTCAAGAACCTTCCCAACGTTTTGATCATGTTCATCTGGATCTCATTGGACCTCTACCTCCATCAAATGGCTACACCTATTGCCTGACAATGATTGACCGTTTTTCGAAATGGCCAGAGGCCCAACCTCTCAAAGACATAACTGCTGAGACTGTGGCTGAGGCCTTCTTTTCCTCTTGGGTGTCTCGCTTTGGAACTCCTGCAATTTTCACAACCGACAGGGGCAGGCAGTTTGAGTCCTCGCTCTTCAAAGCTCTTAGCAAACTACTTGGTGTTCAGAAGTGTCGTACAACTGGATACCACCCTCAAGCTAATGGGATGATCGAAGAATTACACCGCCCATTGAAAAGTGCAATCAAGTGCCATGCTACTGAGCGTTGGACAGAAGTACTCCCTATCATCTTACTTGGTCTACGAGCTTCTCTTAAAGAAGATATTCTGTGTACCCCAGCTGAATTAGTTTTTGAGACCACTATTCGACTGCCAGGGGAGATGTTTGACTCTTCCAAGCCAGATGATGATGTTGTGAATTTTGTTTCGAAACTCAAGTCTCACATGCAATCACTTCACCTTAAACCACCAAAACACCATGGCAAACGTCCAGTTTTTATCCATCCAGGACTGTTGGAAGCAACACATGTTTTCTTCGCCGAGACATGTTACGTCGTCCACTTCAACAACCCTATGATGGCCCTTTCAAAGTCTTACAAAGGAAGGATAAAGTGTTTTTCCTTGACATCAATGGTAAACGGGTATCTGTATCTATTGATAGATGCAAACCTGCCTTCTTTCTTAACACTGAGGACTTGCAACTACCTCAAACCAAGAATGAAACATCTGCTACTGTGGAACCTAATGCAACAGCTCCAACACCTGCTACAGTGGAACATAACCCAACAGCTTCAACGCCTACCCAGCCATCTACACGTTCTGGTCGCAAAGTTCATCTTCCAACTAGGTATCGTTGACACTGGAAGGGGAGTATGCAGCGACCTTACAGCTTAACAAAAGGACTCCAAAACTGAACTGAATTGATCTGTTTTTCTTGTAGCGTGCCTGGTTCACCATGTGTTGTAGTTTTTGGAAGCTTACCTCTTAATTGCTCATTTAATCTTTAAAGTTAATAAATGTTATTGTTATTTAATTCAACCGTGTTGTAGTGAAGAATGTCTAACCACGCAACGCGGCAGATGGTATGTTCTGTAATAAATCCAAAGCCTCATGAAGACTGAGCTCCTTTTTTCAAGATATTCTAAGAAGAAGAAAAAAGTTACAGCCGTTGGAAAATCTCCTAAAATTTTTAAATCTCAGTTACACACAAAGAAATGGTAAAATCCTAGCCTGGCACACTGCTGTTTTTGGCGCCATTTTTTTCGCCACATGGTGCTCCAACCCCCTGTTTCAAAAAATGACGTCATGGAGGAAAACGAAGAAAAATCGGGGATTCACGATTTGCTGGTGATCAAAAACCCTAAGAAAATGGGGTTTCCGTAATAGCGTCAGGGCCGGAAAACGAAGGAAAAGGGGGAGGGTGACGGTCTCAGCTCCTGTTCAAAAATCCTAAAAACGGGGTTTTTAATGGCGTCAGGGACGCTGAAAACACATGTATTTACACAAAAGCATAAAATAAAGAAAAGGGCAAAAAGAGCATTTCTACGAGATAAAGGCAGTCAAATAAAGGAAAAACAGCATTTTAAAAATTGTAAAAAATCACTTACCACTGTGTTTTTAATTTTTAAATCATTCACTACAAACTCATTCATACTCTTGCCAAACCAATACCTGGTTAATCGCAAGATCACACAAATACTCAATCTACTATCACTAAACCACGTACCTTTTCTTACACTCCGGCAAACAAAGTGGGGATTCTCTTTCGACTGTACTCGACAACGCCATTCAAAACCATCAATCGTATCCTTTCGTTCAACCAAACGCGTATCCTTTTTACACTTCGGACACTCATATCTGGAGGGAATTAATCCTTCTTTCATAACCCAATCTAAAACAGCCTTATTCCCTTGTTCTCAAAGCAAAACAAAAAATCCTGTGGTTGCCTTGCTTTCAAGCAATTTTATTTCGCAAGCCATTCTAACAACCTGTGCAAAATCAAGCCAAAAGTCGGAACACGTGGGGAAGAAAGTAAGAGCAGGGGTGAACTCAACGTGTTGCAGCAGGGTCAAGGGCGAAAATAGACGATGTCCATTTTTCACCCGATTTTTTTTCTTTGCTTGACCGGTTTTAGGGTTGCCATATTTTAGCCATCGGACTGGACAATCCGGAAAGGTTGCCATATTGTAAATTTTTTCACCAAAATTGTTGGCGCCAAAGATTTTGTCGCCAAGCAGTGTGCTTGACTAGATCCACCCAGTTATCCACCAGTACCAGTTAAGTTAAGCTAAAAAAAATGCCAAAAAAGCATAACTCTATTGCACTATAATGACGCTACAACTCAACAAAAAACAACTATAAACTACACGACGAAAAAAACAAGTTCTTGTTCTAACATCCAGTGTGCTATCGATATTTATAAGTACCACAAAGTTATTTGACTGTATAATTAATTATGTACACTATTCACTTAAAATAAGTAGTCAAATCGTTTTCTAAGGTCTTAACATACAAAAAAAGAGTGTGTGTCTACTTATGTACGCACGTAAGAAGTTATATTTCTTTGGCGTAACAAGATTAAAATATTTCTAAAAATCTTGAGCAGGGAAAACTGGGCCAAGGACAAAAGGTGGTCACGAGCAGAGTTGAACGATACAAACACTCAGTCAATCGGACCAGCCAAACCCGAGATAATCGCAATTTAAATAAATTTAAACACCCCCACACAGGGACAATAGGACCAATAACATGAGGGGGGGGGTTCGGCAGACTGTACCTGGAGATGAGTTGAACCGAATGTGACACCTGAGACCTCACATTGAATGTCTCGGCAGGAAGAACCGTTCCTGAGAAAATTAAGACAACCACCTGAAGAACCGTTCCTGAGAAAATTAAGACAACCACCTGAAGAACCCCCGAGTTATGGTCATATTAAAATAGGGTGCGCATAGCTCAGTGGTGGAGCATTCGACTGCTAATGGAGAGGTCCCCGGTTCAAATCTGGGTGCCCTCTTCTTCAGGGAAGTAAAGAGAAATATTTTTCTGAGAATTTCGAAGGCAGGAATGATCTGTTCCGTTCTGTTCACATCCGTGACGGTGTGCGTGCGCATCGTAAAAAAATTTACCCTCATCCTTCTTCCCTAACGCCCCAAAAAGAAGTAAAACTTCAAAAAAAAAACAGTTACCTTTTGACATTAAATACTTTTTCGGAGCAAAAATGACAATCTTCGCAATCCGATCAAAATGTCAGCTGAAAACGTAACTTCTGCTTTAAAACTATGCGTCTTCTCCGCCAAAATATTCATCATAGAACTTGTGCTACCATGCGGCCTGGAAAAAAAGTATTCCCTCAGAATATTCGTAAAAATTGTTAATCCATGTAATTTTAAAGTGAGTGGTACTTATAAGTACTATTGGTAGATAATGGGTTGAGTTAAATCTTCATCACAAATGTAACAAAAGCTATTTTATCTAATGGTGTTGCCATTTAGAGGATTAATATTGACCGAAATATAACTCTTAAACTATAATTAATTAAATTTAATTAATGAATTAATATTTGAAAAAACTATTAGTATTAAGCGTCATCCACTACAAGTTTAAAAAAGTTTATTTGAACTTGAGTAGAAAAAGTATTTTATTAACGATTGAAAATTAGAGAACAAGATATATAAATATATATAAGGAGAATGGGAAGTAATGGTATGAATTGAAAAATCGTTTATAAAAGGTGAATGAAAACTATATCTATAGTTAATCATTTAAAATTAGACTTGCAAATATTTATAGTTTAGTAAAAAATGTAAGGAAGAAGTATGTTTATTTTGGTACAACATTTTAAGTTTAATTAAAAATACTTTAATTAAATTCTTGTCATTAATGCATGACAAGAACTTTAAATACTTCAATAATAATTTTTTGAAAATAACAACTATAATTTAAAGTTATTTAATAATTGAAACAATGTAAATTAGATCAAACAATTCCAAACTCAGTGGAAAGCATATTCTACATTATGTTCGATTTACTACGAAGGAATTTAAGCTAGAAGAAAATAATAAAAAATTTGAAGTTATAACTCTAAAAAAAGGGAGTAAGGTATTTTGATTTAGTATTCTAATTTGACCATATGTTTTTTAAATTTGTACTTCTATTTTAAATTTTTTAAAAAAATATAATTAAAAATTTTTTAAAAAGCACGAAAAGATACTAAAATAAAAATAGTAAGAAATTAAAATTTACATAGAACAGTAAAAAAAAAAAAATCTAGCTCTAATTCAGCGTTTCTCAAACTGTGGGGTGCATCCCCTAGGAGGCTCGAGTATATTGAAAAGTCGTAAGCAAAATATTATTTAAAAAATATATTAATTTATTGAAAGTAAACACACACACAAACAAAATACATACTAACATAATTACACTGATTAACATAACTCACATAATTACAATACATTTACAGTGATATAATAACCTTATAAATGTATCAGTACAGCACAATCTATTTTATAATTAAATTAACCATACTAAGTTAAGAACAATTACCAGTGACCCATGGGCTTTCTCATATGTAAAATAATATACAAAAATTAACACTTATATTGATAATTTGTGTAATTTATAATTAATCCTTTAACTGAGTTAAAGGTAACTCGTTTCGCTCTCCAGTGCCAACGTTTAACAATATTTGGCCCCACGTTGGGTGCCAAATATTGTTGATTTCCTTAAATCCTTTTTTCCTTGGTTCAGTTAGACGATCATATCCAATTATTTTATGGTTCCAGTAATTAGTCGATTGTGTAAGCAAAAAACTACCTCTACAAGCCAAACAAAGTATATATACTCTTAGCTGACTTGCAGCGCCATCTATATTAAAGAATTTAATTTACAACGACAGTGACAGCCTTAGTCGTCCCGTGCTTTTCCCTTTACAAAGACAGCCATTTGTTTCAAATTGATGATACTACCTAAGAATGTTATTATAATTTGGAGGTTGACAACCGAACTTAATATGGTACGCTCATAGCAACAGTAGATTCTGCCTTTGCAAACCGGAGAACACAAAAACACCTAACTGGTCGTCATTTTTAACAGTTAACTAGTCGTCGTTTTTCTACTAGCGCGTTGATCGGCAAGAAAGGGAAAAAATTAGCATACGTTTCGCGCACATATGCCAGCAAACAAAACTATTTCAGTTGCTTTTGCATTCGATGTATGAGTCACACTAATATGTTAAATGTAATGAATACTATATAAAGCGTTAAAATTCCAATATTCTTTTAGAAACACCCGGTATTATAACCTTAAAGTTGTTTATTATTCTTTTTTTACTATATAATTCCATTTTATTTGCGGATGAACAATTATTTTATATTTTTACAGAGATTATTTCCTTAAATAATAATCAAAGAAAAAAAATTAGTTGATTGGTATGGAAAAAAATGACATCATAAAAAAAATGACGCTTTAGACTAGAATTGCAGAACGAATTTACGTTGCATCAAAATTTATTGAAATTCATTGATGAAGAAAATAAAATTCTTCTTTAGAAGTCAAAGTTTCAAGCTTCATTTGTTTGATTCAGCTGCGGAATAATCCGGAGTGAATTAGCTTCTCCATATCGATCGATTTTTTCATTCAGATTTAGAATTCCTACGGTTTTCTTAAACTGAGCAGTTTTTGAAAAGTCGGAAAAAAGATGAGGTAAGAAAGAAAATTAAAGAACATTTTCCCTAGATCTTTAAAGTTTTCAAACTCATTTTTTGAGAGCAAATAATTCATTCCATTCTTAAAGTTAAAAATATCATTCTATCTTTTTTTTAAAAAAAATTAATTGGAAGGAAAAGTTTAACATGCATGACAAATTGCGAAAAGTTTGCTTTCTTTCAAAGACTTGCTTATATCGAAATAAATGCCATTAAAGGTACTTAATTTTTACTGATATTTATACGTGTAAATTGAAATTAGTAATTATATTTTAAGAATTACCCTTTATTTTTTACAATTAATCTCTTAATTCTCTTTTTAGTTTCAATAAAATCCTCCTGGTCGCGGTAGCTTAGTGGTTAAGGTCGCGAAGTCGTATTCGGCGTGTCATGAGCAGGATTGCAATATCAGACTAAAAGTTCAATACCAGTATTCGGTATTTTTTAGGTCTTAATACCGATATACTTTTTTTTAATACCGGTAATAGAAATTTTAGAAAAAAAAAGAAAACACAGATGCGTTTTTTTTATTTTACATTTGCCAGTTTTATTATGTCACAAAAAATAATTTGTAACTTATAAATTATAACAGTATATAAAGAACCACAAAAAGTAAGGGATCATCTTTTATTTAAATCACAAAAAAGTGTAAAGATCACTATCCAGTTTGTGGTCTGGGGTATTCATCATATAAAAATAATAAAACCAAACCGAAGCATTATCAACCGAATTTTTATGTTCTTTAAAGTTATTCCAGTTCATTTTATGGATTATTATTTATGAGTATCTATATAATAAAACTGAAAAATATTTCGAACCCTAAAGTATGATATGCAAATATAATGTGAATAACAAACTCTCTAATTTAAAAAATATCGAAATATTACGCACTTTCTTCACAACTACAACCTTGTTTTCACAGATACGAATATCAGACTACGAATCCTGTGCCTGTGCAATATCGTTCTGAACTGCAATATGATATTTTGGTCCACCTCCTTGGAGAATTCCCATATTTTATCACTTCTCTTATTGCACGATGCAGCTTTGTATTCACAGTCTAAATAATTTCAACTGTTAGGGAGACATAAAAACAAAAACGTGTACTGTTTTGCTATGTTGGTGATCCCTAAACTAATAGTGGAGACAATTTGAAAAATTTCTTGTAAATACCAAAACCGGTATTCAAACTTGTGAATATCGGTATAGCAAAAATCGTACAATTGACTCAAAATACCGGTAGGTATTCGGTATCCCGGTATTGGAATCCCTAGGCATGAGTTCGAGCCCTAATGCCACTGATGACCCACCATATAGAGGTGTTAATACACGTTACATCTATCATGCTATCGTGGCTTAAAATCCTTCCGTAGGTAGGGTATGATAATTTGGAGAGGGAGGGTGTAATTTCAGATTCGTCACTCCCCTGATCGTGGTTTAAACTATGACGTCCCGTCACCAATAGTCCTCAGTGTGACTTTAATATATACTCACTTGCTCAATAAAAGGATGAATTATTATTAAAGGTTGTTTAATATTCTTTTTCCAAATAGGGCTGTTCCCTATTGCAGATCTACTACATTCCTCGGGAGCTGGTATCTCTTCTTAGTGCGGCACCATATAGATGGAATATCAATCCCACAGTGTAATTCTTGCACCCAAGTTTCTTCCTTAGTGAGATGCACCTGAGCCCCGACGATGCGAAATGGTACTAGAAATATAATTTTACCGAGAGTACCTAAGTCAAACAGGCACTCTAGGGATGTTTAACATGTAACATAATCGTATGACATCGCCGCTGTTGATTTTCTGCATCATGAAAATTTACCGACTTTAGCCGGGATCAAACCCGCAAGCTTGGTCGTACAAGGCCAGCGACAAACTAACTACGCCACCCAGCTAGTTTAGTATATATATATATATATATATATATATATTGCTACAAAAATTTCCCATTTTACAGGTAATAGTTATGAATTAATCTCTACAGAAAACTATTATTTTCTTAATATATATTAGTTTTTGCTCGTAAAATATTAAAATATGACTTATCTAAAATTGAAGACAATCTTTACTTTTCGGTATATATGAAGAAATAAAGAATGCCTACATGTAAGGAAACTTATTAACTTCGATTTTTCTTAGCACTTTGTAAAAAATAAGAACTATCACATGCGAAAATATTTTTCAGGAGACGAAAGAAAATTTTATGTATTTGACATTTCCCAAAATATATTTATGTAAAAATCTATATTTCTTACCCAGACATGTTCTTTTTAGTCTTACACTTTTCACGTACACATTTCGAAATTTTTTTAAGAAAAGTGGAAATATTTATCAAAGTACAGTATGTATCCTGTTTCAGCTTTCTTGAATGTGTTAACATTTTGGAGAAATATTCCTATAGGAATCGTTTTTATATTTAAAATGTAAGTATGAAATAACAGAGATTCCTATTTTTAAATAAATATATAACTTATATAAAGAAGAAAACATACACCTAAGAAAAAATATTTGATAATAAAGGTTTTTTTGGGATCAATATTTATTTGCATATTTTGTAGTATAGGTATTGACAACTGAACTTGAAAAGGATTTACAAATTGAAAAGGATTTAATAAATTTAAGTACATTTTTAACCGGGCTTTCATACAACAGGTCCGAGGTTCAAACCCTGGGCTGGGCAAGGTCAACCAGCCCTTCATCCCTTGGGTGGATGGATAAATGAGTACCAAGCATGCTTCGGAATTTAACACTGGGAATTTCACGTCAGACTGACGACTTGACCGAAACATTTTGTCATGCACCTCAGGGCCCAAGGACACGTATACTGATAAGGGCCGGTGCGCCAATGAGTTAAGTTTAAATGCATTTAACTGGATTTCTAGTTTATTTTTTCTTGAAGACAGATAGAATGCTTCCCATACACCACGAATATCACACGGGACTTATAAGAGTAAGTAAAACAATCAAAATAAGATAAATAAAATAAGAGATAAATGATAAAACAAAAGTTAACAAAGCAAATGAAGTTGCAAAGTAAAATAATAAAGTTACAAAGTTAAACAAATAGTTTACAAAAGTAAACAATTAAGTAACAAAACCAAGACAGTGAAGTCATAGCAATAAGAAAAATTACAAAATCAAATCAATTAAGTCCCAAAATAACGTGCTTGTAACTTTGCTAGAACAAGCTGAAAAGTTGAAGGCAGTTTAATCTAAAAGCATGCAGTTTAATTTTCACAGGTATTTTCTTTTTTTTCTTCTTTAAATTTGGAAAAAAAAAGATAAGATGTTCAATATTTTGCTCACCACCACCATTATATTCATAAAGTTTAGAAGGGCACAGGTTAAGTTTGTTGAGGTGCACTTTAAAATTACTATGATCAGTAAGGAAATGGATGTTTTTAAAATTTATAAGAAATAGTTACAAGGTAGCCTCTTTTTTGCGGAATGGTCGGGAAAATTTCTTTGTCACTAAAAGTGTGCTGATTGATTGTATCGAGTGTGTTCCAAAGAGTGACAACATTTTCTTCGGTTTTTTTCTATTAAAAATATTTTGTGGAATATTAACTGAGATGTCGATCCCACGCTTGGTTGCGGATTTATGCAAGAGAAATCTGCCTTTTTCATTTTTAAAAATTCCAGTATGGCAACGAGCAATTTTTAAAAAGACGCTAGGATGTTTGTGTTTTTAAGAACTGTGTTTCGTATTAACCTATTTTTCTTAAGATGACCTTTTGAAGATGTCTTTAAAATAAAAATATTCGCTATAATGTTCTGTGAATGAATGAAATGAAATAAAAACTATTACTTAAACAATAAGTTTCTCAGCCGGTGAAATGACCCGTTTTAGTATTCCATTTACACTTTTGTTTACAGTCGTTAAATTGCTGTCAAAAACAATTTTGTTTACATTTCAAACGTTTACTCCATTGAAATTTGTATTCAAATAGAAAATAGGTTACTTAATCAATTTGGGGTAAATACGTTTTATTAATAGTTCAATGATTACATATAAATCCGGATAAACAACAAGCAAATCCACTAATTTTTTTTTGCTAGATTAAATATTTCTTACAAAATAACATGCTATAGTAAAATGCAATCATTTCATTCATGAAGAAAAAACATTACGTTGTAGCCTTAATTGTGTTTGCATCGTTTATTCTATCATACTCATCTTGAGCTGAAAAAATAAACCCTTCAACAATGAAAGCAATTAATTCATCGATGCATTTAAAACTTCTAGCTTTCTCAGAATCTTATGTTGTATTCGTATCTCGGCCGTAATTACCATGGATATGTGTGGGTTATTTGGTCAACAAAATGGTACAACTGTTTGTTTTTGCGTTATTTTTAAAATAAAGAGGTATTTTTTACTTGGTGTTAATCAGATACAAATCCTGAAGTACAAGAAAAAAAAAAAAATCACGGATCAAAGTTTCTACATTTTACTTGTCTCGTTTTTATACTAAAAGCAATTTTAGCCAATTGTACAAAGCTATTTCACTTTGTAAGACATATTTTAAGTTAAAAAAAGTATAAAAACAGTAAAAAAAAAATTAACCCTTTTTTTCTGTATTTGCTTAGCTAACCCGTTTCATTTCGAAGAAAAAAAAAAAAAAGTTGTTTTATCCCAATTCTATGTAATTAAAAGCAATATTCGGTTCACTAAAAAACTTTCTGTCTTGACTTTTGTTAAAATAACTATAATTTTTCCTTTGAAGAATTTTTTTTCATTCGAGTTTTATTTTTTCCATCCTAATAAAACATATTTAAACTAAATTACGTATCGATAAATTTAGAATTTTCGTTCCATGTTGCAAACCTGTTTTTATACAAAAAAAAGAAAAGTTTTTGGCCTTTATTACGTCTATAAGGAAATACTTTCATGATTTAACAGAAAAACCCAATTTCTTTTATATCATTTATTTGGAAATTTTCCTTTTCATGTACTATTATTTTTGATTGATTCCTCACCCAAAAGAAAATACGTGAGCAGAATCTTTCTTTTAAAAATTGAATCGATATTTTTTGCTTATGAAACGCAGTTTGAAGAATAAAAAAAATCTAATTTGGAACTGGATTTGTTTATTTTTGTACCTTACTATTTTCGATACTTTGAGAAACATATTTGAAACCTTTCGAAGAGAAGCAATAAAATACTTTTAAGCATTTCGCAGTTACGTTCAGAGGGATATTAATTTTTTCTTCTTTTTCTTTCAACTGTTTTATTAAACAAGACGTAAGCACGAAAGTTTTATGCCGAAAATATTTTTTTTGTTTGTGTTTATAAGTTTGTTTTTCTACTTTGAGAAAATATATTCGTTTTAAAATAAAACATCAGAATAAATTTAAATATGTTGTTGACATTTCGGTTGAAAATGTGTGCATTTTAGATATTTTACATGTTAAAAAAATAAAGCAAAAGATGTCACCTAATAAAAAAAAATAGTCATTCTCTTTTGTTCTGAACTATATTTAAACAATTTTTTTTCTTAGCAGGCCTGAAGAAGTCTAAGATTTTTGTAACACATTTAACGGAATTACGTTTGGAGTTATTAATTATTGGTAATGCATAATTTGAAAGGATGCTTTTATATAAAAAGTAATACGGGTATTATTAAATTACAGCAGAATAATTTTGCCATGACAAGTTCTGGTAAGCTTTTACATAGTTTATAATATTCTTATACCTTTAAATAATTTTTTTATTTCTAATGGCAGATTATGAACAGTTATAAATAGAGTTCATGAATCTACCTAGTACACACCGAAAGCATGTATTTCTTTTCAGTGCGGCGCCGCATAGGCGGATACCAATCGCCGCAGGTAATTTTGACGCCCAGTTTTCCTCCCTAGAAGAAGGCACCTGAGCTCTGACGATGTGAACATGTACCAGGATTTAATTTTGCCGAGAGCATCTTAGCCAAACAGACACTCTAGGCATCTTTTACATGCTGTATAGTCATACGACATGGCCGGTGTCGATTTCCTGCATCTTGAAAATCCACTGATTTGGGCCGGGACGGGGTCGAACCCGCAACCTTGGGTGCAGAAGGCCAGCGACAAACCAACCACACCACCCAGCCGACTCAGGGTCTAAAATACAAGTATGTAAAAGACAAGCACTCGTGGGGATAATAGCTTCTTTGTTGCTCCATATCCCACAAAACCAGAACTGAACTGAACCAAGCAATCGCTTGACCTACACAACAGCCGCTGTAATAATCCCTGGTTGATCTTCACGGTCAAATCAATACTAACTCATTTTTGGCGAGTTACTCCCTATTTATAAGTCTCACGGATCTTTCCAGAAAAATGCGCTTCCATCATAGATCGTGATATTAGTAGATTTCTCCCTTAATATCCAGAAAAATCCACAGGGGTGTGAACTCGCCAACATAGTCATTAAAGTCGCCAAAATTGATGCCAACTTGACTCTATCGCCAAGATTTCGCCAAGTTCCCATTGGATCGCCATTATAATGTAAGGAACGGCGTTGCTTGCAAATATTACAATTTTAACATGAAATAAATGCATCAAAGAGCAATATTAACGCATTATACATCAAGATATAAATTATTTACACTATTTTAAGTATTCTGTACACAATATTTGTTACAGTACATTTTCTGTCATTCATAAAGTTTTAAAATCTAATGTAACTTGAACAACACAAAATAATATTTTAAATTTCTTCATTTACTACAGAAATTAAAAACAAATAACCCCCTTATGAATACAAAAAAATAAATTTGTAACAAATGAAAATAAAATGAATGTATCACTTAAAATTTTTTTACATACGCACAGATTTCTAACAAGCAATTGCTATTTATTACGTAAATTTACATGCATTAAAAATCTAATTAAAAAATTAAATCTAACCTAGGCATTTATTTTATTAAGCTTATTATCCGAAAAAAGTTGTTTTTTAAGTTAAAATTTTGTTTTACTTGTAAAATTCACAATATTTAGATACTAGTGTTTTTAAATGCATTTCTTATATAAATATCACAAATATATTTTTAGCATAAATCTCTGCCAAAAATATTTTTTAAATTAATACAAAAACCTTTTCGGCACACTTTTGCTTAACTAGATCTTTAGTGGAGTATTTTATTTTGTTGTTCACTGTAATGTTTAAAAGAAGTTTAAAATGATTTGAATTTATGGTGAAAATATACGTTTAATTTTAAGTTAACTTTTCCCGAGCCGAAATCAATGTTAATACTTCTACGAGGTGAAAAGTTTCAAAATATAAATTCGTTTTTTAATTTTATGCATTATTTAATAAATACTTAAACACATAAATACATAATACATAACTGCATATATGACTCTAAATTATACCTAAAAATCCCTCTTTTTTCAATATCAATGTTTTTGTTGTTTTACTTTAGATCAGCGATACTCGACCTGCTGCCCACCGAGCCTTTTTAAGAGGACCAGTCATGGCCCATTGTTCTGAGAAATTTACTTATTTGAGAACATTCAATTAAAAATTGGGTGGGAAATTCTTTGTCAAGAAATCAAATATATCAAACTTGCTTTTTGCTGTCGGTGTCGTACCGGTACGAATTGATATTCTTTTTTTATTTGGAACAGTTACGGTTAATG
Organism: Trichonephila clavipes; assembly: GCA_019973935.1. Taxonomy (NCBI): domain Eukaryota; kingdom Metazoa; phylum Arthropoda; class Arachnida; order Araneae; family Nephilidae; genus Trichonephila; species Trichonephila clavipes. The sequence goes on along the minus strand of BMAU01021206.1, from coordinate 2,719 downwards.
TTAACAGACAACAGTGGAATAGCGACCTTTTATGGGTGGAACTAATTTTTAACTATCTTTCATATTTTGCAAGTGAAAAATATTCCAAGAAAATATATCATTTCAACACGATTTTGAGGTTGACTATTTTGTAGTGAAAAACTAATATGGATCAGTGATTTGTCACGAAAGTTCTGTATTTAAAAAAATACCAATAAACAGGAATCGCATTGAATGACACTTTTTCTCGAATATCTCTTTCAAGAGGCGATAAGTAGGCTTTCTTGAATAGTATTTGCAATAGCAACAAAGTGTTTTGTCAATGGTAATACTACAGCGGTAACAAAGACATCCTATGAAGTTTTTTATACTATTGGCAATCATATGAAACCATTTACCGATGCAGAAAGAATGTTTTATAATGCTTCTAATTTAGTGTTAGTGACAAAAATGAAAAATATAAATAATAATAATTAAAAAAAAGCAAAACAGGAGTTATAATATTTTGATCAATTTTCCACATTTTTTAAATTACCGATGTTATCTTGTTCTTAAAGCATCCCCCCTCTACCATTTATCCTCGAGTTGCGGCCCACGTGAAACAGCTGACATATGTATTCGGCCCAGCAGCAAAAAAGGTTGAGTTCCCCTACTTAAGACTAGTGGTTCTTGGGATCCTTGAAATTAGAGAGTGTTTCGCCAGTACTTGGAATGAGTGCGTGAATATTAACGTCACACTGTTCAGCTACACGAGGGCTTTTGGTGACGGACCTCGTAATTTTGAACCATGGTCAAGTAACGAGGACGTGGTTTGGGCAGAAATATCTTTCGGTGGTCACACTGACCTGCATGTGTTCCATGGAGAAATTCTGGCTGATATGAGATACTGGGACGTGATCCTTAATCGATAAGTTGGCCCACAAGCTGCTACTATTATTAGTAAATTCATTCTGATGGATGATAATACGAGATGGATGATACTCTACGAGTTCTTGTTGAGGACTGCCTTGAGAATCCATTTTGGAACACACAAATAGAATGGCCCACTCAATCTCCAGACATGAATCTGAGAGAGAATATTTGGGGCTTTGGAAGAAACATTGTTGCTTTAATCGAAGCTCTTGTGCTGGGCCAAGAGTTAATTCATGTTTGATCTATTTTCACGTTTCAGTTGACAGTATAGAAAGTCAATATCACCAAAGGATTACCATTAGAGGTGAACACAATCCTTATAAGAATAAGTTTTTTTAATGTTTCCACGATATTGTTACTTATAAAACTGTAATAAATTGCTTTCTCCAGTAATTAACTTTTTTGCCAAGAGTGTTTTTATTTTTGTAAAGTTGCACGTGTTAAGCTTATGCAGATTTATGTGTATGATTCAATAAAAAAATGTATAAATGGCATTTTCTTCAATTTCTTTCTATGTTCATTCATTTTCAAATCACAAACTACATTATTTTTAAAACTATATTCTGTAACAATCTTGTTAAAATATTAAGGGTTCCAAGTTTCGAAAAGGTTAAGAGAACTACTGCTCGTGAGACTGAAAAACATACATTATTTACACAGCAATGTTTTGATTTCTGATTTAAGTTTAAAGTAAGTTAGGCGTTAACAGCTGGTAAACACATTTCTTAATGGAAATGCATTAAAACATTTGGCAGTTCGAAAATTGCGTTTTTTTCGAACAACAATTTTATTCCTCTTCTAAGTAAGGGATTATAAATCGTTTTTTTCTTTTTGCTTGTGTTTGAAATGATTTATTTTTCCAACACTATCATAATAAGCCTTACCATTTGCGGTACATTTAAAAACAATAATTTTTTTTACGGAACCTGTTTGCTTCTGAATTTGATAGACAGTTTCCATCATTCATATTAATCAAATTTAAGTTTTCAATTCAGATATACAAAAAGCATTTCAAAATATTAAAACAGCGAGTGAGTGAACGTCGCACTGTTCAGCTTCTCGAGGGCGTTTGGCGATGGACCTCGTAATTTTGAGACACGGTCAAATGACGAGGACGACACCTGGGATGGCACCTCCTCTCTTAACTACCACACCACACTAACGAGATGACATTTGAGCTCTCGACAGATTTAACGTGTATCGCTCCTCTACACGGTGAGTCTTCAGCGATACTAGGCTCGAACAATATTAAAACAGAGACGTTTCATAAATTAACAAGCTACGAAAAAGTAGTTTATTATTGACATTAGTAAAAACATCTTTGAGGAAAGATTTGGATGGACAGAAGCGTAAAATTGCCGCAATTCTAAATTAATGCTAAATTGTAAGAAAAGCAATAGACAAACAATGTAGAACATAAAAAAAGAAAGAAAAGCACAGTATACATCTATATTGGGTGTAGTAAATATAAGGGCTGCGGTAGCCCAGTGGTTAAGGTATCCAACCATGGCAGGCATGTCATGAGTTCGATCCCAGTACCACTAAAGACCCGCCGTGTAGGGCAGCGATGCACGTTAAATCTGTCGAGAGCTGAAACGTCCTCCCGTTGGTGTGGTGTGGTAGTTAGGAGAGGGGGGTGCCAGCTCAGGTGTCGTCCACGTCACTTGACCATGGTTCAAAATTACGTGGTCCGTCGCCAAAAGCCCTCGTGTAGCTGAACAGTGCGACGTTAATATTAACTCACTCACTCACTGTAGTAAATATAAACACAGGGTGTTGCCAAATTCGACCGAATAATTCAGAAGGGTGATAGGCAGTATGGGGGATG